>OY728166.1:237304554-237964554 GCA_963277665.1 Viscum album
TCGTTGATGTCCAGCTCGCCCGAATCAATGATGCGTGAAGGGTCATGCATGTATCTTCTTAGCAAGGATACGTAGAAGACGTCGTGCAACCAGTGAAACTAATGTGGATGAGCTAAGCGGTAAGCATCCTCTCCAACTCTACTGAGGACCTGAAAGGGTCGGATGAACCTCGTAGAAAACGTGTCACCCCAACCAAATCTCAAAAAACCTCATTATGGTGAGACCCTAAAAAAGACGTGGTCACCATCCTTGAACTCCATAGGTCTCTGTCTCCTGTCGGCATATGTCTCCTGCCTACTCTATCCAGTCTTCATCTTCTCCTAGATGATCTGCACCTTCTCTATGGTAGCCTATACCATCTCTATTCCCATGAGTGCTGACTCCCCTAGGTCACTCCATTACAAAGGAAAAATTCATGGTCGGTAGTACAAATCCTATAAATGTGTCATCCCAATGGTGGAGTGATTGATGATGTTGTATGAAAACTCCACCAAGGAAAACTGATCCTCCTAGCTATGACCGAAGTCATGGACGCAAGCACAAAACATTTTCTCTAGGGTATGAATGATCCGCTCAGTATGGCCATCCGTTTGAGGATGTAATGCAGTGCTCAAATGAAGTTGCATCCCGAAATCCTCTTGCAACCCCTTCCACAACAAGTAAGTGAAACATGCATCACCATCAGAGACAATCGTTGAGAGTTATCCATGTATCCACACAATCTCATGCACATAGAGGCATTACAGGCTCTCTACTGAACCCCACTCTATAAAAGGTAGGAAGTGGACCGACCTAGTGAGTCAGTCAACGGCCACCCATATAGAATCATGACCCTTGGATGTATGTGGACGTCTTATCACTATGTCCTCAAATATTTCATCCCACTTCCACTATGGAACCTCTAAAGGATGAACTAAGACCACTGGTACCTGAAGCTCTACCTTCACTTGCTGACAAGTGAGGCACCAAGTTACAAACTCTGCTTTTACTTTCTTCATTCCTAGCCACCAATGATATCTTCAGAGGTTCTAGAACATCTTTTCCACTTCTGGATGTACCACTAGATGGGATGTGTGGAACTTCTTCAATACTTCCCCCCGAAGCAACACCGGTACCATAGTACATCCTATAAGGATGATGATGTGTTCCCCACCTTTAGAAAATCTATCTGGTGCATGTCCTATAGATATCTAAGAACATCGAGCCTCGTAGTAAGTGTCCCCATGCTACACCTCCCAAACTTTCTGAAGAAGTGGGGTAGTGACTGTAAGAGAATGAATAAAAGATGCTAAATCTGGTTCCACAAAGGGTATTCTAAAAGCAGCTAGCTGCTCTATTGCCTCACCTAGAAGTTGTATACCAGATTTTCTACTGAGTGTATCTACTACAATGTTCCCTTTACTAGGATTATAGACTATCTCAAAGTCATATTTCAGAAGGAACTCAAGAAAATTCCATTGTATATGGTTCTGGTCTTTCTATGAGAAGATATACATGAGACTATGGTGATTAGAGTATAATGTACAATGATCACCCATCAAATAATGTCGCCACATCTTCAAGGCTAAGAACACTCCAGTTAACTCAAGGTCATGGGTAGCATAGTTCTTCTCATCGTTTCATAGCAGTCAAGAACCATATATGATCACTGCTCACTCCTGCTTCAGAACAAATTCGAGTCCAGTCCCTGATGCGTCGTAGTAGACTACATACCCAACACCCTCCTCCAGAAGCCTCAAGATGGGAGCACTAGTCAGCCTCTTCCTCAGCTCTAGAGAATTCCACTGGAATCTCTACAACCACATGAAGGGTGGCCACTTCTTCTTCAACATTGATAAAGGTGTTGCATCTCTGGTGGAATCTGGAACAAATCTCTGGTAGTATCCATCAAAACATAAGAAACTCCATACCTCTGTCACACTCGTGGGTAGCTCCCAAGAAAGTACCGCCTCAATATTGACTGGATCCACCGCATCTCCAGCCTTCGAGATGACATGTCCCAGAATGTGAACATCTCAGATCCATAACATGCACTTCGAGAGCTTACCATAAAAATATTGCTCTTAGAGTGTGCCCAAAACAATCTGTAAATGATAGGCATACTCCTCCTTAGTAGTCATGTAGATCAGAATTTTGTCGATGAAGACTACTACATGTGATCATGGTATCATGGAAATATCATGTTCATGAGTCCCATGAACATTGTTGGAGTGTTGGTTATGCCGAATGGAATAAACAAGAACCCTTAGTGGCCATACCGACATCTGAATTTTTTCTTTCTCACATCCTCATCTCGTACTCTGAGCTGGTGATTGCTTGATGTGAGGTCTATCTTGGAGAACCATTGTGCTCCCTTAAGCTGATCAAAGAGGTTGTCAATAATTGGAAGTGGGTACATGTTCTTCACAGTCACCTGGTTCAAGCCCCGATAATCAACACAAATTCTCAAGCTCCCATCCGCCTTCTTGCCAAACAAAATTGCGGTTGCCCAAGGAGAAACACCGGGCCGGATGAAAAACTTCCCCTATAAGTCCTCTGTACCCGCAGCTCACAAAGCTCCGTGGGAGCCATCTGATATGCTGGTGTAGATATCAGTGTCGTCCCAGGATACCAATCAATGTAATGATCCACCTCTCTATGAGAAGGTAAACCAGAATCATCATCAGGGAAGACATCCTCATGTTGGTCCACTACTACAGGATAGCTCAGACTATCCACATCAACCGATCTGAGGTTAAGTCTTTCCAACTAATGAGTGATCGGCTTCACTCTCCTCTAGGTATTTCCATCCCATTCCGCAAAGGCTCCCATCTCATCGGTGAAGGTAATCCTAGTCCCATCCGTGCGAACACACCGTACATTTCTCCCAATACAGTCAATCTAATAATGGACTGTAGATAACCAGTCCATACCCAATATTACTTTCTAAGTCATCGACACCGCAACTAGGATAACCCAGCTGAAGATCTCACCTCCTAGTGTAAGCTCACACTGCTGACACTAGTGTGTAATCATTAAATCCACTCCCGTAGGAGTCTCTAGAAATTAGGATTGAGCCAAAAACTCCACCGAAATCTCTAAGCTCCGAAAGAGGTCAATGGAAATAAAATAGCGATTTTACCTATGTCTATAGGTACTGTAAATAAGGTGTATTAGACACAGATTATACATCATATCATCTCTAGAGTTCTGTGTTCGTAGGCCTCAACTTCCTGGAGCTAAGGTCTCCCCTATCCACCTACTACCTGTGGTGGGGGTGGACAACCTGGTGGTGGTGGCGATAACACCTCGAATCGTCGCCCACCGCCAGCTGTATGGCCAGCTCCTCTACTACATCTGCCTATTCACTACGAACCTCCTCAGTCGAACCTATGTATTTTCCTGGGTGGTCCTTTGACCATATGCTGATCATGCGTAAGGAAGTTCAGATAGTCACGAGCCATGTTACCCATCCCACCACATGTGTAACACTGCCAGCTCCCCGCATGACCGGATCAGTCTCTGGTGCCCTGCACAACTGACCCCAAATCCTATGGTCATCCACCTATAGTTCTGGCACTCTTGGGACATTGTGAAATGTGTTTTCTACTGCTTGTAGACGATTGGAGGCAAGGATCACCGTGAGACCAACTTGTGTCCCTACCAGTCAGATGACTCTCACCACGGCCTCCAACCAATACTCAACCGCCTATGGGTCCATCTCACCCCTAAACCTAGATGGCCTCTGGCTCTAGAACTCATGAAACATGCTCGAGAGGTGTTCACCCTCTGCTACTAGGGCTATTTGTATCGGTGGCCCAATGGGTAATGGTACCGCTGGTGCCTCCATTGCTGCCTCTACTGATATAGGTCCCTGCACCAAGGCCTCGTCGTTCGGTGACCTATCATGGAGTACTATACCTGAAACCATAGATGGATTTCAGTGTGGAGGCATCCTGTTAAGAAACAGGTTCACCATGGTAAATAAGTTATACGTGGTGCACTGACTCAAAAATATCACAAAGAAAACTTTTTGAATCACACTGGAAATTAGTGTTTTCATGCAATGAGTGAGAAATCAGAAACCAGCGTCCTGGTGTACGGATACATTGGTCTCCGCAATAACACATGAATCCCTAAACTAATAACCAAACTCATAAAACATAACACTATTTACATTAAAATATTAGTGTCCAATGTTCTTCGGTATAACTGACTCTTTTGATACCACATTGTCATGTCCCGTCCCCCGAGGCCCGTGATGTGACTACCCCAAGCCTGCCTTCCATATTCCAGGGGATGGTGACTAGAACTGAAGGCATATTCCCTAAAATCAATAAGGAATTACATTTATAACCTATAAAAACACAAAACCAAGCACATAACAAGACATGAACACAAGTAAAATGTATAGTAAAAATAGTGTGTACAGTAAGAAAAAGGGGCCAGAATACAAGCCCAATTGAAAATTACAAGAAACCTGAAGAGTATAAGTAAAATGAAGTAGCTCATATGAACTCCTGCCAAGGATTCTACCAGAAGGGTATGTACATCTCTAAAATTGTCTTCTCTGCAATGTCCACCTCCGAGATACCTATAGTACTAGTACCCTCTCCCTCAGTCAGTGATGTTCGTCGTCTACACCAAACACAACAAGGTGCGGGCATATCCTGTGCATAAGTGAGTATAACGATACTCAGTAGGGACCCTAAGACCCTCAAAAGTCTCAAAAAATCTACAAAGGATAAAACACAAATCATGGAAATGACATTCAACCCAAAATAGGTATATTCCTATACATATACCTATGTTATCAAATATACTCATCTCATTGTTGAGGAAACACAAGGCCCAACTCGAAATCCCAAACAACTGTTCCATAAAGGAAGGAATACCACGAAGGTGACACAACGAAGATAAGTACCACAAAGGTAACACCACAAAAAAGAATACCACAAAGTTATCATAAAGAAGGTAAGAACCACAATGGTATGCCACACATAAAATTACCAAAAAGGTGTCACCACCAAGTTATGCCACACAGAAGAATACCACAAAGGTATCACCATGAAGATAAGGATTGAGCTCACAACAGGTATAACATTAGTATGGTAGTAAATATGATTAGATTTAACTACTAAATCATCTTACACTATTAAGAGGTATCCCCACATGGGATCCTAAATCATCAGACCCACATTGGATCTTAAATCATCAAACCCATGTTGGATCCTAAATCATCAGACCCATATAGGATCCTAGTACAGTAGTCCCACGTTTGATCTTAAAGTAGTCCCATGTGAATTTCCTAGATTGGATACCAGTGGGACTCTCAAACACATACCCACGTAGGATCCCAAATCACAGACTCACATAGGATCCCTATCTCATGTTACAGCCAGCCAAAGGGTTCCCGCACTAAACTCGTTTGATTTTGGGAGGGTCTGCTACTCCAGCCACAGGTTGAAACTCCATCTTCCATTAAGTCCCATGAATATGTATCCCAATGGACTTCCATGTAAAAGGGGTCTCAAAAAAATAGACAGTGCATCAATCGAATACACTGTTTGTAAATTATTAGCCTTTTAGTCCTGATGGCCCAGTTGGATTTGTGTTCCATACAACCCGGTCATACCCCAACCTTATCCAAAACTCATGTGGTGTATACCAAAAGGACTGTCTCGGAAAAAGTTTTATGGTTCTGTAGATGGTTCATCACAGAAAATCCCATAGCTCAAGATATGGCTGAAATAATGAAAAGGGTCAATGTTGGTCCAGGTTCAACCCTAGGTCCGACCCGACCCACTGGGTCCGGCCTAGCCCGCTGGGGAGCCCGCGCTGGGTGGCTTGCTGGGCGGCCCGCTCTGCTCTCTATTTGGCCTGATGGCCAGCCTCCTACGCAGGGTGAGGTCATATATTGTTCCATCACTGCCAGCCGGTAGTGAGTCGGTCGCCGCCCTTCGCTGTCGCGACGTCATGTCGCGGCTCTTAAACGCGGGGCGGTGCGGATGCGTATCGCCGCTCTTTCTCCTGGCCAGCCGCCCTTTCTCCACCATGGATGATGGTCCGTGGCCATTCTACGGCATTGTGGTTGCACCGCCGCCTTCATCGTAGCTGACCGGAGACTCGGTCATCATTCCCATGTCCCTCTTGTGTTGGTCGCCGACACGGGTCGCCAGCGACGTTCCTCAGGTCATCGTGAATGCCCAAGAAGCCCATTATTCATTCCAAAGACTTTTGAACTTGTCTCGGGATGTCGCCATCATTTCAAGACAATCCAAATTGACAAAGGTTGTAGATAGGTCGGTCCAGGTTTGTTTATCCCAAACCCTCCACATTAGAATGGTAGCGTGCAGCTTGTTTAATCTTGAATCATGAAGAACGTCAAGAACGGGGTAAGGGGTATACAAATAACAAACCCTACCTCGAAGGTTTTTTGGCGTCAGTTAGGAGAGAGAAAATACGGATGTCGGTACGTCATCATTGACGATGTTCCACGCAGATGATCCTTTGATGAAGTTCTTCGTTGGAGAAGGCGTTCTTCATTGGAGAACGAGTTCTTCGTTGGAGAAAGCGTTCTTCATTGGAGAAAGTGGTCCTCATAAGAGAAAGGTGTTTCTCCGATGTTCTCCCCTTGGATAACACTTCCCCCTAATTCCATGAAAATAAAATAACCAACATATTAAATTAAATTTTATTAATTTAATTCGAGTTGGCCATTAATTAAGTGGATGTTGGCATAATAAATTAATGGATGGTGGAAAATTAATTAGGAGAGAACTAAGAGTAACATCCCTCATTAAAGAGGGAGTCAAGGGTCGGGTGGTCCCCACCATTAATTTCTAATTTGGGGGGGGGGGGTCCAGCTTGGGTGGTCCACACCACCGAGCATTCAAATGGGAGTATAAAAATAAAATAAAATATATTATTTATTTTATATTTATTTCCACGAAAAACACAAAAGTGAACTTTCACCCTTGACTAACTTCAGTCTAGGTAATGGTCTTCATAAGCTAATATCGGTGCTAGGAGTAAAACAGTGCCATCATATTTTAATTTCGATCACTGGTTCTAAAGTTACAAAACCCTGCTCGCATGTTTACTGTATGTACTTAAAAAAAGTTCATAAATTCATTCCGAGAACGCTGGGCCTCAGAATCAAGCACCGTCAATTTTTGCAGACTCGTAAGATTCCCATTTAAATGAAAAATTGCATGGAAAAATCTTGGTCTATAAAATATCACCATTGACTTTTATAATAAAAGGAATACAAAACACACTTATATATTTAAATATTGGTGTTTCATTATAATATATCTTGTAAGGAGACATGTTTTATATCATACAATATAAACAATGATATTGAACATAAATACCTGCTATTATAGTATATCCTTTTGAGATATTTCAAGTATGATCAATCATTTAACATGTAATTTCTATGTGTTATAATCTATTTTAAATATCTATAATAACAATATTAGGTTTTCTCCATTGAGTGGGTTGATCCGACTCAAACATTACCTCCAGTTACTCCCAGGTTCACTGTAAAAATGATAAATACACCAACACATATATTTTTTATGCTAAAATACTCTGTAACACTAGTAATAAACAATAAAATCAAATCCCCCTTCTAAACATTCATAGTTTTAAAATATTTACTTCTTCATTTCTTCAAATTTATATAATTAAAATATAGTATTTTTTGGGAACTAATGTTTTGGTTACCACCTAATATTTTCTTATTAGCCTAACAAAAATAACCAGTTATAGAATCCTTATGTATAGTCATTGAAACCATAGAAACATCATGTTTCATACCTCCACTTATTTGGCTACATATAGGGTTTTTCTGGCCTGAGTTTTCATTCTATGATTCTTCAAACTTCTTATAAATCATTGGGGATGCTTGTTTTTTTTCTTTTGAGGTTTACATTTCTTATATCATTCACCAGTTTCTATAACTAAGTTTTTTTTAATTTTTAATTCCATTATTATATTTATCAATATATTTTTTGAACATGTTATTACTCTTCCTCCTTCATTTTCAACTTTTCTATAAAATGATGTTGAGATTATTCATTTTATCAGAAAAATTCCTAATATCACCTATTTATTTTAGAAATATTTATTTACCTACAAGATAATATTATGGATTGTTTGATAAAAAATTTACATCATTTAACATCTTGTTCTAAATTTCAAGTCTTTTAATATTTATAATACTTTTTTCAACTTTATATTTTGCATAAACTTCAATTCTGTTTATTTTTATTTTAAATCCATAAATTCATCATTGGTGAATTTTTTATCACATAATTTTGTAATAATATGATTTTAATGTCACCAAAACTGAATTTATCTACCAGTTATTCATTGGAATCATCTCCCTCATATATAGAAAAATAATTTTTTTTGTATTAATAGAAATTCATTTAATTTCCCATAGAATAGGATTTGGATGTTTCTTCCTTTTTCTTGATGTATCTACTTTAATTTCTATCATATTCTTCAATATCATAAACATTATTACATCTTGGATATTTTACAACAATGTTTATAATAGATCTATAGCCAAATAATTTTAGAGTTAACGTCACTTTGTACTTTCTTATGCTTATTTTCAACTTTTTAGAAAACAAATACATAAATTAATCAAAGAAATATTATCCTTGTCTTATGTATTAGAGTCACTATATTCTCCTTTGATAACTATTTGAGACTTTCCTTTCATGAAAAATTTGAATGAAATTTTCTAATAACATATCTCTTTATTCTACAAAAAAATTATATTCTTATTTTGAAAGTGATGAGGGTTACTATGTAGATCATCTGGAGACAGAGTTATAGGATCTCTTTCTTCCCATGATGACACGTTTTCATCCAATTTATTAGGAAAAATTCACAAAATATTATTTACAATGTTGGAATCTTCCTACATAACAAAAATATCTCTTATGGTGCTAATAATTTCATTCAACAAAATAATGGAGTCTCTAATATATTCACAATCAATCATCATATCATACCTATACTTTAGTATCCATATTTTAACTTTTCTTTCTTTACATTCATATTTCCTTCACAAATGTTCTTCAATATTTCCCAAATAGCAACATCCATTCAAATTCATTTATATATATGAAACATAATTTCATAGAGTAATGAAATTATAACATTTATAGCCTTCCCATCATTCTCCAAATTCATCATATCAAACTTTTTTTAAATGAACTCACTGAATACAATGATGGAAAGCATCTATTTCAACCTTAAGAAATTCATACCTAAAGGAATTATAATAAGGGAACATTTTTTATTTCAAAATATAAAATTTCTTACCATTAAAAAAAATAATCTGATTGATGTTCATATAATTTTTAACTTCCATGTTAAATTATATTTTCAAAAAACGTAACCAAATTGTTAAATGAAGAAAAACATCCCCTATGATGCCACATATAAAGACCAAACTATATTTGTGTGATCTTTGAGTAATGGAGGGTTGAATAAATAATATTCTTTTTTTATATTTTCATCTTTATGAAAAAAGCACGACCTCCCCTTATAGATTTATAACATTATTAAAAACGTGTTTAGGAACAATCCATTAAAAAACAAGTTTTTACAAGGTTCACTATTCAATAAGATTTTCTATTCCTTAAATGGCTTTGAAATAATCCAATACCAAAAAAACCCACTAGAGAAAAAAAATTGTATGTGGTTACTGAAACTCGGGAACATCCTTACAATTACATTTCACTATAATCAAACAATAGTGCATGTGCTCTATGCATAGCAAAAAATCTTTAATAATGATTTTTGAAACATGTATTATAAAGCATTCCCAATAATATATAGTACGTTTATATTGTTCTTCTTGTACTTCTTCACACTTATTCTTTTTATAAGAAATTATCCACTTTCTTACCTATTACCGTGAAATAACATCATCCATGTACTACTATATATAAAATCTATTTGATCACCTATTTATATAAATTCTCTATCTAGTAATCTATATTGTAAACTCCATGTAATAAAAACTTTCTTGAGACTTCTCAAAACCAATATAACTTTTTTATTTTTATCCATCCATTCACCTCGGTATACAGTATATCTTATCCCACCTAATATGAAACAATATCAGATGTCTATACAATTCCTCTTCCAACTCTTCATCTAATTTATTTATTAACCTAGTAATATAATATATTTTATACACTATAATCCAAAAATGAACAGATAGAGGACATCATCCAATAATTAATTATCTGATTTTTTCTTCACAACAACATTCTAATAAACTTTATTCTTATTTAGTGTTTATCCTCACTTATTTTCATTTATATAGTGTTAGATAGTAGATTATTAACACCCCCTTTATATAGAATCACTTGAAAATTGAATTGGAAAGAACCCCAAATGATTTCTTACAAAAAAACTCAAAATTCGAAATACCACTATAAAAATTCAACATGTACTTCCAATATTTTTTAGTGTGTTCATAAAGATTATAGAAAAAATAATGAATCCAATTCTTTCAACAAACATTCCATATAACTCATAAATAATAATGGATATTTTTTCCAAGATATATATAACTTTTAATGAGCATCTATAGATTTTCACATTGACATATTAATGAGAACCACTTTAAGAACTTTGAAGAGGTAATACATTATACCACGAATTCATCATGTGAAACATGTTAATATGTCATCCATCCAATGAAAATTATTCTAATTTTTCCTGAAAAACATCATAAGAACTTCTCAAAATTCATTCCAATAAACTTCATCTATCTACTGATTTACATAAGAACTCTCTATCTATTTACATGATACTCCAACCTCTATCTGATGTTTTTATACAAAGCATCTAATGGATAACTTCAACCAAAACCAAATGTCAATGACTTTATGAATGTAGTATGATTAACATGAAACAACATAATCTTTAAAAATTCAAATATTTCCATCTAATATACAGTTTACAAAAAAAATCATCTAATAATCTCAGACCAATGATATTAAAAGACATTAACTGATGGTAAATTTCTAATTAGACATCCTCTAATGGTCTTCATCTGATTAGATTCACATTCATCTTCCCCTAATACTTGATAAAACCTTCTTCTATAGAAAATAATAACAAAGATACAACACAAAAATTAAATAATCAAATGTATCCTTATGTGGTGTATGTAAATTTGATGTTAACATTATAAAATATCCTTAGAAACCCTAGTGTAGCTATCACAAAAGACTCTCCTCTGCCAAACCTTAGTCTGGTAGATTATAACTAGTAAACATCCACAAAACATTGTAGTATGATATTTTTAAATAAAAATTATTTGAACCCCCTTAAAATTTAATATTTTATCACGATAACATTAATTAATCATGATATTATAAATTATAACAAACAAAAAATCATCTCTAGATTTAAAAATCATGAAAAACGTTATGTAATGAACATTATAAGAAATGATGAGTAAATAATTCAACAAAAAACTCTACTTGAACACCTTAGTCTAGTAATATCTATTTGATTAACATGGTCTGGAAAACTAATTCAGTTATTATCTCTCCATTCACCATATATTTGAAGGGTTAATAAATTAATTTTATTTGTATTATTACAGAAAGAAAAATATTCTTCATTATACAAAAAAAATCCTAACCACCCATATTTTAATCCTCTTCTGACTTGAATAAAACAAAAAAATGTCACGGTGGAAACAAACACATCATTTCTAAATTTCACTAAACCATCCATTTACTTTCTTTATCTTTCATGATACATAAATCTCTTTTAATTTGTGAATAACAACCATAATATAAAATCCTTGGATAATATATTTTTTATTCTTTATGTGAAAATTCAACAACAAAAGGATTTAACTTACCTTTATCCTTATTCTTATGATAATTTTATGTATCCCAACTCATTTACAACTGTATTTGTAAGATATAAAGACAATTTTTGTAGAGGTGGATAGGCTGGTAACATCTTTCAAAAACCTATTCTAATTGTTTTAATTTATTCTCAATCCTTAATCCATAATTTTAAATTTTCTTATAAACATTTCTTCACTGAGAAGTTTTATGCCCCCAAAAACCCTATCTTCCAAGAATAGTGCGATCATACATATATTTTAAATTAAAACAAATCTTTTTATCTAAGATCCCAAAGCCTCCATATTAAAAATAATATCAATAAAATTTTACTTTCCTTGATAAAAGCTTATTACTCTAAATATAAGCCATTATGTTTTATTAATTTTATTATCAATTATAATTCCATTTTTAAACCAAAATTATTATAAAATATCAAAATTTATTCAAATATAAAGGATTGTTTTTATCATTTTATAAAACCCATTTAAAAAAACATTCAAGTCTATGTTATTGATATTTCATGATTTTCTTATTAACATTGTTTTTAAAAAAATGTGGGTTTCTTTACCCACGTTCCCATAATAGATTCTCCACCAATAATTTTGAAATAATTTTTACCCTTGGATTGTGATATTTTTTGTCCACCAAGATCTTCATAATTCTTTAAATAATTAACACCCTATTTCCATTTTTCTTTATTCTTTCTTCAAATTCCGGAATAAAAATCTGAAGGTTGAATTTATACTTGTCTGATTCATTCTTTACATTGTTAAATTCAATTAAATATTCAATATCTCCTTTTAATTTACATCAACTCATTATTCTATATAAAAATTTAACATCATCTATTTGGAAACCAACTTCTTCAAACTATCAATCTCATTAAACAGTCTTAATTATTCATCGATATGAGAAAAATGTTTGTTTCTAGATGGTTGATTGTCTTTCATAATATTCTTTATCTCATTTTCCAACTTTTATATATTTAATATAAAATCCCTAAGTTCTTAGTTCAATATAAATTACATTTAAATTTTTTTAACATAATGAATCACTACTTCCATCTTTACTAAATTCGTGCTCATTAACTAGAGAAATTATTATATTTTACCAATGACACTAAAATTATAATATTCTTATTCCTAATGTATAACAACCCTTCTCATTATTGCAAACATAAACATGAATTATTACACAAAATTTCTCTTATGAAAACATCGAGGATCATGATTTATAGTGTCTTTAGAAATTAGGAACAATAAATAACAACATAGAACATAAAACACAACATATTTATTTAAAATAGCTTCTACATGACCACAATATTCCTTTGTACTTAGAATTTAATATGATAACATGAATACATGCATAAGAAAAGAGTGAGCTATAAATCCTAGTAAGCGAGTAAACAAGGCATAACATGAATAATATAGTACATGTTAGGAAATAGGAATATCAATGGATAATAAGAGGAACATGAACATTAATTCATGATATAGCATTATTATAATAACATGGAAATGTGGAAACAACATTTAACATGAAATTATCATGATCTAGGGATCATTGCACGTGGAGCATGAGTAAACCCTCATTTTGGATGAATTAGAATGATTAAACCATCATTTAACTTGAATTTTCTTGATTAAACCCTCAATTCACATTATGTATCATGATACTATTCTTTTCCCAATGCATTGGAGCCCAATTAGGGTGCACCCTTCTTTATAATTTCATTTCATCCATAAGTGTGTCACATGGATCATTCAACATAAAATTGATTCCATAATAAATGAATATGGTATACATACAGGAAACAATATAATAAATAATTAAATATGAATAATTTTGAATACCCTAGTTAGAGAAATGGGTATCATATTCACTATACAATGACTTTGTCTTGGAGAATCGTGGTGCAATTTCGACAGCATAACGGTGTGAAAAAAGAATTCAAAAACTGTTGATGATATGGAAAGGGGTATATCATCATATTTACATGAATTGGAAATTAATTGGGTCATATTTATACATTTCCCAACATATGTAATGGAATTTAGATACCTAATATAAAATAATTTCATGAATGTAAATGCGAAGAGAGAAATTCTTTACAGAATTTTGGCATGGTAATGGGTGTGCATGAGAGGAATTAATAAGAGATAAAGAGGACTATAATCTTTAAGACATAAGGATGGCAGTATGGGTGTGGTTCAAAATCATACCCCAACATTTTTAGATGAAAAACAAGTGTATAACAATATAAATAAATTTAGACAAAAATGAGAAAGGTAGAAATCCCTTACGGAATTTCAACATGGTAACGAGTGTACATGAGAGACATTAATGTTGGAGAATGGGGTATCTCATCATTAAAACATTAGTAGGTATGTGTAGGGGAGGTTAGAAATCATACCCCAAAATTTTTAATTGAAAATAAAAGGGAATAAAAATATAAGGAAACATTTACATGAATAAGGAAGGAAGGAAAGTAATGATCCCTTACATGGAAGTGTGATCCCAATGGCTTGGGAGAGGCCTGAGAGTGGCTTATTTGGAGTATGGGGGTATCTTATGAGGGTTTAAGAGAGTGGTGGGTAGAGTTTTCTCATGGTTAAATGGTTTTTAGTGATGTGTAATGAGATATTGAGTGGGTTTATATAGGAAAGGAGATGACATTCTTTATTATTTAGGTTTTGGACACTACACATTGAACTAATGAAAACCACAAACCATCACATGGTTTCCCAATGTTTTTTCCAAAAGGGTAGTGTACAACATTACTTTATATGGAAAATTACTGAACTTATTAAAATATTAGTCATTATTATGTGTTGTTGTGTCACATTTTCAAGAAACCATTTTAAAAAGTTAAAATATTTTATAAGTCTTGGAGGGTCAACTAATTCACCATAAAATTAACCAAAAAATATAAAATCAAGTAATTTTAAATATAAAACATATAATGGCAAAAACAAACTTTTTATAGTATTTTATTACATCTCTATTAGGACATTATGATGACATAAAACACATTATATATGTAAATGGTATTTAATTTTTTCCCATAAATTTGATTTTATCAAAAAATTATGAAAAATTAACAATTATATAATTTCAACATCCAAAATCCAAAAATTAAATTAATTCTATCTAAATAATTATATATATATATGAAATTAAAATTTTAAAATAAATACCTACATTTATTTAAAATTCATTATTTTTGAAAAACAGTTTTCGAACCACAATAAATATATTAATTATATTCATAAAAAAATATATGATAATTTATATTTAATAAAAATTAATTTAGTTATAATATTTTATTATAATTTTATTTAATTTAAATAACAATTAATTAATCAATATATATTTCATCATATAATATTAAATAAAAATACTATTTATGATTTAAACACCATTTACAAATTAATAATAACAAAATGTATGTATATTAGTTATACAAAATATAATGCACATAATCATAGTTCTAGGGTTATGTTACATAACTACTTATAACACCCAAATAAGACTTAAGGGTAAGGTGTGCGATCATGATAGACTATTAGGGTGGCTCAGATAACATTACTCGTGTGGATACCTCTTTTGACTTCCACTTCTCTGGTAAGTGGTTCTATTCAATCGTAATCTGTTGAAGCACATCTTGGGATTAGTCAACAGTGAATCCTTGAGACGGTATCACCTTTCCGAGATCCGAAAAATGGTCTTCGTATGAGAAATTCTATTGCATGATTTTATTACTTCCTTTTTCAATGAAAAATGGATTTATTAAAGATGTATATTTATACTAATCACGTGATCGATGTTCAATGGATATTTAAGAAATTCAATCAATTTGTAATAGTATTTTAAATTCCAAAAACATAAAACCAAGAATGGGAATTTTTCTTATATAACCATTTTATATAATAAGACATTTAATCTGATCAAGTGGAATTTTCATTAAGAAAATATTGGGTAACTACAATCTTCCCCCTTATGAAATTTCACCCTCAAAATTTCCATATAGCACACTAATATATATGAGGGAAACATTGCTTCATCACTTCATCTTATTCCTATGTTTCTTCTTCAATCTTCTGGATTCTCCACAACACCTTGATGAGGGGAATTATCTTATTTAATAAAAAAAAATTCTCTATGATCTAAGATCTTAACCAGATTAACTTTATAGGAGAGGTCATTCTCCTATGGTACCAACTCTGTATTGAGTATATGTGATGGTTCAAATTTTCACTTCCTCAAGATTGATACATTGAATACATCATGTACATTAGACATGTTTGGTGGGAGTTCTAGTTAATAGGAAACTACTCCAATGTGATCAAGGACCTCAAAAGGGGTGATGTACCTTGGACTAAGCTTTCCCTTCTTCCAAAATCTCAAAACTCTCTTCCATGGTTATATGAAGAGAAATACCTTGTCTCCACCACCAAACACTAGTTCTCGTGGATGATTATCATCATAGCTCTTCTTTCGACTCAAAGAAACTTTAATGTGTTGTTGGATGGTCTTAACATTCTCTACTATTTCATTGACTATTTATGGACCTATTAGTTTTCACAGCCAAACTTCATGCCAACATACAGGTGTTCTGTACCTCTTCCCATAAAGTGATTCGTAAGAGGACATTTTGATGCTTGAGTGGAAACTGTAATTATAAGAGAACTAAATTAGAGTAAATGTTGATCACATCCTCCTTTGATGTCTATTGATCATGCTCTCAACATGTCCTCAAATGTTTGGATAATCCACTCATAATGTCCATAAGTTTGAGGATGATAAGACATACTAAAGTTCAGCTTAGTATTCAGAGTATGTTGAAGACCCCTCCAGAATATAGAGGTGAATCGTAGATATTGATCAAATAAAATAGAGAGGGGTAATCCATACACCCTTACCACTTCTCCAATATATATATTTTCTAGTTGATCCAATGATAATTCCTCTATAATTGAAATGAAGTGTATAGTAATTTTAAGATGGTCCACAACAACCCAGATAGCATCATTTCATTTGGATATATTTGTAAGTCCAGTGACAATGTCCATAGTGATGTTCTCCAATTTCCATGTTGGTATTGGTAATGGTTGTATTATCCCCTTACACTTCTACCATGCCACCTTCACCAGCTAATATACCAGGCACATTGATGTATACGCAGTGATCTTTTTCCTCAAGTTATACCACCAATAATTCCCTTGGAGATCTCGATACGTCTTTGTGTTTCCTAGGTGAATTGTAAAATTTAAACTATGTGCATCATCCAAAATGTCTTTCATTATATCCGGATTCAATGGAATCCATATTCATGACCCAAATCTCACAATTCCTTCTTCATTAAAATTGAACTCCATGGATTTCCCTTTTCTGATAGTTTTCACTTTCTTTTAAATTCCAACATCCTCCTTTTAGCATCCTTTAACCATTACAAAAGATTTGGCGGAAAAATAATTTGTGAAAGGATTGAGGATGTTCCCTTCATTATGATTCCAATGTCAATATTCATCAAATCTAAAAATATTTGATCCTTTTCACTTCTCATCATTGATTGAATCATTTGGCCTTTTTTACTTAGTGTGTCTTCCTCCTTGTTCGCTTTCCAATGGTTGTAATGAATTGAGCAGTCATTGTCTTAGATCAGCTCTAACCATCTTTATTGGCGCATGTTCAACTGTCTCTATGTGAATATATACATGAGGAGTTTTTGATCCATTTATATTTCACACTTCTCCCAAAATTGGTAATGTTGCCAAATTTTTAATGAATCTGCATCCAGCTCTAGATCATGTGTTAGATAGATTTTCTCATGAAAATTCAATTTTATTGAAGCATATGCAATGTCTTTGTCATTTTTCATCAACACACATCCCATGACCTCCATTAAAGCATCACTAAATACCATAAAAAGTTATCCACTTGTGGGTAGTGTGATCACTGGTGCAGTGATAGGCCTCAATTTCAACTCCTTGAAGCCCTCTTCAAATTCATCACTCCATGAAAACATAAATCCAAAGTTATCTTTATAAGAGGGTTTGACAATCGTGAAAATTTTCTCACAAATCCGTGATAATATCCAGCTAACCCTATTAATCTACGAGTATCCATCCATGATGTTAGCCTCGTCTATACCTATATTGCATCTACCTTGGAGGGATCCATAGATATCCTATTTCTTGTGATGATATGACCCAAGAATGAGACCACCTTCTACGAGAACTCACACATTGTGTACTTTTGTTGGAGCATATTCTTTCACACGATTTATAGTAAAGTGCTTAGATGCTCCTCCTAATCCTCCTTGGTTTTGGAGTATATTAGAATATCATCTATAAATAATTCCACAAATTTTTCTAAGTAATCTATAAAGACTCTATTCATCAACTCCATGAAAAATTTTGGAGCATTAGTGACTCCAAAAAGCATTACTATGAATTCATAGTGCTTGTACCTTGTACAAAAATCATTCATGTGGATATCCTCCTTCCTCACCCTTTCATGGTAATATAATGACCACAAATCCACCTTGGAGATGTATTTCGATCCACATAGTTGATTGAACAAGTCATCAATTTGGAGCCGAGGATACTTGTTCTTTATCATGATTTTGTGGAGCTCATGATAATCAATGAAAAGGTGTATTGACCCATCCTTCTTCTTGATTAAGAGGACTGGTCCACCCTGTGGGGAAGAACATGGGAATATAAACCATTTATCTAGATACTCCTACAGTTGTTTCTTCAGCTCCACAAGCTCCACAACATCCATTCTATATAAAATCTTGGATATTGGAAACTCCCTAGGTATATGATCTATTGAGAATTCAACATCTCTTCTAGAATGAAGGCCAGGTAATTCCTCGGGAAACACTTCTCTGAATTCCCTCACAATAAGAATGTCTTTAAATATGGTAGCTTCCTTAGACTCAATAATTTGAGAATGATATGAATGCTTATAGGGCAGTAATATACATAATTGATATGATGGTGCTATGTAAGATTATTAATCCACCTTGCAGTTGTACAGAATCGGGGGTTCGATTCACGACATGGAGAGTGATTTATCTCTAATAGAAATTTATGTTGGATCTATATAGGTAAATAAAATCCATGCCATGAATTGCATAAAATTCAACTTGAGGGGGAATAATTAGGTTTTCTATAGTGTTCAAACCAAAAAGTGTGACAGAGGAGGAGTTATATATATGGGATGAAAGGATTTTCAGATTTTCCATTCTGACCAACATCTTTACATCCCAGATTAGTGGTGGTGATTCGTTTTATGAAACATTCAATATATAATATAATTGATAGAACTAGAATCAAATAGTAGGTTAGATATTTGTGAATTAATTAACTAGTGTACATATCACCACTTCATTTTTGGGGTTCTCTTCGGTGGTAGTGATGGAAAAATTCTCACCCTTACTCCTTTAGAGTTTTTGGTTGCCTCTGAAAACCCTTATCTTAGGGACTTCTTTGAAAATTGATCTGGTTATTTTCATTTTAAGTAATGAACAATGAATTGGGGGTCAAATGGTGCATCCCTCCCCTCTATCGTAGCAACGAGTTTTTCTTGTCAACATTTAATGTCCAGGTGCCCTTCTCTTCCACACCAAAACCATTTCCTCATCCCCTTCATGTAATTTTTAGGGTTCTTCTTTCAGAATCTATGTTATGTGGGATTCTTGAATTTCTTAGCACCATTGGATTTATCCGTAGGACATCCAAAATTAAAGTCAACATTCTGCTTCTTATCCCCATGATACCCCTAATATGCACTGATCACGAATTCAACATTTAGTGAAGATTGGAAAATTTCCTCATTTATATCGATGTCATGGATCGCTAGGTATTTCCATAGGTTAGTTTATATCCCACCAAAGAAGCGGTGAACCATGAATTCAGGGGTAACGACAAAGCCGGAGGCATATCGTGAAATCATTTTAATGTTTTCCTCATATGATCCAATGGATTCATCATTTTTATTCTTGAGGTAATGGTAGTCCCTTTCCATCTTTTGTCACAGGGTGTGATGAAAATTTTTATCAAAATACACTTTTCGAAAATCCTTCCATTCCAATGGCTCCATCTCTTCCTCAGGCTTCATATTTTTTATCAATGTCCACCATTGACCGGCTTCACCATCCATATAAGAAGAAATCCTAAGAACCTATCTTATTCAGAACATTAACGTATGAGGAATATCTTCTCAATGTAATTGATCCATTCTTCTACGATTGAGGGATCAGATGATCCATTAAATGTCAGAGGCCTACATCCCATGAAGCTCTCGATTGTGACTTGTTCTTTCTTAGGGGGGTTTATATGATCCTATTGACTTTTGTTTCTATTAAAAACTTGAGTTAACTAAGATATTATCGTGACAATGTTTGTGATTCCCTATCCCATCATATTGGGAATCTTATTAGAATAGTCATCACATTGATCTTCGCATGGTTTGTTAGCCCAAATCCTCCTATTACCAGCCATTGCCTGGAATAAAAGAAAAATTAGGGGTAACACATAAAGGGTAATCAAATGAAAAAAATGGATAACTTAGGAATTATATTTATTTCCTTAACTTATGAATTTATAGGCTTCAATCTATGTTACCCTTGAGCTACTTCCAAACATATATTATTATGTACGTTTTTTATTCCACTAATAATGATTCATACTAAGCCAATGAATTTACCAAAGCATATCCCTGGACATTTTTGAAAGCAAGAGTTTAGTAAGGCACATTTTTGTTCACCAGATTCCGTTTGAGTCTAGCTCAATGTGGTGTTTTCAGTATTTACCCCTAGATAAATATGTTCCAGATCCACCTCTACCTGTTTATATCTAGATAAGGGTGTATTTCTGTGATAAAACACTAACTCTATACGCACAAAATTGAAGTCTATTTTTTTATATTATGTCTTATCCCAAAATAATTAACTAGTGTTTTTAATCCTAATCCCAAAAATAACTAAACCTGTGTTCTGAAACCAACTATAGAAACTGTGCACTTTATTACACACATAAACATGATTTATCACATAAACATTCCCTTAAGACAACTCTATAGATCGAGAGGTATAATGTCTTGGGATATTAGAAACATTACATAAGATCATAGGATATAAAACCCAACTTATTTATTGATAAAATATTTTACATGACCACAAAAGTTCTTCATACCTATCATTTCATGTGATATCCTCAGGACATGCATAAGAAAAGGGTGACCTATAAAATACAGTAAGAGAGTAAACAAGGAATAGCATAAATAATATAGTACATTTTAGGTAGTAGGCATATCAATGGAGCCTACGAGAAACATGAAGATAAAGGCATGATATAGCATGATTATCATAACATTGAAATGTGGAAATGACATTTAACATGATATTAGCATGTGCCAAGGATCATTTCACATATAGCATAAGTAAACCCTCATTGAACATGAATTATCATGATTAATCCATCATTTCACATGAATTATCTTGAGTGAAACTTCATTTCACTTGATGTATCATGATACTTTTCTTTACCCAATTCATTGGAGTACTATCAAGGAGCACCCTTCCTAATCATTTCATTTCATGCATATGTGGTCCACATAGATCATAAAACATAGAATCATTCAACATCATCATTTATTCCACGATAGAAGAATGTGGAATAAATAAATGAACCTATATAATCAATGAGTAAATGTGGATAAAAGTGATGATCCTTGATAGATAAATGGGCATGGTATTCACTACCCAATGACTTTGGATTGGAAAATCATGGTGCAATTTCAGCACCAGAATGTTGTGACATAAGAATTAATAAAAACGGTTGATGATAGAGAATTTGGTATCTCATAATATGTACATGAAATGTTCTATAAGGGGTAATATAGATACATGTACCAACATATGTAATGTAGTTTAGATGAAAAATATAATATAATTTCATGAAAGTAAATGAGAAGTGAGAAATTTGTTACAGAATTTCGGCATGGTAACAGGGGTGAATGGAAGGAATTAATGAGATAGAAGTAGGTATATAATATTTAAAAGATAAGGATGGATGTATGGGAGTGGTGATAAATAATAACACAACATTTTTAATTGAAAAAAATGGTATAAAAATATAATGAAATTTTGAAAAAATGAGAAAGGAAGAAATCCCTTAAAGAATTTCGGCATGGTAGCAGGTGTACATGGGAGGAATTAATGATAGATAAAGGAATATATCATAATTAAAACATAATTAAGGAATTATAAGGAAGTTTTGAAATCATACCCAAATATTTTTAATTTAAAATTATGTGGCATAACAATATAAGGAAACTTTAACAAAAATAAGGAAGGAAAGTGAAGATCCCTTAATTGGAAGAGTGTTCCCAAAGACCTAGGAGATGCTTGAGGGAGGCTTTTGGGAGATTGGGGATCCTTCGGAGGATTCTAGAGAAATGATTATAGAGGTTTTTTAAGAACTAATGGTTCTAAGTTAATAGTAATGGGAGATTTAGTGGGTTTATATAGGAAAGGAGAGGGAATTATTTTTTTTTTAGGTTTTGTACACTACACATTAATCTAATCAAAACCAAAAGGTCTCTCATTGTTTTTGCACATGGATTATTCCAAAGGGGAGTGGAAAACATTACTTATAATGTACTATAACCGAATTTATTAAATATTAGTCTTTATCATGTGGAGGTTAGTCACACTCTCAAGTAACCCATTTTAAAAAGTTAAAATATTTCATATGTTTTGTAAGGTTCAGTAAGGCAACATAAAATTAATGAAAAATATATAATCAAGTTATTTTTAAGATAAAAGATATATTGGATGAAAAAACTTTTAATTTTATTCTATTAAACAACTATTAGTCATTGTGATTTAATAAACACATTATATATTTAAACGGTATTTATTTTTTACAGCAAAAGTCAATTATCTTAGAAAATATTGAAAAATTCACCATTATATAATTTCAATGTACTGAATAAAAAAATGATATTAATTTAATCTAAATTATTTTATAAATATATTAATATCAAATATTAAAATAAAGAATGACATTTATTGAAAATTCTTGTATTATCACAATACCAGTTTTCAAACCTTAATAAAAATTTCAATTGTACTCAAAAAAAATTATACAATCATTTATATTTAATAAAAATTAATTTGTTATTAAAATTTTATTAAAATATCCATTAATTCATGAAAATATATTATTAATTTAATATTAACTAAAAATTCTATTTGTGCAGTAAAATCCATTTACAGTGTAACAATAATAAAATGAATGTATATTCTTTATAAAAAAATAATGCACATAATCATAGTTTAGGGGTCTTGTTACATAACCCCTTATAACACTTGAATACTACCGAAGTTTAAGGTCTGCGATGGTGAGTAACTCTTGGGGTGGTTCAGATAACATTGGTTGGGTGGTAAACTCTATTAAATTTCACTTCTACCATGGGAGGTTCCGTTCAAGATTAACGTATTGAACTCGACTTGGGATTGGTCAAGTGTAAAGCCCTATGATGATAATCCTTTTCTATGATCCAACAAATGGGCTTCATATGGAGCAATTATACCTGATGATTCCATCACTTCCTTTGTTTAAGTAAAATGGATTTCTTAATGCCCAATATTTATACTAATCATGTGATCACTGTTCAACATCTATATTTGAAATGATTACAATTCATAACGGTATTTTAAATTCAAAAAACATAAAATCAAGGAAGTTCAAATGTCTTATATAACCATTTTATATAATAATATATTTAATCAGAACAATAAGAATTTTAATCAATAAAAATATGCTTCATTACAACACAACTGCTTTAACCATCTTAAAACATTGACAATAAACTACTATTTTTTGAATCTTCATAAATTTTTACCCTTCCCATTTGATGAAAACTTTAATTTTTTAGATTTTTTTTATTTAATAATATATTTGGCCCCTTATCCTTTTCCTCACTATATAATTATTTTTTAACCTTGGAATGTTTTATGTAAAATTTACTATGGCTCCACACATAAAACAAATTATTGAATGATTTCCCTTAAACTGTCTCTTTCCTCTTATCATGCTTTCAGGGAAAAGATAAAATGATTATAAATTTGTACATTAAAATATTCATATAAATACAAATAAACAACATTATCTACATAATCTAATTTATTACTCTTCTCTTACATCAAGTAATTATGGAAATATCCATGACGGACATGTAATTTTTCTTAAAATCACTTCCCTAATACATTTCATATCTAATAAAGATATTTTTTAATTAATTTAATGGAATTTTACCTAGTTGTATCCTTCATATAAAAAAATGTCACCTCAAATATATCTTCTATATTGTAAATAAACTTCTTAAAAAATGAATCATCAAATTTCTAACCATATCCTATATCTAGGCTCATAATTGTATTTATTAATTTTTATGAATCCATACATAGTTTCATAATTAGAAATTTTATGATCTTCATGCATCAATATTTAATCCTATAGTTTTTATTACATTACATTTTCATTTTCATCATATATAATTTCATGTTTATCCAATATTCATTTAGTTTTTTATTTCATCTATATTTAAAAATTCATTACTTTAAAGAGATGATAAAATCATATTCAATAATGACCACCATTCATTAGGATCATTCTATAAACTATTTTCATAAAATAAATTTCAAAATTAAGTGTGGAGACATCAATTTAAGCCTCAAATGTATCCAAAAAATAGATGACAAATTAGTTAGAATTTGATCCTTTTAAATTTAATAATTATTCCCATAAAAAGTTGGAATCTACTTTCTATTTACTAAAAAAAGGATATATAATCTTACATCTACATTTCAGAGACAATGATTCTTCTAGATACGTATAAAAAAATTAATATTAAATCATCTTTGAAGGTAACCTTGGATCTAATACCACATGATAATTTCACATAAGATCTATAATAATTTTATAATAAGGGGTGTAAAAAGTCAATTAAATTCCTTTTTTGCGTTTCCATTATAAAACATCCTTTATCACCACTTAGATTGAATGTTTCACTAAATATTACACATACCAGCACAAAATTATAGAATGGAAAACATATTGTTGCACGTTTGTCCTCTAAAAATGAGAATCATAATCCTTATAATTATATGAATTCACCTAAGATCATACATTACACTAGTTTCATTAGGTGGATTTCAAAAAAACATGGTTTATCCTTAAACTCACATTACATAAAAGTCTCTCGTATGTCTTATTTCTAATACATGACAGGTCCTACAGGGGATTTTTTCAGTTATCAGAATGATTTCTCAAGGAATGTGTTGTTGGTAAATAAAAGATACATAATATTTCATGTATTGGATCAAGCGGATGTAAGTTTAGGATAATTTATACCCCTTTTAGGGAGAATTATTTCCAACTTGAAGAATATTTTATAGATTTAGGACATGTTCATGAATACTTCCAAGTAGTAATATAACTGACCTGATTACTATTATGAAATTGGTTGACTGAAAGTATGCATTGTGGAAGACACTTCATTTGGGAATTATATTGTCTCTCATTTGATCTTATTTGGTAACACTATCATTTATATTCATATAGGAGGTAATTCTTGATTTATTTCTCTATACAAGGATGTATTTCACTCTACTTTCATAAGGCGTGGGGTTTTGTGGAGTTGATATTGGTCCCATGAGAGGGGATTCCTATGTGTCCCTATAAAGGGAATCAATTTTCATGTAGTATAGATTCATTAAATGGGAAATGTCAAACCATTTCAATTCATGTGAAAATTAAAATTACATAACTTTTAAGGTTAAACATCTAAGTATTTTTTCAATATGTTTAAAGTCATATAATGTGAAAAACTGGGTGGAATTTACCTATCAAGGGGTTTGTGTGGAACTTATGAATGAGAATATCATTTTTCTCCATCAGTTCTATTTGTAGTGAGAGAATATAGGGAATTATTTGGTCTTACATATGGTAAAAACCCATTTATATTTTCCATATATACACATGACATCATATGTTTCTCATCATGTAATGATGCATAGATCATATTATGTTCATTATAAAAGGAATCCCATTATCTTAACATGGGGAGTTGTTGGATCATCACTAGAGGCATCCCTGGTTCATAACCAAAGGCATCCCTAAATTGAAAAAATATTAATCCATATCTCCTCAATAGAGTAATCCCAAGATCATCAATAAATGTTTCCTTAAATCATCACCAAATGAATCTGATGATCATCACTAGTGGAATACATGGATCATCACCAAAATAATTTTTATCTTATCACCAAATATATAATATTCTAATCGCACTGTTTAAGGTTAGATCATAACAGCCTTAATCTCATCACCTGGTGATGGGTTGAGTAATCCAAATCTCATAATTTGGCTCTATTATACTCATTACATAATGGGACCTATTTTCATCACATAAGGTGTTCTAGATATTTAAATACTAGTAGACTGGTTTATGTAGTTTAAGGTTAAGTAGATACTTTAATTGTTTATATTCTAGTAGGGTTTATGTTTTGAGTATACAACCAATTGAGGGATATAAGGGATGAGATGTTGTTGGGGTTATGGGATCAAATCTTAAATATATGTCTCATATATCCTATTAGAATATGAATAAAAACTCATCTAGTGTAATTTTCATTGTATAAAGGTCTTGTGATCAATTTGGTCTATGAAATTTATTATCGTGATGTAAGGATGTGTTCTATGTGGTTTAAAGTCTTACATTTATGACTTATAAGAGAGAGGGAGAGAGAGGGTTACAATGGATAGTATGTGAATTAGTCATGGTCAAAACGTTTTAGTTTAACATGTTCATCAGTAACTAAATAGCTCTATACGACTATGTATTATACCTAGTAAGATGGATATATAAATAAATCCTATAATATAACTCAGGTGAAGGATTGTTTAGGGATTATACCCTATAATAGGCATATATGTGTTACATTTTCAATGTAATAGATAATTAAAGGGGACACTCTGACATGAAAAACCCTATCTTGTATTTTAATGGGAAATGGAGGTGGATTGTATAGGGTTATAAAGTTGAGATACTAGGTTGAGAAAGATCCCACGTATGAGAAAAGGGTAAAATTGTGTCCATTTATTAGACCAGAGATAATTGGCACCCATTTATGGGGGCTACAGAAGATAGAACCCATGTATAGACCCAAGAAATGTGGTTCCCATGTGTGGGGGATAGGTTAGATAACACTCAATTATGGATCTGAGTAAAGCACTACCCAATTATGTGACTAGGTGAGATGGTTCCCAAGTATGGAACTATGAAAATTGGCCCCATGTATTTGGGCATGGGGTTATGGTTCCCAAGTATGGACCAGGATAATGTGACTCACAGGTATAGGGATAGTTATGGTGGCTCCCATGTATGGACTTTGAAGAAGTGGAACCCATGAATTATAACCTAGGTGATAGGTTTATCTCATGTGTAGTATTGAGAAGTTTCTCCCTATTAGGGTATTTAACACGATGTTATTTTAAAAGAACACTATGTTCGATTTCATTTACAACCCGCAACACTGAGATTAAACAAAATGTGACATATTATTAAAATATTATTATTTACATATGATTTCAATAACCTAAAATTTTAATTGGTGGTATGAATATGATTAAATAATTCATGAAATATATAAAAACATAAAATTCAATATTAATATATTGATAAATTCTTAGTAAATAAGAACTCAATTTTTGATGATGATATTTTATCCTTCAAGAAAATAAGTTTTCTTCAAAAATGATTTTAATTTCATTCTAAGAAAACATATTAAAATTAGTCTGTTGAAATTTTTGAAATTTTATTCTATAAAATTAACACCATTTTTCATTGATCATATCAATATTAACAAAGGTTTAAATATTGGAATTTTTTTAAATAGATTCATTTTTTTAGTGAACGTTTTAAAAAACCAATTATTATAAAACTATACTTTATTTTAATGAATTATGTAATATAAAATTTCATTATTATTATATGTTTTAAATTAACATATTTTTTCATTAGATATATATTTTCTAATTATTTTAATTTAATTCATATTTATATTGGAATTTTTTATATGTTTTCTTTTAGTTGAAAAATCATGATTCTCTAAAAATTGTTTTAATGTGCATAATATTACACCATTTTAATTAATTAAAATAGACACTAATGATGAGTTATTTAAATTAAATTTATATGATATATATTTATAAATATTAATTTGAATTTATACAATTTCTATTTCTAGTCATATATTTATTATATGATCATATATTCCTTCAAAAATGATTTTATTCAAGTAATTTTTTTTTGATATGTTTCATGTGATTAATTTTAAATTTATTTATAAAATTTATATGAATTGAATTTGGTAAAATGGATCGCATTTTTGGAATATGAATAATTAATATTATTTAATAAGTTAAAATTAATTTCTTTCAAAATGAATAGTATAATGTAAAAACCTAGTTACCATGGTGAATAATTAAAATTTCAAAAAGTGAGTATCCTTATAGTTAAATGGAAAAAATGTATAAAAATGTTTATTTTTTAATTCTAGACATTTTATTTGGCTATATAACTAATCTAGTCTATTATTTATCAATTTTTTTAGAGACGTTTCATGAGAGTGACTATCCATTATTGAATATTATTTGGTATTTACAAAAATGACACTCCTCATCAATTATAATGGGGAACAACCTACCCTGAAATACTCACAAAAATCAAGACATATTTCATAAAAAAATCTCTATTAAAATCTCTTCCCAGAATCCTTATCCATATTCTATATCATTTGGTCTTCCTAAAATACAAACATTACATTCCCTAAAGAGACCCAATAAATGTTATTCTAATAGAAGTTATTCATCTTCAATGAGATCCTTGTTTTTACTTTTTATTTTTTCTCATTGAATTATTAGTTAACATTTATAATATAGTGAAACTGTTATATCCTATTGATTAAGATATTGTTATATTGTTTTCATAATATTTATGCATCACCTCTTCATTCAAATGGGAAATGAAACTGTCGTTCATGTGTATGGTGAATAATAACCTCAGGAACTGATGTAGTTAGTTCCCCATCATATTATATCGTGTATATTCTTGTTATGGATTTAATGTTAATATATTATATTCATTGGATATTAATATTTATGTAAAATTCATATATAATATAACTTCTTACCTTATCATATATTTAAAATGGTAACGTCATTAGTGTGTACGGCGTACTACGTCCTTGTGCAGCAACTTGATTCGATTCTTATTATAGAATATGTATATATATTTTAAGGTAGAAAATTATATTTATTATATAATTATCATTATATACAGGTTAAATAACAATTTTATTCTTTACGCAATAGTCATTGAAAAATAAAAATGTCAATTATACGTCTGTACGGATTTTGTCTCTATGATTGTAATGTAGTTCTTTATTCAAAACCATATTTCATGGTAAGTTTTAAAAGTTTAATTGATATAAAAAATTTAAAATAATTTCATGATTATTATTTTGGAGCTGATGGAATAATGACCCTTTTAACCATTGTCAACACACCGATGTCATTTCAAATTTATGAACTGGGCATCCTCAAATCACACGACTAGGAAATAACTAATTATATAATTAAATATTTCATTAAAATTAATGAATTAAATTTTTTTATAATAATAGATTAAAAGTTTAAAAAATTTTAAGATTTTTTTATTATTTTATTATAAAAATGATAAAGGACATACCAGGCAATTACAAACTCAAGGTAACTATTTGTGTCCCAAAACAACCTTCTTTGATATACATTGTCTTTTATGTAAATAATTCATTTATATGATATATATAATACCTATTTACTTATTATGTCATGAATTCTTCATAATTAATGTTATTTATTTTTAAAATTCACTTACTTCATTCCTAGGGGTTATGATTTAAATTTTTCCACACTCATAAGCGGTTATGGTTTAATGTCGTTTTGATCATGAATGTTTATTCTTGAATTTCAACTGAATGAAATTTTTTGATAATTTTCTATTAAATCCATTTAATTTTATTCTCTTATAGTTATTTATTAAATTATCATGTAATAGTACCATTTTTTCTATTCAGTTATTAATATTATTGAGTAATTTTGTTTAAGCAATGTAAACATTCTTTCTCCCTTTAGACAAAAACCTTTTCACATCCAAGTATAATTTTTTTTAAAGTGTCTTAAAAAAATTAATTTTATTCTATGATTATTTAAAGTAATTTTTACCATAGTTTAATTTAAAAATAAATTGAAGGAATATTCTTTTTATTTTTCAAATGAGTTTTTTTTTTACTTTTTTAAAAACAGAGAAATAAATTTTTTTTAGCTTATATGACATGTAGAGAATTACGAACTCTCATAATTGTTATTTTATTTGAAGATTAATTTATAATTTTCCAAATATATATTAACTGAAAATTATTTCCATAATATCTTGTCTAATTTTTTTAAAGTAAATTTTTATATGGAATGGTTATTTTACTTATAATTGTTTTAATCTCTTTAATGTTATTTCTAATAATCAAAAATTACAAAAATTAAGTTCAGTGAATGGCTATAAATTATTTGTTTATGTATAGTACATATACACCTATCTCAAACTACCTCCCTTTATTGAGTTATTTTATTCCTTATGATCATTTAACTAATGCATTATTTAGGAAGTCTATTTTGATCATGATATGAGGCTAGAATATGCAACCCATTTTATTTCCAGGGGTAATTATTTTGTTCATTCCATAGGATTGATATCATTATGTGGAACACAATTGAATTTATATTAAATGAATGTGATGGATAGACCCGGAATTTCATATTCCTCCAATGCATTGGGTAATGTTTTAGTCTCCTAAAACATCATGAATGAGATTATGAAGTGAACATAATCCATTATGGGACTTTTTCCACCATGTGATTTTGTCTCTGTGGTTAGCCTTAAATTATTTTTATTTAACTTTCTTTGTTTTTATCACATTTCATATGTTTACATGATCTTATGATACCATGTTCTTTATTTTATCTCCCATGTGATTAATTTTGAGAGTTCTCTTTTTATGATATCATGTTATACCATTAACTAATATGTTATTATTCCTTATTATGTTTATTCACTTACTGGGTTTTTTAGCTCACAACATTTTTAAATGTATTCCTTAGGATGTACAATGTAGTTTAAGGATCTTGAAAGGATTCAATATCTAAATATGGAGAATACAATAAATGAATTTTATTTTACTATTACTTTGAGTTATTATGAACATATTCTTCTAATCACACTAGGCCCATTTCAGTACTCATTTTTTTATTAATATTTATCTATATTAAAAATTATGCAATAATATATGTAAAAAAGATGGGTCACTATAGTTAGTATCAAAGGAAGGTCTAGTTATTTTTCGATATTAGGACTATATTTATTTAGTGAGAACCATAGGGATAATTCTATGCATAGGAGAATATCATAGAATGTTTCTGAAGGATATATTGAGTTGATTCTATGAAATTACATCCTTGTATGGATATTACAATAGGATGTGGATTGGGAATAGTTTTTCATAGGTTAATAACTTCAAAATGAGAACATTAGACTATTACTAGATCTTCTTTAGGTGCGTGGCAATGATCATTATTACACAACATTTCTAACACTCCTATGGGATATGTTTTTGAAAATTCATACTCTTTATGATCCATTATGAAAGACATGAATAGATAATAATCCTTGATGACCTCGTATAATCCTAAATTTTCTCGGGTTGATTATTGTAAGTTTTATCATAAGATAAAAGTCATAAATAAAAAATTTTAAGTTATGTAATTCATAGATTATTAAGGGTATTTTTGGAGACATTTATTATATTACAACCCTTGGGATTAGTTTGTATTTTAATAAAATATTATATGAGGACAAATTAAATTACATTTTGTGGACATAAGTTTAACGATATTGGTAACATTTAGGGATTATCCTAACTTTGATGTTAAGGTAATAATATTTATTTAAGTTTATTTTATTTCTGGTGAGAAATAAACTGTATATAAAACCGTAGTGGTGACAAAATAATTTTGTGATTAAATATATTTTGAGGAATATAATTATCTTTTTATGAATTTTATAGTAATTAAATTAATATAGTTTTATAAAATTGAAAACCTATAATTCAATTGACCAGATATCATATTCATCAAGGTCGTGGGGCTTGAACCAATAACCAAACGGTGATAAGGGTGTTTTTCCTACCATCGACTAACATGATGAATTGGTTGGTATGAAATTGTTTTTACATGAATTATTTTATAGAGAAATATTATTTTTATTTTTAGAAACATGTGTTAGGTTAAAATATTTTTTAATTTTTTTGGATTTTAATATGATTAATGATATTTTTAAATTTTTTTCTTTTTTTTTGAGGTATATGTAACCCTTAGTTCTATCATTTTATCTAATATGAAAGTATATTTTTTTAAGATCAAAATGAAGTCATTGAATGTTGAGGTTATTTGAGATGTAACATTACTTAGTTTTAAAAATATATAAGTTAATATTTATATTATATATTAATATGATAGTGTATTAATTTTAAGAATTATCTTACCTTATTGTAACCATTCCCCTTTTTTGGTTAATGTCAAAATGTAAAATTAATATCTTGATATCATTTTTTTAGAATCATGTGATCCATTAGACGTTGATTTTATAGGTTCATTCAAGAAATATTCATCTTTAATAATCATTGTTTGGAGAAGAAATGTGTTTTTCTGAAAATTGAATAAATGGTGAAATTAAACATTTCAATTATGTATATTTTATTATGTTCCTAGTCTATATGATAAATGTATCCCTAAACTATTAGAAATAGACCATGAAATAAAAAATTTATTTCATTTCCTAAAAGGAATTGTATTTTCTCTATTAAAAGGTGTATAATGTTATTTCATTAATGTATATTCTTTCCCAATCCATGTTTTCACTTTCCACCAATGTTCTCCTTCTAAGGAAAACTATTTTTTTATTTTATATGACCTAAAAACATCCCTTTCATACATTTAAGGGGATTTTTTATTAACATTTTTTATGATGTGGGTTTTTCTGAAAAATAATATTCAAATGTCGTGCTATTGATTCATGAGAAAAAGTTAATTCTTGAGGAAGAAATTTATTTAAGGTGGTATAATTTAATACCCTAAAAATTTAAAAAGAAGCAATATGTTTCATAGTATATACAACACTCAATGCCAAGATTAAACAAAATGTGACGAATTAATATAATATTATTACATAAATATGACCAATATAACATAGTTATTAAATCGGCAATATGGACAAGATTAGATATATTAAGAAATATATATAAATTTACTAATTGATTTAAATTTATAGATAAATTAATATAAAATAATCACTCCATTTTTAATGAATACATTTTATTTTTTAAAAAAAATAACTTTTCTTCAAATAAGATTCTTATTACATTTTGAGAGGAAATATTATATGCAATTTCTTGAATTTTATAAATTTAATTGTATGAAAGGAACATATTTTTTTAATAAGAATATTTATATTATAATATAGTAATGTTTTGGTATTTTTCTATAAATATTTATTTTTAGTGCTTGGTGAAAAATACATATTTTTATCCAAATGACATTTATTTTAGTACAATAAAAAAAGGAATATTATTATATAAATATTATTTCAAATTAAAATGAGTATAATTAATTTGTATATATTCCAATAAATTATATTTAAATCATATTTATAAATTATTTTAGTATAAGTTTATTTTTATACTTAAAAACATATTTTTCTGTAAACTATTTTAAAGTGCATAATGTTTCTCCATTTTAATTAATTAAAATAATCCATAATAAGGAATAATTTCAATTTAATTTATATATTATATATCTGTATTTATTAATTTAACTTCATATAATTAATAATTATTTTCATATATATAATATAAGATAATCTATCGCTTTAAAAAAGTAATTCTAGACTAAATCTTTATTCGACAACATTTATGGGTATAATTTTAATATAAATTATGAAATTATATGATTTTTATTTTATAAAATGGATTTAATATTTTTAACGATAAAATTAAATATTAGTTCATATCATTAACTTATTTTTTTCATAATGAATAATAAAAATAGTAAAACACTGGTTATTGTGGTGAAACATTAAAATGGTAAAACGTTGGTAACCTTAAAACTAAATGGAATAAAATGTTTCAAAAATGTTTATTTATTAATGGTGGAGGTTTTTGTAATCCATTTCATTTATTCTAACAACTACATTACGATTTTTTAGGAACTTATTATAACATTTCCAAATGAAAAAGGGTTAAATGACTAAATGATATGACTCATGTCAACAAGGTTCACCTTCGTTTTCTGGAGCCTACCTGATTAGAACTCCACAATTAAGAATGCTTGGCCTAGAGTAGTGATCAAGATGGGTGACCTTCTAGGAAGTTTCTCATGGTGTCTGTGAGTGAGGGAAAATCACACTGGAAAGTACATGTGTTGGCATGTGGGGATAATAATTAGTCAGATGACCCGTTCGGACATGTAGGTGGACCCTGGGGTGGGCCCCATGTGTCTGTAGGGAAACTCGTAGTACCTGGTAGGCCAGAAACTGATGGCCATGCTAAGGGCAGGGTGTCTGTGCTGTCACTAGGACCCAGTTTTTACACTTATAATGAGTGTAACATTCCATTATTCAATAGTTTTGGGTATTAACAAAAAATGACACTCCTCAATTATAAAAGGGAACCCTCCCACCCACCTCACTTCATTTATATCAAGCCGTTTTCCTGATCAGAAAAAAAAAATATTGTTCAAAAATAATTATCCATATTCTAGATCTTATATTTTTTCCAAAATATAAGCTTTATGGTTTTTAAGAAGATATCCAATAGAGGTTCTTTTAAGAGAAGGTAATCTTCTTCAATGAGATCCTTCTTTTTAACTTCATTATCTTCCACATTAAATTATGTCATTAAAATTACAATATAATAACACCAGTATCTATTATATACTGATATTTTATTTTGTTTTTGTAATAATATTTATCAAACTCCTATTACATCAAATAGTAAACAAAAATTTCATTCATGTGGATGGTGTATTACCGCCTTGTGAAATGATGTAATTCATTTTCCATCATCGCCTATCACATTATTTAATGAAGATGGATTTAAATTTTATATATTATATTTACTAAATATTTTTATTTCTATAATATTAATATACAATATACCTTTTTACCTTATAATCCATTGAAAATGTTAATGTTGTCCATGTGTACGGTGGGCTATCGCCTCACGAAGTGATGTGATTCTCTTATTAAAACCGAATACCATTAGAAATTTATGTGATTGTATTTAATGATATAATATTATATTTATGACATAATAAAATAAATTTAACGATAAAAATACAATTACTATATTTCCACCATGACCGTGGAAAAATGTAAACACTAATTATGGGAATGTATGGCCTACAATCACACTGATTGTAGATGGCTCATTTTTCAAAACCATATTCCATGGATAGTTTTAAAATTTTAATTTTAGTATAAAAATTATAATTTTTTCCTGATTGTTATTTTTTACATGATGGAATGATTACCCATTTTATTTGGGTCAACACACCAATGTCATTTGAATTTATATACTAAATGTCCTCAAAACACACAACAATGACATAACTCATTATGTAATTAAATATTTCCTTAAATTTATAAAATTAATTTGTTTATATATAATGCATTAAACATAAAAAAATTATAACAACAAAATAATTGTGATATTCTTATTATAAGGGAGATAAAGGAAAAACATGACAAATATGGACTCAGTGTAAGGGTTTTCATCTCCAAGATTATTTCAATGAGACACATGTTATTTTATGAACATGATTTATTTTATAAGGATTATATAATTTCTATTTAAAATTTATATCATTGAATATAAATAAATCATGATATTTTTAGTTTTAGTTATGCTATAGTATTTATGAGGGTTATGAATCAGAAGTTACAAAGGCAGTAAGGGTTTATAGTTTAATCTTCTTTTAATCGGAATTATTCATGCATGAATTTTTATTGAAGTATATTAATTTATGATTATCACTTAATCACATTAAATTTTATTCAACTATACATATTTATAAATATTTGAATAACTAGTAACTTTTTCTTATCTTTGGTAGCAAAAATAATTGATTAAATGTTTATTAAAAAAAATCTACATTATTTCTCTCTTCATTCAAAAACCCTTTCTCTTCCATTTATATTTTTTCTTTATAAAAATCCAAAAAATGTTTCGATATTATTATATGACTTTTTAAATTCATTTTCATCCATGATTAGTTTTTTTACCAAAGGGATTTAAAGTAATCTTCTTATTTTTTTCGAACAAGGTAATATTTGACATTTTACCAAAGTGTGAGAACAATGGTTTTTAACTTATTTTGCCTACGGAGAACTTCCCGCCATCATGAAATTTTTTTTCTTTGAATATTATTTTATAAAATATTTAGTTAATTTTATAAAACATTATTACATTATTTTTAAAATATTTTATTTTTTTTCAAAAGTTATTTTCAAAGTGGGAGGGTTTTTTTCTTCTAAATTGTTTTTAATCATTTTAAAATAATTTCAATTCATAAAAAATAGCAACATTTAATGTAACGGAATGCAACTAAATTATTTATATTTTTATATTATTTTTATACCAATCTCACTTAACATTGTTTTTATGGGGTAATGAATTCTTTATCACCATTTATCAAATCGATTATTTTGGAAATACTTTTTATTACGATATATGAAATGATTATGCAACCCTATTTCTTTTCATGGGTAATTCCTATGATCCAGAAGATCATTATTGAGAAAAAAAATAAAGTCATTTTATATTAGTATCACATTGATATATTATAAACCTCATTTTCAAGATACACTAGACAATTTTCAAAACATGTTTTGTATTAATGGTTATGTTTGTCAAAAATCATGCAATAATATTTTAAAAGGATTTGGTCATTGTATTTTGTTATGAAATGGATAAGGTGATAGGATACCTATTTTTTGATCCTCAGGAGTACTAGGATGCTTGGTACTCTAGTATATTTAACCATGGCTGACTAGAGTTCATTATGCCCTAGTGTATCATCTCATCAGTGGCAGACTATTTTTGTGACCTAGTCATTATTATTATTAGGTTTGAACAATGTATTCACCTGATAAGATGATACTACTCATGTGTGTAGCTCAAATGTCATTTTATCATCCCAAAAAAGTCCTCAAAACTATGTCTATCATGACTATTTATAGACCATAGTAAACCAGGTGAAATTAAAAATTTGTAACCTCCTTCCATTTATTATTTTGGATGAGAAATTTTTTCAACATGACCAAGGCACATGACATAGGCGTATAAGTGGTATGTGTTATTAAAAACTAAGCCCATGGGTTGGGCATCTAAGTGGTTTGTGTGAATAACACTCAAACAGAAAAAAGGGTGAAAAAACGGTTGTAAAAAATAAGAGTTGTGTATGAAGTATAGATCCCAGGTGAAAGGACCAAGGTTTATAGACATTAGTATTTAAGAATGGAATAAAAATATAAGTGCATGTATGGATTTTTCTATGATAAATTTTTTACATCAAATGATCATAACATTTTATTTGTATGTTAGTTAGGATCAATGATTAGTCAAATAAAATATTTTTAATTGAATTATGGAACCAATTATTGGGTCCCCAATACTTGGTGTTTTATGAGTCTATAAATTCCCCCTAATTCACTTAAAATGGTATTTAAGGAATTTCGACCCATTTCATCCGCAATAGATGAAATACATTGCCTGCTTCTAATGGGAGGTTATCACCACCATGTCACTGAACTAATATTTTTTTGAAGAATCTCAATACATTACTTTATAAAAAATAATGTGATATATTAAGATCACATTTTATTCTTCTTGTTTTAATAGAGATATATTTCATTAAAAATATAAAATGATTCATTCAAGTGGTGATTGAATCATGGACTCTATAATAAAGTTTATGGAACATGTTTTTTTATTCAAAAAAAAATTACCCCCGTAGAATTATATTCATTCTGGATTAAAATAATATGGTTCTAAGGAGATATGGATTAATTTTTTACATTAAATGAACATTCAGTAGGATTTGGTTCTTTTCCCATTAATGATATGATGTTTTCAAGGAGGAAGATCCCAAATTAATGCCTTTTTAGATTCAAGAGAGAAAAATTGAATTACGGTGGATGGGTTAACAATAAGAAATATCAATTCATTGTAATTGGATTTCTAAGAGAAATATCTAGACTCAATGAATTTTAAATCATACTATATAGTTAATGAGGAAAAAAACTACATGAATTAGTGGGCATAAATTCTAGGATAGTCAAGGGAATGGAATAAAAGTAGAATTTGGAGTTAGTTCCAAGATAAGATATTTGGATGTCACTGTATATCCTAGGAGAATTAGAATAAACACATATAATGTTCTTGGATAGTGGGTCTCTATATATATCATATTCATTAATATGAGAATATATATTGTTTTCAGCATAATTTATGATATTATAATAAATAAAATTCAAATGCATAAACCATTACTAGTGTAGACTGCCTCAATGAAATGAAAATTTATATTAGTATCATGGTGATTGGAATATAAATCATTAGGATTTTAGGTCATATAAATTTGACCAAATTATTAGGTAGTATATAAAGCATGTTTAAATTACGTCCAACATGAAAAGAGGTCGCAATACTGGTATAACTAATATCATGGGTATTGATATATAGTTTAAAATAATAGTGCATGGACCATAATTCATGAAATTTATGGTAATGAATGATGACCATGTGCTGAATAGGATTTTTTGAGGAGGTGGGTCTCAAATCAAGGATTTTGGTATTTCAAGAGGAGCAACATGACTCGGGAAATTTGGGTCTTTTCAAGGTGGAATTATGAATTTTAGAATGAGTTTCTTGACTGATTGTATTATTTCTTCATTGATAATGCAACCTACATATGAAAAAGTATAAGAATTTTATATCATACTCTTTATTTGGAAAATATGTATGATACAAAAATGTGTAACATAAAGAGTATTTTAATCCACATGAATTTTTTTGTTATGTAATCTATTTATAATGAAATAATAATTTCATATTCAGTGGGAAATGGAGAGTGGTTTGAGTAGTTCGACCATTGGTAGTGGAGAAACTACTATCACACCATTAGGAAATAGAGGATCGAAATCAATGCTGATCTTTTTAGGGAAAAAACATACCCTAATGTTTATTTAGAGTATCAATGAAAATCTTATTGTTCACTATCACTTCCTACTGGTGTTTATTCAAATAATTCTTTCAATTTGTTATCAACACTTCTATGAATGTGGGAACTAAGGGGAATAATCAAATCATGGTTATGGTATTCCTGGAGTAGTATCTCAAATCAAGGAATTGGGTTGGGGATAATTCATACATCAAAGGTATAAATTAATTTCATGTAGATAACGATACACAATAGAGGTTCTATAACACTATAGGTTATGCCACCATGCATTGATTACACACTTTGGGAAAATGGATTTGAAAGGAAATTTATTGAGTGTAAAATCACTTAAATGTGTCTTATACTCAATAGGAGGAGCTTTCCATGATTTCAATGGAAATTATCTTATATAATAATTCAGTCTCACTCACTAGGGGAAAATAATATCAATTTTCATTTTATTCTAGACTAGTGGTATTGACCAAGAATAACTAAACTATTTATGGGGCTTAATGTTGGTAATCAAAAGAATTATTCTCTCCATTTTATTCTCCAAAAATTTATTAATACATTGATATGGGAGGAATATAGAGTGAATAATTTAATTTTTAACATGATTCCATTATGAGTTTTCAACTTATAAATATTTTTTTCCTTTTTAATTTCTTTAAAATACTGTAATTATACCAAGTATATGCAATGTCCATGCCAAAAAATGTATATACTTTTTCCTAAGGCTCCCTTTTTGGATTTTATGCCTGGTGAATCTATTTCTCGTTCCACTATAATTTTTTTTCCATACAATTTTTATCTAATGAGCACTAATTTTTAATTCATACCTATTTGACTTATAGTGGATGAAGTTTAAGATCATATAAAATTGACCAATAATAGATGATGTTTACGATTCTAAAACATTATCCAATAGTAGCTAAAGTATAGGTTCATGAAACATTCACTATGATATAATATACTATACGTAGTGGTAATGAAAATTTGTACCTGACATGAATGAGGACTCTATGCTAACACAAATAATCTCAAGAGAAATTTAAAACAATTATAGAATTCATAGTGATTTGATCAAATAATGTAATTTTATTTTGTGTTTGTTTTAAGGATAATATATACGAGCATCAATACATATCTCAAAGTAGTAGTTATAAAGATATATGAAGTTTTTAAATGTCCTCTATGCTGATTTGTATCATGCATTGGAGAGGGGTAAAATGTATTAGTTCCCTAGGCGAGATAAGTAGAAATGAAACCTGATGTGAATCAAAAAAGGTCTCATGTTTTGGGAATGATTACAAAAGGAAATGGAATCTATGAATATCATGGGAGATCTAAGTGCCTCTATATATTTCATATTAAGATTAATCAATCCATGTATGTTTCCATTAAATTAAATCTTTTCATAATGATCTAACATGAATAAAAAGAAAGATGAAAAGATTTCATCCTTATGTCATGTTATGTAAGGGATACCAGATATAAATTTTGGAAAAAATTACTACTTAATGATGCTGGGGGTGGGTGAATTTCAACATATGTATGGTGACTCATGACATTAGTGATGGAAGATATTTTTATTTCCAACAAAATCTTTTGAAAAGGAGAACCCTCATCTAGGGTTGTCCTTTGGTGCTTCATGTTTAAGTACATGAATCATTGACCCATTTTGGAAGATGTTTATGGTCATACAACATTGACCAAATTTCTATTTATTTTATATTCATTCAACTTGGATTATTCCCAATAGTGTCTGTAAAGCCTGATTTAATAAAACTAAGAGATATTTCTAATCTATTTGACATAGATGATACTTATGAGGTAAATCGTTCCTTTAAAATACTGAATATGATATCATGGAATGTTGACTGGTGGGAGTGGGTTAACCATTAGTACTGTAGAAACCAGTGTCTCACAATTAGAGAATAATTACATGTGTGAATAGGTTGACCATTAGTATTTAATAACAAATTATTTCATCTTTATGGAATTATTTCTAATAGTAACAGTTAGACCATTATTTATAGATAAGACAATGTTGATCCTTTAGGGAATAGTGCATGGATATTAAGGGGGATTTATCTTAATAACCATGAAACATCCCATAGGTGATACTTAACAGCTCAATGGAAATTTTTTGGTTCACAATCAATCCTAGTGAGGTTTGTTCATATAATTAAATCACACTACTAATAAATTTTATGAAATGATAAAATAACGAGGTTTCACTCAGGGCTATGGGTATCCAAGAGGAGTGTATCTAATCATGGAATCAAGTTAGCGATGATTCCGAAATCAATAGTATAATGTAAGTTATATGTATGAGGATATATATAATAAAGGTCTGTAATACATTATAACCATTCCATTATATTCTAAATTGGATATTTGGGTGAGAGGGATAGACACCAATTCATGAGGAGGAAAAATTAAACATCACAATAAATAGCATGAGGTGTAAATATATAATGGATAACATCTTAGTCATTAGCAGATATCATCTACGGTTGACTTAACTATGTATATTAAGGTAATATGGGAATCAAAATTCACCATATAGTTTATGTTCATATGGTAAAAAACACATGTCATATAATTAATGGTCTGGCAACAACGATATCATTTCATATAGTTTAACACTATGTGAAAACAACATTATACTATGAATTTTCGAGTCATACTGTAAGGACATGTGCCATGTATTTTAATGTTATTCGATAAAGATATATATAAAGATAATTTAAAAAATATAGATCATTAAAAGAAGAAAATTATTGCCTAATCTCATTGAAGATATGTCAACGATCCATTATAGATAATGGGATTCCAAAACATAAGAATTAAAGATATTGTGAAGGGTAATTTTTATACATAATCCACAAAGAATAATCAATAATTTGAAGACCCATCATTAATTAGAGGGAAAACAATAGTATTATACTCTTAAAAATGATTTAATTTAATTATTACATAATTTTATGGGAAGAAAACCCAATGATTGGAAATATTACACAAATCTAGCATTTGTGTAAGAAAATTAGTTTATGTAAAGAAGACAACTCTGGTTAATTTTATAATTTTTATTTGGTCTATGCACCACATAGTTTATAGTAATGTAGTAAGAAAATCACGTCATGTAGTTTACAGTCTTATGTCTATGACATATTCTTTTAAGTTTACAGTTATTCTACAATGATGAGAACTCCCTGTATGTGATTGGGATGCATCTCATTCTTGATAACCAAAATAGTCAATGAAAAAACCTAAAATCATGTGATTTATACTGAGAGTGGAAAATAAGGGGAAATGTAACATTTCTCATATCCCATTATAGTTCATAATAGGGTTGGATGGGCTATTGTATAAATTTTTCATCAATAATTGTTAAAAGGTCAGTGAATATGGGGGAATTGGTTGGGAGTCCCCAGTAAAAAAATCTCTATACTAGTATATAGAGATATGCAAAGGCTTGTCAATATAGGATAGAGGTATCTAACCTAGTTTGTTTTATTCTCAAACCTAGATGCTATTTTCAATGGGTGATGTGATGGTGATGTTGATCATGTCTTGAGGATAGGACTAATAGGATCACTTAGGTAATGTAATTTAAGTTCATATTACTAAATCTAGATGAGGGTGATTATTCAATAGTAGGTACATGTAATACCTATATGGGTTGAGTGCCCCATTATATCTTAGATAAACTCTTGGAGGTTCACACATAGTTTTTTTTCATTATTCTTGTATTGGGTAGAGTATATTTTAAGTTTATGTATCTAGGTCCATTTGGTTTTTGTGTTACTTAAATTCTAGTATCTATGATTTTATATATATTTTTTAACATCATATGGGGATAATGGTGATCGTGGATTTTAACATCAAACAATGAGTATAGTATAATAGATAGTTTAAATTCCTATAGTTGGGACATTGAATGTTATATTTAACATCATGTTTTTTGGATAGAATGGTGTGAATCTAGAGTCATGCAGCAAGTACTATGTTTATCTGATGTATCTCATTATGCATAATGATTTTATATTAGAATTAGAATGAATTCTATACATTTTCTAAGAATATTATGATTCACTAATTCAATAAATACTTCATTTATATATTTTGGGTTACAATCCATAAAGATAGAGAATCATTTAATTATATGTGCCAAAAGTTTCTTTAAGGGATAAAATTAGGATAATGTTTAATGGTTGCCTCTTAGTCCTCTTGATCTTTGGGCCTCAAGGAGGATATTATATATAGTATATATAAAATATATAGCCACATTATTATGAAAAATGTAATATACCTTTATGTTTCAATCCCATAGATATGAGTTTTCATTGATCTTTTTACACATGATGTATTCTACTTAGGGTGGTCAAATGGTTGGGGAATATATTCAGGAATTAATGAGTCTATTATCCCTTTATCTATCTGATTCAAAATAAATTCCATAAATACAAATCACCTATCAACCTTTTCCCCTAATAATTGATGGTACAGGAAATGATTAGATTGTTCTCTCAGATCACCCTTCTTAGGTGTCTTAATCATTTGAATCTCGATCAAGTTGTTTTCCATGGAAAAAGAAAAATATCTTGAAACATTCATTACATTGAATGAATATTCCAAGTTTTGACTTCCTTTACATGTTTTAAAATCGTTTGTCTCACCCATAGCACAAATTCTATTATTGGCATGGGAACATGAATTAATTTGAGATCTAGGTGGGAGTTTCTTATTCCAAATCAATTTTGGGATAAATATTGGGGCTATTGATTATTGGGACATTGATGGGATTTCTATAAAACTGGAGAAATTAAAATATATGAGGGACTACATGGTGAACACTATGGTTGAAAAATAACTTTAGTAAACCTAATGAGGGTGTTAATAATATGAAAATTCCTCTATCCTAATGGTTTGGGGTACATCGAGAAAATTTAAAAATTCCCCCATCCCTATGGGTTAGGGTACATTGACATAAGGGACACCAAGGTAGAAAGAGGCTAGTATTTTATTATATGAAAAATATTTTGGACAAAACTATATATTTATATTCTTGATATTTTTATTTTCTTACTGTAATTAGATGATATATTACTTTGTAGATATCTACTTGATATATGTTTTGGGATGAATGGTAAATGATATAACAATACCCTTTCCTTTATTTATTCTAAAATGGGTGAATGTTTTTAGAAGTCCATGAACATATCCTAATGATGGGATTTTTCATTAACATCTAGCACATTCTCTATCATCATTTCATTCTAATGAATCAATGGGGAGGATAGATTATACCCTAGGTTCATAATGGCAGTCCTGAACCCCAATCAGTGAGAATTTTTTAATCTTATTAACTTGAACATATAGTTGGATAGGTGTTTCATTGCACCATATAATTCAGGGGGTTTTCCATGACGGACTTAAAAAGGGATAAAATCATTTGGAACAATATTCAAAGATAGAAAAATAATCTGTGGTGAACTATGACTCCAACTAAATAAAATTTCCTTTCTTAGAGAATAAGGAACCATGAAATTCCTATTAAAGAAAATATCAAATGAATGGGTGTCTGCATCACTTCCAGGTGTCCATTCAGCAAAGACCACTAAATGGAGGGCTCAACTACCTATATTTTGAAGGTAATTTGTAACATGAAATTATTATCTCCTTTGGCCATTTTAATTCTTTAACTTCGTAGTATTACCAAGGTTCACCTTTCCTTGACTTATGGTTTAATGGATTAGATGCTATGGGATTAGACATATAGGAAAGAGATATTATTATGATTGTTGGGCATTGGTGTATTAAGAAAGAATGAAATTATTTAATTCATAAAAATGTTTTTTCAATGGGGAAATATCGTATCCTCAAAACAAGAAACCTACTTCTTTTCATTGTTAAAATTTTAAAAAACCAACATAATGCTCTAACATTTAGACAACTACAAGTGATTAAACCTCCTGATCACTCCATAAATAATTTTTCCAATGGGAACTAGGTTCAATAGAGCCCTCTGATAACGGGTCTCAAAGATAACATGGATAGTTCTTACATCCTCATTGATATGTGGGGAGGGGTGTAGTCTGTAACCCCATGGAAACTGTTATTCTGCCATTTACACCTCATTTTGGTAGTGGTCACTCCCTCCATGCAAAATCTTAGGCCATGATCATAGGTTTTTTCTTATGCTATTAATGAAATATGTAATTTGTAGAATAGTAAATGGACTCTATAATTCTACACAATTTCGTACATGGTATAGGTATTATCCCATTGTAAATTTCATATATTATCAAAAATTACATATGTCTTCTCAACAGTTATACTCATATACTACACACTTAGAGCAAGGGAAACATGGTTTTGGACAACCTTGAATATATTGAAAACCAAGGTTATGGTGTCAAATATTTCCCAAGATCTATCTTCTAGAGGACTAATGGGAAACCATATATTAGGGGATTCTCTTAGACTCCACTATTTTAGGCCTCCTTAGTTTCTTCATTACCTTATTCTGCACATGTATGTTATTGAGACTTTTTAATAATTAAATGATGATGATAATGATTCTTTTTGTAATGGAATTTGGGATATCCCAATAACTTCTTCACCAATACTATTATTTTAGGATGTGAAAACCTATTAATACTCAAATTAATATATATGTGTTTGGTCATCTCCATCATAGTTCAATCATTAAGACTATGTGATAATTCTATATACCCAACTAATAACATGTTTATTGAAATAGAGGATCTCATTTCAGAAATCTATTCTTTATCAACTCTCAACACTCTTTTCCATTTCTCAAACAACCTTGAATGGGGAAATTTTGCACTCTTCATTCGAGTGGAATCTCATTTGGTGGGATGGTTCCCATTTTCTCTTTTAGTGGGATGTTACCCATTTTTCATTTGGTATTATGGTTCCTATTAGATCATTTGGTGTGATAGTTCCCATTTTCTCAATAATGGGTTCATGGAGTCCATATATGTCATGACTTTTTTTTCAATATTTGGCGTCTCTTTCATAAAATTTCCTCTCTTAAACTGATTGTATTGAATATTTAGTAGATTAGAGGTTAAAAGTGATTCATTGTTTTTATAGAGATTATAGGTGTCACAACTGGATTATTCTTTTGTTCCTTGATGAAGGTGTCATGGTCTATAGAATTAGTTGGGCTAATAGTGGTTAAATTTACTAATTCAAAACCAATGACAGAAAACATGGATTTCCTTGGAGGAGGAATATATATAATCTAGGTGTTTATAAGCTCAATTAATGAATCTATGATAAAATTCTCAAATACCTATAATCATAGGTTTCCTTTGGGGTCTTGAAGATATGGAAACAGTATCATCTTACTTTACTTCCGAGAACCATTCTTTGTAGGGTATCATATGTGATGAGAAGCCAATATGAATATTTCCATATGCGTTAATTCCCCTCTAATTTTCTATGGAATTTTTGAATCTATCAACAAGGGTAGATATTATCAAATATTAAGATTAGAGAAAATGGTTGTCTATAATTGGACCTTGTCAAATTTCATGATATTCCAATGGACCTAAAGGTTTTAGAAGATAAATGGATTTGGACCTCCTCTAGATTGGTAGGGTTTGCTACCCCATGCAGGATCTCCTTTTAGATGCTTGATTCTGTATTACTAGGTTCATCACAACTTACTCAATAAAGTCATATGTGATTGGGTTCACAAGTTAGTGATGATGACCATGATTAATAGTATCCCTATATGGCATGTCTTGGGTAGTTTAATTGATATAATAGACATCCTCATCTACCTCCTTGAGATAAGGATGTTGCATTCATATTCTCTTGGGAGAGACTTTTGAATGGATATAAGACATTATTTTATTAAATATATTATTTTTAATATACAATTTAAGTCTCCCACATTGAGTTTTAATAGATAATTGAATTTTAATCCTCAATAAGATCAAGGGTTGAAAAAGATCAGGGAAAATCCATATTTCATAATTCAACATCATGTTAGTATAATTTTTCTAAAAATTTACATATGGAAATTTTTTAGTTGACGTATTATAAAATAGTTTTAACATATATGGATTCATGTTTTATAAGTAGACCTCATGTTGGATTATACGTTTTTATGGAAATAATGGGCCTTAATGTCAATATAGGACTATAATTTTTAATATGGACAAAAAATCAATGATGGGCCATAAAATTTTATAAGAGATTATACTTGGAGGGAGTTTTGAAACAAATTAGAGGAATAATATGTCAAATATTAATTCAATTAGTGAAACATTTATTGATATTATTAGGATGGAAAACCATGTGGCACAAAATTTGGAATTCTTTTTGAAGTAATTTTTACTTTCCGTTATTTAACTTTTATTCCCTTGGATTCTAATGAACTCTATAAATTTTTATTAAAAATATTTACAAAGCAATGTTTATGTAATAGCCAGATATTATCCAATGGAATGTTTTTATTCCACTTTTCTTAACAATTGGGAGAAGGATTGGGTGCATGCAAGGATCTCTATGAACAAGAATTCACTTTTTTCTTCTATATTTTAATATTTTATTTTCACTATTGTAATATAACATTCTTATAAATAATTGTTTTCTATTATTCACTGTATTTTATTTTGTTTTTACTTTTTTATGATGTAATTTTAGAGTCTTAATAAAATTTTTGTTTTATTCAAATAGTTTCATATATAAATCATATCCATGAAAACAAATATACCCATAGAAGTATATTTTTTTTAATTATTGATCTAATTTATATTCCCTTCATAAATTTTCATTGAATCCATGATCACCATTTTATTTATACTTTTTTTTCAATTAATTAGTTTTATTATCTACATAAATTGAAAGATTAGTATGTTTCCCAAAAGACATACCTTGTTTGAATCATGATAGAAATAATTAGAATACCAATTATAATAAACATAGACATCAATTCATAGGGATTAAATCCAGACTCTATACTTAATAATTATCATTTATAGATCATATGGGCTTCCTTACTTATCTAGAGATCATCAGTTGTATTTTAGTCCATAATCAAAGGAAGGTGACATGATTGATAATCCTGAAGTCATCTTAGGGTTCATTTCATCATTTCTCTATAGTCATGTTAAATTATATAGTGTTTTTGGGTTAAAAATAAAAGGAGATCAAAATTAATTTTATTTAAAAGAGAGGGTATAATGATGAATGCATATTGTGGGGGTAGATTAGAGTGATTTTGTTTTTTCTTTTATGGATTTTTAATGGGTTTTTTCATTCTCCCTACATTTTATTCAAAAAATAATTTCCTTTCTCACATGAATTTTTTATTTTTCAAACATTTCTTTTCATTCATATACATTTATTTTACATAAATATTAACCTATTTGCATTAGTTTTTATAAAATATAAAATACAAAATATAAAATAATGTAAATTGTAATATTATTTCATCAATAATAAGGATACTCAAGAGACATGAACTAGGTTAACCACTATACTTTTCTTCATAAAAATCATAAAACAATTTAGCGTACATGAAATCACTCAAAAAAATTGGCATATGTTTCTAGTATCCATGTCTGTTACTCACTATATTTTTCACTTTAGAAATATTTTAACATTTTTAAGTTAATATAAAATATATATATATAAATCAATTTTTTACTCACCCTTTTTTATGGAATATATTGATTCTTTATTTTCTTGGAAGGTGTCGGGAGTCTAGAAACCCAATTTTATAAAGATAGAATTATAATATATCATTAATTACTTAATTTATGCCCTCAAACAACCAATTTTATAATACATGGTTAAAGAACTAACCAACTCCGTTGGATACTTTTATAGATGTATCTATAACTGGAAAAAGAACCTATAGAGTCTCTTTCATCCCTTCACACATTTAAATAATATATTGAAGAGGTTTAGTATTCATTTTATGATTATCCACTACACTATCATTCAGAAATCCTTCTTGATGTATGCATTCTAGATCATGTCTTATAGGATGAATCCCTAAAGTGATAAAATACTTCTTTAGATTTACTTTCTTTTGATTTATATTTTCAATAATCAACTTCTCAATCCTTCTATGATGAAAATTTAAATCTAGATAATCTATAAAATTTATTGTATATTGATCAAGATTTTGAATAAGTCGCCTTTAAATAGATGGTAATGATCGAATTTGAAGACAAATAGTTCCCCTAGGCTATGAAAGAATATAAAACGTTAAAAACTGATATTATCAAGGGAGAATCATCTCTGAATTCATATTTCATTAATTTTATTCAAATAGACTTATTTTATATTATTCCCCTTATTGAAAATTTTAATGGACTGTATCATGAGAAGGCATTGGATGATGATGATGAATACATACGGGTTAAACAAAAAGAGAAGGACCAATATATTTTCCAACCCCTTTCATTAATGTAATACATTATTATAATATGGATGGATTTTATGCACTCCATCCAACACATCTGTAACCATCAATGGAGATAAGATAACTATAAGGAAGAAGTGATTGTGGTTTATATTAATGAAACCTCACCCTCTATCTGATTTTATATGATCTAGAAATATATTTTTGGAGAAAAATAAACCCCATAACCCACATGTGGTCATGCTAAGAATTATATTTTTCCTTTTCCTTTATCTTTGATTTTAGTTATGTATATTTTAATAAAATTCTTATGTAATATTTATTTATTTTACTTATATGTTTTTTATAGGTAGTAGTTAAGTTCTTAACTCAATGCTTCCACTTCTAATCAATCTGATTGTATAATATTTTTTCATTATTCTTATTATTGTCGAATAAATTATATATAAATAGGTGATGAAAACAGTTTTGAATAAATATGAATTGTTGTTTTATTTATGTGGCGAGTACTTTTAGCACACTTCATGGTTTTTCCCTTATTTTAAATTTTCATTTGGTCAATTTAAAATCATTGAGCTTCAATTAATATTCATTATCATTTTCTAAATTGATTCGAAATTTTTTAAATTTTAATTTCTCTATTTGAATAAATGAGTTTTTAAATGTTTTTTCACATGGAAATTTTTTCCTATATTTTTATTTTCTAAAACATTAATGAATTTGACTATTGATTAATATCCATTCCCAAAAAGAATTTACCCAATTAATTTTTCAAATCTTATGAGGTTTTATAAACCTGGATTTTCTTATAATTTCAAATACCCATTTCGTGAGTGATACTCAATAATTTTTTCTTACTAAAACATTCACTATATTTTTTCAAAGCTATGATTAAACTAAGTCACAATAATATAATTATGGGGTTTTATTGTTTCAAAGCCCTTGTTATTGATATTTTTATTTGAATTGTTATCATAATTTAACCTCATAGAATCCATTAATAGTTTTAATATAGAAATTAATATTAGAATAATTTTTTTTCTACCCTATTATCGATTTATTTCATCATATTTAATATATTATGTATGGGAAAGTGGTTTTCTAGCGTTGTAGGGGTTGATTAAACTTGGAGAGTAAGTTTGGTAAATATTTTATCAGCTTTTGGGGAGAGGCTCAAAATATATTTACCATTATATTAATTTATTTTACCTTGACAAAAAAATAAGGATACACTAAGTGAAAAATAACTATTTGCGACGGGAAGAAATCCAGTTGCAAATAACCAGTTCAGGAAACTATCTGCGATGGGAAAATTTCACTATCACAAATAACAAATTATTAATGACAAGTTTTCATCTCCTGTCACAAATAGTTTTGTAAAGACACATAAAATTCAAGAATAAATTTTTTCTAATTTTTCTTTGGGATTTTACACGAATGCAGTTTCTGACGGCACATGATTCTGAGGCCCGGTGTGCCCAGAATATATATCCAAAGTTTAGCTCAGGTACATTCAGTGAACGAACGAGCGAGAATTTCTAACATTTGAACTGTTGCTCGGAATCGAATTTTGAGGGCACCGATGGAACCGTAGCACCAGTAATTGCTTAGGAACACCTGTTCCGGGGTTGCGTTTTCACGAGAGAAGATGATAAAAATTGTGGAAGTTTAATTTATAATTTAACTCCAATTTTTTATCTTCTTTAAGTGGTTTAAGGCTTTGGGTGGAAGTTGGGTAGCTACCAAACTTCCCAAGGGAGGTTATGAGGGTGGTGGGGCCCACACAAACCCCACCCCTTCATATTCATCAACCCCCCTCAACTCACCATTAATTTTTGAAAACATATGTTATTAATTAAATGAGTTAAGTGAATGTTTGAATTTCAAAAGCTTTGTTTAGTTAATAAAATAAGGGAGAGGCTTATTTTATTTTGGGTTAGTTTCATGTGGTGGAGTCTTAGGGAGGAAAAGGCTACGGATTGTGGAACTTCTTCATCTTCGACGAAGAACGCGAAGAACACTTCGGTCTCTGATGAAGAATGCCAAGCTCTCAGAAACCGATTACGTGATGCCGTGTACCATGATTCCGACGACGTCTTTTTTCACGATGTCTCTTTCCGCGACGGTTTTTCCGCAACAAATCCTCGTTCGACGAACCTCCGTGCAAGCTACGCTCGAGGTAGGGGTTTATATATTTATTTGTTTGTGAATACTACCTTGACGTTCTTCGTGAAAATACGACCAAATGCTATCAATTAATGAGAGGGGGATGGACTGCACAAACACGGCCGACCCTCATCCCTTATCCATGTTATTGTTTCTAATGTGGTTGGAATGGGAATGGGGCGGTGTCGTCGCACCGAGCGGGATCGTGTGGCAAGTAAAGCGTGGCGCCGTTGTGTCGCACCATAAAACTGAACCATGTCGCGGCGCCGTCATGCCGCGTAGAAGAAAACCGAAGACACCGCGTCCGGAGCGGGGCCGCGGCGGAGGGGCGCAGCTCCGTCGCGCCGCGCTGGATGAACTAAAACAGCGGCCGGTTCTGGGCCGCGGCGGAGCAGGATGACCGGTGGCCGGTTCCGGGCCACCAGTGTCAGAGCAGGGAGGGGACCGGCCATCGCCGGTCCCGTGATAGTAGAATCCGGTCGGCCAGCCAGGAGGAAAGCTGGGGGTTCAAACCCCCTTCCGGCCAGCTAGCAGCCCCCATTAAGGAGGTTCGCAGTTACAAAATGCGTGGGGCACCCCCCCCCCCACAAATGGAATGGCTTGCCGTTCGGCCGAGCCAGCTGGCCCCGCGCTCCAGTGCGCCAGGTCACCGTGATGGGCCGCGCACCGCCGTGCTGAACCAAACCCGGGTCGGGTCGACCTAGATCGGGCTGACCCAGGGGGTCTCAGACCAGGTCGGTCTGGGCCCAAAACCCCCGCTTTCGGACTCTCTTCGGTCTTTTGCCCATATCTCGGGCTACAGACCTCCGATCGACGCGTCGTCAGTGTAAATACGATCCTTGGGTCGAGGCAGTCATTTTAGTATATTGCTCTCAAGGTTTCGGAATATTTTGGGTTCGTCCGGGTTGGTTCATACACGAAACCAACTGGTCCCTCGGAGCAGAAATGCTCATAACTTGAGCTCTGGACGTACGATTGACGTTTCGTCGACTTTGTTAGATTCCTCTTAGTGAGACGGATCTTTTGGATTACTCCGCCCGATGTTTGGACACAGGTGGAGTACGGTTGGGTTGGTTGTTCCTTAAAAACCAACCAGGCCCCTGGGACGAAAATGTCAATAACTCTCAGAACGGGCGTCCGATTGACGCGCCATCTACGACATTGAGTTCCTATTGACGATACAGAACTTTTGGATACATCAACTCTGGACTATGAGTCAGTTGATGTATCAGCCTCTTGGCTCATGGAGCGGACCCTCCCGAATGAGCTTACTGTGTGCGGGAACCCTAGAGCTGGCTGCGTCTGCGACTGCTACTACTACGAAGACTGTACATAGATCCACAGTGGATTTGACGGCGATGACTACAGCACTCAGTGATCCTTCGTGGATCAGTGCTACCGATCCTGTGTGGGTCAGATCCTATGTGGGTCAGCGCTCAGCTGTTCTGTGTGTGCCAGCGCCTACAGATCTTGTGTGGGTCCGATCATGTGTGGGTATTTGCGGGGGTTAGTTATCTATCGATCTTATGTGGTTCAGACCCTTCCTGGGTTATTGCGGTGGTTAGTACCTATCGATCCTTTATGGGTCCGATGACTTAGATAAATCAGTGGATATATCTGATCATCTCTATCATCATACGAAGAAGTATACCTATGTGAGATGAATCCGGATTTGCTTTCCTATGTGGATTGTGTTGAGCTTTCCTGTGTGGATTTATGTTTTTCTTTCCTGTGTGGACTGGGTTGTACTTGATCTCGGATGTTGGAGCTGAATGAGAATCGATGACTTAGGTATATGTATGGGAGTATACCTAAGCAGTATCGGATGTTACTTTGTGATTGTACCTTTCCTTTATGGATTACCCTTTGTAGATTCTAGGAGACCTTCGGGGGACTCGGGGTCCCTACTGAGTAGCTTATACTCACCCCTGCATGGGCTATGCCCGCACTACGTTGTGTTGGTTGCAGACGACGGATAGCGCTGATCGTGGTTGAGGCTTGCGGAGTAGGACGGTACCTGGAGGTGGACCACTGGCAGGACGTACTCGTAGTTGACGGTTGGACCCAAGGAGTTGTGGAGTCTATATTTACTCACCCTTCAGGTGGGAGTCCCAGTGGACGGCTCGACGCTGCGGCTTAATTTTCGGTTGTTGTTTTCCCTTTTGATTTGTACTTTACTTTCAGTTTGGGTTTGTATTCTGGCCCACTTACTTTTCCACACTTACTGTTGTACTCAGTTTTTACTTAGTGTTTAAATATTCTACTTGCATACTCTGTGGTGTTTGTTTACTTTACAAAGGCAATGCCTTCCCTTTTTACTGGGATTTATGCCTTGGTGCTAGTCTCCAGCCCCTGGCCTTTGGAAGGTGGGCTTGGGGTAGTCATGACACGAGCCCCGAGGACGGGTCGTGACAAATTTGTATTAGAGGAGTTCGGTTCTACCACCGAACATGAGACTCTGATCTTTTTCTATGTTAAGAAATAGTGTTAAGGGTATTAGGTGTGGTTATCAGTCTAGGGAGTCCAGTGTTGGTGCGGCGGCCGACGTATCCGTACACCAGGACCCTGACTTCTGATTTCTGACTTAATGCACAAAAACATTGATTTCATGTGTGATTAAAGTTTTCTTTGTGATTAAATTGTGTCAGCTCACCAGGTATATTTTTCTGATCGTGGCGCACCTGTTTCCATTTCAGGATGGCCCCATGATGGCAGCCAGCTAGGGTTCCGAGAGTGGTATGTGACGACAGCCCACCGAGCGACGAGGCCTCGGTGCAGGGTCCTTTGACAACTAAGGCACTGGCGGTACCTTTACCCACCGAGCCACCGATTCTTCCAGCCCTAGCCGCTGACGATGCACGTCACCTTAGTGCACTGCACGAGTTCCAGCGCCGGTGACCACCCAGGTTCCGCGGGGAGACGGACCCCCAGGCAGCCAAGGACGGGTTGGAGGCAGTTGTATGAGTTTTCTGGTTAGTGAGGACACCAGCAGACCTCATGGTGATCCTCACAGCGAGCCTACTGCACGCGGTAGCAGGCCGATGGTGGAGCATGATGCTCTAGGTGCACGATGAGGCATCTCTCCTCTAGACGGACTTTGAGTGCCTCTTCCGCTCGGAGTTTGTCTCTGCTACCCTCCATGCGGTGTGCATCCAGGAGCTTCTTCAGTTGTGGCAGGGTAGCTTGACGGTCGCCCAGTACTTGGTGATATTTACCGATCTCTCATGCTACTTGACAGACACGGTACGAGACCCATTCTTCCGGGCCCAGAACATTGAGCAGGGATTGAGGCATGAGATCAGGGCATCGCTGATCTCCCATAGCATTCTGAATCAGGAAGAAGTACTGGAGCGATCCCTTTTGATTGAGAGCTTCTTTTCTGAGCCTTCTTCAGTAGCGAGACCTACCATAGGGCGGCAGGTAGAAGATTCTTCTGCAGCCGGAAGTCGACGAATGACTCATGGGTCCAGCAAGACTAGACCCTCAGGCAGACAACCTCAGGACACTGGCTCAGTAGTGCGGGGCTCACCGCGCGGAGCCAGTCTTTTGAGAGGCAGGTCGTGCTACTCATGCGGCGGGCAGGGCCACATGGCTCGTGACTGCCCGACCCACCATGCCATGGCGGTCCACAGGGAGCAGACGGATGAGGTAGAGGAGCTGGCCGAGCAGCAGGTGGTGGACGACATTTTGAGGATCTACCACCACCACCACCAGGAGGTCCACCCCGACCTCAGGGGAGAGCACAACGTCAGGCAACTGAATCGTATGATCATGGAGCTCTGGAAGCAGGTGGAATAGTGCGGGACTAGCTCCAGGCATAGAGGCCTTTTCCCATAACTCCTCAAGCTTCGTAGTTTGTGTTGCCTTGTGTCCTTGTACTTTGAGTTGAAGTAATAAAAGACAATTGCATTGGTCACGTTTTCTTTCTTGCCTTTTGTTTGTTATTACTAAGAGGTGCTGGGTAAAAACTGTTGACTTGACCCTCACTTGCGAGATTCGTACTGGAGGAGACCCAGTGACCACAAACTGATTCCGACAGTGTGACTCAACCCTTGGAGGCGAGAGTAATGGTTGGATCTCTTGGTAGCAGCGTCGAGGCCTTACAACGTCATCCATGCCATGAATTAACTAATCATGATGGGATTGACTGTACAAGGCAAGGAACGTGGTTCATCCAGGGAATTAGACAGGATTTCCTTTTTCGGTAAAGGAGAAATCTTTGTAGCTTTTGAGAACGTTAAGGAGGAAGGGGAAACCCTTCCTGTGGTCAGACATATGTCAGCAGAGCTTCCAGGAGCTTAGACATAGATTGAACAGCGCCCCTATCTTAAGGTAGCCAGATGAGGGAGTAGGGAATGTAGTCTACTGTGATGCATCAGGGACCGGAATCTGATGAGTCATGATGCAGGAGCGGGAAGTGATTGCCTATGGATCACCTCAGTTGAGGCGGCATGAGTAGAACTACGCTACCCATGACCTGGAGTTAGCAGCAGTGGTCTTCACTCTGAAGACATGGCGACAATATCTGATGGGCGAGCGCTTTATAGTCTTTTCTGACCATCAAAGTCTCAGGTACATCTTCTCTCAGAAGGACTTGAACTTGAGATAGTGGTGATGGATTGAGTTCCTCCAGGACTATGACTTTGAGATAGTCTATACTCCTAGGAAGGGGAATGTAGTAGACGATGCTCTCAGCATGAGGACGAGCATTCAGCTACTTGAGGAGGTGGAAGAGCAGCTAGCTGCCTTGCAGATATCCTTCGTGGATAGAGATGGAGCAGCCTTCCTTCAATCACTCACAGTCACCCCACTACTACTGCAGCGGGTCAGAGAGGCACAGCATGAGGACGCTGACTGCGAGACGCGGCATTCACAGATATCCTTAGGACAGGCACCTGATGATTTCTACTTTGGAGTAGATCACGATGTCCTTTTCAGAGTACGTACCTTGGTACCAGTTACTTTATGGGAGGAGGTGCTGAGAGAGTTTCACACTTCTCCTTTGGCGGTACATCCTCGAGTGGCGAAGATGTACCGGGATCTCAGACGACAGCACTGGTGGACGGGCATGAAGAAGTTTGTGGCATAGTTCATTTCTCGATGCCTCACCTGCCAGTAGGTGAAGGAGGAGCACCAGGTACCAGCAGGCTTGGTACAACCATTGGAGGTCCCAGAGTGGAAGTGGAATGGAATATCTATAGACTTCGTGACTAGACTTCCACACACTTCCAAGAGTCAGGACCCCATTTGGGTGACTGTCGACCGACTCACCATGTCGGCACACTTCTTACCTATCAGAGAGAAGGGATCAATGGAGAGCATGGGATGACATTACGTTTAGGAGATTGTGTGCCTTCATGGTGTGCCATCATCTATTGTCTTCGATTGAGATGCTCGTTTACTTCCAGGATTTGAAAGGGGTTACAGGAGGCGTTCGGGACACAGCTACGTCTGAGCACAGCCTTTCACCCTCAAATGGATGGTCAGATGGAGAGGACCATTCAGACTCTCGAGGACATGCTCCTAGCATGTGTTCTCGACTTTGGTCGCAGCTGGAAGGACCACCTACCCTTGGTGGTGTTTGCGTACAACAACAGCTACCTCTCCACCATCAGGATGGCACCATACGAGGCATTGTATGACCGAACATGCAGATCTCCTTTATGTTGGACAGTCCCTGGGGATTCAGCACTTGTGGGACCAGAGATGTTTCAGGCCACGATAGAGAAGGTCCAGGTCATCCAGGAGCGGATGAGGACAGCTCAGAGCCGGCAGAAGTCTTATGCTGACAGGAGGAGGAGGCCACTAGAGTTCGAGGATGGCGACCACGTCTTCTTGCGTGTCTCAACTCGACGTGGATTATAGAGATTTGTCCGAGGTGGCAAGTTGTCTCCACGCATCATCGGACTGTTCCAGGTCCTCAGTAGGATTGGCGAGGTAGCTTATCGCCTGGCTCTACCACCTCAGTTTCACCGAGTGCATGACGTCTTCCACGTATCTCAGCTGAGGAGATACGTGCACGACCCGACGCATATCATTGACCATGGGGAGATATAAGTTGATGATGGGGCGACATTTACGAAGGTCCCAGTGGATATCGAGGATCGACAGGAGTGGGTCCTGTGTGGACGGTCGATTCTTCCAGTGCGCATCAGATGGCAGCACGGTAATCTCCAGGAGATCACTAGGGAGCGGGAGGCTCAGATGCATGCTCAGTACCCACATTTGTTTCCATAGCTTATGATGTATCTTTACGGGGACGTAAAGCCCTGAGATGGGAGTAATGTAAAGACCCGTAAAATTCAAGAAAAAAAATTCTAATTTTTCTTGGGGATTTTACAAGAATGCAGTTTCTGACGACACATGATTCTGAGGCCCGGTGTGCCTGGAATTTCTATCCGAAGTTTAGTTCGGGTATGTTCAGTGAACGAACGAGCGAGAATTTCTAACATTTGAACCGGTGCTCGGAATCGAATTCCGAGGGCACCGATGGAACCAGAGCACTGGTAATTTTTTAGGAACACATGTTCCGGGGTTGCGTTTTCACGAGAGAAGATGATAAAAATTGTGGAAGATTAATTTATAATTTAACTACGATTTTTTATCTTCTATAAGTGGTTTAAGGCTTTGGGTGGATGTTGGGTAACTACCCAACTTCCCATGGGAGGTTATGAGTGTGGTGAGGCCCACACGAACCCCACCCCTTCATATTCTTAAACCCCCCATCAACTCACCATTAATTTCTGACAACTTATGTTATTAATTAAGTGAGTTAAGTGCAGATGTTTGAATTTCAAAAGATTTTTTGAGTTAATAAAATACGGGAGAGGCTTATTTTATTTTGGGTTAGTTTCTTGTGGTGGGGTATTGGGGAGAAAAAGGCTAAGGATTGTGGAACTTCTTCATCTTCGACGAAGAACGCGAAGAACACTTCGGTCTCCAACGAAGAACACTGAGTTCTCGGAAACCGATTACGCGACTCCGTGTACCACGACGCTGATAACTTCTTCTTTCACGATGTCTCTTTCCGCGACGGGTTTTCCGCAACGAACCCTCGTTTGAAGAAGCTCTGTTCAAGCTACGCTCGAGGTAGGGGTTTATTTATTTATTTGTTCGTGAATACTACCTTGTCGTTCTTCGTGAAAGTATGACCAAATGATATCAATTAACGAGAGGGGGTCGGACCACAGAAACACGGTCGAGCCTCCTTAGTTATCCATGTTATTGTCTCTAAAGTTGTTGGAATGGGAATGGCGTGTTGTCGTCGCACCGCGCGAGATAGTGTGGCAAGTAAAGCGCGACGCCATCGCGAAGTGCCGTGAAACTGAACCAAGTCGCGGCGTCGTCTCACCGCATCGGAGAAAACCGAAGACACCGCGGCCAGAGAGGGGCCGCGAGAGAGGGGCGCGGCACCGTCGCGCCGTGCCGGACGAACTAAAATCGCGGCTCGTTTCGGGCCGCAGCAGAGCAGGGTGACCGGCGGTCGGTTCTGGGCCACCGGTGTCGGAGTAGGGAGGGGACCGGCCATCGCTGATCCCGTGATGGCAGAAACCGGCTGGCCGGGGCGGGCCGGCAGGACAGGAGGAAATCCGGGGGTTCAAACCCCCGGACGGCAAGCTAGTAGACCCAATTAAGGGGGCTCGTGGTTACAAAACGAGGGGGGGAAACGCCCCCCCTACAAACCGAACGGCTCTGCAATTCGGTTGAGTGAGTTGGCGTCGCGCGCCAGCGCATCGGGTCGTCGGGCCGGGCTGCACCCCACCGGGCAGACCCGGATCCGGGTCGAGTCCACCCGATTCGGGCCGACCCAGGGGGTCTCGGACCAGATCGGTCCGGGCCCGAAACCCCCGTTTTCGGACCCTCTTCGGTCTTTTGCACATATCCTAGGCTACGGACCTACGATCGACGCGCCATCAGTGGAAATGCGATCCTTGGGTCGAGACGGTCGTTTCAGTATATCGCGTTCAAGGATTCGGAATACTTTGTGTTCGGCCTGGTTGGTTCATACACGAAACTAACCGGGCCCTTGGAGTGAAAATGCTCATAACATGAGCTCCGGACGTCCGATTGACGTGTCGTCAACTTTTTTGGATTCCTCTTAGTGAGACGGATCTTTTGGCTTATTCCGCCCGAGGTTTGGACGCAGGTGGAGTATGGTCGGGTTGGTTTTGCCTTAAAACCAACCGGGCCCCTAGGACGAAAAAGCCAATAAATCTCAGACCGGGCGTCCGATTGACGCACCGTCTGTGACGTTGAGTTCCGGTTGACGATACAGAACTTTTGGATACATCAACTCTGGACTATGTGTTAGTTGATGTATCAGCCTCTCATCTCATGGAGCGGACCCTCCCGAAAGAGCTTGCTGTGTGCGGGAACCCTAGAGCTGGCTGCATCTGCGACTGATACTACTACGACGACTGTATAGGGATTCTTAGTGGATTCGATGGCGACGGCTACAGAACTCAGCGATCTTTCATGGATTAGTGCTACCGATCCTGTGTGGGTCCGATCCTGTGTGGGTCAGCGCTCAGCGATTCTGTGTGAGCTAGTGCCTACAGATCCTATGTGGGGCTTTGCGGGGGTTAGTTACCTATCGATCCTGTGTGGGTCAGGCCCTTCCTGCGTCATTGCGGGGGTTATTACCTATCGATCCTTTGTGGGTCCGACGACTTAGATAAACCAGTGGATATATCTGATCATCTCTATCGTTATACGAAGAAGTATTACTGTGTGAGCTGAATCCTGATTTGCTTTTCTATGTGGATTATGTTGAGCTATCCTGTGTGGATTTACATTTTGCTTTCCTGTGTGGACTGGGTTGTACTTGAGCTCGGATGTTGGAGCCGAACGAGCATTGATGACTTAGGTATATGTATGGGCATAAACCTAAGCAGTGTCGGATGTTACTTCGTGATTGTAACTTTACTTTGTGGATTATCCTTTGTAGATTCTGGAAGACCTTCGGGGGTCTCGAGATCCCTACTGAGTAGCTTATACTCACCCCTGCATGGGTTATGCCCGCACTATGTTGTGTTGGTTGTAGACGACAGACAACATTGATCGTGGTTGAGGCTTGCGGAGCAGGACGGTACTTGGAGGTGGACCACTGGCGGGACGTACTTGGAGTGGACGGTTGGACCCGAGGAGCTGTGGAGGCTTTCTGTACTCACAGTTCAGGTGGGAGTCCCAGTGGACAGCTCGACGCTGCGGCTTACTTTTCAGTTGTTGTTTTCCCTTTCGAGTTGTACTTTACTTTCAGTTTGGGTTTGTATTCTGGCCCACATACTTTTCCGCACTTAGTGTTGTACTCAGTTTTTAATTACTGTTTACTTCTTCTCCTTGTTTACTCTGTGGTGTTTGTTTTACTTTACAAAGGCAATGCCTTCCCTTTTTACCGAGATTTACGCCTTGGTGCTAGTCGCCAGCCCCTGGCCTATGGAAGGCGGTCTTGGGGTAGTCACGGCACGAGCCCCAAGGACGGGTTGTGACAAGTTTGGCGTGACTTGCACGCCAAACCGCGCAGGGGTATTTGTGACGAGATCGCGTCGCAAATACCAGACGGTGGTTAATAAGTGTTTGCGACGGGATGTCGTCCCATCGCAAAAAGACTGTTGGCAGGAACTATTTGCGACGGGTGCCGTCGCAAATAACCTTTTAACCGCAGACTGCAATTAAAGCGGGCGAGGGTATTTGTGACGGGACCCGTCGCTAATAACCCCGTCACAACTAATCTAACCTATATATACCCCTATCCGTTTTTCCCAAATCATTCAGATTTGGCTCTCTCCCTCTTTTCTTTCTTCAATTTCAAAGAAATTTTTCTTTAAGTTGAATTTTTTTATACGAGAGCAATTGGAGGGCGTCAATATCTTTATAATATCAATGTTTAAGTTATTTATATTTTATTTTTTTATATTTATTTTTTTATAGTAATTTAAATTGTTGTTTATTAGTTGTAATTTAATAATATTTCAATTGTTTTATATTTATATTTATTTTTACTAAGAAATTGATATTTTTTGTGATAATTATAAATAATTAGTCATAATTAATATTAATTAGACATAATTAGATATAATTAGTAATAAATATATATAATTAGGAATAAATAGATATAAATAGAAATAAATAGATATAATTAGAAATAAATAGATATAATTAGCAATAAATAGATATAATTAGCAATAAATAGATATAATTAGAAATAAATAGATATAATTCTCAATAAATAGATATAATTAGTAATAAATAGATATAATTTGTAATAAATAGATATAATTAGCAATAAGTAGATATAATTAGTAATACTAACATATAATTAGTAATACTTAGATATAATAACTAATAGTTAGATATAATTAGTAATAGTTAGATATAATTAGTAATAAATAGATATAATTTGTAATAGTTAGTAAATAATTAGTAATAGTTAGTAATAAATAGTAATAATTAGTAATAATTAGTAATATTTAGTAATAATTTTTAATATTTTGTAATAATTTTTAATAAATAGTAATAATTATTAATAATTAGTAATAATTATTAATAATTAGTAATAATTAGTAATAATTAGTAATAATTATTAATAATTAGTAATAATTAGTAATAATTAGTAATAATTAGTAATAAACAGTAATAAATAGAAATATATAGTAATAAAAAGTGATAAATTTTAATAAATAGTAATAAATAGTAATAAATAGTAATAAATTGTAGTAAATAGTAATAATTAGTAATAATTAGTAATAAATAGTAATAAATTGTAATAAATATTAATAAATAGTAATAAACAGCAATAAGTAGTAATAAGTAGTAATAAATAAAATAAATTGTAATAAATTGTAATAAATAGTAATAATTAGTAATAATTAGTAATAAATAATAATAAATAGTAATAAATAGTAATAAATGGTAATAAATGTTAATAATTAGTGATAAATATAATAAATAGTAATAATTAGTAATAATTAGTAATAATTAGTAATAATTAGTAATAAATAGTAATAAATAGTAATAAATAGTAATAAATAGTAATAAATAGTAATAATTAGTAATAATTTGTAATAATTTGTAATAAGAAGAAATAAATAGAAATAAATAGAAATAAATAGAAATAAATAGAAATAAATAGTAATAAATAGTAATAAATAGTAAAAAATAGCAATAAATAGTAATAAATAGTAATAAGTAGTAAAAAATAGTAATAATTATTAGTAATTAGTAATAATTAGAAATTATTAGTAATAATTAGAAATAATTAGTAATAATTAGTAATAATTAGTAATAATTAGTAATAAAATGTAATAAATAGTAATAAACAATAATAAATAGTAATAAATAATAATTATTAATAATTAGTAAAAATTAGTAATAAATTTTAATAAATAGTGAAAAATAGTAATAAATAGTAATAAATAGTAACAAATAGTAATAATTATTAAAAATTAGTAATAATTAGTAATAATTAGTAATAATTAGTAACAATTAGAAATAATAAGTAATAGTTATTAATGATTACTAATAATTAGTGATAATTAAGAATAATTAGGAATAATTAGGAATAATTAGAAATAATTAGGAATAATTAAGAATAATTAAGAATAATTAGGAATAAATAGGAATAATTATTAATAATTAGCAATAATTAGGAATAATTGGAAATAATTAGAAATAATTAGCAATAATTAGAAATAATTAGTAATAATTAGAAATAATTAGCAATAATTATCAAGAATTTGGAATAAATATCAATAAATAACAATAAGTAGAAATAAATAGCAATAAATAGCAATATTTAGCAATAATTAGCAATAATTAGCAATAATTAAAAATGATTAGAAATAATTAGCAATAATTAGCAATAAATAGCAATAAATATAAATAATTAGCAATACATAGCAATAAATAGCAATAATTAGAAATAATTAAAAATTAAATGTAGTAAATTGCAGTAAATTGCAATAAATATTAATAAATAGATATAAATAGCAACAAATATAAATAAGAAAATTATATTATCAATATTTATGAAAAAACAACATTAATATTATGAAAATAAAAACAAAAATTATAAAATATTAAAATTATCAATATTTGCAACAAGTTTAATTTATTCTCAACATGTTCAAATCTTAAAGGGTCACCAATTATCAGGTCATGCAAAATAAAAAATTTACATCTGCCACGTCCAATGTAAACTCTATAATTGTCCTTGCATGGTTGATTACCTCACAAGTAGTGTTGCAATAGGACAACATAAGTCATGACCTTCTAATATATAAGAATTATCTCACATGAACCCTACACAGACCATTCGTCCTTGAAAATTTAATGGAAAGATTACTGATATCCCCTCAAATTTTTAAGGAATATTGATCTATGTAATGTGTCATGTCAGATGATTCTTAGAGATGAGAACTTCATTACATTGGTCGTCCTATTGCAACACAACTTGAGAGGTGATTAACCGTGCAAGGACAATTATAGAGTTTAAATTGGACAGGACAAACACAATGTTTTTATTGCGCATGACTTGACAATTGAAAACCCTTTGAGATTTGAACATATTAAGAATAGAGAAAATTCTGTTGCGAATATTGATAATTTTAATATTTTATTAACATTATATTATTTTAATAATATTAAAATTTTTTCTTAAATATTGATAATATAATTTTTCTATTAGTAATAATTAGTAAACAAAATCTGCTTGGATAATGAAGTGAAAATTTGTAATAATCTTCACAACGATGATTACCAAATTTCCTTTCATTATTCAAGAGTTCAATCATTTTGCTAAGTATTTCTAAGTATTGCAAAATTAGTAATAAATAGTAATAATTAGTTATAATTAGTAACAAATTGTAATAAATAGTAATTATTAGTAATAATAGGTACTAATTAGTAACAATTAGTAATAATTTGTAATAATTAGTAATAATTTGTAATAATTAGCAATAATTAGGAATAATTAGGAATGATTAGAAATAATTAGCAATAATAAGTGTTTGAAAGATGCAATTAAATGGGTCGTTAGAAAAAATAGTAGTTGTCAATCCACTGGAAATTGTGTCGCCCTTAATTAATGGTAATTATTAAGTAGTTGTAATTATTTATCTTCTTTTTCATATAGTGTTTTTATAATTTAAAATTATTCAAAAACAGTGATGATTTTATATTTTATGTAGAAAAATATGGAACAAGGAAGTCGACATCATTTATTATTAGATGATCATGCTTGGATAAATCAGCGAAGAAATCCAAATGGTTCTGGTTTAAATCCTGTATATATTGAGGGTGTTGAAACTTTCTTATCATTTCCATCATAAAAAACAGAATAAGTTTCAGAAGGCACAATTATGTGTCCTTATAAAAAATGTGCTCTGAGAATGTTTGACACATTTGACATGGTTGGGGGACATCTCTTGCGGTTTGGTTTTCAACCAAATTATGTTTTTTGGTATCAACACATTGAACGCGTGTTCTAGAGAAGATCCTAATAACTTGATTGAGGATCTATCATATTTTCAAAATTTACTACATGATTTTGTAGGTCCATATATACCACAAACTAAAACTCACGATGATATTGATTTAACTCCTGATTTGGCAGCATCTGAAATTTATGAGTTTTTGAGGTCTGCTGAGGATGCATATATCCTGGTTGCAAGATAATAAATTTAGAAGCGGTTGAAAAATTTATTGCTATTAAATCAGATAATTCATAGTCAAATAACTTTTTTAATCAGATATTTTATTTTGATAAAACACTATTACATGAAGGAAATGTGTTGTCTACAAATTACTATGATCGTAAGAGGCTGATTTGTAATCCGGGCCTTAATTATCTAATGATTCGTGCATTTCCAAATGATTGCATCTTATATTTTGGAGAAAATGAGTCATTGAATAGTTGTCCCACATGTGGGCAATTGAGGAATAAAGATGCTCAACTAGGGAAGTCTAGATCTATTCCAGTAAAACAGTTGAGATATTTCCCCCTTACACCCAGGTTGCGGCGTTTATTTATGTTTAAGAACACAATGCCAATGATGTCATGGCACAAAACCAAGATTTCAACTGATAAAAGCTTGAATCAACCATCTAACCGTCTGCATCTGACTTTTTCTATAGAAGCCCAAAACATGTGATTGGGACTTTCTACTGACGGTTTCTGTCCATTTGGTTCTTATGGTACTCAGTATTCATGTTGGCATGTCTTTATAACTCTGTACAGTTTGCCTCCATGGATATTGATGAAAGTGTATTATATCTTTTTGACTCTATTAATCCCAGGACATCCGAAAAATAATATTGATGTTTATTTGAAACCATTTATTGATGAGTTAAATGCATTATGGAGTGATGGTCTTAATACATATGATGTTGCTGCAAAACAAAATTTTATATTAAAAGTTTCATTGATGTGGATGATTAGTGACTTTCCGGCATATGACATGTTATCTGGTTAGAGTACACATGGTCCCAAATCGTGTCATTAATTTATGAAAGAAAGCAATTCCTTTATGCTCATCAATGGAAAAATTCCTTGCAATTTTGATTGACACTGTAGATTTATTCCAATCGATCATCCTTTTTGGAGGAAAAAAACTCATTTCAAATATGGTACAATTGAAAGGGATGAATCTCCAAAGATGATCTCAAGTACATAGTTAAAATCATTTGTATTTTCATTACCCCACATCACATTTAGACCAACAGAAAATTCATGGCTTTGGGAAAGAACATAATTGGATAAAACAGAGCATTTTTTGTGATCTTCCATATTGTTCTGATTTAATTATCCGCCACATGTTGGATGGTATTCATATTGAGAAGAACTATTTTAATAATTTATTTCACACATATTTTGATACACCAGGTAAGACCAAAGATACTGTTAAGGCATGATTAGATCTTGCCCAAATTTGTAGGCGACCAGAACTTGAACTACTTTAAAATGTTAGATCGGAGAGGTTAATGAAGCCAAAAGAAGCTTATACACTATCCAAAGATAGTCGCTTATTATTATTTAGTGGATTTTAGATTTGAGACCTCCAGTTGCATATGCTTCTAATTTGGGCAGATGTGTTAAAAATGATTATATTACTGGATTAAAAAGTCATGATTGTCATGTTATAATGGAAAGACTTATGCTGATTGGATTAAGAGGTTTGTTTAATTATGTTATTTGGGATTTGATAACTGACATATCATAATTTTTTTCAAGGCATTTTTGTTGTGACAACAGGCTACGATGCGTTAAGAAAACTGGAAGAGGATGTTGCTGTAATTATTTGTAAACTGGAAAAAATATTTCCACCATCTTTATTTGACTCAATGGAACATCTGATATTAAATTTTCTACATGAAGATAAATGTGGAGGTCTTGTATATTTTTGATGGATATACCCATTCAAGAGATTCATGTAGAAATTGATGAAAAAATATGTAACAATTCATCAGTTTAAGGCTCAATTGATAAATCTTATTTTCAAGAGGAAATTTATTTTTTCTGCTTTCATTATTTTGAATCTCAATGTCCCTCAAAAAACAATCGCTTGGGATGAAACGAGGGGAATGTTAATGAAGAAATGGACAATCAATTAATAGTTTTTAATTACCCATATCTTGGTGTCAGTGGAGTTCATGAATGATGGCTTTCAGATGATGAACATCACAGGGCTCATACATACGTTCTACTCAACTGTGAAAAATGACATCATTTTTCCTGTGAGTGCTTCTATCACTTATCTATAATTTATGTTACAGTATTTAAATTTATTTTATTCGTAGTATATATGATAATCATATCAAGAATAAAATTCCACAAATTATAGTAGCTACTCTTGAATAACGCAGACAAAAAAAAATTTCTCAATGGTTTCAAAAACTGCTAACATAAATTATTGATGGTTTAATATGAACTCCATTTATTATTTATTATATTGATAATTGTTTTACAAATTATTAGGTGTCTTAATATGTTGATAAAATTGATAAGCGACTGTGTATATTGAGTAACCCATCATCCAAACTGGTTAAATCGTATAATGCATATGTTGTGAATGGTTCTTGATTTCATACACATGCATAAGGGGAATAAAAAAACAATGAAAAATGGAGTTTTCTTGAGAGGATCACATCACATAAAAAATGAAGTTTAATTTTATTTCATTTTGGATGAAATTATTGAGTTGTGTTATCTAGGATAGAATTACAATACAATGTTTAAATGTCGGTGGTTGGATACTGAGAGAGGCTTGCGTGTTCATCGGACTCATGAAATCGTTGGTATTAAATATAAATGTCTTCTTGTAGTAAGTGAACCATTTTCACCAGATCAACAGGAAAATAAAATTTATTATGCAAAGTACTGTGCTACTTCAATAGACTTGAGAGATTGGTGGAGCGTAATAAAAATGAAATCTCGGGAAAATCAGTTTACTCAAAATGAATGTGGTTCCGCTGAAGTGGAAGTAATCGAAAATTTTCAAGAGACTGCCCAAAATTAATCTGACTCACAAAGAGATGTGAATATCGATGATGACACCCCACAATTAAGGATCAATGGTGATGAAGATTTTAATGATGTTACAAATGAATTTGAACTGACAAGAGGTGCTGAAACTGAAACTCATATGGTTATTGATGATGCTGAGGAGGAGGATGAAGACATTGACATTGACAGCTATGGAGAAGAGGATGAAGATCAACATTAACATAGTTAAATACTGATTATAATCATAACTAATATATATCTATTTATAATAGTTATTTTCAAATATCTGCTATCAACAATCATTTTGTGTTTCAGATGGACCGTGAGCTATTTCTTGAGTTTCAGGAGGCTGACCTACCATTGGATGAGGGGAATTTTGGATCATCTGACCCTCAGCCTACTAGTGGTTCAGGGGGTACATGGAGGGGGAACGGTCTTTCACAAATGATGATTCCTGACCCTAACCCTAAGCGACGTTCAAATCTTGGTTTCGATCCACGCACACTGAGATATGGTAACCTATATATTTTAGTTATATTTCATTAATTTTTTTATATATATACTAATTGTTTGATTATTTATTAATTTTTCATAGTTTTTCACATGTAGCTATTTGAAAAGGGAGCACTATCTTGCGCAATTATTTTTCTTAGCCATGGATCACAAGGGAACAGATTCCCATTGATGTGCGACACGACATGTTCCATCATTGGCTGCTATGTAAATAAATAATATTTATTTTGAAATTTATTTTATTAACAAAATGATATTATAAATTATTTGTTGGTTTTATGGTATCTTATCGATGAGATCATGTGCGACGCTATCCACTTGATATGGCGGGTTTCTATGCATGACTGTTTCCATTAGTTTTTGCACAATTTGAGAAGGACATCCATTAAGAAAGTAGTGGTGATAGAATTTGTTGAGTCGTGCAGAGCCCACCGACCAGAGTACATTTCATCTCACGTTTGGGATGGATTATGTTTACATTGGTTGGGTGGTGTATTTTAGAGGAGATCTTTATTGGGATGACAGAATTGGGGGAGACAGGAGGAGACACATCGAGCTGGTAGTCGTACATTCAGTTCGCATAAAAAGCATCTGGTAAGTATTTTTTTTAAATATTTTATATAAAATTAAATATAATTAGTTTATTTTATATTTATGTAGGAATTCAAGCATCCCGATATTATGGAATTCGACGTTTATCAGAGGATGTACTGTGATCCAGCCACTGAAGAGATAAGAGGTGATCACCAGCGTCATATTTTGGTTAGTATTATTCTTTCAGTTTGAAAATTAACTGCATATAATATTTTCACAATTTTAATCTTAAATTGGAATTTAAGGAGTCATATGAGGCTGTGACCTCTCAGACATAGGCTGAGGGTCAAGACAGGATGACTGAGTAGACCAGTGCTCACCATTTCGATGAGGCGGCATGGATGGTGGCGAAACAGTATGGCATGGAGAAGGGCAGAGTAGTTGGTATCAACTCTCATTTGACTCATGGTACGTATTATAGTACTGATGCGATGTTGTCTTCTAGCTCGAGAGGAGCTCGTGGAGAGGCATCATCTTCTGGCTCACAATATCAGGAGCAGTTGCGAGCTTAGGCTGAGCTTATAGAGACTTTGCTTAAGCAACAAGAAGAGACGTGTCGGTGGCAGCAATAGTGGGAGTAGCATTACGAGGAGCAGATACGTCGATGACAGCAGCAGCAGCAACAACATTAGGAGAAGATGCATCGATGGTAGCAGCAGTATCACGAGTATATCGAGTACATGTGTCATCTGACTTGTAGTTTAGGGATGGAGTTTCCTCCACCAACTCATTCCGCTCCTCCACCTCGTCCAGAAGACGACCCCCCAGTGATTATTTTTTTGTTAGAAACATTTGATTTTAACATTGTAATATAAATTATTTACATTTTTTGTATTTTATATTGGTCCAAATATTACATAATTTAATTTTTAATATTTTCTTATTTTATTATATTTTTTTGTGAATATTAAGAATTTTAAATTTTTTTATTTTTTTATAGTTCTAATAAAAGTAATATTATTTTTTCATTAATCGTAATTTTATTAATATTTTTTTAAAATTTATTTATTATTTGCGACGGGACTGTTTGCTACGGGGTCCTGTCGCAAATAGTCAAACTAAATATTTTTAAAAACATATTTTCAACGGGACTACATTCCCATCGTAAATACTTTTTTGTGACAAGCTCGTCGTAGAAAGTTTAATATATATATATTTTTTGGGATGTGACAAGGGCCCGTCGCAAATAGTTTTTGCGATGGGACCATCGTGAAAACGTTTATGTATATATAATACATATAATCTGAGGCTTATTTGAGACAATGATGATTCCCATCGCAAATAAGATTTTTTACGACGGGCCCATCACAATTAACTGTATTTGCGCCACTGGTTTCTATAACGGCCTATTTGCGACTGGGCCCCGTCGCTAAAACTTATTTGCGACGGGATCCCATCACAAATTGCCCGTCACAACGACCAATAATTCCAGTAGTGATAAAAATAAAAAAAAATTAAATAAAAAAAATGAACAACAAATAAAAAATAAAAAAACAATTAAAAAAATTGGTTGTGTATTGGGAGCATCGAAAAGTTATCTTACTCAACCTGTAATGTTATTATATAAATGTTAACAATACATGAGAAAGTATCCAAAAAGATTATGTAGAAGAACTCCAGGTATTTCATATCCCAATGTAAGGATTAAAGAGTACAATGAAAAATCATCAATACTCCCAGAAAGCTTCGTGATGGAGTAGCTTCATAGGTCAACGTGGTGGATATGCATGGACAACCTATGTGGTTGACCTATGCGGCAGATCTCTACGCCCGAAGATGTTTTGTGTACCTACACGGAGCACCTGCGCGACAGAGATGGGCGCAGTACCTACGCGAGAAACATTTCTTCAGCTAGCCCTCATCTGTGCCTAAAAATATAGCCCTTGGGCTCCCGAATTGAGGATAAAGAAAAATTGAAAGACTCTCTGAATCTACCATAGCACATAACTTTTTCCAAGATCCCTCAAATTGTCTTAGGTAGCTCTCTAAACCAAGAGAGAGGAGATAATTAAATGGGATAATCATGATTTGAATGTCCTAAAAATTTTACATAGGTTCAGTTCTACTGTTTAAAACACATTCTTCAATCATCATTCAGACCTGAATGGCATAACTATGCATCATACCTACACGTCATATCTGTGCGGCATACCTAGGTGGTCTACCTGTGTGGTATATCAATGCAGGTTGCCTACATGACATACTTGATCGAGGGACCTATGCAACCAACTTAAGTACCCTTTACTAAAATCCATTCATGTTAGGGTATCTCTTTCCTTGGTTAACTTATCTGAAAAAGACTAAATTGAAATATCCACCAAAACTTTATGACTTGTCAAACCTATGGAAAAGGAACATCAACATGTCTCTTATTTGTGTTTGTATTTTCACAGGCATAGGTTTCCCACATTTGTTTCAAAATAAGGTTAAGATTCATGGGTTGTTTGTGGGTTTGTATATCCACATTCACAAGGACCATTTTCCCCAGAAATAGTGTTGGGATGTTCCGAGTTTGGAGGAGGGTTGGGTCTTGGCCTCTGCTTTCTCAAAGAGGTGACCCAGAACCTCAGCTCTCTGGTAGGGGAGATTCATTTCACACTTACTGTAAAATCCTAAGTAAATGAAGAATTAGAAATATTTCATATTTATTAATATGTTTTAATTAAATATTAATTTTACTTTAAAGGGGTTTCTATGTTCAATAGCATACCCAATACGCAACAACGTGTTTCTTTGAAATCTTACATTGCACACCAATAATATAATATTATTATTATAAATGGTAGTTAAATCCTAGCCATTTTATTGGCAGGAATGAACATAAATAACTACAATAATATTATACATGATTTTTAAATTTATTTACTTTATCCAATAAAAATTTAGAGGCTTAAAATGTGAATAAATCTAATTTTAAGCATAATTTACAATAAAAGGCCGATTTACAGCCTTTTTATGGAGAACCCTCTTTAAATATAGTTTTGGTCACTTTAATACATTCTAATTGAACAAATAAAATACTTTTTTAGAATGGGGACATAAAACATTACTTTGTGTAAATGTTTGTAATTTTTCCGATAAAGTTCATTTTTTAATGAATAGTGAAAAATATTGTATTTTAATTTAAAACTGCCTTTTAATCTAATTTATTTATATGGTTATATTATCATTTTAATTGGTTTTAAAGGAAAATTAAAATATATTTTTACCATTTAATTCATTTTTGTCCGTTGTAATTAATTTCACTTTGATGTTGGACATAAACAAATATCAATCTTTTGATAGTTATTGTTTCTTAAAAACACGCTATTTGTTTTAACAATAGGAATTAATTTTAAAATTAATTAATGAAACTTTTATGCATTGAATTTGGAAAAATAAACATCATTTTTGAATAAAAAATAAAAAATATATATTTGGCTAATTTTTTGTAATTTTTATGAAAAACATCAATTTTTGATGAATAGTGAAACCACATGGTGGTAGTTTAAAAAACTGATTTTTTCATTTCAAATAAATCTTACCACTTCTATGAATTGAATTTCAAAAATCTGACATATATAGTTGTTATCAAGATGTAAAATTTGGTTCATTAAGATGGAAATAATTTTTGGTGAATAGTAACTTTTGACTTTTATTTAACGCTGTTAAAGGTAAATAGGGTAATTCATGGTTAAAAGAATATTATAATAACCCCAAATTACCTGAAACCTTTTCCAAACCTTTTTTTTAGTCATTAACGACCATGGGCATCATTGGGATGATTTTGGGACCCCTTTGATCCACTTGGGAGTTATAATGACAATTTAGATTAATTAAAATAAATTAAAGGCAAAAATGACAAAAGAAAATATCTTTTAGTAAATTAATATTTTTAAGGGGATATCTAAATTATCATTTCGACTATAAATATAAATTTTAAACCTAAAAATATTTCCAAAATTATTTTATTATTTTTATAATTTTTAGACGTCAAATAAATTAAATTATTTATGAAACAATAACGATGCAGTATTTACCTCATTAATAAATCATTTAAATAAGATTATAATGATTAAAATATTATCCAAAACATGTCCAATTCTGATTGGATTATTTTATTTCGACAATTAGTCATCTTATATTCATCTTTAATGATTTTTGGACCTTTTGAAACCAAAGATAAGTTTGTAATAAAATAATATTTTCACACTTTCCTAAAGAGTCTCTCCCCCCTTATAAAAGGAGACCACTTATAACCAATTACTCACACCTCTAAAGTCATTTGTCTCATCCAAAAAATGCCCAATTAAGCTTCCTACTTGCCTCTCCTCCTCCTAGAACCCTTACCTTAGTCATAATGTACTTTTAAGAAGCCATTTTGGTTCGAACCAAAGGAAGTTACACAAATTAATGGTAGCACTTTCTCTTAAATTTTTTTCTTTTATTTTACTTCTCCAACCCCTAAACCCTTTTTATTCCTTTCTTTTGAAACAAAAATAGTATCCTCAATATACAAGGATGTTGTTATGAGAAGGATTTGAACTACACATACACACACCTCCATCTAATGTATGAAGAACATATTGTATCTGTGGATGGAAAACTAACACCTCACGAGACGATGATTGTTCGATTATCTCCTACTGCCTATCATGGTGGCCATTATAAAGAAAATGTATTTATATATGATATATATTATTTTAATTTTTTCTTTATTCTTCTGTAATTTCCATTTATAACACGTATTTATGTTTCTATAGTGGGTAAATACAATAATCTCATTTGATGAAGTGCGGAATACCGCCCCCTTAAAGTGATATGAGTCATTGATGCCTTATGTGGGATATATAAAGGATGAAGTAAATGATATTATATATTATATTATACTGGAATTATAATATAACTATGTATCATTTTTGTTATTTCCATTAATATAAGAAATAGAACTGAAAGTAGCGTTCATGCGTACGTATGACTTACCGTCTCATTGAATGGTTCATTTCATTTCTTACCTCCAAATGTTATGTACTATTATAAATACATTTATATACTCGATATATATGATATATATGATATCTAAATCATGAATATCATTCTCGATATAATGAAATTTTGACCATGTGAACAACATGTAATTATAAGAATTCCATTTTTTGAGTCATGTACCAAATATCGACAAAACGAATGTTATTAACTAAAATGGTTACATAATGTTTAAAACATGGTAATAAGTGATATAAGAGGAATAATAAACTTGAAAAAGGTTCTTAAGCAAGTAGAAATCAACTTTAGTTTATTATTTAGGAGATTAAAGAATGATTGAGTCAATTTGGACATGAGGTAAGGGACTTCACCTCAATCTCATTTTATTGAGTCTTATTTTGTTTTAATACACGACATTCTTTTATACGTTGTATAAACAACCTTTCCTTTTGAAAGGGAATATTTTTCTATGAAGTGTTTTACTAAACGACAAAATGGAATGTTTCTTTTAACATAAGTGGGGACAACGACCTTTTCGGCCACCACGAGTATTATTTGATCTTTGGCTTCTTCAATAAGCCATAATGTTTTCAAAAGAAAATAAATACCATATACTCTTTTATGTAATTTGGTATTGAAAGTGTTTTTGATAATTGATTTGTTATGTCAATATATTTAATTGATATATTGTGATTGAAATGTGGAAATGTTTTTCATTCCTTTAGATTTGTTTTCATTATCATGATTTTATAATGGTACTTAGACATTTGATGGGTGGTTATGTGATAAACCAAATGATGGGTGGTGTCTTGAATACCAGGACGGGTGGTTACGTTATAACCTCCAATGCAATGGGTATGGAAGTCATCCGTATGGATATTCCATTTAGTGTTATGTGATGAAGTCGACCGTATGGTTATTCCATTTATGTATGTTTTTGTCCCATGTTACCTTTATATGTTATGTGTTTTTTATATGGGTTTTATTGTAATATTTTGGTTATAAACGGGTAAGTAATGATCTTTTATTCAGTGAAGAGTATTTACTAATTAATGAAGGTGAAAATTATTACTTATGTTAATGTATTCATGGTTTACTTTTTGTTTTGAAAAACTAACAATTTTTATTACTTGTGTATCCCTTACTAAGCTTTTTATGCTCATCCCATGTTTTTGAAATGTTTTCCATAGGACATAATGTGGAATAGTGTCAAGGATGGGATCAAGAAAAATTCATTCTGTCTTAAACAAGGAACTAGACATGACTCTTTTTTTCAAGAGTTCATGTTTTGTAAAAAAAATGGAAACTGTGTAGAAGTGTCTACATTGTAATCTTTTGAGATGTAATAGTTATGTCCAAATTCAATAAAACACTAAACCTGAAAAGACCCTTATTGTGAATTATTCATTTAATTTAATATTAGTTAAGGTTTAAGGTCAGTTCCTTATTGTTGGTATCAAAGGTCGGATTAGATAACTTTAGGAGTCGGGGTATTGTTAAATTAATATCCATAAAGTAATTTATGTTAATATTGAAATCATATAGAATTTACATATTACTATGTTGCTTCGCATAAGATATTTATGTGTCCAGAATGGTTTTCTACAGAGGAAACAAAGCCACTATGTTGGGATGAAATCAAGAGAATGATAACCTTCAAAATCAGCAACCTGAGATGGTAAGAATCGGAACTGAATAGTTTGTTGCAGTGATGGAATTGCTGACTCTGGATATAAATGGTAGTGGTATCCATGTATGAGATCAACCAGATCAACCACAGAGGAACATGTTAATAGTAGAGAATTTCATGAGGCAACATCCTCCATCATTCAGAGGATCATCTGGCCTTGTGCTAACTGAACAGTGGATTAATGCACTAGAGAATATTTTTGATGTCATGGGTTGTTCAGAACATAAAAAGGTTAGTCTTGTTGTTTACAGTTTTGAAGGTGAAGCTGATCAGTTGTGGTCGATGATGAAAAATACCAGGGATAGTGATGAGATTGATGCTCTTGTTTAGGATGAATTCAAAAGTATTTTTCTTGAGAAATATTTTCCTAAGGTGGTTTGTCTTAGGATGGAAAAACATTTCCAGGAATTGAGGCAGGAGGATGACTCAATGGCTGCTTATGAAGCAAAATTCACTAGACTGGAAAGGTATGCACCAAATTTCATCTGAGATATCGATATTAAAATAAATCTACATTACTCAGGACAGAAGACACGATATCTAAGAGCATTAGCCTCTCGTGAGTTCAATGGTTATGAAAAACTTGTTCGATGTGCGGAGAAGGTGGAAAGATATTTTTCTGATGATCAAGTGTTTGTTGAAAAACAACAGAATAAGAGGCCCAGTTAGCAAGCAAAGGGAAAGAGTTCATCAAATAATCCTTGATGTAATAAAATTAAAAATCCAAATTGTGATAAGTGTGGTAAAAAATATCCTGGAGAACATTTATCAATGTCTGTGAATTGCTTCCGGTGTGGTATTCTGGTCATATTGCTTATAACTGTAAAGAAGATGATCAAGAAGGAAATGAAAAACCATCGATAAGATGTTTTAAGAGTAATGAAATGGGTCATTATGCAAATGAGTGTCCAGTGATGAACTAAACGGAGGGAAAGCATCCAGACTACAAGTAGAAAGGGGTGGTGAAATCCTTTGCAACTACTTCAGCAGATGTTGGGATATCAAATGAAGTAGTATCAGGTACACTGTTTTTTTGTTTAGATTATGCCAATGTGTTGTTTCATTCAGGTTATACACACTCTTTCATTTCTGAGAAGTTTTCTAGTAAATTGGTAATTCCATCTCATGATATTAATACCGAACAAATGGTAAAAACACCTGGAGAAAATGTTGGGACAAAAAGAAAACATAAGAACATTCATGTCCTTGTGGGCGGAAAGAACCTACCTGCAAACCTTATTGTTTTACCACTATTAGATTTTGATGTTGTTTTGGGAATGGATTAGTTGTCGGATTATCATACTAAGATTTACTGCAGAGCTAAAGAAGTTTCATTTGAGGAAGATTTATAGTTTGGGTACAATAATGAACCCTTTATTTTAATAACATTCAGGAACTTGAGAAGCTAGTAAAAGATGGAAATGAATGTTACCTTGCCCATATTGTTGAAATCAAAGGAACTGTTCAGATTAATGATGTGCCCATGGTAATTGAGTACATTGAAGTTTTCCTGATGAGTTTCCTGGTATTAAACCTAATCAGGAAGTTGAATTTATTGTTGACTTAGTTCATGATGCTAAGCCAATTTCAAAACCCCCTTATCGAATGGCTCAAATTGAACTTTTAGAGTTTAAGAAGCAATTGTAGGAGTTATTAGATAATGGTTTCATTTGACCTAGCACATCACCATGGGGCGCTCCTATTTTTTTGTTAAAAATAAAGATGGTTCAATGAGACTTTGCATTGATTATGGAGCATTGAATAACATTACTATTAAGAACAAGTATCATTTGCCTCATATCGATGATTTGTTTGGTCAGCTCCAGGGAGCTCAATATTTTATGAAGATTGACTTGAGATCGAGGTACCATCTATTGAATGTGAAAGAAGAAGACGTTCCGAAGACCGCGTTTCATACTAGATATGATCATTATAAATTTTTAGTTATGTCTTTTGGTTTAACCATTGAACCTGTTGTATTCATGGATCTTATGAAAAGAATTTTCCATGAGTTCTTGGATAGGTTTGTGGTTGTGTTCATTGATGATATTTTGGTTTATTCCAAAAGTAAAGAGGAACATGAAAGTAATTTAAGGGTTTTATTGCAAACCATAAAATAAAATAAACTATTTGGGAAATTCAGCATGTGTGGGTTTTGGTTACAACAAATTTCTATCCTTGGTCACATTGTTTCAAAAAATGGAATAATTGTTGATCGTTCTAAAACAAAAGTTGTTGAAGAATTTAAAAGACCCAAAAATATAACCGATATTCATAGATTTCTTGGTTTGATAGGTTATTATCGGAGGTTTGTTAAAAAATTTGCACGATTATCTAGTACAATGACTATGTTAACTCGAAATGGTGTTATGTTCATCTAGACAAAAGAGTGTGATGATTGTTTTCATGAATTGAAAATAAGATTGGTGAATTCTCTAGTTTTGGAACATCAATCCATAAATGGTGAGTTTTTTATATATAGTGATGCTTCGTTGAAAGGATTTTGTTGTGTCCTAATGTAGAAAGATCAGGTAATTGCTTATGCTCCATGTCAGTTGAAACCCCATGAGTTAAATTACCCTACACATGTCTTGGAATTAGTTGCTGTTGTTTTTTCTTTAAAAATTTGGAGGAATAATTTGTATGGAGTGAAGTGTGAAATATATAATGATCACAATAGTTCGAAGTATATATTCACTCAAAAATAATTGAACATGAGATAGAGGAGATGGTTGGAATTAATCATGGATTATAATTAAACAATCCATTACCATCCGGGAAAAGAAAATAAAGTGGCTGATTCATTAAGTCAAAAAAGTAATACTTCATTAACCATGTTACGTTTATAAGGAGATCCTTTGGTTTTTGATTTGATGAATTATGTCATATAAGTTGTTGGTGTAGGAAATTCTTCTGTTTTGTATTAGGTGTCAGCAAAATCATCTCTATCAGATAGAATAAAGCAAGTACAGAAAGAAGAAAGTGAGTTGCCGAAAAAGGTAATTTGGTTCAAAAGGGTATGTTTCCTGAATTTATCATTTATAATGATTGTGTTTTGATATTTGGGAAGAGATTATGTGTACCTTGTGATTCACAGTTGAATAATGAGTTATTATGTGAAGCTCATAGTTATCCATTTTCAGTTCATCCAGGTAGTACTAAGATGTACAGAGATCTTCAAGAGTATTACTATTGGGATGGATTGAATAGAGATATTACTGATTTTACAATGAAGTGTTTGACTTGCCAGCAGGTTAAAGCAGAGCGGTAGTTTCCAAAAGGGATGCTTCATCCATTACAGGTGCTGGAGTAGAAATGGGAAAATATATCCATGGACTTTGTTGTGGGATTACCAAAGACATCTCGAGGTAATAATTCAATCTGGGTTATTGCTGATCGATTGACTAAATATTCTCATTTACTTTCTATTCGAGATACTTTGTCTCTAGATCAACTTGCTCGGTTGTATGTTAAATATATAGTTTGGTTTCATGGTGTTCCCCTCTCCATTGTATCTGATTGTGATCCCAGTTTTACATCTTACTTTTGGAACGAACTTCATCAGCTGTTGGGTACTGAATTAAATTTTTGTACAACATTTCATCCTCAATCAGATGGGCAGTCAGAACGAACAATTCAGACCTTGGAGGATATGATATGTGCTTGTTCAATGGATTATCCGGAAAGTGGGGACCAACATATTTCTTTGGTTGATTTTTCTTACAATAATATTTTTCATACAAATATATAGATGGATCCTTTTGAGGCTTAATATAGAAAGTGATGTAAAACTCCATATTCTTGGGATGAAGTAGGTTAAAGGAAGCTGATGGGACTAGAATTGGTTGAAGAGTCGGAAGAGAATGTTCAGTTGATTCAAAAGCACATGAGAAAATCTCAGAGTAGACAAAAATGTTATGCAGATAACCGAAGAAAGGATCTTTCTGTTGAGGTAGGTGATCATGTCTTTCTCAATGTTTCTCCATGGAAATGTGTGATGCGTTTTAATAAGAAGGGAATGTTGAGTCCGAGGATTATTAGAACTTATGAAATCCTGGAGAAAGTTATATCAGTTTCATATAGATTGACTTTACCTACAAGTTTATCCTAGGTACACAATGTTTTTCATTTTTCGAAGTTGATAAAGTATATGCCAGATCCATCTCATGTTTTGAGCCCAGAGGTAGTTCAGTTTGAAAAGAATATCTCTTATGAAGAACAACCAGTCCAGATTCTTGACCGTAGAGAGAAATTGTTGCAGAATAAGGTAATTCACCAGGTAAAAGTTTTATGGAAAAACCATATGGTTGAAGAGGCAACGTGGGAATATGAAAATTATATAAGGGATAAATACCCCCACTTATTTTGATAAGTTAATAAATATTGGGAGGACACAATTTCCAAAAGGGGGGAAGGATGTAACATCCAAGTTAAATGAAGAATAATATATATTTTATATTTATTAATATTTATGAATTAAATATTAATTTTACTTTAATGGGGTTTCTGTGTTTGATAGCATGCCCGATATGCAGCAATGGGATTCTTTGAAATCTTACATTGCACACTAATAATATATTATTATTATTTTAAATGGTAGTTAACTCCTAGAAGTTGTATTAGTGGGAATGAAAAAAACTAACTACAATATGATTATACAAATTTGTTAAAATTATTTACTTTATCCAATATAAATTTACAGGATTAAAATACGAATAAATCTATTTTTAAGAATAATTTACATTTAAAGGATGATTTACCACCTTTTATTGGAGAAACCTTTATAACTATAGTTTTGGTCACATTAATAAATTCAAATTTAACAAATAAAACACTTCTTTAGAATGGGGACATCAAAATTTACTTTGTGTAAATTTTTGGAATTTTTCTGATAAAGTTCATTTTTTAATGAATAGTGAAAAATATTGTATTTTAACTCAAAAGTGTCTTTTAATCTAATTTATTTATATGGTGATATTATGTTTTTAATTGGTTTTAAAGTGAAATAAAAATATATTTTTACCATTTAATCCAAAGTTGTTCATTGGAAATAATTTTACTTTGAAATTGGACATAAATAAGAATCAATCATTTGATAGTTAATGTTTCTTAAAAACACGCTATATGTTTTAACAATGAGAATTAATTTTTAAATTAATTTGTGACACTTTTATGATTTGAATTTGGAAAAATAAACATCAATTTTTAATTTAGAATATCAAATATAGCTTAGTATGAATTTTTGATATGTTTTTGAAAAACTTCAATTTTTGATGATTAGTGAAACCACAAAGTGGTCTTTAAGAAACCGAATTTTTCATTTAAAAGAAATTTTACCACTTATGTGAATTGAATTTCAAATATCTAACATATATGGTTGTTATAAAGAAGTAAAATTTTCTTCACTAAGATGAAATTAATTTTTAGGGAATAGTAACTTTTAACTTTTATTTAGCGCGATTAAAGGTAAATAGGGCAATTCAAGGTTAAAAGAATATTATAATAATTCCAAATTACCTTAAAACTTGTCCAAACCTTATTGGTTTAATATTTAAAGACCATTGGAATCTTTGGGTCGATTATGTGACCCCATTGATCTACTTGGGAGTGATAATGACAATTTAGATTAATTAACATAAATTAATGGCAAAAATGACAAAAGAAAATATCTTTTAGTAAATTACTTTTTTAAGGGGTTATATAAATTATCTTTTAGACTATAAATATATATTAGAATGATATAAATACTTCCTAAATGATGGTATTTTTTTATAATTTTTATAAGTCAAATAAATTAAATTTTTTATGACAAACTAACAATGCAGTATTTACCTCATTAGTAAATCATTTAAATAAGATTATAATGATTAACATATTATCCAAAACCTGTAAAATTATTATTGGATGACTTTATTTCTTCCTTTAGTCATCAATTCATCATCTTTAATGATTTTCAGGCCCTTTGAAACTGAAGATAAGTTTATAATAAAATAATATTTTCACACTTCCCTAAAGAGCCCATCCTCCCCCTTATAAAAGAAGACCACTTCTAAAAACTTCCTCACACCTCTCAAGCCATTTGGATCATCCAAAATCTGACCAATTATGCTCCCTAAATCCCTCTACTCCTCCTAGAAGCCTTACCTTAGGCATAAGGCACTTCAAGAAGTCCTTTTGGGTCAAACCAAAGGAAGTTACCCAAATTAAAGGTAACAGTTTCACTTAAATTGTTTTCTTTTGTTTTACATCTCCAAACCCAAAACTCTTTTTATTCATTTTTTGTAACAAAACCAGTATCCTAAATATACTAGGATGTTGTTATGATAAGGATTCTAACTACATATACACACAACTCCATCTAATGGATTAAGAACATAATGTATCTATGGATGGAAAACTAACGCCTCACGAAACGATGATTGTTCGATTATCTCTTACAACATCTAATGGTGGCCATTATGATGGAAATATATTTATATATGATATATATTATGTTTATTTTTTCTTTATGCTTTTTTAATTTCCATTTATAACACGCCTTTATGGATTCATAGTGGGTAAATACGATAATCTCATTTCAGAAAGTGCGGACTCCCGCCCCCTCAAAGTGATATGACTTGTTCATGCCTTATGTGGGATGTATAAAGGATTGAGTTAATGATATCATATATGATATAATACTGGAATTATAATATACCTATGTATCATTATGTTTTATTTCCATTAAAATAATTAATATAAATGAAATGAGCGTTCATGCGTACGTACGGCTTACCATCTCCATGAACGGTGTATTTCATTTCTTACCTCCAAATGTTATGTACTATTATAAATACATGTATATACTGTATATATATGATATATATGATATATAAATCATTAATATCATTCTGGATATAATTAGCCTTTGACCATGTGAACAACATGTAATTATAAGAAGCCCATTTTTGACTCAAGTACCAAATATAGACAATGTAAAGACCCGTAAAATTAAAGGGAATTTTTTTTATTAATTTCCTTTGGGATTTTACAATAATGCAGTTTCAGAAGGCACTTGATTCAGAGGCCTGGTGTGCCCGGAATTTCTATTCGAAGTTTAGCTCGGGTACGTTCAGTGAACGAATGAGCGGGAATTCCTATCTTTTGAACCGGTGCTCAGAATCGAATTATGAGGGCACCGATGGAACCGCAGCGCCGGTAAATGCTTAGGAACGCCTTTTCTGGAGTCGTGTTTGCTCGTTATGAGTTGTTAAAATTTGTGTATTATGTTTTAGTGAAATAAAATTTTCGTTAAGAATTTTATTTCACTTCTCCATGAGTTAGAACCTAAGTGTAGGAGTTAGGGTGGGACCCACTGTTTGTTAGGTTCTCTTGAGTGGATTAAAGGTGAGGTGCGGCCCACACGAGCCCCCACCTTTTCAATTTCCTTAACTCCCTAACTCCACTTAACCCCCCCCCCCCCACTTAATTTGTGTAACTCTTTTGACTTTTCCTCTCCTCTCATTAAGTATGCCAACATAACAATTCAATTAATTAATTTAAGTTTTGAATTTTTGAATTGTGGCATGAGTTAATAAAAGAAGGGTGATCCTTATTTTATTTTGGTTGGATGTTGTGTATGGACAATTGAGGAGAGAGCTCATAGGTGTTTCATCTTTATCACGAAGAACACCAAAACTTCGACGAAGAACACCAAGACTTCGACGAAGAACGTCGTCACCGTAAGAAAAGATCAACGTGCCGTCTCTTTTCCTCTTCGCAGCCGGTGTGTTTCCGAAGATCGATGATGCACCCTCTTTTGATCTTCTTCTCGTGTCAACTAAAAGGAGACGCCACTACCACCTCGGGTGTTCTCCGTCAACTTACAGAGCTTCACCTCGCGACATCGTTTTCCGCGGCGAACCCCCGTTCTAGCTACGCTCAAGTAGGGGTTATTTAATTAGTTCTTTTGTGAATTCTACTTTGTCATCCTTCATGAATTTACGACTAGTTGCTATCAATTAATGAGAGGGGGCCGGAAAGCACAAGCACGACCGACCTTCCTCCATTTTGAATGTTGTTTCTAATTTGGTTGGGATGGAATGACATGGTGCTGTTGCACCACGCGGGATCGTACGACAAGTAATGCGCATCGCCATTGCGCCGCGCCATCAAATTGAACAAGGACGCGACGTCATCGCGCCGCGTCGAAGAAAACCAAAGACACCACGACCGGAGTGGGGCCACGGCAGAGGGGCGCAATGCAGTCGCACGGCGCCGGACGAACCAAGCCACGGCCAGTTTCGGGCCGCGGCGGAGCAGGGTGACCGGCGGCCGGTTCCGGGCCGCCGGTGTCGGCGAAGGAGGAAGGACCGGCCGTCGCCGGTCCTTCTTGGCAGAACCGGCCGGCCGGTGCGGGACGGCCGGACATAGGGAAACCAGGGGAATTAATTCCCCTGGCCGGCCAGCACAAACGGCCCCCATTTAATGGGAGGCCACGGTTACACCAGTGGGGTAGGCGCCCCCCCTGCCAAACGGCTCGGCCGGTTGGCCGAGCGCCTGGCCAGTGCCCTGGGAGCATTGTGCCCACGCCGCGCCATTCCGGGCCGGGCCAACCCGGACCCAGGGTGGGTCGAACCGGTTCTGGCCGACCGGGGGTCTCGGGCCGGGTCGGTCTGGGCCCGAAACCCCCGTTTTCGGACCGTCTTCGGTCTTTTGCAAATAACATAGGCTACAGACTGCCGATCAATGCACCGTCTATTGATATGAGATCCTTGAATCGAGATGGTCGTTTTGGTATATTGCACTCAAGGTTTCAGATTACTTTGAGTTCGGCCAGGTTGGTTCGTACACAAAACCAACTGGGCCCTCGGAGCGGAAACACTCATATCATGAGCATCAGACATCTGATTGATGTGCCGTCGGCTTTGTTGGATTTCTCTAAGTGAGATGGATCTTTTGGCTTACTACTCCCAATGTTTGGATGCAGGTGGAGTACGGTCGGGTTAGTTTTGCCTTAAAAACCAACCTGTCCACTGGGACGAAAAAGCCAATAACTCACAGACCGGGCGTCCGATTGACGTGCCGTCTGCGTTGTTGAGTTTCTGTTGATTATACAGAACTTTTGAATATATCAACTCTGGAATATATGTTAGTTGATGTATCAGTCTCTCGGCTCGTGGAGCAGACCCTCCCGAATGAGCTTGCTGTGTGCGGGAACCCTAGAGCTGGCAGCGAGTACTACTACTACGACGACTGTACAGAGATCCTCAGTGGATTCAACGACGACGACTACATCACTTAGGGTTCCTATGTGGATCAGTGCCACAGATCATGTGTGGGTTTGATCCTGTGTGGGTCAGCTCTCAGCGGTTCTGTGTGAGCCAGCGCCTACAGATCCTGTGTGGGTCTGATCTTGTGTGGGTCATTGCGGGGGTTAGTTACCTATCGATCATGTGTGGGTCAGAGCCTTCCTGGGTCATTGTAGGGGTTAGTACATAACGATCATTTATGGGTCCGACGACTTAGATGAATAAGTGGATATATTTGATCATCTATATCGTCATACGAAGAAGTATACCTGTGTGAGCTGAATCATGTTTTACTTTCCTATAGGGATTGTGTTGTGCTATCCTGTGTGGATTTACGTTTTGCTTTCCTGTGTGGACAGGGTTGTACTTGGGTTCGGATGTTGGAGCCGAACGAGAATTGATGACTTAGGTATATGTATGGGCATATACCTAAGCAGTTCCAGAAGTTACTTCGTGATTGTATCTTTCCTTTGTGGATTATCCTTTGTGGATTCCGGGAGACCTTCGGGGGTCTCGGGGTACCTACTGAGTAGCTTATACTCACCCCGTCATGGGCTCTGCCCGCACTACGTTGTGTTGGTTACAGACGATGGGCATCACTGATCGTGGTTGAGGATTGAGGAGCAGGACTGTACTTGGAGGTGGACCACTTGGCGGGACGTACTCGGAGCGGTTGGCTAGACCCGAGGAGCAGAGGAGGCTAACTGTACCCACCCTTCAGGTGGAACTTCTAGTGGACGGCTTGACGTTGTAGCTCTACTTTTCAGCTTCTGTTTTCCATTCCCAGTTGTACTTACTTTCAGTTTGGGTTTGTATACTGACCCACTTAGTTTTCCGCACTTACTGTTGTACCATCTTTTACTTATTGTTTACTTCTACTGCTTTCTTTCTCTATGGTGTTTGTTTACTTTCCAAAGGCAATTCCTTCCCTTTTATCGGGAATTTACGCCTTGGTGATAGTCTCCAGCCCCTGGCCTATGGAAGGCGGGCTTGGAGTAGTCACGGCATGGGCCCCGAGGACGGGTCGTGACAAATTGGTATAAGAGGAGTTCAGTTCTACTGCAGAACGTGGACCATGATCTTTTTCTATGTGAAGAAAAAATGTTAAGTGTATTGAGTGTGGTTATCAGTCCAAGGAGTCCAGTGTTGATGCGGCAGCCCACGTATCCATACACCAGGACCCTGACTTCTGATTTCAGACTTAATACATGAAAACATTGATTAGTTGCGTGTTTCAAGTTTTCTTTGTGATTACTTTGTATCATCTCACCAGGTATACTGTTCTGACCGTGGCGCACCTGTTTTCTTTTCAGGATGGCCCCACGACGGCAGCCAGCTAGGGTTCCGAGAGTTGAGCGTGACGATAGCCCACCGAGCGACGAGGCCTCGGTGCAGGGCCCTTTGTCAGCAGTGGCACTGGCCGTAGCTCTACCCGCCGAGCCACCGATGCTTCCAGCCCGAGCCGCTGACGATGCACGTCTCCTTAGTGCAATGCATGAGTTCCAGCACCAGCGACCACCCAGGTTCCGCGGGGGAGATGGACCCCCGGGCAGTTGAGGACTGGCTGGAGGCAGTTGTACGAGTTTTTTGGTTAGTGAGGACACCAGCAGACCTCATGGTGATCCTCGCAGCGAGCCTACTCCACGCAGCAGCAGGCCGATGGTGGAGCTTGATGCTCCAGGTGCATGATGAGGCATATCTTCTCTGGACAGACTTTGAGAGCCTCTTCCGCTCAGTGTTCGTCCCAGCCACCCTTAGTGTGGTACGCATCCAGGAGCTTCTTCACCTGCGGTAGGGCAGCATGACGGTCGCCCAGTACTCAACGAGATTTACCGATCTCTCGCGCTACTCTACGGACATGGTATGAGACCCATTCCTCCGGGCCCAGACCATTGAGCAGGGATTGAGACACGAGATCAGGGCATCGCTGATCTCCCTCAACATTCTGACTCAAGCAGGAGTACTGGAGTGATCCCTTTTGATCGAGAGTCTTCTTGCTGAGTCTACACCAGAGTCGAGACCCACCGCAGGGTGACACGTAGCAGAGTCATCTGCAACAGGCAGTCGACGGATGACTCATGGGTCCAGGTAGACCAGACCCTCAGGCAGATGACCTCAGGACACTGGCTCAGTAGTGCAGGGCACACAGTGCGAAGCAAGTCTTTCGAGAGGCATGGAGTGCTACTCATGTGGCGGGTAGGGCCACATGGCTCGTGATTTCCCGACCCGCCGTGCCGAGGAGCAGCAGACGGTTGAGGGACCACTAAGGCAGAGGCAGAGGGTCGACCGTGGCGGTCCGTAGGGAGTAGCCGGACAAGGCAGAGGAGCTGGCCGAGCAGTAGGTGGTGGGCGACGCTTTGGGACTCTACCACCACCACCACCAGGAGGTCCACCCCGACCACAGGGAGCTGGAGGGCAGAGACCGGCACAGCTGTTGGCAGCGGAGGCCTATGACCACGGCATGCCCGAGATGATTTGAGGTACTATCTGTGTCTATTACACCCTTTCTGCAGTACTTATAGACATAGGAGCGAGTCATTCTTTCATATCTGCTGCCCTTGTTTGGAGCTCAGGGATTTCGACAGAGCCGTTGGCTCGATCCTTATGGCTAGAGTCTCCTACGAGAGCAGACTCGACGATTACACACTGGTGCCTACAGTGTGAGCTTACTCTAGGAGGTGAGAACTACTGCTAGGATCTTCTTGTAGAGGCGTCGAGGCCTTACGACGTCATCTTGGGCATGAATTGGTTGTCTACATTCCATGCACAGATTGACTGTATTAGGCGCAAGGTGCAATGTGTACACACCAACGGGAGCAGGTTCACCTTCACCGGTGAGAAGGGAGCCTTTGCATCACAGGATAGACTCTCGCAGAGGAGAGGACAACCCATAACTAATCAGTTGGCTAGCCTCATCCTAGGAGTTGTTGACGTACAGAGTCCTAGTTTTCCTGCAGTGGTGGATCAGTATGCAGACGTCTTTCCCGACAACGTTCCAGGGATACCTCCTCGTAGAGAGGTAGACTTTTATATCGACCTATACACCGGGACAACCCCGATATCGACTCCAGTGTATCGGATGTCCCCCGCTGAGCTACAAGAGCTACAAGTACAGTTGGAGGACTTGCAGGGCAAGGGGTTCATCCGACCCCGTGTTTCACCCTGGGCTTCCCCAATTTTGTTTTCCAAGAAGGCGGACGGGAGCTTGCGACTTTGTGTCGACTATCGTCGCCTGAACTAGGTGACAGTGAGGAATAAGTATCCGCAACCGAGGATTGATGACCTCTTTGATCAGATCAAGGGAGAATGGTGGTTCTCGAAGATAGTCCTCAGGTCAGGCTATCATCAGCTCATAGTTCGAGATGAGGACGTGCAGAAGACGGCCTTCAGGTGTCGGTATGGACACTATGAATTCTTGGTTATGCCCTTCGGCATGACCAATGCTCCAGCAGTGTTCATGGCCCTCATGAACAGTATCTTTCAGCCATGCCTCGATCGATTTGTCATGGTCTTCATCGATGACATTTTTATTTACTCGACGACTGAGGAGGAGCACGCATACCACTTGCGGGTTGTAAAAGACACACTCTAAGAGCACCATCTTTATAGTAAGCTCTCTAAGTGTCCGTTCTGGATATTCGAGGTCCACTTCTTAGGACACGTCATCTCTGAGGCAGTATTTGTAGTGGATCTTGCGAAGATCAAGGCAGTGCCAGCTTGGGAGACACCCAGGAGCGTGATGGAGATGCGGAGTTTCTTGGGACTAGCTGGATACTACCGGAGATTTGTACCAGACTTCTCCAGAGTTGCGGAACCACCTCAGCTTTGACAAAGAAGGGTAAACCCATTGTGTGGTCATACAGTTGTTAGTAGATCTTCCAGGAGTTGAGACAGAGATTGACCAGCACACCTATCTTGAGGTTTCCTAAGGAGGTAGTAGGGTATATAGTCTACTGCGATTCATCAGGGACCGGACTCGAATGTGTCCTGATGAAAGAGCGGGACGTGATCGCCTATAGACCACGTCAGTTGAGGCCGCATGAGCAGAACTACGCTACCCATGACCTGGAGTTAGCAGCAGTGGTCTTCGCTCTGAAGACATGGCGACACTACCTGATGGGCGAGCGCTTTACAGTCTTTTCTGACAATCAGAGTCTCAGATACATCTTCTCTCCTATGGATATGAATCTGAGATAGTGCCGATGGCTCGAGTTCCTCCAGGACTATGAATTTGAGATATTATATACTCCTGGGAAGGGGAATGTGGTAGCCGATGCCATCAGTAGGAGGACGGGCATTCAGCTACTTGAGGAGGCGTCAGAGTAGCTAGCCTCTTTGTAGATATCCTTCGTGGATAGAGATGGAGAAGCCTTCCTTCAGTCTCTCATAGTCACTCCTACACTACTGCAGCGAGTCAGAGAGGCAAAACATGGGGACACTAACTGTGATACACGGAGTGCATAGATATCCTCAGGACAATAACTTGATGGTTTCTCCTTTGGAGTATAACACGACATCTTTTTCAGTGGACGTACCTTGGTACCAGTTTCTTTACGGGAGGAGGTGCTGAGAGAGTTTCACACTTCTCCTTTGGTGGTACATCCTGGAGTGGCGAAGATGTACTAGGATCTCAGACGACAGCACTGGTGGCCGGGCATGAAGAAGGTTGTGGCAGAGTTCGTTTCTCGATGCATCACCTGCCAGCAGGTGAAGGCTGAACACCAGGTACCAGCAGGCTTGGTACAGCCCTTGGAGGTCCCGGAGTGGAAGTGGGATGGGATATCTATGGACTTCGTGACTGGACATCCACGCACTTCCAGAGGTCACGACTCCATTTGGGTGATTGCTGACCGACTCACCAAGTTGGCACACTTCTTACCCATCAGAGAGCAGGGCTCAGTGGAGAGCTTGGGACATCTTTACGTTCAAGAGATTGTGCGGCTTCATGGTGTGCCATAATCTATCGTCTCTGATCGAGATGCTCACTTTAATTCCCGGCTTTGGAAGGGGTTGCAGGAGGTGTTCGGGACGCAGCTACGTCTGAGCACATCCTTTCACCCTCAGACGGATGGTCAGATGGAGAGGAACATTCAGACTCTCGAGGACACGCTCCGCGCATGCGTCCTTGACTTTGGTCGCTGTTGGGAGGAGCACTTACCCTTGGTGGAGTTCGCGTACAAAAACAGCTACCACTCCACCATCGGGATGGAACCATACGAGGCGTTGTACGACCGACCTTGCAGATCTCCTTTGTGCTGGAAATACCCTAGGGAGTCAGCACTTGTGGGACCGGAGATGGTTCAGGCCATGACATAGAAGGTCCAGGTCATCCAGGAGCGGATGAGGAAAGCTCAGAGCTGGCAGAAGTCTTATGCTGACAGGAGCTGGAGGCCACTAGAGTTCGAGGATGGCGACTACATCTTCTTGGGTGTCTCACCTCGAAGTGGATTACGGAGATTTGGACGAGGCGGAAAGTTTTCTCCCCGCTTCATCAGACCGTTCGAGGACCTCAACAGGATTGACAAAGTGGATTATCACCGGGCTCTACCACCTCAGTTTCACCGAGTGCACGACGTCTTTCACGTATCTCAGCTGAGAAAATACATGCATGACCCGACGCATATCATTGACCATGGGGAGCTTGACGTTGATGATGGGGTGACTTTTTCAAAGGTTCCAATGGAGATCGAGGATCGACAGGAGTGGGTCCTGCGTGGACGGTCAATTCCTCTAGTGCACATCAGATGGCAGCACGGGAACCATTAGGAGAGCACTTGGGAACGGGAGGCTCAGATGCGTGCTCAGTACCCACATTTGTTTCCCAAGCTTATGATGTATCTTTACAGGGATGTAAATCCCTGAGGTGGGAGTAATGTAAAGACCCATAAAATTAAAGGGAATTTTTTTCTTAATTTTCATTGGGATTTTACAAGAATCCAGTATCAGACGGAACTCGATTCGAGGCCTGGTGTGCCCGGAATTTCTATCCGAAGGTTAGCTTGGGTACGTTCAGTGAACGAACGAGCGGGAATTCATATCTTTTGAACTAGTGCTCGGAATCGAATTACGAGGGCACTGATGGAACCGCAGCGTCGATAATTTCTTAGGAACACCTTTTCTGTAGTTGTGTTTGCTCATTATGAGTTGTTAAAATTTGTGGATTAAGTGTTAGTGAAATAAAATTTTCGTTAAGAATTTTATTTCACTTATCCATGAGTTAGAACATAAGTGTAGGAGTTAGGGTGGGACCCACTATTTGTTAGGTTCTCTTGAGTGGATTAAAGGTGAGGTGGGGCCCACACGAGCCCCCACCTTTTCAATTTCATTAACTCCCTAACTCCACTTAACCCCCCACATAAGTTGTGTAACTCTTTTGACTTTTCCTCTCCTCTCATTATGTATGCCAACATAACAATTCAATTAATTAATTTAAGTTTTGAATTTTTGAATTGTGGCATGAGTTAAAAAAATAAGGGCGAGCCTTATTATATTTTGTTTGGATGTTGTGTATGGACAATTGAAGAGAGAGATCCTAGGTGTTTCATCTTTATCATGAAGAACGCCAAGACTTCGACGAAGAACACCAAGACTTCGACAAATAATGACGTCACTGTAAGAAGAGATCGACGTGCAGTCTCTTCTCCTCTTCGCGGCCGGTGTGTTTCCGAAGATCGACAATGCAGCCTCTTTCAATCTTCTTCCCGTGACAATAAAAAGGCGACCCCACTACCACCTCAGGCGTTCTCCGTCAACTTACGAAGCTTTACCTCGCGATGTCATTTTCCGTGGCGAACCCCCGTTCTAGCTACGCTCAAGTAGGGATTATTTAATTATTTTGTTCGTGAATTCTACTTTGTCGTCCTTCGTGAATTTACGACCAGTTGATATCAATTAACGAGAGGGGGCTGAACCGCACAAAAACGGCCGACCCTCCTCCATTTTGAATGTTGTTTCTAATTTGGTTGGGACGGAATGGCGTGGTTTCGTCGCACCACGCAGGATCGTACGGCACGAAATGCGCGGCGCCATCGCGCCGCGCTGTGAAATTGAACAAGGACGTGACGCCGTCGTGCCGCGTTGAAGAAAACTGAAGACACCGCGGCTAGATCGGGGCCGCGTCGGAGGGGCACGGTGCCGTCGCACCACACCGGACGAACCATGTCGCGGCCGGTTCCGGGCCGCGGCGGGGCAGGGTGACCGGCGACCGGTTCCGGGCCGCCGGTGTCGGTGAAGGTGGAAGGACCGGCCGTCGCCGGTCCTTGATGGCAGAACCACCCAGCCGGTGCGGGCCAGCCGGACAAAGGGAAACCGAGGGAATTAATTCCCCCGGCCGGCCAGCACAAATGGCCCCCATTTAATGGGGGGCCGCAGTTAAACCAGGGGGGCAGGCACCCCCCTTACCAAACGGCACGGCCGGTCGGCCGAGCGCCTGGCCAGTGCACTGGGCACGCTGTGCCCAGGCCGGGCCGTGCCGGGCCGGGCCGACCCGGACCCAGGGCGGGTCGACCTGGTTCGGGCCAACCGGGGGGTCTCGGGCTGGGTCGGTCCGGGCCCGAAACCCCCGTTTTCGGACCGTCTTCAGTCTTTTGCCCATAACATGGGCTACAGACCTCCGATCGACGCACCGTCAGTTGCGATGCGATCCTTGTATCGAGACAGTCGTTTCGGTATATCGCACTCAAGGTTTCAGATTACTTTGAGAGTTCATCCGGGTTGGTTCGTACACGAAACCAACCGGACCCTCGGAGCAGAAACACTCATATCTTGAGCTTCGGACGTCCGATTGACATTACGTCAGCTTTGTTGGATTCCCCTAAGTGATATGGATCTTTTGGCTTACTCTTCCCGAGGTTTGGATGCAGGTGGAGTACGGTCGGGTTGGTTTTTCCATAAAAACCAACCGGGCCTCTGGGACGAAATAGCCAACTCACAGACCGGGCGTCTGATTGACGTGCTGTCTGGGACATTGAGTTCCTGTTGACGATACAGAACTTTTGGATACATCAACTCTGGACTATGTGTCAGTTGATGTATCAGTATCTCGGCTCATGGAGCGGACCCTCCCGAACAAGCTTGCTCTGTGCGGGAAACCTAGAGCTGGCTGCGAGTACTACTACTACGACGACTATACAGAGATCCTACGTCGATTCGACGACGAGGACTACAACACTCAGTGATCCTATGTGGATCAGTACTACCGATCCTGTGTGGGTCCGATCCTATGTGGGTCAGTGCTCAGTGGTATTGTGTGAGCCAGCGCCTACAGATCCTGTGTGGGTCCGATCCTATGTGGGTCATTGCGGGGGTTAGTTACCTATCGATCCTGTGTGGGTCAGACCCTTCCTAGGTCATTGCGGGGGTTTGTACCTATCGATCCTTTATGGGTCTGATGACTTAGATGAATCAGTGGATATATCTGATCATCTCTATCGTCATATGATAAAGTATACCTGTGTGAGCTGAATCCTATTTTACTTTCCTATGTGGATTGTGTTGTGCTATCCTGTGTGGATTTACGTTTTGATTTTTGTGTGGAATGGGTTGTACTTGGGTTCGGATGTTGGAGCCGAATGAGAATTGATGACTTAGGTATATGTATGGGAATATACCTAAGCAGTGTCGGATGTTACTTTGTGATTGTATCTTTCCTTTGTGGATTATCCTTTATGGATTCTGGGAGACCTTCGGGGGTCTCGGGGTCCCTACTGAGTAGCTTATACTCACCCTGGCACGAACTATGCCCGCAATACGTTGTGTTGGTTGAAGACGATGGACAACACTGATCGTGGTTGAGGCTTGTGGAGCAGAACAGTACCTGGCGGTGGACCACTAGGTGGGATGTACTCAGAGAGGTTGGCTGGACCCAAGAAGAAGAGGAGGCTAACTGTACCCACCCTTCAGGTGGGACTTCCAGTGGACGGCTCGATGCTGAAGCTCTACTTTTCAGTTGCTTCTTTCCCTTTCCAGTTGTACTTACTTTCAGTTTGGGTTTGTATACTGGCCCACTTACTTTTCTGCACTTACTGCCGTACCATCTTTTACTTTGTGTTTACTTCTACTGCTTTCTTTCTCTATGGTGTTTTTTTACTTTCCAAAGGCAATGCCTTCCCTTTTATCAGGAATTTACACCTTGGTGCTAGTCTCCAGCCCCTGGCCTATGGAAGGCGGGCTTGGGGTAGTCACGGTATGGTCCTCGAGGATGGTTCGTCATAGAAAAAATGAATGTAATTAACTTAAATGGTTAAATAATGTTTATAACATGGTAATAAGTGATATAAAAGGAATAATAAACATAAAAAAGGTTCATAAGAAAGTATAAATTAACTTTAGTTTTTTATTCATGTGATTAATGAACGATCGAGTCAAGGACATGAGGTAAGGGACTTCATCTCAATCTCCTTTCATTGAGGCATATTTTGTTTAAATACATGACATTCTTTTATATGCTGTATAAACACCCTTGAAATTTCAAAGGGAATATTTTTCTACGAAGATTTTTAGTAAATGAAAAAAGGTAATGTTTTGTTTAACGTAAGCGGTGAAAATGACATTTTCCTCCACTACGAGTATTATTTGATCTTTGGATTCCTCAACAAGCCGTAATGTTTTTAAAAGAAAATAAATACCATATACTCTTTTATATATTTTGGTATTCAAAAAGGTTTTGATAATGAATTTGTTATGTCAATATATTTAAGTGATATATTGTGATTGAAATGTGGAAATGTTTTTCTTTCCATTATATTTGTTTTCATTCTTATGATTTTATAATAATACTTGTACATTTGACTAGTGGTTACGTGATAAACCAAACGGGTGGTGTCGTGAATACCAGGATAGGTGGTTACGTTATAACCTCCAATTCATTGGGTATGGAAGTTGGCCGTATGGCTATTACATTTATTGATATGTGTGGAAGTCGACCATATGGTTATTCGATTTATTTATGTTTATGTCCCAAGTTACCTTTATATGTTATGTGTTCATTTTATGGGTTATATGGTAATATTTAGGTTACAAAATGTTATGTAATGATATTTTAATCAGTGAAGAGTATTTACTACTTTATAAAGGTGAAAAGTATTACTTATGTTAATGTATTTGTGGTTTACTTGTTGTTTTGAAAAACTAAAATTTATCATTCCTTTAGAATCCCTTTCTGAGCTTTTTATGCTCATCCCAAGTTTTTGAAATGATTTTCACAGGTCATTATGTGGAATAGGGTCTAGGATGGGATCAAGGAAAAGTCAAGTAGTCTTAAACATGAAACTAGACATGACTCTTTTTTTCAAGAGTTCATGTTTTGTAAAAAAAATGGAAACTGTGTAGAAGTGTCTTAATTGTAATCTTTTGAAATGTAATAGTTATGTCTTAATTCTTGAAAACTCTAAACCTGAAAAGATCTTCAATGTGAATTATTCATTTAATTCAATATTAATTAAGGTTTAAGGCTGGGTCCTTATACGTTTCTAAACCAGAATATAAGAAGTCTCCCTTTCTGACTAGGATCAATTTTAGGGCAGCCATCCTGGTATTTTCCCCTCACCTTCACCCCTTCCTCCTTCCATTAAACACCTGTCTAATGTGAAGATAATAGAGGGAAGGCTCTTCACCTCTCCCTCCACCATGGTCACCTTATCCTCATTCACCTTGGACAACGTAGGTGAGCCGTCTTCCACCAATGGAGGTGGAAAAAAATTTCGACGTGTGAATTCCTTTGCTGAATATTTGAAATTATATTGTTTCTCATACCAAGCATGACTTGTGAGGTATTAGAGATTTTTCCTGATTACATAATGTTCACAAACACTCATGAACAGAACTACGAGAACTATGATTCTTGTTCAAACCAGGATACGTAGGAAGCTCTTTCAGGGCCCGAGCTCACTAGATATCCTACTTAGGAATCCAAACCTAATTCTCAAAATTTGGGAATCCCCCATTGGAAATAATCACCAAATTCAGTCCTAAAATCATCAATTCATCCTTTTTAGGATGTAATCCCAAACTCATCTCTCTCAGAGTACCATACTCTCCTATGATATTTATCGAACTACGTGGGCTTTGATTCCCATTAATATGGGATACGTAAGAAGCCTCCTTGATGTTCAAACCCAACATTTCTAATAAACTTTGTTCTCCTTGGTCCATATTCCAAATAAGGTCTAATCCTACATGGATACTCAAATCATTTCCATGTTCCTTCGGCTAATTCATTGTAAGTCCCACACTATGTTTTTACTATGAAACTTTTACTTAGAGGTACTTACCACATGAAATTAAAATCTATGATGTGTCCTATTAAGAGATAATGAACTAATAAGGTTCTAATTCCTTTCACAATGTTATGTAGGTAGCCTATTTTACAGGAACCATCCAAAGACCAAAACAAACCTTCATCTCCCAAGATGACAATAAATTACAGAGTGCCCCACTGAGTGGCTTAAAAACCAGTATCATCTTAACAATGATTAAAAAAAATCTATAATCGGTATGTTAGAGAATAACATTGTTGGAAAACCTAGAATACATACAAATGATTCCAGTGATGAAGAACCATGAATGCATACTGAAGATTCTAAATATTACACATGTTAATAAGTGATTGTAAATTCAAAGGGATACTTATGATATACATGGTGAGTTAATAAGGATTCATGAAAATATCTTAAATTTACAATGAGAGTCCTAAAGTAGACAATAATTCCCCCCAAAAGGTGTGATGAGTATGAACTTCCATCCTCTTGACCAATTCATGTTATTATGTATTATAAAGTTCATTCACAATGAATGCCTGACTTTGGAATGAAGGTCCCCATTGGATAAATAAATTTTGGAAGTTTCCAGTTCCATAAATAAATGCAATGAAAGCCCCTTGGAAATATTTATTCTTAAAACAAAAACACATGTTTCAAGGAACTAAAAAACAAAAATGGTGAATCCGACGTGAATACTTAACCAAGAAAATAAATTTACCCACATGTTAGGCCCCTATCAATTCATAAAGGAATGCCATACAATAGAATTAATCATGCATGTATCCATAGGAATGATGATTATTTAATAGAGTTTGTTGTCTTAGTTTTCCACATAACCCCCTTCAATCCAAAGAATGGATTTCTCCAAGACAACATCTGTGAATTTCCCAACCGCTTATCAGCCTAGATTTCCATCCATAGGAAGGACATTATCACCAACCCAACATCATCAATGCTCAGTCTCTAATGAGCTGGTGAAGTAATATTTCTAGCATGGTACATTGCCGACTATGGAGGCTGATTGACATGCCCTCTATGTCAACAACAATCCTCGAACATCTGGACAACAAAAACCAATGATCAAGAAGAAGATGGTGCCAAGTACTGTCTCCAACCATTTTGGGTCCTTATCCCCAGAATGCAACAAACAGTCCCTATCGTACTATTGGGAGGTGGATCAAGAGGTCACTCAAGACCTAAATTCATGATTGTAGGAGTCCTTCGTGAGGACTCCCACCCGCAATCTCCACCAGAATCATGATTTATTGAACCCTTAACATGATGGGGTGTTGCCTCTGGATGTTCAGCCTAGGTCTCTCACACTCAGGCATGCAAGAAGAACTGCTAGGGACAACGTCCGGTGAATAGGGAGTATTTTATTACCTCTACCCCTTTTGGAGAATTCCATCAACCTATTTGGTTGGAAAAAAACCAGTGGTTACATACACCCATCCATCCTAATTTTGTTGCTCAGCAGGCTCTGCTAAAATAAACTCACCAATCCCACCAGATAAAACTGATGGAGTATCTTGAATAGGCTCATACACCTTCTTAAATGTTATCATCCAGTAATCAGACTCATTTAATTTCATTTAAAGAGGCTCACTAATCTAATCTGATGGCAACTAGTAAACAAGAACATACTCTTATTTTCAATCACCAATTTTGTCTGCAGTCTCTTCTTTTAATATTAAAGGAAGTATTTCAACCATACATGATGGAAAACAGCAATCAGACACATACACCTTCCAATGGTCATCAAGTCTATCAATAGTCTCATTTGGTAGCACCTAGAGAAGTCAGTCAGAAATCTTTGATGACAAATTTGGGGCAGACCCAACTCTACGGCCCCATGTGTGAGTACTATCAATATCCATTGACAGTTAAAGGGGGACAAGAGAAGGAACATATGCCTACTCCAGATACAGAATGGACGAATATTCCCATTCTGACTACTGAGGTCACCTAACACATCTTATCAATGGTGAATAGGAAGACACATATCCCTACACATATTTTGGATGCATGGAGAGAAATTTTAACAACTAATTCAGCAGTATTATTGGAACATACATATAAATCATTCCCCACACATGGGATGGCACATTAGAATGCCATCCCAGAGCAGATACACAACTCTGTTCCCATCCAGCAGGGTCATGGGGCATCTTGCCCCATATCATATAGAAAACAGGATCTGAAACATACACCCTTTCCAATTGGAGTTAATCGGTCTGTTATGGTAACTACTCCAAGGCAGGAACATATACCTACCCCTTATAACCACTTCTCCCAATAGGGGGCCCCTAATGAGTATAAGAGATCATAAAAAAAGTATCTCCAAACACCATTGGAAAATGAAGAGTCAGGCTATGATTTAGATCCTCTTAATGCTCGAGTTCTTGATACCCACATTCAATTATCTGTTGTAGATCATGATCCTACCCTCTAATTACTAAATTTTGGGTGTGGTAGTTGTAATTATAATGTTTCTCATCATAAACTTCACCATGAAGGTTTTCTTCATGAAAATTCAGTCAATCCAGAGTTTTTATCTTCAAATGAGAGCCAAAACAACCCTCAGTGTGGCCAAAAGACCATGGAGCGAGATGATTTATCCCTTTCTGTATTCCACTATGGTGATCCTCACCATGATGACATTAAATGAGAAATTCATCTCCACTATAGTATTCCACATTATCAAAATATTCCATAATTGACAATGTCGGGGCGATAATCCCTCATATCTTGAGGAACATCCAAAGACAATGCTTGTCATGTCTGGTGCTTTTTCATTTAAAGGTGAAACCCTTTCTCAACTAGATGTTGACTTAAGGGAACGATAATTCTCCGAACATCGTTTAGGTCATTTGTATTCTGACACAAAGCATCCACTCTGGTTAGATTTAGTGTAGAAGCCTCTTGTGAATGATGAAGAAGATGTGTTAAGCATGAAAAAACAATTAGTTAAAGGAGAAATTCCAGTCATGTTATGGCCTTTGGAAAATTCATAGAATAATATTCTAGAATTGATAACATGATATTAAATTCCTGAAATTTGTCTCTACTTTTGGAAAACTCTTCGTCATTTGAAAACCAAATTCTTACCATATGATGAATATAAAAATAATTTAAAGGTAATAAGAGGGTTAAAGTGCCAAAATGTCTTGTCATGTCTCTCAGTTTACCAACATCCTAAGGTTGAAAAATAGCAGAAAAACCTTTAGCGTGGATGTATCAATGCTCTAATGAGACTATGCCAGTTAATTTCTAATTCTGCAACTAGTGTTCACATCATAGGATGCGGTGCATATGGAGCATTGAATTTCATTTCACTCCAAAATTATAAATTTTCTCCACAATTGGTTTAATGAAATGATATTTCCCATGGTCGGCCCAAATCAATAAGTTTTGTATGTAATCAAACATATGCTCAAGAACATGCCTCAACCTGTTCTCATCAGAATCAGGCCTAAAGAAAAGAATCTATTGAGCTACTTTTACCTCAATCATATGAGAATCATGAATAGGAATGCCCTTTAGAGGATGTCAGGCGTTAAAGGATGAAAATTTCTGAAATAGCACAACAATCTTCTGAAACAGGTGATTTAAGTGATTATCAGACGATGCACCCAACTAATGTCTGAACCAAAATCCGCAAAAGTAGAAGAGGAGTTGCTCGAATTCAACTATAGCATTTCAGGAATCACCCCAGCTTCCCCGACATGGGTCTCATTTAATTCAACCTTCAAATTCATTAAAAAATGTTCAACTATTTGGAGAAGAACATGATCAACCCTAGCCTGCAAGGTTTGGGGCTTTTTCACATCTACAATCCCCTCCCCAACAGAAGTTAGTTTTCTCCTGATTAAGAAAGAAGCCACACAGAAAGTATACAAATGAACTATCTAATGATTTCGTTCATTTTATTATCCTCTAAATAGTTCTAGGGAATTCTTCATATAGGAGAACAGAGTCTCATGAATGAAAAAAAGGGATACAATCTATCAGAAAAACTAACCAAATTCCATCAACGAATTATGCATTAGTGAATGTTATCAACACCATTTTAAAAGATCCTTCAAAAAATAAGTCTAGTTCATGGGAATAAGATGATGAAGTTCTTGTCCATAATACAGTACAAACCGATGAAAAATGAAGAAGGTGTGTGTACCCAAAATCAGAGGCTTACGCAGAATCTAGCTATGCCTTTAAATAACAATCTCCCCCTCTTCGAAGAGCATCTAACATTGGGAAAGGGAAAAAGTCAGATTGAATATCACTTTTCCACTAGATAAGGTCAATCTCTTTCACATTAAGAGAGATTTTTACAACAATAAGAGTAAATGAAAGAGTTAAAACTAAATAACATAGAGTTACTTCGAAGAAACATTTCTAGTAGGCGTACTACCCAGAAAAATGCTCAACTTTCAAATCCTATAGGAGCTCCTCAGCAAAGGGGATTTATAGTAAATACATATATGGATAATAAATTCCCTCTATTGTGTACAAAATAAAATAAGGATCATATACATCTTGATAGAACTATTCTTGTGAGTTATTCAAGGTAGATATCAGCACCACCATCAGTGGTTTAACCAGTTGTTGCACCAGATGAAGCACCAGTTGCTATACTTTTGATATTACCAAATGAATTATGAACACAATTAAGGCATTAATGACTTGATTGGAGGCTATGGAGGAACAATGTGCACCAGTTCATCCATAAAAGAGAGGTTACCCTAAATAGGTAGATGCAATTCCTCCCCCACCAAATTTGGTAAATATGACATTCCCAATCTTTAATAGTTTGGGTGATCCAAAACAACACTGTGCACATTTTTTTCTCATTGTAATCTTATGATGGGAAAAACTCAACAAAAAGAAGCAGTTAAGCTTAGGAGTTGTTTTATTCTTTAGAAGAACCATCTTTTGTCTGGTATACAAGTTTTCAATCTTGATCAATTACTGGATAAGAAGATCTCTGTCAGAAATTACATCTCCAATTTAGCCTAACACTACCCATGAAGATAGTTTTTTTATCATTCCAATTTTAAATAAAGGGAGAATTAAATAGTTTCAGATTCATTACTCGATGTAAAGGAATAAAATATTATTTATGTCTAGAACTCCCTTAAGAATAATTGCTACCAATATATGTGGAAAATATGTGTGATGAATTATGCACACCATTGATCCCTATGAAATACAGAAGAGGGTTTCGAGACATTGGTTGAATTTCTTAGTAGATAGAAGACTTTATTTTATTAACTAAGGCTAAAACTCATGAAATTCCATCAGCTCTAGGAAGGAGGATATAAAATTCAGAAGCTGCTATAATCACACTCAAACAAGCACATGTACCTGCTTCTACTTTAAGACCGTCATCATAATGAAGGGCTCTGTATCCCGAGCATCAACAGCAACGACCACCACATCAAGATGATCAATGAGATCAAAGGAGGAAATAGTTTGAGGAATTAAAAAATAATGTTTATTCTTTCCGGAATGAGCTAGTTCCTAGTTATCTCATCTCATCCTTAGAAAACAATTTGGTTCAGTGTCCAAAGCTGAAGAAGCCAAATAAATATGGAGATAAAGATCATCTGAATTAATATCCCTTTCATCAGATGTTGGGACATCCCATTTTGGAGTGCTTTGCTTTCAAAGGCCTTTTCAAAAATATTGTAGACTCTGGACATGTGAAATTTAAAAGTTCACCATCTTAAGTAGCATGTGTTATTTATACCAATACAAATGAAGAGGGAGAATGGAAAGAGGATAAAAGTAAAAGTGTGCAAAAATATGATGATTGGATGATCTGAAAAAATAAATAAACAGACTCATTCTATTTTATAAACACAGTTGAAACAACCAATTGTGTCTTCTACCACTCATGCCATAGAAAAACCATCTTCATAAAAAGACCATTCCTCCAAGAAGCACAGTGATGATAATGACAGAGAGCATTCAGAAGAATACGATCTTGTGTGAAGGCCAAAGTTATCCTTAACCCAAGAAAGTTTTATTCCATATGTTTCAAAATCACGGGCACTACCCCTCTAAATGGTAAAACTAGAACTAACCTATCAAGAAGAGTATTCTTCCTATGAATAATTAATCTTTGGTTATATTAATGTTATCCATTTAACGGATCCTTATGGAAATGGTGATTCTGATTGTAGTGAGCCAGAACTCCTTGAACCTAATTATGGAACTAGAGGAACAGACCAAGGTCGGGGATACATGGGAATACATGAGAATACTAGAAATCACTATTTTAACTCTTCCCCTACTCAAACCATATATGTGGTGAAAACGCATGGAAGAGCCCTTTTGCGGGCTCAACAAGAACAAGGGGTTTCATCCATGCAAAAAAGACTAGTTCTGGCATAATTAATCTGGTGGACCGATTAGAAGCTGCATCATCTTTTTTTCTTAGCAAACGAATAGACTTATTCAGTCTAATTTACCAAATCCAGCAGTATTTCTAGCTTCTGCCCTAACACAAAGTACATCTAAAACAAAAGTATCAACATCCAAAGCACATGAAAAACAATATCTCCATGATGAAAAACGCAGACCTTTGGACCAAAATTATGACGTCTTGAAACAATTGGCCCAGGTACCGGGCATGTTTTCAATTCTGGATCCTTTGAATCTATCAAAACATATTCGATAGGGTCTCATTGAGGCTTTATCAAGTACTCAAGAGTTTAAAATGGAAGTTGTTGTTGTCGGGGTTTACCGTATAGAGAATGATTCTGCATAATTTCATGAAGTCATATCTTTTACGGATGAAGATAAAGACCATGAGGTACATGGGAATATCAAACCATTGTATTTGTCTGGAAAGGTCAATGACATAAATATCTAATGATCCTTCATTGATAATGGATCTGGGGTCAAGCTCATTCTCGTTTGTACACTTCATCGATTGGACTGGACTGAATCTGACATATCGTTTTCAACATTAATGTTGCAAGGATATGTAAAGAATGAACAAGAACCTCTGCACAGAATTACAATCAGAACTCAGTTTGGAGATCTTGTATCTAATTCAGATTTCCTGGTTGTTCGTCAGGACACAACCTTCAATATTCTACTTGGAAGGCCTTGGTTGCATCAACATGTATCCATACCTTCATCATACCATCAATGTCTAAAATACTATTTCAATGGTCCAATTGGGACATTGTATGGTGACAAGGCTCCATTCAAAACAAGTGAGTCACAATACATTGAGGTATATTTTTATTACACAAAAGGAATGAATTCTTTGATGAATGAAATAACCAGTTTTAATTCTCTAATTGGACTGTAAAAGATTCCAAAAAATATATTTATGCATTTGATTATAGATTTTGTGCTACCCATCAATCAAATTGAATGGGTAAAACCAAATCAACACACTTATCCTGTAATTTCTATAATGACAATTGTGGAAATTAAGTCTAACAGCATCAGAGAAATTATTGGTACACCAAGTAGTGATGGATGCCTGAATGGAGATGTTTTCATTTCACATATTGAACTAAATCAAGCCTCTACTTCATCAATTAAAGGTGAAGAAATTGTAACAATAATAGGGGAAGAAAAATATGATGATTCTCAATCCATTAATCCATATTTATTACCACTAGAAGACCTTTCTTCATCAGTAGGGTATGATATGGTGGCCTTTTCATCAGGATGTTCAAATACTGATTTCACCCCTAGCACTGGAAGTGTTGCTTCATCATCAATATTGCATGTGGAAATAGAAGAGGTAATACATAATGAAGAAGAAAAATAACATCTCAGGGATGCTCTTCCAGTATTTTAAGAAGGTGTCTCTACCACTATGGATGAACTCGGAGGAATAAATCTGGGTACAGAAGAAGATCCACACCCCACTCTAATTAGTGTGGCTATGCCTATGATGAGAACTAGGTGTATACTTCCTTTCTAAAGAAACATCAAGATATATTTTCTTGGAATTATACATAAATTCAATGTCTTAATCTTGATGTAGCCACCCATCATTTCAGTTTTCCAGTGGAACATCACAGATTCAAGAAAGCAGCAAGATGGACACACCTAAATCATGCCTATAAAATTGAAGCTGAAGTTGATAAGATATTAAAGGATAACATTGATGGGTAAGTTTAGTATCCCAAGTGGCTGGACAATATTGTCCCAGTGAAAAAGAAGAATGGGAAAATTTGAGTCTGTATTGATTTCAGAGATCTTAAATGGCATTGTCTTAAAGATGATTTTCCAGTTCTGATTATAGAACTTATAATTAATGCAACGACTAGATATAAATATCTTTACATTATGGATGGTTACTCTGGGTATAAAAAAATTCGAATGGACCCATAGGATGAATAATCTATAGCATTTCGATCTCCTTAAGGTGTGTTTTGCTATCGTGTAATGCCATTTGGCTTAAATAATTTAGGTGCAACATACCAACGTGCCATGCACCACATATTCAAACCCTTATTAGGTATATTTGTTGAATGTTATGTGGATTATTTGGTAGTCAAATATAGAAAAAGTTCCAATTTTTGGCTGAGATGGAAATCATATTTAATAAACTTCGACAACACAGTTTGATGATGAACCCCTTGAAATGTGCTTTCGGGGTAATCTCAGGAAAATTCACTGGCTTTGTTGTACACAATAGTGTTATCAAAGTTGATCCTGTGAAAACAAAATAAATAATTGGTATGTCACCAATTTTAAATTTAAAAGAAATAAGAGGAATCCAAGGAAACATGGCTTATATTCTATGCTTTATCGCTAATTTGGAAGGCAAGTGTTTACCCTTAACCAGATTAATGAAGAAGGGAGTCACCTTCCAATGGACTGATGATTTCTGAGAAGCATTCAATACCCTCAATAAATATCTCTTGAGTCCACCAGTATTAATGCCACCTGTTGAAGGAAGGCCATTTATTTTTTATGTGACAGCTTTAGAGCGATCACTAGGTTCCTTCCTCGCTGAAAAGAATGATGTTGGGAATGGAAACAACCTTTACTATCTCAGTAGAACTATGCTTGATACAGAAACTCAGTATTCAAGTATTGAAAAGTGATTCCAGACATTAATATTTATAGTTCAGAAATTGAGGCACTACTGACAACATCATGAATTCCCATTGGTGTCTCGTAATAATCCACTCATATTTATCCTCAGTCGTCCTATGATTACAAGATGTATGGCACGATGGGAAGTTATTTTGCAACAATTTTATATCCATTTCGTGCCTCAAAAGAAAATAAATGGCCAAGATCTGGATGATTTCCTTACTTAGAATCCATATGTGGAAGATACATCATTTAATACCTAACTCCATAATGATGAGGTCTTCTCTATTCAAGATAATTCGACAACATGAGAAATGTATTTTTATGGTTCTTCTAGAAGTCCAACAGGGAAGAGACTAGAAAACCCTAATCTCAAAAATATTGAATTAGCAATTGTCGTTATTTCCCTAGAAAAGGAAATATTTCCTTATTCATTCCTATTATGGAAAGGTTGTACCAATAATGAAGCAGAATACCAAGATCTCATCGCAGGTTTGGAATTGGCCCTTCAGGTGAAAATGGATCATTTGAAAGTAAAAAGTGATTCAAAATTGGTAATCAAAAAAATCAATGGGGAATATTCTATCAAAAAAGAATAGTTAATCCCTTTGTGTGATTATGTCAGAGATTTAATGGCTGAATTTACCTTAGTGTCGTCATTGTCCTATGTCCTGTGATCACAAAATGCCCAAGAAGATGCACTGGCTAATATAGCTACAGCCTTGGCAGATCCAAATTGGGATGATACATTTATCAGCATAACCCATCGCTGTGTAGTCTTACCTTTTGTTCAAACCAAAATGGATTAAATTAATTAAATTTTCCATATTTCAAAACCATATGGTCATACCATAGGATGGATAACATTCAAGATGGAATATCATCAAAATGCTGTACTTTCCCCATATAGGGATGAGAAAGAACATATTCGGCGATGATAGGCCAATTTTAATCATTATGATAGTCCAGACCACCAAAATATCCTTTACAAGTGAGGTATTGATGAAATTCAATTTAGATGTATTGGTTTAGAAGAGACCGCAGCTGTTATGAACGAAGTACATTCAAGAGCTTATGGTGCCCACCAATCTGGACACAGACTCTCTAATCAGATCTGAAGGCTTGTATACATTTGGACATCAATGACACAAGATTGTACATATTTCACTAAAAAATGTCATCCCTATCAAGTTCATGAAAACTTCATTCATCAACCCCCAGAGTTTCTACATACAGATAAATACTCCTGGCTATCCTCCACATAAGGAATGGATGTAGTAGGACCTTATGCTCCAACCACAGCTAAGTAGCTCAAGTATATTCTCACTACTACTAAATTCTTATCTAAATGGGCTGAGGTAATACCTATCATGGATGTCTAAGCCAAAAGAATTTTAGTTTTGCCAAAACTAATATCATCACCATATTTGGCATCCTTCATACTATTTTGACAAAAAATGACACCATTTTTTTCTGCTGAAGTAAAAAAGTCATATCAAGAACATAATATCAAGTCCAACCACAACTCTTGCTATCATGTGGCAGCCGATGGATGGATAGAGGCCTTCAAAAAAACCCTATCAAATATACTCCATAAAATGGTGGATAAAGAAAATAAATCATGGCCTGAAAAAATTTTAAGTGATTTGTGGGCTTATCAGACAACTACCAGTACTGCTACCCAAGAAACTCAATATTCATTGGTATATGGAACTGATGTAGTTTTTCCAATTGAAATACAATTCCTTCCCTTACAGTTCCAATCGGTGTTCAATTGTCTATAGATGAGAGGTCTCTGAAATGGTTCAATGAGATGGAAATATTAGATGAGAAATGATTGCACTATTTTCATCATTTAGAAGTCTATGAAAACATAATATCGTGATATTTTAATAAAAAAGATCGCCTTCGTTCATTCCTTCAAGGTGAATTTGTATTAGTCCTTAAGAATCCAATGATACAAGGAAATAAACCTCCAAACCATGAACCAAAATGAGAAGGACCATATTCCATACATAAGTTATATTCAAATAGAGTATATTCATTAATATAAATGGATGGAGAGCTCATTAAAACTCCAAAAAATGTGAGATTCTGGAAGAAATACATTGTGTAATTATACTTATTTGTCCTCACTGTAAGACTTTAAAATGTACAGTACAACATCCCTATGGTAATACATAAAAATGAACTACCCCATGTCCCATTTGAAAGACATTAAACTGTGTAACAACCATAAGTGTCCATGCTACATCATGATAAAGTGTGTAGCATCTTCGTCCTTGTCACATGACGTTAAACTACATGACATCATTTGTACAACTAACATTTTCTATAAAAGAGGTTAGATGTTTCCATAAGAAAACGTCATTTACATAATCACTACTCCTTAGTAGTACATGAGTCCCTCATTTTCCTGTGTCGGAGTCAGATCTGCATAGAGACCATGCTTCAAGGACTAGGTATGGCTTGATTCTCATTTTCAATGAGATGTGCAGAGACACCTAAATCTCCAATTTTGGGCCAAGCCACAATCACAAATTCTTCTTATTTTCTTTTCTCCTCTTGTATATGAATCAGATCTATACAGTGTGTTTCCTTAACATATATGATTTTATCATTATACCATTTTATGTCTTAATGATTTACTGTTCTCTCAAAACATTTTAAAGGCCCTCATTCTTCATGTCAAACTTAGTGTGAGGAATAACTGTTTAAAGAACTACATACATATTGGTTCTCATTTATTTTTATATACATAGAGATGCCTAGATCTCCAATCTTGGGACCGGCCTTGGTAAAAAAACCCTGTTATTTTTTATATATGAATCAAATCCGTGTAAGAAATGTTTTATGAAATATGTATGAATTGATTCTTTACCCAGTAAAACATATAGTGACACTTGGGTTTTATCCCTTAATACAGTTACAATATGTGTTTCCTTTCACATTGATTTATTGTCATCCATTCCACATGACATTAAGCTGCATAAAAATATAATACTCCAGTTATTCATTTTCATCACCTTGGAATTATAAAAGAAAACCATACATCTCCTTGTTTCTCACACTGAGCATAACTCACATGATCTTAGGAAATGGGTAAATGGATTATTTATATAAGGTGTTTTAATTTCTTAAGGGGTAAATAATTTTCTCATTCCATGACTTAAAATTGCATAGTATAATTTCCTCACTGCATGACTTAAAAATGCATAGTATAATGTTATCATTGCATGACATAAAACTGCACATCACCATATTCATTCAAAGGAAACAAAGAAAGTCTCTATTTTACATATGAGTCAGATCTATGTAAAAGACATCAAACTCAGGGTCAAAATTGATTCAAATATTTCTCATAAACATTGAACATAATCCCTCATCTATATTTCACACTCTTAATCTTGAATATTTCCAAATCCCCGTAATCTTTCATACGGTTTTTGGTGACATGATTTCTATTACCTCAGAGATCTTTTTCATGACTATGCAACATGTGCCCTTAGGAAGCCTTGCATAAGTTGCCTACATAACAGGAATGTCAGCCAAAAGATGCCATTATTTGGATATGCAGTATATTCTCTAATTGGATCTGCATACTACAACCCCCATAACAGGTTTTTCAAGTGATGAAAAACTTTGTTCTTGGTTATAGTATCTTTGTCCTCTTTAATATTTGATGACAATATACAAGAATCAGTGTTTTAAAACATTTATTCAAGTATATTTGTCCCATTATCTTTCTCACAATATGAAAATATTCAAGACCATCGTTTACACATTTCCATTACCATGTGTTTGATGAACTAAGGAATAAACTTGAAATCACTTGGCCTCATGTAATATACTATTTCTATTTCGGGAACCGGTTGTATGACCTAAAACTACAGACACCATATCTTTTACTTTTGGGTTATACCAATGTAAAAGTCAATTTTTTCCGATTCATTGGATATCTTGATTGGAAATACACTTTCTATATTCAGGTACCTTTCTCCACAAACTAAACTCTATGCTTCAAAAAATATGAATCTCCATAAACATTTTTCAACATTTAGCAATAGAACGTCAAACTTCTGAGAGCTCTTTTTCCTGACTATGCAACATGTGCTCTTAAGCGGCCTTGCATAATTTGCCTACATAATAGGCCCGTCAGTCATGAGATACCCCTATTTATCTATGCAGCATATGCCCCAATTGGCCCTGCATAATAAGACCCCCATAACGGGTTTGTCAAGTAATGGTAACTTCGTTCTTAGAAAAGAATACCCTGAATTTTTTCATCCCTTTCCCCCTATAATTCCTCAGATCCAGAAATTCCTAAATCACAATTTATAGTATACCATTCTATAAATGAATATTATAGTATGTTTCCTAACAAATTATCAAAAAATTGGGAGAGTTTTATCATACCATTGGTTAGAGATAAAGAAAATAAATTAAATCCACACAATGTCCTCACTGCATGACTTAAAACTGCATTATACCAATGTACTCACTACATGACTTAAAACTGCACAGTACCAATGTCCTCACTGCATGAATTAAAACTGCAGAGTACCAATTTCTTTTCTACATTACTTAAAACTGCATAGTTCTAATGTCCTCATGACATGACTTAAAAATACACAGTACCAATGTCCTCACTACATGACTTAAAATTGCACCGTACCAATGTCCATACTGGATGACATAAAACTGTATAGCACGATATCAGAAATCTCCCATTTTCTGATAAATATTATCCATTTCTCATATAACAAATTAGTATAAAAATGGTTTTTCTATTCATGGCATATGTCAGTAAAAAATAGCTCTTTCATTCTTAAAATTCATTTCCTTGGAAGAACCACCCATTATAGTCTTGGGAAACCCAAATATTATTTTCCCTATCTATAAACTACAAATCATTAAATTCGTAACGAATTGTTTTACTTTACAATGCAACAATTTCCCTTAAACAGCCCAGCATAAATTACATACATAACAGGACTATTAGTCAAAAGATTCCACTATTTGTATATGTTGCATATACCCTATGGGCCCTTCATAATACATCCCCCATAACAGATTTGTCAAATAATTGTAACTTATTTCCTTGAAAATACACCCATTATGTTGATACAGGCATTATATTTGGTATCCAAAGTAAATCAGGGCCCAATATTCCCCTTAGAAATGTTTAAATAATATTAAAGAAATTATTATCCATAATGTTTTGTTTGGAATTTAATTCAAAGTTTACATACAAGGCTATTTTGACCCTAAATAATATCCCGTTATAGTCCAACATGAATGACTCTAAACTGCCAATAACAAAAGAGTTAGTGTTCATTAGATTGTGATCCCATGAAGGGAACTCTAAACAAAATTCAAGTCATAGCTTACAAAAGATATATTTTTTTGTATGATTCAGGTAATATTGAGAAATAAAATAAAGAGGTCAAAAGATACAAAATTTGTACGGTTATCAATATAACACTAGAAATAATCAAATTATGCTCATTAGGTCCCTCAGATTAATAATAAAATTTTTATCTCTTCATTATTGATTTTATAATAATGATTTTTTAATATAAAGGAATAATATTCATCATTTACTTTTCATATTACAATCATAAAAAAGAAGAATAATGATTTATATGATTAAAAAATCATTCATTCATATGAAAATGGAGGTTCATCCACAAAATGGAGTGTGAAAACCCAAAACCATGAAACACGGAGTCGGGGCCTTCATATCATGATGTGTAATTATTCAAAACATACACTAATAAATTAAACATCATGTCCTGAAGAGAGAGGATCGATTTTGGTTCGGGTTTTGGGAAGCCAGCACATCTTATACATCTTAGACTCAACTGCTACTTGAAAAATTTAAATAAAAATCATAGGGTGAGCATACGAATGCCTAGTAAGAGGTTTTAAAGTAAACAAATATAACTTTTGAAAACATTATTTAACACTTTCCATAGAAAATTTATCTTAAATAAAAACTGGACACATGTAACATAAAATAAGAGTTCTCAATTAAGACATACAAGGATATATTAATCAATTACGGCATGTTCAAAAGGAGTAATAAATAAAAGACATTCTAAGCATGTATGGTATATGTACATTTATACACAAATTGGATAGCTAAGAGTAATTATTAATCATAGTTGCGCATGAAGGAAAAAAATACAATTTCATACGTTGGATACTATTTTACTAAGTGTTAAACAAAATTCATGCTCTAAACTTTTACTTGTGACAAAAATATAAACATGATAAAAAACATATAGACAAGAGTAGTGAAAGAATAAGAATATCATATTGATGAGGACATGTAACATAACATGAATATGTGGCTTCAACATTCCATTTTGACATTCATATCACAAAGGTCCATCCCCTAGGTGTCATAAAAATTACTAAGTTTATTTACCAAGGTATCATGAAACTTGTCATCTCCAGAGATTAATTCATTACCCAATGCATTGGAGCAATATCAAGGAACACCGTTAATATGTATTTACTTTCATGTGAGCCATATAGATCAATTCTTCACTCATGAAAGGTTGTATATTTAATATGTTCAATACAACTTTGAATAATTCATTCATAGTTGGTCATAGTAGTTGAATTTACATAGTTTATAAGTGAGACAAGAATTTAGATGTTAAAAAAATAAAACCAGATATCAATTATATAACTGTCATTAGATGGTAAAATAAAGGCAGAATATGGTACGTAGGTTGACATCCATGGTACTAAAAGAAAATAATTTATCACATGCAATTTTATTATTATAATTATAAAAACTTATTAATAAATTCATTATAAGTAAACCAAGAAATATTCATTTAAGGTTTTAAGCTTCGAGATGCTAAATCATTTAATGTTGACAAGCATTTGTATACCACAAACTTAATGTCCCAAATAGAAGGCTTGAGTCATTACCATAATCAACATCATTTAACATATAAGAAAATAGGTGACACATAAATGTGGATATAAGTATTGTATAACACAACATTTATTATTTTTTAAATCTCCACTTAAACTCACGAACTAAAGTTTAAAGACCTCAAAGATGGGTATAATAAAGGTTTATACAACATAAATGCTATATGTATGTATCCACACTCATACTGAATGATTGGCACATCCATGTGCATTAACCCCAAATGGATATTTGTAAAACAATGTTTTAAAATAGGGCAGGTCATTCCCTTTGTCATGAAAACTTGTTTATGAATACCTACCTGAACAATTTTATAAAAAAACTGATATGTATAACATTTTCCAAATATATTTATATTTATATATAATAATATTGGTATATGAATATGCGTAGTGGATAATAAATCCTATAAAAACTTCATACGAAAATAAAAAATTTGCATTTTAATTTCTGGTATTGAAAACTTTTCAAACATGATGGATGGAGTGTTTGTGGGCCTATAATCGAATATAGAAAGGCCAATCCCATTCATATATTTATATATATATACCTGAAATACATATAACCATATATATATATAGTACATCTTAAGATTTGTAAACATTAAAAAACATATAAAAACATTTTGAGACATAGGTTCGGTTATAATAAGGGTATCAACAAACCCATAGGGTTATTTAATGTACAAAGCCTTCATGAGTATACATATACTAATAGATATATATATGTATATTAAAAACAACCAAAATAAGGAAAAACATAACCCTTACTTTAAAACTTGGGGAAGGAGAACTTGGGGGAGGGTTTGTTGGGACATGCTGGAGACTTGAATAAGGGAGATGAACTGAGAGGTCTTGGATATTTATATACAATGACACACACACTTTTTAACGCAAAATTTACCCCCTTGTGGTGCATTAAAAGGGGTTTCTGTTTTTGGAGAAACATTGGAGGCATGGAGGGTCCTCGGCGGTTGTAGGTGAAGCAAGAATAAAAAGTAGGGCTACTGGTGCAACCCATGCGGAGAGGAAGAAGAAGACGCTGTAAGAGGGAACACCAAAGAAAAATATATGGTCAAGATCATCTCTGATCTTGATCCAAGGGTTGAGGCATGTTCACATTTTTCAAAACAATCGGGTAGCTCAGATTAAATCTGAGGTGGATAAAACGGTCACAAATTGATGTGGCATTTTAAAACATACTAACGACTACGATTAGATATTTTGTAGATAGAAAGTCAAATAAAAACGTGATGGAAGACCGCAATTGCTGAAGGATGAAATGAGATTATGATCGCTGGTCCAGATCACGTGTGACACGATCCAACAATCCTAATCAGATTTTTCCCAGAAAAACGCTTCCCACATCGAATCGGAGAGCCGTTTTGGCCTCCCTTATAAGCACATGCCTCCAAAATATTTCTTAGAAAACAAAAATCACACACAATGGGGGCCCTATACATGGGCTCCTACCCCGCTTCCACAGGCCTTGTCCATCCCAAGCTCCATCGCGACCTTGCCCCTGTGGTTGTGCACCTACGTGCTCATGCTCTATTGCACCCTTCAAGGATCCTCTTCCCAAGCTCGGGATGGCCCTGGCGTGGGGTAGAGGGTCTGGCTCAGCCACTTCATGTGAGCTACCTCCCTCGGACCTATCCATAAAGGGCTGGCCCTAGTGGGGGAAATTTTCTTTTGTAAAAGCTACCCCAAAAAAAGTTTTAAAGAAGAGAAAACAATTCATTTATTAAAACTATATAGATTTTATATTCTTAAACATTTATGCATACACAATAAACACTATCTTCATTAAAAGTGTCTCTAAAATTACAATCACTAATCTTTTTAATAATAAAAATTTTAAAAAATTAATAAACCTATATGATAACTCATTGTGCTAGTATAATAGAAAATAGAATTTAATCAAAAAATAATTTAATTTGAAGACATTAAACATTGTTAATAACATTATTTATGAAATTAAAAATTTTTACATTGACTTTAAAGTAATATTAAAGTGTATTTAATTCCTTAATAAATATCAAAATCACGTAAGTGTACAATGAAGTATTAAACCACATCCTTTTAGAGTTCATAAATGATGGTTATATTATAAATTTAATTATAACATTAATATTTAAAACTATGTTATACATAATTATTTCTTTATTAACATACATAATCCCAATGGTTAGATTTATAGCTATTAGTTTCCTAAGGTAACCAAAACAACGGTCGATAAAGTGTCTTATAAATCCAAGCCTTAAGGTGTCCTAAAACTCAAAAGGAAGAAGATGGTACGTCCCATTCATTTGAAGCTCAACATGGTTTTTATGGTCACCTTGGTGATGTGCTTTTTTTTAATCCACTCTATGGATCTCCTTTATATTACGGGCCTCATTGTGGGGTTTGGGGTCTTCTAGTAGTACTAATTGGGGTTTTAAAAGGTATATTTCGTTAGCATGTTTACTCTTTCAATCTCAGTGTATTGTAAACACTACGGTGTTATCAATTAAATAAATATCCTTATGTTCATCATTTAAATTTTGGTTTTGTTAAAACGAACATAACATCAAAAAAGGGTACAACATTACTATTATATGCTATCTAAATTTTGGATTGTTACACAACTCCCCCTTTAAGAATTGTGTCCTCACAATTCCTTTCATAAAACCTCACTAAGAGAAAACTCTCTAATGTTCCTACCATATTCCCCATTATGGATAATCGTCAACTGTGCCCAGTTAATATCCCACATTTATGCTCAACTCCTCTATTTCCCTATCCCAAATACACTTTAGATAGAAAAGGATGAACTCCTACATGGTGCATTTGGGCTTCTAGAGGGAGGCCCTCATAGAGGAAAGTTTGGATATGTCCGAATAGACTGATTCCTATAGAACTCGCCAGACTATATCCTGTTTTAGGGCACCTAAGTGATAGATGATGTCATATAGGAAAAAAATGAGGAGCTCGTACATGTAGGATTCATGAAGTTTTCTCTCTAAAGTATCTTCTTGAAAACTTACCCTGGATGTGTATTTCCATCTTAGAGTGAAGCACAAAACAAGTAGTTCATGGTATTTTCCTTTTTTCTGGTGTGTTTCCAATTAGATTGAGGCTAAGTGACGGTAAATGGAGGAATTCCCTTGGTATGTGCGGAGAATGTCTGTTCCGTTCGATACTTTGTATATCTGTTTGTACGTCCTTCACAGGTTTGCAAAGGGATGATGTTCTTCCTCCTAGGTTTTGATCATAATAAAATCCATATTACCTCATCAGGAAGAGATATGATGTATATTTATCCACCCATCTGAATTTTTTTATGAAATTTCACATAGTGATACCCATTCAAATGTATAACCGATGAAAGGATAGAAGAAAGAAGAGATAACAAGTTATTTTCTTATATAACTACTTTTTCATAAAAAGAGGAAGGCTAATGATTTCCCCAATTCATGAAAACACGAATCCCCAGAACAAGATCAAATCTCTCTATATCTATACACCATATGCAACCCGATCAGTCTGGTTCTATCTCGTGGGTGCACTGATGATTTCTCTAGAGCCTGACACGAGGGGAGTATAGTTGGGAGACATCCGTATACACCTGATATCTATACACTGATTGGGAGGATTCACATTCAAGAACTTCAAAGTCCATTATTTGATCGTAATGGCCATAGGATATGACTTGACACATATACAACATGTGGAGGTCTCCCACTGTTGCAGCTTCATGGAAGGCTGTGAGGGACTGGATGTCTTCCACTACGGTGAATCATCTAAAAAGTCCCTCATAGTACTTTTATCGATGTGTGTAGGATGGTAATTGGGCTATTATCAAAATGATGTAATCCAGACCCGCTCTTCAGTGGAGTTGAAGTACCCGGGGATAATTGGATATATCGTAGAGATGTTTGCATGACATATGGACATGGGTGTAGTTTATATAATTTTCAGTGTTATTATGTAAATTTTGGTCTCTAAGGCCTAATTGAGAAGTTGTAGAAGACTATGACCTTCCTTTTCTATCTGAAAATTAAGAAAAACCTCATATTTAGAATGTTTTTCATTGTTTCAGTTCTGGTTTTCTAGAATTATCCAAACTGAACCCACTAATACCAACTATGAAGACCCCACCCCAGGAAACACAAAGCTGGTGCCTTAAAATCATGATGTTTAAATCTTCAAAACAGACAATAATAAATTACATATCATGTCCTGAAGAGAGAAGATCGAGTTAGGTTCGGGTTCTAGGAAGCCATCACATATTATACATAGCAGACTCAACTGCTACCTGAAAAATTTAAATCAAAATAATAGGCTGAGTATTTGAATGCCTAGTAAGGTGTTTTAAAATAAACCAATGTAGCTTTGAAAACATTCTTTTAAACATTCCATATAACATTTCTCTTATTTAAAAACTGTAACACATGTAACATAACATAAGAGTGCTCAATTAAAGTTTACAAGGATACATGAATCCATTAGGGAATGTTCAAAAAGAGTGATATGAAAAAAGATGTTTTAAGCATGTAAGACATGTATACATTTAAACACAAATTGGACTGCTAAGAGTAATTGTTAATCAAATTTGTATGTGAAGGAAACAACTTCAATTTCATATGTTGGATATTATTTTTTTAGAGTGCTAAACACAATTCATGCTCTAAACATTTACTTGTGACATCAATATAAACTTTATAAAAAAAATATAGACCCGAGCAGTGAATGAATATGAATATCATATTTAAAAGGACTTGTAACATAACTTCAATATGAGGCTTCAACATTCCATTTGTACATTCATATCACCAAGGTCCATCCCTAAGGTTTTATAATAATTACAAAGGTTATTTACTAAGGTATCATGAAACATGTCATCTCTAGAGACTAATTCTTTACCCAATGCATTGGAGTGCTATCAGGGTGCACCGTTAGTATGAATTTACTTTCATGTGTGCCACATAGATAAATTATTTACTCAAAATGGTTTTCTATTCAATATTTACCTTAAAAACATGAATAATTCATTCATAGCTGGTCATAGTAATTGAATTTAAATATTTTATAAGTGTGAAAGGAATTTAGATGTAAAAAAAATAAAACAATCTAACAATTATATGACTGTCATTAGATGGTAAAATGAAAGACAAAATATGGTACATAGATTGACATCCAAGTTACTAAATGAAAATAATTTTTTACATGCAATGTTATTAATATAATTCTAAAACCTTATTAACCAATTAATTATAAGTTAACGAAGAAAAATTCTTGTAGGGTTTTAATATTGGAGATGATAAATCATTTAATGCACATAAGCCTTTGAATACCACAAAATTAATGTCCCTAAAAGGAGGAATGAGTCATTACCATAATCAACATCATTTGACATATAATAAAATAAGTGACTCATAAATATGGATATGATTATTGTATTACACACCATTTTTGATGTTTTAAATCTCCACATAAACTCGACACCTAAAGTGTAACGACCTCAATGATGGGTATAATAATGGTTTATACAACATATAAGACATATGTACGTAACTGCACCCATACTAATAGATTGTCAAATCTATGTGAATTAACCCCCAATGGATATTAGTTTAACAATGTTTTAAAATAGGGTAGGTGATTCCCTTTTTCATAAAAACTTTTTTATGAAAACCTCCCCAAACAATTTTATAAAAAATATGACATGTATAACATTTTTCATATATATTTATATTAATATATAAAAATATGAGTATATGAATATGTGTTGTTAATAATCAATCATATAAAAACTTTATACGGAAATACTACTCTTCATTTCAATTTCTTATATTGAAATATTTTCAAACATGATGGATGGAGTATTTGTTGGCCTATACTCGAATATATAAAGGCCTAGCCCATTCGTATATATATAACTAAAATAAATATAACCATATATATATATATATTGTACATCTTATTATTTATAACCATTAATCAACTTATAAAAAAATTGAGACATAGGTTCGGTTATAAGAAGGGTATCAACTAACCCGTAGGGTTATTAAAAATACCAAGCCTTCATGAGTATACATATACAAATAGATATATATATATATATATATATTTATATTCAAAACAACCAAAAAAAGGCAAACTATATCCCTAAAATTAAAACTAGGGGAAGGAGAACTTGAGGGAGGGTTGGCAGGGACTTGCGGGAGACTTGAACAAGGGAGATGAACTGAGAGGTCTTGGGTATTTACATACAATGGAACACACACTTTTTCACAAAAACTATACCCCCTTGCGGTGAATTAAATGGGGGTGCCTTGTTTAGAGAAAATGGGGAGGCATGGAGGGCCCCCGGTGGTCATAGGTGCAGAATGAAAAAAAAAGAATGGCTACTGGTGAAACCCATTTGGAGAGGAAGGAGAAAAAGCAGTAAGAGGGAAAACCGGAGAAAAAGGGATGGTCCATATCGGCTCTGATTCTGATCCAAGGGTTGAGGTGCATCTATGTTTTTAAAAATAATTGGGTGGCTCAAATTAAATTTGAGGTTTATCAGACGGTCTTGGTTTGACAGGACATTTGAAAACATACTGACTGCTGTTATTAGTCATTGGTAGATTGAACGACATAGAAAATCGTGGTGGAAACCCGTGGTTACTGATGGTTGAAATGAGATTTTGATCTGCGGTCCATATCGTGCGCGACACGATCCAGCGGTCTAGATCACGTTTGCCTAAAAAATATTTCCCGCATAGAAACGGTGAGCCTTTTATGCCTCCCTTATAAGCTCGGGCCTCCCAAATATTTCTCAGAAAACACATGGAACACATGAAGGGGGACCTATACATGTGCTCCCACCCCACTCCTGCAGGCCTTGGCCTACCCAAGCTCCATCAGGGCCTTGCCCCCGCGGTGGTGTGCCTATGTGCTCCTCCTCCCTTGCGCCCTTCATTACCATGTTTACTCTTTCGATCTCAGTGTATTATAAACACTATGGTGCTCTTAATTAAATAAAGATCCTTTTGTTCATCTTTTAATTTTATTTGGTTAAATGGACCTTAACAACAAAAAGGGCATAACATTACCATTATATGCTATCCAAAATTCGGGGTATTACATGGAGCCTCTATATGATGTTTCAAAATAAATTCTCAACATGACTTTTCATTTGATGGAACGCTTCATAAGACCTATGAGCTGCTTATTGATGTTGAGACAGTTGAGAAACTCCAACCTCCTCTGCCTGAAAAAGTTCTTTTTTAGTAGTTCAAATGGTTGTTATCCCCTCTAATTGGGTTTCTCTTAATGTCTAATGCAATAGCTCATGATTTTTTAAAACAAAATCCAGTTTCTTTTGAAGATATAACAACTCCTTTTTGGTTTCTTTGATTTGTTGGAAAATCTCAAGTGATTTATTGTTATGATTTTCCTCCACCTCAACTACTGCAGCTTGAAAGCCCTCAATATTTATGTGTCATTTAGCCTCTTCAAAATCTTGTCATAGCTTATGCTCATAATCCCATTGGTGAATACTCTCTTTTATTGCATTATAGACTAGACGATAACAAAATCCACCAAATCCCAATTTGCAGATTAATGCTGGGAGTTTTGAAAAATGGGATAACAATTCTTCTAAGGGCCTTTTAGAAATTATGCTCCGGATATTATTCCATGTCTTCTTACGTTCCATATGAAGAGAATATTGTAACACCCCGAGATGTTATGAATAATATTCTTTATAATTTCATTAATGTGTTGTGTTGTATGCTACACCAAAAGGAGCTTTCACAACATGCATCCTTGACTTGCCTTGTATTACACACAATTGTGACCTTCCTCGATAGCATCTGTAGTACGCAATAACAAGTTTCACTAAACAACCATATGCTATTAAAATATTATTAAAACTAGCCATTATGAATAGTAATAACCACTTTTTGAAATTTTTTAAATTTTAATTTTTCAAAATGGGCTTCATTTTTGGATTCGGAATATCGAAATTAGCTTAGGGTGATATTTTGGTACTTTTCAGATAACTTTCATATTCGGATGAATAGTGAAAATTACTAAATTTTAATTAAAAACAACTTTTTAATCGAAATAATTAATAGTGATAAATTATTAATTTGAGTGGTTTTAAAGTATATTTAGAATATATTTTTACAATTTAATACAATGTTGGTCATTGGATGTAATTTCACATTTAAACCAGACATAAACAAGTTTCAATCTTTTGGTAGTTATAATCTCTTAAGAACACGCTATTTGTTTTGACGACGGGAATTAATTTTTAAATTAATTAATGCAACTGATATGTTTTGAATTTGGTAAAATATACATCATTTTTGAGTTCATAATATCGAATATAGCTTAGGCCTAATTTTTGGTATTTTTCTGGAAACTTTCATTTTTTGAGGAATAGTGAAACCACTAAGTGGCAGTAAAAAAATGAATTTTTCATAAAACTTAATTTTACCACTTCTGTGAGTGGAATTTCCAAAATCCGAGAGACACAGTTGATGTTAGTAAGTAATATTTGGTTCAATGAGATGAAAATAATTTTTGGTGAATAGCAACTTTTTACTTTTTTTACCACGGTTAAAAGTAAATAGGGTAATTAAGGGTAAAAATGTTATTATTATTACTCGAACACATGTCCTAATTCTATTGGACATGTGTAATTCGACCAAAAAAACCTTAGGAATAAAATATGACCATTTAGGCCCACTTGGATTAGATTAGGACATTTATTATTAATTTATTTAGAGATGGGTTAAAATAGTTAAAATCAAAGTTTAATAAGTAAATAATTTTTAATATGGGGTTACACATAAGATAAAGTCGACTATAAATATTCATTAGAAATCTAAAAAGATTTTCTAAATAATGATATTTTATTTGTAATTTTTAGACTTTAAATAATTTAATTTATTTTTGACACAATGATGATGCAGTAATTCCCATAATAGTGAAAAATTAGATTAATTGATATTATAAATACATAAAGAAGTATAATTTGAATCTTTTTATGAATTAAACTAATTTTCTAGGTTAATATGACAAGTTAGGATTGATTTAATTTACTTGTGTCGAAGTAATCATTCTGTTATGAGTTTCAAAAAAATCAACTATTGAATAGTGTCAAAATTGACATAAAATAGTTTTTCAAACAAATATTATATTATTAATTGTTATTTTATTCCTAAAATTCTATGGTTCAGCCAAATGACTTAGATAAGGTTATATATATTAATATGACACAACTTGGGGGGTCTCTTGGATGTATATGGTATGTTTATTAACTATATAATATAAAAATACAAAGTGACATGGTAAATGTCAATCTATTTAACTAATAGTTAAAACTAAAAGAAAAGGTTAATATAATGACCTAAACATGTCTAAATTCCATTAGATGAGAGGATTTCGACCCATCCCCACCTTATCTTCGAAATAACTCAATTTGGAGCTATTTAAAACCGAACTTGACTTTATAATAAAATAATATTTTTAGTTATTCAAAAGGTACCCCTCTCCCCCTTAAAAAAGGGCACCTCCTCCCTATCTTCCTCACAACAATTTGAGCACTCAAGCTCGGCCAACCTCTTCCAAATTCACTTCTCCACTTCACTAGAAACATCTTAGAGGTTCTGGTCTTCATCAAAGACCAATTTTAGTGCCCTAAAAGGAGATCTAAAAGAGGCACTTCATAGAAGAGGAGGTTCAAACACTTACGAAGAAAATCAGACCTAAGGTAAGGGATAATTCTGCAAATCTCATTTTTATCCGAGATTGATTATTCGTAAGTATTTACTAGGGATATTTCTTTCATCCCTGTACATTTTTTATAAATGTGTTTTCATGTATGTTTAAAGTAATTTTTAGCCGTTCATGACTTTTACTACATGGTATGTAAGGAATCTTTCTTTTGTTTACGTTACGAGGTACTTTTTGACTTTTCCCGAAAAAGTACGAGAAGAATGTTTTTTTAACTTATACGGCATGAAAGGATTTTTACAGTTTTATAAAGCCTTAGTTTCATGAAGCTTCCTCCAAAATATTTCAAGACTATTTTCAACAAAATCCTTTTCTTTTAAAATTGCATGTCATTTTGAAAAAAGAGAATGATTTTGAAGAAGAAAGGATATTTTCCTCAAGAATTCATTTCAAGTGTTTTATCAAAACCATTTTCCATATAAGATGAAATTATTTCATATGTGTATCATGTCTCTATAATTTACATGGTTTCAGTTTTCTTATTATGAAATGATATCCATTTCTTTGATCAGGATTATGTGATGATGGGATGATGTTTATGAAACCCATTTTATTTATTGGGTTATGCTATGATGTATGGTTTATGATTTTGTGGAACACTAAATAATGATTTCATTATGAGATGGGTGGGACCTATATCTCCCTCCAATGCATTGGTTAAGATTTTATATCTCATGAGATAGACATGGCTGGAACAGTAGGTTATACCGGTTCAGTGAAATAGGACTGAAACGAGGGTGACTCGGTTCAGAAATGGACTTTTTCCACTAAGATAGTCTTGGAAATGAGTCTTGACTAATAAGATATTATTCTCTATGATTATCTATGTATGCCACAATGTTTCATGTTTTATGTTATGATTATTGGGATTTCATTTCACTACTATGATTTATCCCATGTTATGAAATTATGCTCTCTTTTGCAGGTTAAGATTTCCAAAATGTTATGTTCTTATGAATAAGATGTGATTTATATTTCTTTTGTTTACCCTTACTGAGCATTTGATCTCACCCTTTTATGTTTTCTTTCCCCATGATTTAAAGAAAGGTTTTAGGTAAAAAAAAGAAGGAAGATCTTTATGGGAGATGTTGATGATCTTTCACTACGATTAGAAGATTATATTCCGAGTTTCCAAAGACACTAAACTATTACGATACTTGTGTGTGTGTTTTTGTTATGTACTAAGTATTCCACTAAAGTAATGTAATGTCCATGTACATCAAGCTTCGGGTCTCTACAGTTGGTATCAGAGGAAAGGTTTAGTCAACCTTTGGAAACTAGGACGTGAAAACGTTAGTGATATCCCTAGAGATATTTCTAAGGTATGTCTAGGGATATCCCTAAGGATAAGTATTCGTATAGGATACAGTCCTAGAACTATAGTAATGATCATAGAATTTATCCTAAGATATTAGATATTGAGGATACTCCCCCTTTATTATGTTGTTTTCCCTAGCATGATTTTTTCCTCTCACACTATTCTTTTTGGGTTTTAGACGATGGATAGAACCCAAAGGAACCATGTTGATAAATGCAATGGAAAATGCAATGATTGTCCTCCTGAACAAACAAATGTTATAGGAGATGGAGTGAAAAATCTTATTGCTATACTTACACAAGCTATGAATCATTATGGACTTCCAAATGAGCATAGAAGGGAACAATATTCTATTGAGTCCTTCATGAGGCAACGTCCACCTTCTTTCAGTGGTTCTTCTGATCCACTTGTTGCTGAACAATGGATCAGTACCACTAAAAAGATATTTTCAGTTCTTCAATGTTATGAACATGATAAAGTCATCTTAGCAGTATATCGTTTGGACGGTGAAGCTGATCAATGGTGGAATCTTATCAAGAATACGAGGCAAAGAGATGAAATTGAGTCCATGGAATGGGACGAGTTCAAGAACTTATTTTTCAATAAGTACTTCCCTCGTATTCTTCGAACAAATATGGAGAAGGAGTTTCTTGAACTAAAGTAAAATGATGATGAATCTGTTGGTATATACGAAGCGAATTTTACAAGGCTTGCAAGGTATGCATATAGATTTATCATCCAACCTGAAAGTAAAGTTGATCGATTCTTCACTTGCTTAAAACCAAATCTTCGAAAGGCATTAGCTATAAGATACTTCAGTAGCTATGAAGAAATTGTGCGTTGTGCTATCAAGGTAGAAATGGAAGTTGGTGTTTATTATCCATCTCATAGTGTTGACAAGAAACGAAAGATGCAGTTCAAGGAGAAATCTCAGAATAATAGTGAAAAGAAGACGAATGTTTCCTTATGCTCAAAGTGTGGAAATAAGCATGGTGGAGTTTGTCTTAAAGGGACAAGTAAATGTTTCAAATGTGTAAAAGAAGGTCATCGGAAATTTGAATGCCGCAATTATGGGAAGAAGATCCATAATGATGCAAACAAAGGAAGGGATACACAGAATGAACCTACTACACATCAATGCTTCAAGTAAAAGGAAATGGGTGATTATGATAATAAATTCCCTAATACAAGGGTTAGTGATGATAGACATGAGCAACCACTTATTACAAAGGACAAAGGGAAGTCACATGCGATCACCATTGGTGATGTTTAATATGACAACAATGTGGTGGAATGATTAATTGTTTGTGTTACGGGATTACAGAATAATGTTGTATATAGTATCGTGGAATATTGGAATATTTATGTTTTGGTCTATTGTGGTTTTCAATAATTTTATGGCATCGGTAACCATGAAAAGTGATTGAAATATTTTTGGAAGGCAGATGATATGCACATAATGAAGGGAAAAAGAGAATCTAATATGTTTGATAGTATTCATGAGATCATGATTGATATAAGATCTAAGTGATATCATGGTTTGAGTATATAGAATTTTGAGGATTTTGGTATGTGTAAAGTGTTAACTTTTAACTACATTCATGTTTTCACTAAGGTTCCATGGGTATTCAAGAGAATACGTGATTAAGGCCTTTGAATGTTTGGAATGTTACCAAAAAGACATATCTTATGATATATGGGGATCAACGATGGTATTAAATCTCTGGTAATCGTTTTCACTATATTATGAGAGTGGACTGCAGTATTATGGATTAGACTAAAGATTTGAATGGATTATGTTGGACATAATTTAGGATAGAACTTTTTTCGATATTATTGATGGGATGTTATAGTAATATAGTTTTAGAAAAAGGACAACCTGCAGGACGAGCGACAGCCCATCACGTCGGACAAGGCCGTGGGAATCGAACCCACAACCGAAGTGTGAGTGGCCATTATCACCTACCACTATCTTACAAGAAGTCCCTGTTTAGTAGAAACTAGTTTTATTATATTAAGCAATATGATATATGAAGTATAAGTCCATTTTAGGAACCATATATCATTAATCTCACTATAGATGGACTTATGTATTTTTTTCTCTAACCTTCTGTTTGAGACAGATGGAATGACCCATCATTCTATCACATGATCTGTTAACACATCACGAATGACAAATTCAACCTCATTTCTTTAAGAGATGAATTGGAAATTGTCCAAATAACGATCAATGGTGAGACTATACCGAAATCACGAAAGTATTTCTTCTAATTCAAATTTCATCAACTTTAGGGAAACGATCTTGAAAACCAAAAATGTTGTCCTAGTGCTCTTATATCTGATCAATCAGATGGTACCATAGATCGTCTCAAATTTATGGCTTTGTGATTGCTGGATTTTCCATAACCATGTTCTCTACCACTCTCCATCAGAACATGATGGTTAGATTTCTCTTCCATATCCATATTTTCACCTATGTGGAAACCCAGTGATTAGTTTGTTTGGGTAACCGTTACGTTTCATACTTTTGTTTTTTAAGAATGGTTTTGGTATTCCTTTTTACGATGTGGGTTTCTATCAAAGAAACTTTGGAATAGTAAACCATTTATAACCCCGACAAATTTCGAGGGAGAAATTCATTTTAAGGGGGGTAGAATGTAACACCCCGAGATTTTATGAAAAATATTCTTTTTAATTTCATTAATGTCTTGTGTTGTATGCTACACCAAAAGGATCTTGCAAAACACGGATCCTTGACTTGCCTTGTATTACACACAATGACGACCTTCCTCGATAGCGTGTGTAGTACGCAATCATGAGTTTCACTAAACAACAATATGCTATTAAAATATTATTAAAACTAGCCGTTATGAATAGTAATAACCACTTTGTGAAATTTTGTAAATTTTAATTTATCAAAATGGGCTTCATTTTTGGATTTGGAATATCGAAATTAGCTTAGGGTGAAATTTTGGTACTTTTCGGATAACTTTCATATTCGGATGAATAGTGAAAATTACTAAATTTTAATTAAAAACAACTTTTTTAATCGAAATAATTAATAGTGATAAATTATTAATTTGAGTGGTTTTAATATATACTTTGAATATATTTTTACAATTTAATACAATGTTGGTCATTGGATGTAATTTAACATTTAAACCAGACATAAACAAGTGTCAATCTTTTGGTAGTTATTATCTCTTAAGAACACGCTATTTGTTTTGATGACAGGAATTAATTTTTAAATTAATTAATGAAATAGATATGTTTTGAATTTGTTAAAATAGACATCATTTTTGAGTTCATAATATCGAATATAGCTTAGGCCTAATTTTTGGTATTTTTCTGGAAACATACATTTTTTGATGAATAGTGAAACCACTAAGTGGAAGTAAAAAAAATGAATTTTTCATAAAACTTAATTTTACCACTTTTGTGAGTGGAATTTCCAAAATCCGAGAGACGCAGTTGATGTTAGAAATTAATATGTGGTTCAATGAGATGAAAATAATTTTTCTTGAATAGTAACTTTTTACTTTTTTTACCACGGCTAAAAGTAAATAGGGTATTTAAGGGTAAAAATGTTATTATTATTACCCGAACACATGTCCTAATTCTATTGGACAAGTGTAATTCGACCGAAAAAACCTTAGGAATAAAATATGACCATTTAGGCCCACTTGAATTAGATTAGGACAGTTATTATTAATTTATTTTGAGAAGGGTTAAAATAGTTAAAATCAATGTTTAATAAGTAAATAATTTTTAATATGGGGTTATACATAAGATAATGTCAACTATAAATATTCATTAGAAATCTAAAAAGATTTCATAAATAATGATATTTTATTTGTAATTTTTAGACTTTAAATAATTTAATTTATTTATGACACAATGATGATGCAGTAATTCCCATAATAGTGAAAAATTAGAATAATTGATATTATAAATACATAAATAAGTATAAATTGAGACTTTTTATGAATTGAAATAATTTTCTAGGTTAATATGACAATTTAGGATTGATTTAATTAACTTGGGTCGATGTAATCATTCTGTTATGATTTTCAAAAATATCAACTAATGAATAGTGTCAAAATTGACATAAAATAGTTTTTAAAACAAATATTATATTATTAATTGTAATTTTATTCCTAAAAATCTATGGTTCGGCCAAAATGACTTAGATAAGGTTATATATATTAATATAACACAACATTGGTGGGTCGCTTGGATGTATATGTTATGTTTATTAACTATATAATATAAAAATACAAAGTGACATTGTAAATGTCAATCTAATTAACTAAGAGTTAAAACTAAAAGATATGGTTAATATAATGAACTAAACTTGTCTAAATTCTATTTGATGAGAGTATTTCGACCCATCCCCACCTAATCTTTGAAATAAATCAATTTTGAGCTATTTAAAACCGAACTTGACTTTATAATAAAATAATATTTTTAGTTATTCCAAAGGTACCCCTCTCCTCCCTTATAAAAGGGCGCCTCCTCCCTCTCTTCCTCACAACACTTTGAGCCTTCATGATCGGCCATCCTCTTCCAAATTCACTTCTCCACTTCCCTAGCAACATCCTAGAGGTTCTGGTCTTCATCAAAGACAAATTTTAGTGCCCTAAAGGGAGATCTCAAAGAGGCTCTTCAAAGAAGAGGAGGTTTGGACACTTACGAAGCAAATTAGACCTAAGTTAAGGGATAATTCTACAAATCTCATTTTTATCCAAGATTGGTTATTCATAAGTATTTACTGAGGATATTTCTATCATCCTTGTACATGTTTTATAAAAGTGTTTTCATGTATGTTTAAAGTACTTTTTAACCATTATTGACTTTTACTACATGGTATGTAAGAAATCTTTCTTTTGTTTACGTTACGATGTACTTTTTGACATTTCCGGAAAAAGTACGAGAAGAATGTTTTTTAACTTATACGGCACGAACGGATTTTTAAGTTTTTATAAAGCCTTAGTTTCATGAAGCTTCCTCCAAAATATTTCATGACTATTTTCAACAAAATCCTTTTCTTTTAAAATTGCATGTCATTTTGTAAAAAGAGAATGATTTTGAAGAAGAAATTCCTCAAGAATTCATTTCAAGTGATTTATCAAAAACATTTTCCATCTAAGATGACATTATTTCATATGTGTATCATGTTTCTATGATTTAAATGGTTTCACTTTTCTTATTATAAAATGATATCCATTTCTTTTATCTGGATTATGTGATGATGGGATGATGTTTATGAAACCCATTTTATTTATTGGGTTATGCAATGATGTATGATTTATGATTTTTTGGAACACGAAAGAATGATTTAATTATGATATGGGTGGGACCTATATCTCCCTTCAATGCATTGTGTAAAGATTTTATATCTCATGAGATAGACATGGCTGGAACGGTAGGTTATACCGGTTCAGTGAAACAAGACTGAAACGAGGGTGACTCGGTTCAGAAATGGACTTTGTCCACTAAGATAGTCTTGGCAATGAGTCTTGAATAATATGATATGATTCTCTATTATTATGTGTGTATTCCACAAAGATTCATGTTTTAAGTTATGATTATTGAAATTTCATTTCACTACTATGATTTATCCCATGTTATGAAATTATGCTCTCTTTTGCAGGTTAAGATTTGCAAAATGATATGTTCTTATGAATATGATGTGATTGATATTTCTTTTGTTTACCCTCACTGAGCATTTGAGCTAACCCTTTTATGTTTTCTTTTCCCGAGGATATAAAGAAAGGTTTTAGGTAAAAAAAGAATGAAGATCTTTATGGGAGATGTTGAAGATCTTCCACCACGATTAGAGGATTATATTCTGAGTTTCCAAAGACACTAAACTATTACGATCCTTATGTGTGTGTTTTTGTTATGTACTAAGTATTCCGCAAAAGTAATGTAATGTCCATGTACGTCAAGATTCGGGTCTCTACAAATATTTCATCTCTAAGTCTGAAACTGAGTCACCAACATGAGGTAAAATATACTCTGGAAACAGGTTGCTTAAAGATCATCCTTGTTCTACTTCTATTGGGATAGTAGAATATTCACCTTCTGATCTACAAACTGATAACCCTAAATGATAAATCAAGATCATTATTAGATTCAAATAGAGGAAACAAATATTATTCAAATAACTGATTATATTTACCCAATAATAAGTCTACTATTTGATTGGATTCATTCCCCATATTCTCAGCCTTATTGTTTTGAGCAGATGTTTCTTGAGTAGGGGATTTACTTGAATTTTCTCATCTATAACATTTGAAGGCTCTGGAACATCTCTTGATGTGGGATCCTCTATCGGTATTTCTCTAGCCCCAGTAGAAGGATATACTAGAATACCCTATTCTAGAAGAACCATTGCAACATATTATACTGATAAAGATGCATAAGGTGAAATTTGATGTAAAGAATCAAGATAAATGAAAAATTATGTATTGAAAATGCACGAATAGATACTTACGCCGTTGAAATTCCACAAGAAAATACACAAACTACTTAATAGAACGTAGAATTTCAATATTTGGATTAAGGGTGTCCATCATTTCAGTGTATATGGCCTGAAATGTTTAAATATCCTTACCATTTAAGGTATCGAACAAATATTGCTTGATTTCAAAATTGGCTCCACTGACATTTTGTTCTGTTTTCTCTTCAATTTGTGTGCCAACATCAGGTCATTCCAGGTTTAGGTCAACATCAGTATTTGTCTTAGATTTCCTTGGATCTTCATTCCATTCCTCTGAAGTAGTAGGAATATCAGTGTTGAGTATTTTAATATCCTTTCACAAAAGCAACTCCGGAATTTATTTAATCATACCATGCCTTTCCTCTCTCTCAGAAGAGCCAAGAGGAAATATAAATGAATCTTTTGATTATTTATCTACTAAAATTGTAGATTCATCTACATTAACCTAGGTTTCCCATGGGGATTCTTTTTCTGGACATGAAGAATTATCTCTTAATCCCTTGAGAAAGCAGAGAGACATATATCATACAAGAGGATAAGACGTGGTTACCAGAGTGTATAGAGAGAGTTATATGCCCAATGGATAATATAAATACTTACTCCTTCAGCGAACACTTTTGATCAATCTCATTGAACCCTTGAATTTTTTGTTCAAATGCTTGGGGATATATTGAAACACTCCTCTTAGTAGTGGAAACATGAGATAATGGTTGAGGATTATCTTTCACCATTACCCCAGTCATGATTCTTTCTCTGGGATTAAGTATTGGTGACCTAATAGGATCATTTTTTGCGTCAATAGGAGAGCCTAAAAGACCATATTTAGGTTATTCGATAATTGGTCTGGAGCTTCCTTCCCTACATTCAAGCTACATTAATACATTTGCATCAAGATTAATGATGATAAATGGTAAATCATAGTTGAGAAAAAATAAAAAGGGAAATTAATTCTTAGTATTAACATAAATATCCAACTCCTCATCAGTGTCGATAATTACCCCTTTGTGGACTCCTATGTCTAGAATATGAGATACTCATTTAGAGGCTGGGATTTGTTCATCATAGGAGTATATAAAAACCTCTAGCTCTGCAATATTCTTTTTTTACTTCAACCAAGTTATTGTTCATATTTCAATCAGAAGGTACCTTGATGTCACCAATATCTAGTATTTGAATGCCATGTTGGATAAATGCCCATGCTTCCCTAAGATTATAGGTTTCACTCTCCCAATGATGAACGGATAAAGGAATCACATAATTAAATTTTGGTATGGTTGAATATGGAGGAGATTCAACAACTTTTGAATGAGAAACTTCTTTAGGCCTCCTTCATTGAGAATGTTCAATAGATGGAATAGGAATATCATTTTGATGGCGGTGACTAAATCAACTTAGCGTTGTAGATATTTCTTTTCTAGCCGTAGACTTCTTGGTATACCTCATGTAAAGAAATTTAGAGGGCTCTAAAACCAATAAAACTTAAATATCATCTCTGGACTTGGACTTCATAACACAATTTCCACTTTCAACAGTCATTGTAGCCGCCACTCGATATATTCATTTTCTTAAATCCTCTTGAGAATATGATGAAACCCAAGCTTTGGCATACCCAACATCCAATCTGATCAATTCATCTGATGAAGGTAATTTAGTTGAAAATTTGGATACCTCTAATGATGTTATAATCCACAATCATAGCACTACCATTGGGTGTTTTTCATGTCCAACATATGTGGGTGGAAATGTTTTTGATTTTTGAAGGCATCTAAACTGATGATCAAACCTATATGGGACATAATCCTCACAAATAATTTCAACATCAATCCTGGTTGATAATAAATCATCCCTGATTTCCACCATATAAGATATTAGCTCATAATTCTTTTATTTACCATCATTAATAAATGTTCCAATTGGTGGGTTACCAAAATTAAAGAAGTTGAATTCTCCTGAGATAGTCAATGCCTTCAGCACCACATCAGGTCTTAAGTCCAGAGGCCAAATACCTTAAACATTCTCTAAAAATGGAGTGAACTGACAATTGGGAACTATGACTGAATTCAACATTGAGTATGATTAAAACTATGCTGCAATCAAACCCTACAACACTTGGAATGGACCTGTAATTCTAAATGGAGATTTACCATTGTATAAATTCATCAGGAGATGGTAAATTCTTGATAATATATGGGATTATATCCCTATATACTTCCCTTCTACCTATTTAGCTGCAATTAAAATAGTCCCAAATCTTAAACCACCTCTAGATTCACAGACTGGATGCAAATAAATGCTTAGCCATATATCCATGAAGGTATCTAAGAAAAATTTTGCATTTATATTGAGTTTAAATTTATAGCCCCGGTTTTTATAATCAACTCTTTCCAGTGTTGGCCAATATGTGCCTGAACTGCCTCAGTTATCTTCCAAAGGCCAAATAATTGGATTTCCATAGGTTGGACCTTATTATGTTGTTGGTTCTAAAAAGGATTCCATCCACAATCTAGCATGGATATATTTCTTCTCATTGGGTAAATTCTTCGCTATATTAAATAATTCATGTGCCAATAGTGGAGTTCTAGTAACAACACCCCATGTTGTAGCAGGCGAGATGGATCCGTCATACACTTCCCCAAGAATATGAATAACATCTATTTGGTAAACATCCCAGAGACTACTACCAACTTCACCCTGCATCAAATGAATGAAATTCATTTTTGGACTCCATAGGCTCAGTAATTTAGGAATGAAATATATTTTTTTTTGAATAAATATAACTTTTCCCCATCCAGACATCTTTATAGATATGAACATTTGATAACAATTTTCAAAATTATACACAAGTCTGATGTACCAAGAATGCCAACATCCACTCAGGTTTTACACCTCCTCTAGAAAAAAATTCCAAATCTTTTTTCCAACCATTTGATTGATCAGTTTGAGAAGCCCAAAAAGTGGAATCATAATAATGAAGTCTTGGATCTATGACATGATCCTTCATATAGGGAGTGGAAATACTGTTATGAGGAATGCAACTGATATGGATTGTTCCTTCTTGTATTTGAACCCACATTCACTAATATTCATGTAGTTATAGTTGGAGTATTGAATAAACCAATTATTTGGAAGGTACTTCTTAACAGATAGAACATGGGCGTCTTGAAAAATCCCATTCCCGTACAAGGGTAAGTAAGGTCATTGTGGATAATGAAGCTGGTATAGAATTAAACCTTTCCATAACCCTAGAAGGGTAATTTCAATAACGTCATAAATTCTGTTCTGAAGATCTTGGTAATTTCATTTTGGCGAGCCTTTTCTTCGTCAGTATGGTTCATCAAATGAGTCATTCATTCCTGCAATAGAATTAACAAACTTCCAGTTCATAATTTTAGAGAGGAAATCAATTTTTTTTGAAAAGTACACTTTCACATAGGTCCAATGATGCGGCATGTCACGTAGGTTTGTTGATGATGTACATCACATATGTCCTTCACCAAGGATCCTAGCACAACACCATCAGTGAATTCCTTTGGCATAGCTCCATCGTGTAAATAATTTTACCCTAAGGAAATTTCAAAGAAATTACACGAGAGCACTACGTAATGAATCTAAGAGAATGAGTTACTAAACAAGAGCCGCAAAAATTTCTGAGAAATAACAGGTGAAGAAATCGTGATGGTTGAGACCAATTTATATGCAACTGAAGAGCTACGCATCAGGAATGCATGCAACTACTCCACGTAGTACCTCTGTGAAGCACCTTCGCAAGAAATTTTTAGATGTTCAGAAATCCATCCAAAAATATTTTTTTTCTTTTTCTTCCAAACTTTTCACCACAGGACTCGACCATCATTGGATGTTTCGGATCTAATCCTGACGGGGTATTTTTTTGACACTACTTGAGAATGTAACCAAAATAATTATGAGTCCTAAAATTTCATATCCCAAAGCAAGGTTTAAATATTTTAATGGAAAATAAACAATACTCCCAGAAATCTTCACGATGAAGTAGATTCATAGGCCTATGTGGTGGATATGTGAGGCTAACCTACATGGTTGACCTAAGCGGTTGATTTTCTCACCTAAAGATGTTTTTTTTCACCTACGCGGAGCACTTGCGCGGCAGAGCTGTGCGCAGTACCTTCGCAAGAAACAATTATTCAGCCAGACCTCATATGTGTCGATAAATAGATCCCTTAGGCTCCCCATTTGAGGATGAAGAAAAATTGGAAGACTCTCTGAACGTCCCATTGTGTAGCTCTTTTTCCTAGACCCATCAAATTGTCTCAGGTAGCTCTCTAAAGCATGAGAAATTCGATAATTAATTGTGATAAGAATGATTTGAATGTACTTCTACAAATTTTACATAGGTTTGGTTCTCATATTTAAAAAAAATTCTTCAGTCATCATTTAGACCTGTGTGGCATACCTGCACATTAGACATGCACATCATATATGTGCAGCATACCTATGCGGTCTACCTATGTGGTATATCCATGCGGGGTACCAATGCACCATACTTGTGTGAGGGACCTATGCAACCAAATAAAGTACCCTTTTTAAAAATCCATTAATGGAAGAGTATCTCCTTCCTTGGTTCCCTTATCTAAATGTGACTAAATTGAAGCCTCCACCGAAACCTCCTGACTTGTCAATCCTTTGGAAAAGGCACATCAACATGTCTTTTATTTGGGTTTGTATTTTCACAGTCAGAGGTTTCCCCAATTTCTTTCACAATATTAGTTAATATTCATGGGATGTTTGTGCATTTTTATTTCCATAGTCATAAGGACCTTTCTCCTAGAAACATTTTTAGGAAGTTTCTGGATTGGGGGAGGGTTGGGTCATGGCCTCTCCTTTCTCAAGGTGGTGACCAGGAACCTCAGGTCTCTGGTAGGGAAGGTACAGTTCATACATACTTTTCCAAACAATAAAAAGAGATGTCTCCCTTTCCTACCAAGATCAATTTCAGGGTAGCCATCCAGGTATAAGCACCTCACCTTTTCCCCTTCCTCCTTCAATTGAACCCTTTTCCAATGTGAAGGGAATAAAGGGAAGGCTCATTGCCTCACCCTCTTTCATGATCACCTTAACTTCATTCACCTTGGACACCATAGGTGTTCCATCTTCCACCAACGAAGGAGGAAAAAAATTTAGAAATGTGAATTCATTTGTTGAATATTTGACATTCTCTTGTCTCTCATGCCGAGCATGACTCACATGGGATTAGAGATTTTCCATGATTACAAAATTTTCACAAACAAACATTGAAGGAACTATGAGAACTATGATTACCATTAAAAAACATTACATAGGATGCTCATTCTGGTCCTGAGATCACTAGATATCCTCCTCAGGAATCCAACCCTAAATCCCCCAATTTGGGCCTCCTCCTTAGAAAATAATCCCGAAATTCAATACTCATATCATCAAGTCATCCTTTTGAGGAATTATGCCCAAACTCATCTCTCTCAGATAAACATACTCTCCAATAATATTTATAAAACTATGTGGTATTTGATTTTATTAATATGGGATATGTAGGAAGCCTCCCTGAGGTTTAAACCCAATATTTCAAATCAACCTTGTTCTCCTTGAGCCATATTCCCAATATGTTCTAATCCTACTTAGAAGCTCATATCCATTCCAAGTTCCTTGGGCTGCTTCATCATAAGTCCCACACTATGTTTTGAGTAAGCACCTTTCTCATAGAGGTCATTATCACATGAATTTAAATGGTATGAGGTGTCCTATTAAGCAACACTGAACTACGAGGGTTCTGATTCCCTTCACAAGATTACGTAGGTAGCCCATTTTATGGGCACGATCCCATGATCAAAACAATCCTTCGTCTCCCTAGATGATAATAAATTCTAGAGTGCCCCACTGAGTGGCTGAAAAACAAGTATCATGAAAACAACGATTAAAATATTCTTTAATCTGTATATTAAAGGATATCATTGATTGAAAACCTCAAATACATACAAATGTTTCCATTGATGAAGAACCTTTAATGCATACTGATGATTTTAAATTTAACACATGTTAATAAGTGATTATAAATTCAAATGGATACTTATGATATACTTGGTTAATTAATAAGGATTCATAAAAATAAATTGAATTTACCAAGAGTGTCCCAGAGTTGAATATAATTTCCCCCAAAAGGGTTTGATGAGTTCGACCTCCCATCCTCTCAACCAATGCACATTTTTAAGTATCTTAAGTTCTATATTAATGAAAACTTGTTGTTCAAAAACATGTTTCCTTTGGATAAAGAACTGTTGGATGTTTTCGGTTCCATGAATAAATCCAATGGAAGACGCCTGGATATAGTGACTCTTAAAACTAGAACACATGTTTGAAGGAACTACGATACAATCAACTAAAATCACTGGAATGAGTAGATAAAATGAGGGTTTTAAGTGGAGTGTGATATTTTTTCCATGTTGAACATTTAAAAAATGAAAAATAAAAAGGAGAAAAAGTGGGAAATTATTCATTGAACTTAATTCCATGGTTACAAGTTTTTTCGTTGAGTTGGAGAATGTTTATAATTTCATATTTTTTTGTGTAATTTTCATTAATTTTTTTTTGATTATCTTGAAATGTTCTTATGATTTTAACTCCTTTTTACCCATTTTTAATTTCACATAATTACCTACCTACCATCAACTTTGTAGTTATTTAATAATAATTACAAGGTTATATAATTAAATCATTATTTCATGTTATATAATTACCTACCAAACCACACTCAATAATTTATTTTATATTGTGGATCTAATTACATAATTTTCTATGTATCATATATTGGGTTTTGGACCACAATCATGTTAGGGTAACATGATTGGATGTCCTGATGTTAAAACATAGTTCATTCAATCATATGTTTATGGTCATTATAATTTTTTTTATTTTTTTGGGGTTAAAAAATTATGAGATCATAATTAATTGGATTTTAAAATAAGGGTAAATGATGAATAAATTATGAATTGGTATATTAGATTGATTTTATATATTCAATTAGGTTTTTTAAAATAATTATTTTTATTTATCCCAATATTTTTTTTAAAAAAACCTTTATTTTCTTCCCTTTATTATACATTTTTATGTATTTATTTGTCAATTATATTTTCATATATTTTACATAAATTTTAACCCATTCCTTTTTATTTTTATAAAATATAAAATACCAAATATCTAATAAATAATATTTGAATATTGATCATTCAACACTAGGGATCATTAAGAGAAAAAACCTAGGTTATCACCGCTTCTACACTTAGTAAAAATCATAAAAGATTTAAGAGTGTGTATAAAGACACACATAAAAGCGGTTGGGAAGTAAAACATGATCCACTTTCACCTTCACATCCGATCATTGATAAAACACCTCATGAGGATTATAATCTTAAATGACCTCATATCCTACCATTATAATTATGGTGAAACCATTGAGATAGTACTCACGTACCAATGTATTCCCAAAATGGTATGGAAGGTACATGGTAGATGAAAACATAGGTTGGTTCATGGAAACATTAACTACAATCAGTTTTACCCCATGTTGTCTAGAGATCTAGATAACTTATGAAATATTCAATTCATATGCCATTAGGATTTTAAAGTTGAATAAGAGACTTGTCATTAATGTATCACCAATAATAATACAATTTCAATAAACCTATTTTTTAATAATGATTCATGTTGACTTAATTATTTATTTTATTACACATATATTGTTCCATGGGTCTTTTTATCATTTGTGTGCCTAATGAATGGAGGTAGGGATCACTAGGACATAGTAGACACAATAAATTTTGCACACTGGATTGGGAGGATAGAAGGTATGTCACATATTCACTATTTCTCAGGGTAATTATTATCAATATTGAAACTCTTTTATAGATTTAGTATACTGTTTTGAATCCATACAAGTAGTGTCAGTAACACTAATAATTACCCATATATATTTATTTGACTCACAATATGTATTAATGAAGAAAATGTATATAGTAATTAAATTCAATATCCTATAATCTATTTATTTGGCCTATTTATTGTTTAAACCTCTATAACATGCCACTCTAGCATTTATCATAGTCCAGGGAAGCATTAAACTCCCAATAAAGGAGTAATGAAGTGTTTTGGAGTTATTATCAATCCCAATGGAGTGTATTTCTATGTATCTGTATAAATGTAATTAGAATCTAGATAATTAATTTCTATTTAATGAGACATTTCATGAATTTTAATTTTATTTGGAAAGAAATTTTTTGGTTGTTTTTAAGGTCATGAATCTATTACCACTTCTATGAAATTTAAATTTATATGGAGTGTATGTCTAGGTGGGATGTACCTTGAAATTTTTTTGTGTGGGACCGACTAATAAGAATCCATTTTTGGCTTATCATATATATTGTTAACAAGATAGAAGAGGGTATGGTTTGGTCGTACACCTAGTTTGAAACCCTTTTATCTTACTCACATTAGGCCATGAGGGAATCATATATATTTCTAATATAGATGAATAAACAATCATATGTTCATTATATTAGGCATCCTTTGATGATTACTATAGGCATCCCTAGATCATTACTAGAGGATTCCATGAGTCATCACCATAAGCATTGTAATATCATTACAATAGAAATCCCTTTCTCATCCCAAGAGTCAACCCTTTCTCATTACCAAAGGAATGCCCAGATCATCTTTAGAGGAATCCCTAGATAATCACTATAGATATAATATTTAGGGGAAATGTGGATTGTGATCACCTCTAGCTCATCACCTGATGATGGGTTTCATAATCTCATGCTCATCACATATGATTCTTATTCTAGTAAAATAAGAGTTCCTATTCCCATAACATATATTATATTGTATCTTTAAATATAATTATATAGGAGGGTGAAATTGAATGACTTTTAGGGAATTTTATGGTTTAAATTACAGCAGAATCTATATTTGGAGTATACTTCATTATGAGGAGGATATTGGATGGAAAGGTGTTGGGATTCGAGGATAGAACCTCAAATAGGTATCCTACATTTCATTTGGGAATTGGAATCAAAATCCTTATTTCATTAGTTGCATGGTTTAATGTACTTGTGACAAAACTAGTTAATACAGTTTAATATCATGTGTTATGGAAACATGTTATTCATTTTACAGTCTTCCAAATAGTACTAATGGGTGAAAGGAGAGATAGAAATTGTGATTATAGTAATTATACATGAGAATCCATGTCTGTTTAAAACCTTTTTTGGTAACTAAATTGGGGTATATAGTTGGGTATTACACCTAGTTGGAGGCCCATGTGTATTGAGTCCAGAAAATGACTTTGGAGAAGGTGTGTTTGGGGATTCCGACTAGTAGGTAGCCCATATGAGATCCGTTGTAAATGTAATATAAAATATAATAGTAGAACTCAGTAATGAATAACCTTATAATGTATCACAGTAAGACATGTAAGATTCTGGGTAAAGGTTGCCTTTATGTATTTACTAGGAAAAAATCATCCAAAGTATAACATAATGGTGAAATACAACAAAACTAATAGACCTAGGTTATGTGGCTCCTAGGTTTAAGAGGTGGGTGTGATGGAACCATGTATGGACCTGGGTGAAGTGGAACCCAAGTATGGGAGCTGGGAAATAGCGACCCTTGCATTTCATACGCAGACATTACCTCACTTTTATAGAATACATATCAAATTACACAACACGTCCAATGACCATATTGGTTTAGTTCCATTTCAAACTTGGAACACATTCCTCTAATTTAGTGAAATATCATCAACATCTCCCAGAAAGAGCTTCCCTTTAGTATCCCTAACTAAAACCATTCTTTATAACCTGGGGAAAAGAAATAATATAAAATAGGGTGATCTCAAATTCTTAGTATGGGTAACCAAGGGAGACATGTAAACATAATCAGGTTCATAAGGAGATGATAACATGATCATAAAAATAAAAGATCATACCATGCATATCAAATATCATAACCATGGATCATTGAAAAATAATTGATATTTCATAATACATGAATCATAATGAAATAAATAAAATGGGACATGAAAGCCTAAAGTAGGAATAAAGCATGGAATTGTAGTACTCATATAACCATATTATAATGATTTCCATAGTTGTCATGGAATAGTTGCCAATGTCATCATGGTAGTATGGGTTCACTTCCTATACCATGTTGGTAGTCATGATTGACTCCCATAACCATCCTAGTAGTCAAGGATCACTTCTCTAACCATCTTTGGTAGTAAATAATCACTCCCAAGAACATCTTATTAAACAAGGTCCTTCATGTGTATCTCATGAGATATCAATCTTTACTAAATGCATTGGAAAGAGATATAGGTCACACCTATCTCATCAAGAAATAATACATGCATGATGAATAAGATAATAAACAATAATATCATAACCAATGTAATGGAAAGGGTTTCATAAAAATGTAATCATATAATATCTTTTGGAAATGATATAAGGTTCATAATAATTTCATAAAAAATATACAATGTGAAAAGAATAGGTTTAATTAAACATCATGCCACAATATGAAAAAATTTTAGAGAAAGAATGTGAATTTTATTTTTGAAATATAAAAACAATATGTCATCTTAGATGGGGGTGGATTTTAAAAGATCACATAGAACCTGAAATTTCCTTAAAACCACTTTTTAAAACATAAGCATTTTTAAATCCCTTTTCATGGAAAATATTCATGAAAAATGGCAATGAAAGCCTGAAAACCATTGAATAACTTTTCTAGAGCATATGAAGGAAGATTAAAATATTTTTGAAAATATTTTTTGATTTAAATTATTTTATAAATATTATAAATTAATCATTAAATAAAAATGTAAAACATAAAACATTTCTTAAAAATATTTTTCCTTGAAAATGAGCTTAATATATCTTTTAAAACATTTATTGGGGTAAATAATCTGTAAACATATCACAGTGTCCCATACCACTTGGAAAAATTTGAATCATAATCACCATGAAATAATAACATTACACAAAGAATAAAATATCATTAAAATAAGTATATTCCAAAAATCACATGTCACAATACAGAATATATGCCTCTCAAAAGAAAATTGGCGCATAAGAAAACATGTGTCTCAAACGATAAAACATTGAGACAAAATTACCTTACTAATTTAGTAACTACTAAATTGAAAAACAAAATGAAATATAGATCATAAAATGGACATGTAAATAGAAATTAATTAAATTTTCTAAATCATATTATACATTCATAGGTACTATGTAAAACACTTAAAATAAATTAGCATTGAATAAGGCATGCATCTCACAAAAATAAAAAATTCCATGACATTATATTACGAAATTATAAAAAAAATAATCATATTACCATGAAAAAATAAAATTATATGAATATTAAAATTCAATAATTTTATAAATAATACTCTTAAAATATATTCATGGGCATTATACACAGCATGTATAAGAAACAAATAGTGTATGAGGCATGTGACTCCAATAAGTAAAGGTGAGACAAAATCCCTTACTTTAAATCTTGACTCTCTTTATACTAATTCAAAAATATTGTATAATAAATAGAAGTTTAATATTCATATATCATATAACCATATTCATATATGTAAACCATATATTAATTTTTTAAGAATTTATATGACAAATTTGTTATTAACTTCTTATTAAAGTTACATTTCACGCGATAACTGCCTTGTTAATCGTGCATGATTTGACTTGGTATTCTTGATTATTATACATAGATCATGAATTAATTATTTCATAAATTTAAAACAAGATATATAAATCATATATATTAATTATGTAATTATTTATAATAATCATCATTGATAAAATAAATACACCATTCATGGAGATTCTAGGTCATACGTACACATGAACGATGTTTTCTTTTTCATGTCGAGATAAAAGAAAAACATTATATGATGTATTATTCTTATAAAAAAAATTTAATGTCATATATAACATATATATTAATATAATTTATACTTATTACCTTCCATGTGAAATATAGGTGAATAACGAGTCCCTTTGCATCGTGGAGATGTTAAGCCATACATATGCACGAGCGACTTTATCATTTTCCCAAAATATTAGATAGTAAAAATGTAGTCATGATCATTGTTATTATGATAGGAGTATAATTATATTATAAATAAAATATATAATCATTGAACATATAATAATTCTCATTCAATAAATATGGTGATGAAAAATATATTACACCACAATGTGTACATGGTAAGTTATACGTATGCATGCATGGTGATATTGGTTTTCATAGGATCGATAAATGGATTGATATGGTTATCCCATAATCATAATAACTATCAGTATATAGATGATAATGAATGTATTACTTTAGTGTTGAAAAATCAAAATAAGGGGATGTAAAACAAGAAATGAAATTGAATTGGATTAGTGAAACAATTATCTCTTCTTTGATAGACATGAAATGGATCTCCACTTTGGGAAACTAAAGATGGTATTTTTGGAAGAAAAGAACCTCTAGAACATAACTAAAAATTTTTATAAGATAATTGGTCAGGTTTTGATCTATTGATAAGTATCATGGTGCTGTGACAAAGTGAGGGAGGAGGTGGCCTTTTATAAGATTTGGAAGGGGAAATCTATGAGACTCTTAAAATATTAAATTATTATAATTTTATTTTCAATTTCAAATAGCTCCAAAAGTGAGTTATTTAGAATATAAGATGATCATGGGATGAAATAATATCATTTAATGATTTTAATAATGGTTTAGGTAACATCATTAACTTTATCGTTTCGTTTTAACCCTTAGTTAAATCTGTTATCTCTTACAATGAAAACCTAGCTTTTTACACTTTAAATTAAATATAATTACTATAAAATGAAAAATGAAACACAGGTGGATAATTGAGGAAATATTTAAACATATTATATTTATTTAATATATTTATATATTTTTATTAGTTTTATATCTTTTAATAAAATATTATTTATTTTAATGCTTCATTTAAGTCAATTTTGATAGTATTTTTTATTTTCCTTTTAATAAATATCTTCACTACATAATAACAACAAAATAAGACAAATAATTTATCTATAACACGTATTATTTTTATATAATTAGATTTTTCATTAATTTTCTCAAACTATATTTATTTTAATACTTTTAATCTCATTTACTTGATATTTTCATTATTTAAACAATTATTGTATCATTATTATACAAGCCTTTAATTAAATTATTTCTACTCTAAAAATTATAAACAAAAATAACATGATGAATATAAATTCAATATATTTTAAATGAATTTTTATATTATAATTAATCTTATGTATTTACTTATATTAAAAACTATTTTCATATTAAAATTATTAGTATGACATTTTTATTATATCATTAAATAAAATATAAAAAATTCCATATTCTTACCCAAGTGGAATAAAATTGTTCTAATTTTTATCCTAAGGTTGATTTCAGTCTAATCACACTTATCCAATCAAATTAGGTCATGTGTTTGGGTGATTTTATAATATTATAATAACTTTTTACCTTTAATTACCTAGTTTACCCTTAACTAGGGAAAATAAAAATACTAAAGTTATTATTCACAAAAATAACAAGTTTACCTGCTTAGAGAACAAATTTCATACTAATTAAATCTATCTATGTCTATTTTTTAAAAATTAAATTCTCATAAGAAACTAAATAATATCAATAATAATTCTGTAGATGTGGTGAGGAGGGTAAAAGAGACATTCAAAAGTTCAATACGTTTTTATATCTAATTTCATTTTAAAAATAATTAAAATGGGATACATTGTATTAATATAATTATTATTTATTTATTTATACTTTAAAAATAAATTTAATGAATAATAATTATATATACCATAAAGAAGTTTTTTATCTAAAATGGTGTATTCTTTACTATTCGTAAAAAAATGAAACTTCTTAGAAAGATACTAAAAATTAACCCTAATATAATTTTTAGATTGAAAATTAATACATGATTCTTATTTTATCAAATTCAATTTATAATAGTTTCAACATTTAATTTTTATTTTTTTCATTGAAGGACCTGAAATATAGTTCATTTGAGAAAATAATAGTTTTAAATAAATAAACACTTTACCAAAAATTAAATTTCTCATTATCAAAAACATTATAAATAATATATTAAAATTACTTATTACTATTCATATTAAAATTTTATAATATATTTGATAACTATCTATTTTAAATAATTATTATAGTAAAGCGTTGTTACATAGAAACTCTGTATTGCATGAAATTCATTCCAAATCGGTGTTCCATATATTATATTCTTCTCATGGTGTTGCATATAACATAATCTAAACATAGTGATTTAATATAATAAAAGAAACCTATATTCAGTTTTTTTCGAAGTTAAAATGTCAAAAATATTAAATTAATTCAGAAAATTAATAAATCAAAAATTATCGGGGTGTTATATTATACTCCCCTTGAAATTAATTTCTCCCTTAAAATTAATTGGGTTATCAAAGGTTTAATTCATAAAAGATCCTTTCATAGAATCCCACATCATAAAATTGAATACTAAAACATAATTTAAAAAAACATTGAAAACACAATGGTTTCCCAATGTAACTCATAACTATGTAGCCATATAGGAGAATATATGAGTCAAGTGAAAAATTTGACATTTAAGAGAAATATAACTATGAAGTTCTAAAATAAAGTGATAGATAACATGTTCAATAGAAATTTAACAATAAAAAAACCATAAACTAAAGCAACATGAAATTTATCATTGATATATTCAATAATGATGATAATATAGAAACCTTTTAAATCAGTATTCAATTCCTAATGTTGAAATTATTAAGATAATATATTCTTACTTGATTTTAACATTACTTCACCCTTTTGTATTCCAAGATAAATTTTATCTTCATCTCATATTCTATGAAATGAATTTGAAATATTCATTCCTAGAGAGCTAGGAGATCATTAAAAGAATTATAGGGAATTTTATCAATCATAAAAAAATGGTTAGGATAAGTTATAAAATATGTATAAATCCACCTATGATGAGATACTACATAAATCTCACATAATTATCCAAATTTTGACTTAAACATTCCATAAATCGATAATCCAATATTCATTCTGAAATCTAAAAATATAAAACATTAGAAAGAGGTGCACTAAATCAGAATAACATTTATCTTCCATATACCATAACGAAGTGGTTGGTTCTCACATTTCAGTCATGTGAATAACTTATTCATGTTTTATATTGAAACATGTAAATACCTTGAATAACCATACATCCTTATTGAAAAAGTGAATTTTTCTATATCCATAGGTTATTTTATATATTCCTAAAGTCCCAAAAAGTTGTAAACATCATCCAGGATAACATAAACCACTTTTAAATAAATTGTTAATAAATCATAAGTAAATAATTACCATCATATTTACTAATTCATATCCCAAATATATATATCCAAATATAATTATCTCGTCATCATGCACATATTAATTGTTATCCTTCCCTTAATCATTTTTTCCAAAAATATCACATTAATACATCAATCATTTTTATGGTTACCAATAGCTTTCATCATATGCTCTTAAATCATTTAGGAAATACTAAAGTGGACCAATCCTTATATTTTCCCTTATTACATAATACCATAAGTGAAATTCTAAAAAATTATTCTTCAATACCATTACCAAAAATATTCAATCATACAAGTTTATTATTAACCATTACTCAGTATTAATCATCTTAATCATTCCAGGAATATGAAATACAAATCATGCCCTCATGTTCTTAAAACTCAATCATACCTTGATTCTTATGTTTAATATCAGTAATAGAAAAATAATATATCTTACCTTTCACATGTCATTTGTGATTTCTCTATCCTCAATTGTATAACCAATACTCATACCACCATCATAATTCTCTTCATGAGAATTACACTTAGGACATAATGCACATGCTTTCCACATCTAAAACATCCACTGTTAACTATATTCTATCTAGTATCGTCTATTGACTAAGACCACAAATCGATGCATGATAAATACTTATCATAGATGAAAAACACATAATCCTACAAAATTACTTCTAGGATACATGAATCATGATACCTAATTTATAATCTATGACACCTTATGTTTATCCTTTGATGCATCACTATAAATATCATTAGAAATATCCCAAGGGATATCACTAATTTTTCACATCTTCATTTTCAAATGTTAACTATACTTTTTCTCTGGATCAAACTATAGTGATCCTCACTTTTTATACATAGACATTACATCACTTTTGTAGAATACATAATACATTACAAAAAAAAGACACCCAAAGATCATAATAGATTAGTTCCCTAGGAAACATGGAACACATTCTTCTAATTTTTTAAAATATTTTCAATGTCTTCCTTAATGATATTCAACTTAGTTCCCCTAACTAAAACCTATCGTTATAGCCTATGTAAATGTAATCATAATAAAAAGGATGAGCTCATATACTCAGTGAAGGTAAATAAGGGACATGTGCAAACATAATAATGAGCATAAGGGTATGACAATATGGTATTGAAAATAGAAGATCATACCCTATATATCTAATATCATAAATAATAATAATGGTAATTATGTACACCACACAAAAATAAATGAGTGATGAATGAGGCATGTATCTCCCAGAAATAGAAAGTCACATGAAATTCCCTTACAACATTATAATCAGTACAATATTATGACCCATGAAATAAATATACTTATATAGCTATGAAAATACCATGATATAATAGATAATCCTCTTAAAATACATTAATGGGTAGTATATACCCCATATAGAAGAAAAACTTTGTGTTTGAGGCATTTTTCTCACAGAAGAAAAGGTGAGGCAAAAATCCCTTACCTTATATCATGAATCTCATTGTACTCATTCAAAATTAATGTATAATAAATAAAATATTATCATAAATATATCACATTATCATATTCAGATATTTAATACAATATATGATTTTATTAACACTTTATATTTCCCTTTTATTATTAACATTTTCTTAAAGTTATGTTCCGAGTGATAACAGACTTGTTAATATTACATGATTTGACTTTGTATTCATGATTATCATACGTAGATTAAGATTTAATTATTTAAATAATATAAAAAATTATATAAATATCTTATATATTCAGTATATATAAGTATTTATTGTAGCTTGTAATGATAAATGAAATACACTCTTCATGGATTTGGTTGGCCGTTCATACGCCTGAACATTGTTTTCATTTTCTTTACATTTTAAAATAAGAGAAAGTGTATGATGTATTATTATTGAATAATCATTTTTCTGTAACATATAACATATATATTCCTAAAATTCAACCTTATTACCATCAATGTGAAATATTAGTGAATAATGAGTCACATCACATTGCGGAGATGATAATCCATACGTACACATATGTGACGTTATCATTTTCCCAAAATTTTAGGTTGTAGAAAAGAATAGATGTTATTATTATTATATGTTTTATATAGATATATTTATATTAAATATATCATATATAATCATAAAACACATCATAATTATCATTCATTAAATATGGGGATGAAAAATATATTACACCACAGTGTGGAGATGGTAAGCAGTATGTACGTACACGTGGTGATATTATTTTTCATAGGATGGATAAAAGGAGATATATGGTTATCCCAAAATAATAATAAAATCATGATATATATATTATATTACTGTTATTAATTTAGTATGGACAAAACATAAGAATAGGACTTAAAAGAAGAAAAGAAATTGAATTGGATTGGAAAAACAATTACCTATTCTTCGATGGACATGCTTTGGTAATCCATTGAGGGATTGTAGGTATAGTATTTTTTAAAAAAATACCTATAGAACATAAATAAAAAAAATTGAATTAGGATTATTCAGTTTTTCATCGATCTAGAAGGCTCGAGGTGGTGTGAGTAAGTGAGGTAGGAGGTTCCCTCTTATGAGAGAGAGGAGGGGCACTCTATGAAACTCTTATAATATTAAATTAATATAAATTGATTATCGATTTAAAATAGATAAAAAGTTATTTATTTAGAATTTAAGATTTATATGGGTCTAAATAATCTAAATAAATTATTTTTAGATAGGTTTAGGTAACATTATTGACCTCATCATTTGGTTTTAACACTTAGTTAAACCCATTCACTCTTACATGATACGTGAAAGGGGGGTCCTCCCTTCATTCTCTTTCTATTATTATAATACTCTTGGTTACAAATATGTTTCTCATGGTAAGACCATTTTCTCCCTTGTTTCCTCCTATTTCTCATCCAACGTCCTTTTATCCCGTGGTTCCTTTATCATATGAAAACTACATGGGATTCCAAGGATGGATTTATGGTTTATAATGACTCAACCCTGGGGGTTTTGATTTTTGATTATTGTGTGGGTGTCTAATTATTGGTTTGGGCAGTCTCTATCAAAGGAAATATATTATGACTATCATAAATGAATTAAAATTTGTTTTTGGGTTTTTTTGTATATTATTTTTCATTAATTCTTTTTCTTTATTATTTATTTTAATCCTTATTCAATAAATTAAAGTTATATGTGTTCCATGACATGGGTTTATAAATTTTTTAAAATGATTCGTCACACTAAATAAATGGTATTTAATATTTTTCTCGTTCTATGGTAATATTTCATGTTATAATTGTATGTAGAAGTGTTTAAAATTGTTTTTGTCAAATAAATTTGATATTAAAATGTTTTTTAGATTTTTTGGATCATGAAATGCGAAAACTATTTGTTTTCATGGTGTTGATTGGAAAGAATAAAAAAATTGGGTTCTTCAAATGGTTTGGAATGAAAACCGGATTTGTGATTTCAATGATATCATATATAGATCTCAGGTTTTTTTGTTTTGAATAATTTTTAGAAATTATATTACCAAATGATGGAAAATTACATATAACCCCATGTCTGTTTTATAAAATTCTTTTTTCAACATTATAAAATAGTTGTCCTTGTTTTATGTGACACTCTGATTTGATCAGTTTTGTTTTGTATGTTTGGTTTGGATAGTGACCCTTGATGAGGGTTATATATTGTTATGACATTGAATGGGTTGTTTATTATGAAGTTGTTGTAGGTAAGATAATATTTATGTGCATGTGTTTGTTATGGATTAGTTTTTTAGCATATGATTATCTTTTTTTTGTCACATATACTTGATTGATCTCATGGAAACCCTAGGAAGTTAGTCAGAGGACAAAGATGAGTGATACACAATCATATATTATTTACTAGATAGTACCCTCTGTATGATTATAATCTACAATGTATTAACACTTAGAGATACCATGTGGGTAAGCTAGGGTAGATTGCAGTTTGGTTCACCTAGGATCAGTCGATTTATTTTTTAGTTTTTCGTGATCTTGTTCCTAATATGTCAGAACCTAGTGGGTTTCCCATGATACCTAGTTAATTCGATAAAGGGTATTTTAATATATATTTTATTTTATTCCCTAATTTGATTTTCATGTGTATCACCATGGTGCGTGTGTGTGTGTGATTTCTTGCTTAATTTTTTTCATCACTATTATAGTTTCTTATTATTACTTTTTTGTATATTTTAATGAAATCTTTATACTAGTAAAATATTGTTTTAATATTTTATTACATAAATGACCTTTTATAAAGTTTTTAAAATCATTACATATAATTATATGGTCCCTCCCTTAGTTCTTCAAAGGGGTTTACATTTATAAAATGGGTTATGGAATAATATTTGTTTTCCGAGAACTCATTTATGAAAAAACAATTATATATATATATATATCAAAATTGAATTAATGAAATTTATTTTGAAATGACCAATATCTTTTGTGGTATCATATTGAGATTTTTATCACTCGTAACCTATATACACCACTAGGTGTATAATTTTTGTTTTGTTTTTTCATGTTCATTAGTTGTTTTATTCTTCTATTATTGTTAAGGCATGGGTGGGTCTAACGATGGGATATAAGGATATGGTGAGTTATCATGGGTTCAATGGAGTTGTTTGGTAGTCATTTGGACTGAGTTTTATTTTTATTTCTATGATATTTATGTGTCATCCACTTTGGACCCAATAAAAAATTTCAATTCTTCTACATTTTATTATGTGATGATGCTTATTTTTTAGATTTTTTATTTATTTAACTAATTTACACTATGTTTTATATCTCTTTATTTTTGAAACTATGTAATCACTTCATGGGTATATGAATTATGGATGTTTCATTCCATATTTTATATGGAATCCCTCGTGTCATTAATGGGTTTTGAGGTTGAAATCAAATCCAACTTTGATATCATAATATGTCGAAAATATATTCCATATCAGGTTTATCATGAATCCACCTCAAGACATATAGATTGATTTCTATGATAATGTGGTTCATTATCTTGAGTTGATTTCGTACAAAATTCTATTATAGAACACTCTTATTTTTAGGAGTGAATCTTGGTAGAAGTGGGAGAGCATCGTCATTGGAAATCAAGAGTTACATGTCAATAAGGTGTTTGATTACCACTCATTTGGGTAAATCATGTATTATTAAAGGTATTTGAGTCACAAATATTAATTTTGAGTTATTTTTTTAATTATTTTCTAGTATTTTGATTACTATTGAAAACATTAGTGAACTTTTGGACTTTCGATATTTTGGGACGAAGATAAAGAAGAAACCAGAGCTTCATAGTTAGCATGAAAGTATTGTAAACCCATTTGATTTCCATATATAGAGATTTGGAATCCAATACCATTATTGATTCATGTTTGGTGTATGTTTTTCAGGCCCATATTTTCAAAACATGCACAATTATATTTTACACTACATTCTAAAATTACCCCAATAGTGTATACCATGTGTTTGATGGTGACTTAAATAGATTTATTTTTAATTGATATTATTAAAAGTGTATTTATATTGATTACTATTTTTTATTAATTAGCTACATCACATGAAATTTAAATTTTTTTAATTTAGAGAATTAGTTTTTTAGGAATTTTCAAAGGGTTTTTATTGAAAATGGGAGATTTATGAATATGATTGGACTCAAGGGAATATTCAATGAAATGATTTAATTTTAAAAAAATATCGTTATGGAATGTTTGGTTTTCGAATCCAAATTCTTTGAGTTAAATATATGATAATTTTTTACTTTTTAATACTATTATAAAACGTGAATGGTTTTTATTTTAAAATTATGAAGAATTTTTTTGATTGGAATTTTTTGAAAATTTTAAAATGGATGGGATGTTTCCAAAGAATATTTGGTTTCCAAAATATGTATTTTTCATCAATAAAGTTTTTTTAATTACTTATTATTTGTATGGTATTTTATGAAATATTTTATTTGTGATATATTTGTGAAAATATTGTTTTAAAGTAGTTTTGGGCTAATATTTGTATCATTAAGATTGATTTTAGACATAGAAATGGATTGACTTCATGTTTAATTATGTTTAGAGTAAGAATCCCAACATGCCTTAAAACGGAGGTAGGAATTTAGTTCATTAGGATAATATCTCAGGTTTTTCTGCTCATTGTTTAGGATTGGTTCCTCTATGTGTCAACTCTACCGATACATAGGAGCGGGTGATGGAGTTGAGTTCTTCCTAGCACTTAGATCTCCTCCAAGTTTTTCATCAATTTTACCCAACTTATTTTGACATTGGTAAAGGTCATATTGATAAAATGGAGTGGTTAAATAGAATTTAGTAGATATTTCATTATTTTCAAACCATAAAAGATTTAAATTTTAATTCCACTTCTAGTTTGTTTGATGGAACTAGTTAAGTGTGGTGGGAGACTATAGCACCCAATAAATTTCATGATAAAATGACTTGAAAATTTTTCATGTCTGTTTTTATTAAATGGATTCATCCTAAGGATATGGAGGTGAGGAAGTTCATGGAGTTCATAGGTATTTATCAAGGTGAATAGTTGGTAAAGGAATATATTGGTCAGTTTTTAATGTAATTGTTTTTTATCCTAATATAGTTATTAATCATTCTATAAAAGATTTTTTCTTTACAAGAGGCCTTCATGGAGACCTAATAGCTATAATTTTTTCATTTGGTTTCATGAATTTTAAGAAGGAAGTAATAAGATCCATATCAAAAAAGTAAAACCATGCATTATAATTTGATACTAGTGAGGATATTTTTCTACTAGGAAGATGAGGCTGGTTGAGCTATAGTTGTAAGGGAAGAAAAAATATGGTCAGTCTTCCCATAAATAGTATAAGAATTATCTCTTACGATTGCACTTTCAAGAACCTAGGTACTTTAACTCCTCCTTTTTGATATCTATAACGATATTTATTTAGTATTTCTACCAAGGTCACCATCAATGGTTTTGTAATTTTATTCATTAGAAAGATGAATCTCATGTGCAATCTAATTGTTCATAACTAACATATTTGTGATTTATCTTTTTGGTACATATAGGGATTTCTAGATCTCTCTATTTTCATGGTAGTGAAATATCAGGTCTGTGTATTCCTTTTTGAATTGGGTTTCATTATCCAAGGGTTTATCTGAGTAATTATAGTGTGGATATATTGATATTGGTTTCATGAATGAATTAAAACGAGATACATTTGGTTTTATTCTTAGATACATAATACAGGTTTGGCCTTAGTGTAGAGGAAGTTGTGTTTTTTTATTTTGTATTTATATATATATATCAAGGTATGGTGTTCTAGTTGAGGTCTTAGTGTACAATTTGTCGATATCAAGAATTATGTATTAAGCCCATTTTATTTTGGGAAGTGGTTTTCCCCATGGTTTTACTCCCTTTAGGTTTGAAATTTAATTCTTGGAATGGTTGTTATGATTTCTGATGGTATGTGAATTCATGGGTCTTTTTTGGAATTTTTTTGGTGATTTTATTTCTTAGAGGTGTGTGTACTTTTTTGTTTCTCTATTTCTGATAAATTCTAAAAAAAATAGAGACCAATTTTAGGACTTCATTCTCCTTAGACATCAACTGCTACAGTTATAGATGGGTTGTGCTTGGGGATGTTTTTTACTGTTTTTGAGTTATCCCATTTATTTTGAGAGTTTATCCTTTGATTAGTGTTTATTCTTATCGATATATTTTATAGTTCTTTCCCCACCCAACATACCTCATTTCAATAGGTTTTTTTAAGGATTACCAATTTTACTGAATAATTTTTGTGGAATGAAAGTATCTTTGTGGGATATTGTCTCCCTACATCACCACTATAATATTTATATTATTGTATTTTGGGTTAATTTAATATTTTCAGAATTTCTAGGTCGCTATTATGATATTTTTAATATTATGGCTGTATAATAGCTTGTCTATGGGTAGGAGAAGCCATTCCAAAAGAGCATTGGAATGATAACGTCTATTACAAAGTGTTTTTTTAATTTTTAGTGCAGTGTTTGTCAAACCATGTGTCCAAACCATGCTAATATGTAGTGAGTCTCCAGTGGAGCTTGCAATGTTGTATTAGAGTAAACCAAACTGTGTAGCTTCACCACACGAGCTACAAAGGTTATTAAATTTTGAGTTTCTTAAAATACCCTTATCAATTATAAGGGGTTTAGAACCCCTCCCTATGCCTTAATCATTTAGATAACTAGGATATGGTAATGGAGGGATCCTCTACCCCTTCATATCGACTTTTTGGACACTACCTATTGATTTCCATGTTTTTTATCATGTTAAGAAGTTCATTACTCATTTCTTATTCTTATTTCTCTTATATATTTATTTTATTCCTTGGTTACATCATCTATAAGGAACCCTAGGTGTCTTCGTGATCTTGTTTAGGATTCATAATGAACTTATCTTAGTGGTTTTGGTTGTCATGGATTGTTGTGGATATCTCCTAGTTTATTTGGTAATTCTTCATCGAAGGTGAATTCTTGTGTCATCAAACATTTGATCAATGCTTTGGTTTGAGGTATGAGTTTTTATTAATTTTCATTATCTTTAATATCATTTATTTATTTATTTTTTAATGACTGATTTATCAAATTAAATCTATATGTAATCATTTACATAGATTTATAGATGTTTTAAAATAAATCTTCACATGGAATAAAGTATCTGTAATGTTTTTATAGTTTTAAAATAATGTTTTGAGTGACATGAATTTTTGGACGTTTTTCAAAAGTTTTTTTTGAAATAGATTATATATTCAAAATTATTTTACCCTATTTGGGTTATTAAGTGGGTGAAATTGTGGTTTTAAAGTAATTATTTTGAATGAAAGAAAATGATTGGGGTTTTAGATGGTTTGGAAAGAAAATATGATTTATGATTTCATTGATTTCATTTAGAGCTCTCATGGTTTATGTTTTTATTATTATTTTAAAATTATATATATATAATGTAAAATGACATGGAATCCTGAGTCTATTTCAGAAATGGCCCATTTGGAACATTATTAAATAGTTATACTTTTGGTATATGAGACCCCCAATTAAGCTAAATTTTCTTCTATGTTTGGTTTGGATTGTGACCCTCAAGGGGGGAGTACTATATAATTATATGATATAGATTACGTGAAAGTGGTTGTCTCTTAATAGGTTATTAAAGGTGATAGAAACATGTTTTTCATGTGTTTATTACTGATTATTGTGTTGATCAAATGATTTTAATTTTTTTTCACACCTACACTATATTGATCTTATGGGAACCTTGGGAAACTAGTTAGAGGATCGGGATGAGTTATAGACTAGAATATATTTTCAATTTGTAAGTTCCCTATGCATGAATATTTTCTACAAGGGGTTATCTTTCAGTGTGACCATAGGGGTAATTTGGGGTATAATATAGTTCAGTTCAACTATTGTTGGGAAAATCTCTTTTAGTGGTTCCATGAGAATATTCCTTATTCATATTCTGCAATGAACTATTGAGTTTCACAGGATACCTATTTGAATTTTTATAGGATATTTCCATCTCAATTTTTATTGAATCCCCAATTTAAATTTACTTTTGTGGCACCATTATATGTGTGTGTGTGTGTGATTACTTCCTTAATATTGTTTCATCACTAATATGGTGCCTTGTTATATTTTATTTTCCCTTAATGTGATTAGGCTTGAAGTTCTTATGGATTTTTTATCCACTGAGAAGGGGGTCAATTCAGTGGTTGTATTTTTACAAATTTCCAAATTTAAGAAATTTAACCCCATAAACATGTTAGAGTACTTTTCATTTTCAAATTTTACAAAAATATTACAATTATAAAATGATGATAAATTAAAAATAATTCATGTAATATTTACATTTTTTCCCTCAGTGTGAGAACATATTTTATTTAGATGGTTGCTCTCATCGGTCCATGGAAATTCACTATTATAAAACAATGATTACTAATTTGATTTAACACCTTGTAGGCTAATTCTATCTCATGACATGTATGATTATAATAACCCCCATTAGTTTATAATGTTTTACATGAAAAAATTAGCCTCAATAAAATATGTGAATCTTTATAAATCATCCCCTATAATGTTTATCCAAAATTATCTTTTTAGTTTTCACCATTAAAAGTGTTCTCCTCGTGTTCTTTTTTTATTATTCGGATGAAATTCCATATGTTTCTCCTCATGAAAATTGTACCTAATATATAAACAGAGATCTAATCAACTATTAAATATATTGAGCATGAAACATCAACTTAAAAATAACATTAGTTCCTCTCTGTCTGGTTTCCCTAAACTAAAAACACTATCTGATACTTGAGGTCAAAATTCATTATCTAATGATTTTCAGCAACGTTAATGTGATCGTAGTTTGAAAATCATATTAACAAAAACACTATATATTTTTTCACACATATTAATAGTTTCATGTATAGTTGTAATTTTTCACCACCATTATATAAGGGCTCCTAAAAAGGAAAATATAGGAAACCAATTTCACTTTTTTACTAACTGAAATTCCAATATTAATTGTCCCCTCTTAAAATAAATATGATGAATGCTTCTCAAATATTCTTGAATATTCATGAAAATTCTGGGATTCTCTAATTTTTCAAACCTTTCTCATATTTCCTTAACGTCAAATGTAAAGAAACTCACTCAATAATTCTTGAATTATTTCTAGAAAAAAAAACACTGGAAAAATAAGATATCCTCGTCATTTTTAAAATGGATTTCAAAAGGGTTATGTAAAGATTTAAATTCTGCATCTTGTTGTTGTTTTACTGGAGAATTATTTATGATATTCCTCTATCTAGTGAAACTTTTTGTCTGATATTCTTCATCTTGATGACTCTATTGGGTGAATTCATCAGGTCTTCCTTCCTCTACACAAAACTGGATTCTCAAAAATGTATGTCTAATGACATTGGCATGTTCATCTTATGACCATATATCAGATAGATGATAATATAATTGATTTCTATCTAATAGACCTCATTTAGAGACACTCAATATCTTTTCTAATTCAACATTCTCTTGGACATTAACAAAAATATCTTTATGAATTTGAACATTTATTAATAATATATATCAGAAAAAAATCCCTCTATATTTTTCTCTTAAACCAGTTTAGATGGTTCTCTATATTATTACAATTTTATGAGACTATAGTTACCTGAATATTTCAATACATGGTGACTTGATAATCTTTTCCCCATTTATTTTACTTCTATATTTTTGTATTTGTACTAGAAATATAAGATCACATATTTCTAGTCTTCTCCCCATTTTTACTTAACTCAAAATACTTTTATCATTTTTTCATTGTTGTGCTTCTTCGTACAAAAACACATCATCTTTAATTTGTTTTCCCAAAATTGTTTTCCAATGGTCTTCATCCAAAAAATAAATGTAGATATCTCCCTTTACAAAAATTATATGATATTTATATTTTCACTATGTTTTGAACTATTTTAATATTTTTTCATCATTTGAATTTTTAAGAAATATTCTTATCAAAGTTAAATAGACATCCTAACATTCCCCAAAAACATCATAAAAAACATTCTTAACAAAATTACAACATTACATTTCCCACTTCCTAAAAAATATTCGTAATAAAAGTATGTTTTCATCAAATAGACAATTATTGAGAAACATCACAAAGATTCTTCAATATACCCCTTAGGATTTTTTTACAGTCATTAATAACTTTAAAATCAAGTAAAAATTTTTAAAACTCATTCTTTTCAAAAAAATCCCCTTTATTTATATTTCTAAATTTTTATCAACATTTTATCAAGCCACATATTTTCTCAATGGGACATTTCTAAAACCACAAAAAGGGTAAATAAATATTTTTTATGGAATATCATTTCTTAGTGGTAAGAATTTTTTTTCCCATGTTAAGATAACCCCCCCTATTTTTTAAACCCCACATTTTCACTAAACCATTAACTCTTCCCCATTTTATGATAACCATATCTTTATATTCAAATTAAAACGATTTGTACTTACTCTCCCCCTTTATGGTTAAAATTGTAGTTATTTCCCCCCTTTTTCAATATAATCCAATGAAATGTAGGGGAATTACTTAAAATATTTAAGAAGTCATTAGTGTCAACTGAACATGACGTTGTAGTGTCAATTCCAAAAACTATTCTTTCAGAATATCTTTGGTGAAATTGTTAGTAATTTGGTAGTTTCCTGAAATTTACCCCATCATAACATATACAACAAAAAATTTATATTTTATAATGTTAGACACTCTATTATTATTTTTTGATATAGAATATTATATTGGATTTTTAGAAGGATCAATGGCACATTTATTATCATGAATATTCTTCAATGGTTTGAAAACATTCACTCCCAAATCACCCCACTAAACTTTCATCCAAATCATTGTGTACAACAATTGGTATAGGAAAAATATTTTACCTCATTGGTACTCAATTTATGTAAAATTTGTTTCTTTCCATATTGGTTCAGAAAATAGTTTCCCATGTAAAATGTTTCTCAAAAGTTTGTTTTTCATCATTATTTTATCTTTTCCAAACAGAATATTTATATTTAAGAATGATTATATCACAACATCTTTTATGTAACATACCACTAAAATATGTTCCATTAACATACCACATAATTTTTTTGAAGCTAGTATATTTGATTCTTTTGGAACACACTAATATCATACACACAAAGTAAGAGCAGACATGGATTTATGACATGACTTTGTAAGATATAGAAACCATCATATGAACTTTCAAAAAACATTCTAATTTACTCTTTTCCTAACATCATCATTACCCATATTCATGTTAACAGTAAGAAGAGTAGAAAATTATTTGAAATCCATAATTACAAACATTTGTTACAACTCCTTCGAATACTTTTCTTTTGATGGAAAAATATATCTTTCTTTCTATTTTACTGGTAATCCCATAGTGAAATTTTATTCTACAAGAATTTAAATTTAAAAGTTTTTATTTATTTATTCAGAAGACTCTTTAAAATAATTTTCTCTATCACCACTAATAATTATGTCGTCAATATAAACACCAAAAATCCGGGTACCTGAGTTAAACTCCATCATATATAATTTGTTTTCCATCGTATCCTTTATAAATGTTATATTTTTTAAGAAACTATCATATTTTGAGTACAAGGGTTAAGAAATTTGTTTCAACCCATATAAGTCATTATTTAATTTTCAAACCTTGGTTCCATTTCATCATGTAATAATCATCATGGTTTCTTAATATAATATTCTTATTCTATTTCTATCTTTAGGAATGATAAATTTGAATCTATCAGAAAAAAAATTAATAGCTCTATGAAATCCTTATGATAAAATTTCTTATAATTTCTAATATTTCTATAGAGGAAAAAATTTCATCAAAATCTACACCTTCCACCCGTGAATAACATTTAAAAACAAGTCTCACATCATTTCATGAAATATCTCAGTGTTTATTCATCTTTATTATATACACACATTATATTTCGATAATATTCTATACTACTATATATGGAACAATTTACCATGTGTCATTATCTTCAATCTGGTGAAACATTTCATTCATTTCAACAACTCATTCTCTTTGTTCAATTTCTTATAAAACTAATTATGGTTCAACTTTTGAGAGAGTTGATATATAGTTTTTAATCACAAACTTATTGTAGTTTAAAATTGATCTTTATGATTTCTAAGAATGTTTCACATTAAAATTGTTTCTTTTTTGTTTTGAATTTAATAGTTCTATTTTTTATCACATTCCATAATAAACGATTATACTAAATCGTTAAGCTCCTATCTTACCTCACATCAACTTTACTTTTGTATATTCATTTTATCTCTTCAAATTATCTTCCACGATTTTTTAAATAAAGTTTATTAAGGAAGTTGGATTTTCATTAATTTACACATCAAAGGACTCCACCAACATTTTAAAATGTTTATTCCAATATTTATATGTTATTTTGTTTGATGAATATCCTATTAAAATTCCCTCATCATATTTTTTATCAGATTTTCCAAGATCTGTATATTTTATCATTAGTAAGTGGAAACTCCAAAGAAATAAAATATTTAAATAATGAATTCGTTTTATACAAAAATTAATATAAATTTATCTCAGATTACATCCATAAAAAACTATTTTGTATATGTATCAATGTATTAATAGAATATCTCTATATAAACATAGAAAATTTATGTTCATTCAGCATACTTCATCAAACTTCCACCAAACTTTAGTTTTTCTTTTCTTATACTCTATTTTGTTGAAGGGTTTATGGATCATTGTAACAATGTTTGATTTAATGATTAATTAGATAGGATTAAAAATAATTTCATGTGTAAAACCTTCTTTTTTCAGTTCATGATTACATTATATACACCCATTGTAACTTTCTAATTCCTTTAAATGAAATCTAAATAGTCATCCAGCCTCTGATTTTTCCTTCTTAAACACAATGTTGGTCATCCATGTGAATTGATCAATAAAAGTGATAAAGTAAAAAATTAAATTTTTTTATGTCTCCTCATCCAACAAATATCAAAGATAATAATATCAAGTGCTCTGGTAGATTTATTTTCTACATTCTTATGGTTATTTCTAACCATATTCCCTTTTTCTCACATTATAAAAATATCATATTATTTTCTATTCAATGGTGGTATGTTCCTTAGAAAATATTGTTTGAAAAAAATATACATTTATAAACGAGTTGTGTAATAATTCAATGCTATAATTTATTTTCATTTTTATCACTCAAATAAGATAAGTTGTATTGATCTCCAAATTAGAATAGACCTTCACTTGTTATTTCACATTTAGTAAAAAAATAAATATTCAAAACATCTTATGATACAAGAATTATTAATAAATATAAATTCATTATCATCATCACAAATATGTATCTCACTTAGTTGATTAATTTGTATCCCATCAACATATAAAACTTCTTTTGATATTAATTTTTAAGATTCAATTTAAATAGTTGATATTCCCCTTTCATTTTAAGGAACTATGATTTCTAAAAGTAACAATACCTCCTTTATGATTTTAAACATATTTACAGATATTTAAATATCATATCTTATGTGAGTAATAAACATTGTCTAGAGTCCATAGTTTTTCATTTTTTTGGTTTTAGAGATGAATCTACAACAAGAAACCAATCTTTAACTTTCTACAGCATAGCTAATTTTTCTTTTATATTAAAAGAAAAATTTCCTATAAGTTTATTTAAACATTCATTAGAAAATAGACCTTGGACGTTACAACTTGCATAAACTACCTATAAGAACATCAACATATTCTTTATAGGAAACTTTCTATAATCTTTTTATTTTTCATTTCTTTATTCATGTTTCTTAGAAAATTTGTTCTGTTATATAATGTTCTTGTTCCCCCTCAATTCATGTAGACTTATAAGAAGAAATTTATTATTCCAATAATTATATGATTTGTTCCTTAATAAAATATACCACCAATAATATACACTGAATCTGGGACTACTATAGAAATATTATATTTCCCTTTAATGAGTTTTCTAAGATCCCTAACATCTTTTATTTTTGATTCCTAAAAGAATGTGGAAAATTTATTATGTAATTTATTTTCAAATAAAATTCAGTGATAGAATTATTTTATACTTTAATAATTTGATATTATAAAACATATTTTATAAAAACATCAATTTTTTTAAAATAAGATGAACTTTTTCATTTAGTGGTTTGTGATTTCACCAAAATCTTAAAATGATATTTCTCTGTAGTTTGAGAAGATTTTGAATTTCCATATAATGAATTTTTGAAATTTATTCGGATTTTTTCTTTAGTAAATTTAAACCTAATGAAATATTAATTGGTTTCTACAAACCACATAATCCTTTGTAGCTAGTTTTTTATTGATATCATCCCCCATGTTTCATTTTTTATTAACTTCTAGTTTAAGGTTATTAATATCATGAATATAATAATCTTCCTATTTAAGGAAATTTATTATTATTCCATTATCCTTTCCACATAATTTCATCATCATTATAAATTTATTCTTTATTTTTTTATTTTTTCCAATACCTGCGACCAGTTCTAATCCAATATGATACTCTCTATATGTTTTTTCACCTCCTTATTCTTAACTAGTTGTAGAGTATTTATTTTTCTCAACATTTGAAAATAAATTTCTAAATATTACATACTATTCATATTATTTTGAATTATTTTTAGTATATTGTAATTATACTTTCTTACATTACATAATTTTTCTATTTCAAGTGAATTTTTTCTTACGACTAGTGTACTTATTATCTTACATAGAATTTTTTCTGTTCCTCCACCAAGTATTTTCTTTTTAATGATTTTCATATTATCCATCTTCATTCTTGGGGAAAATTTATGAAAAATTCCCAAATTAATACACAATTAAAAAAAAAATTGGATTTTTATTCTATTATTTCCTTTACATCCTAAATTTTTGAAATAAGGGACATAATATTTTTCATTCATTTCATTATATTCTTTATTTTCAGAATCATTGATGTCAAAAGTATCAGTATATTATATTTTTATTATTCCCATAGAATAATAATATATTGAATCCTTAATTTTCATTTTTTTATGTTGGATATTTCATCTAGAACTGATATTTTTTCATAAATCCTATCAGTGTTGTTTCCCATGAATTTCTTAATAGTAGTATATTCTTTCAATACATCTCTAAACCCAATTATGTTGAATAATTTTTTTTTTATATTTATTAAGGTACTATTCAAGGGTTTCTTTATCTATCATTCTAATATCGTCAAAATTTATTCTCTATATTTGTAACGTTTTCTCCTTCACTTTGGTGTTTCCCTTGAAGTTACTTTCAAGTATGTCCCCAGTTTCTTTTGTTGTTTTCATACCCATAAACTTAATATTTTTTTTTGATAAATACATAATACTTGAACTTCTAGTTCTCACATTAACCTCAATATTTCTCAAATTAGTAAAATTAATAGGGTACTTTTTCCAAATGGGTGGAAACCCAATTGATGCCACATCATTTACCTCTAAGCCATGTGAAAAAGGATTTTGCATCATTATATTTTTTCAACCATGATAATTTCATCCATCTAATATTGAAATACCTTCGCTATTATCTAAATTATTATTTTCCATGATAACAATAAAAAAGGGGGAACCTTTGTTCTGATACTGATTTAATTTACTAAGCATCATTGAACTATTTATAAGTATGGATTGAATCAAGATTTTTTATTAAAAAAAAATTCAAAGTTAATAAAATTTAACCCTTGAAAATTTTTATAGTTATTTTCCTAATAAACTTTTGTAATAATATCACATGAATGTAAGGATAATAAAGTAAAAAGGGCATGTAGCATTAATAATGTTTAGACACATTGTGAGAACTGTTATCCTTACCATTGTCACTCCTGTAGGTCTATATAAATTCACTATTAGAAATAAGTGAATGCAATTTTGATCCAAATCTCATTAGAATCCTTCTATCACCCAATAGAAATAAATATATGAATTCTATAAGTTTATAATTTTTTTTCATACAAAACCAAGACATAAAAAATATGTTGAACTATTTAAATCAACTACCTAAAGGTTCATCTAAAAAACCTCTATCTTGTTCTCTATATTAATTTGTTTTCTACAGTATGCCAATTTCATACATATGGTGATATTCCATTCAGTGTGCCTCACTAAAATTGATCATGGTTTATAATTTAAGATTTACTCGATTATTAAAACCAATGCACGTTAAACATCTTCTTAGAAACTATATCAGTTCCACTTTGTCTTGTTTTTCATAAATAAAAACATTGTTTGATTCTTCTGATAAAAATTATATATCTAATAATTTTCTTCAACCTAAAATCGATCTAAGTTGAGGCTCAAAATAACAAAAAACACTAAATAAATTTAGCATTTTTCATGCACAAAAAATGCCTATTATATTGTTATTTTACACAACCATTATACATTTTCTCAAGAAATGCAAAGGTTAGGAAACCAATTTCACTTTCCCACTCACCAAAATTCCAAAATTAATTATTCCTTATTAAATAATATATGATGTATTCTTCTCAACTGTTCTACAATATTCAATAAATTTCTTGAGTACAAAATCATTTCCTAACATCCTCAAATTTGATTAACATTAGATGTTAAGGAACTCACTATAAATTTCATGGTTTTTGGCTAGATAAAAAACACATGAAAATAAAATAACTTCATTAGTCTTCAAAGGTATTTAATTTTTTTATGAAAATATCTTAATTATACTACTGGTGGATGTTTTTATAATGAAATATTTATTAATTTACTCCATCTGATGAAATGTTTTTGGACTTCTTTATATGGTTGAATATATCTGATGACTTTGTCTGATCTGTTATCTTCATCTCGAAACTATAATATAAGAAATGTGCATATGATGATATTGACAAGTTTTATTTGATTCCCATCTATCTATTGGATGTTCATTCGATATATTTTCATCCAACAGACACCATTCAGAGACACAAATGATATCTTTTAAACATTGTTTGTAAGAACCCGAACCTTCTTTTTAGGTATAATCTTCCTTTTCTAGTCGTTTTTTATAAAAATAGGAAATTTTTTAAATTTTTAAAGTACATTCCCTATACATTATGATTATACTCCATGTACTCGGTTACTGCAGGTATTCGGGTGCTACCCGTGTGGCGGCCATGCACACGGTCGTGTGGGGTGACCTGGAGCCCACCTAAAGCGGAGTACGGAAATGGTGAGTATATGTAGTGTACTTAAAAAGTACACTCTGTGATTTTCGTTTTTTACTAAATGCACCTGGGTCGCATAAAATCGCCAGAATGATCTTCTTGTAGGCCTCATTCGGCCGAGAGCTCCTCGTACGGTTACGATCTTCCTCTGAGCCCCCGACTGAGCATCCGATCTCCGATTCAACCATCGTCGACTGCGTTGGGATCTCCACAATATGATCTCTCTTCAGCTTGAGCTCCATTTCCTAACTCCACTTCCTTTTCATGTTATCCCTTGTTGAACTTTTTATAATTTTTTGTAGATCTACCTAATTCTAGGTCTATCCAAGGGCCTATGTCAGAGTATAGAAATATCTGAACACCGAGGTAGGTGGTTTGTGCCTTTCTGTTGAATGTATTTGAGTATTATGTGCAATTTTGACCAAATACCTTGAATGGGGTATTTCATTTTACCCATGTTGATTTCCTTCCATGCTAGTATGATTTTGTAGAGGTTAATTGGATATGAATAGGGTTGATTTCTATGTTTTGGATGTGGTTCCCCATGGATGTTCGGTTTACAATTGTTTGGTCCTACTCAGCCTTTTGGCCACCTATCCTATTTTCCCATGAATAGTGTTCTAGGGTGGATTGTTTGTTTTCTGACATTCTTGATATGCTATAGACTGATTAGACATGTAGTTCTCGATGTTTAATTTTGCAGTATTGCATTTCTATGCATTTTGACTTACACAGGGCTGTGGGAACCTGGTGTAGTAGACTATAAAAGGAATTAACCAAGTGAGCTTCCTTAGAGAGACTTTGAGCACATTAGACTATAAGGGGAATTGACTAAGTGAGCTTCATCATAGGTCCTAGGACCAAGTGCAGATATAAGGGGAATTTAATGACTGAGCTTCCTCAGATATTCCTTGACTACCATAGACTATATGGGGAATTGACTAAGTGAGCTTCCTCAGAGAGTATTGAATCACTTTTGACTATAAGGGGAATTGACAATGAGTGATTTCTCAGAGAGTCTTTATATATTATAATGATTGAACCAGAGGGGATAGTTTGCGTGTACTTCCTAGAGGGTTACCTTGCTAGATTAGATGCTTATTTGATATGTGGAACTATTTATTAATGAGTATTATATTGTTTACTATATCTTTGTTTATTACCTACGATATATATTCACTGACTGTTAGGAACTGATCTTTGGGTGGTTTCCTACTAGGATTTAGCCTCACACCCTGTTTGTGTAATGATTTTGAGCCCAAACAGAATATATTGTTGCATGTATAGATAAGGTCAAGCTCCCTTCTACTTTAGGTAGCTGACCTGCTGTGGAGCTAGAGAGTATGGGACCAAGCTTAGTCTAGTGATGCTGAGGAGCTGTTATCTATTTCTTTTGTACTTTGGTTTAGTACTGTTTGTTTTCCAGCATTGTGATTTTTATGGCTACTTTATAATACATAGGTATCATGCATCATTTATATTTGTTCTCTAGTTGTCCCTTACTTTTAGTCTTCCACTGTTTTCGTTGTATGACTTGTTACTACTTCCACTATTGAATATTTTTTTCTTCCGTAGTGTTACTCTATAAGTAAGGGAATAGTTTCCCAATTAACACACCCTTGGCCCTCATTGATAGTCGGCATGCCCTGGCGTTTTGGGAAATGCACTTGAGTCCATCTGACCAACCATGTATGGGACACCTCTGGGTGGCTTCCAGAACCGGTACATTCCAATGTTGTATCAAATGGGTTCTATTATTCGTGACATACTATTTGAATCCTATAACCGGGGATATGATGGAATTGGAACTTGGTAATAAGTTGTGCTCGGAAGTAGCTAACCTATGTAAATGGAAAATTCAATCTACCTCGTTTCATTGAAATTTTTCTGGTTTTTCAATTACTACATTTGATTTGATTTCACCTTGAGTGATTCACATGATTTGCTCTGTTATTGTTGAGGTTATTGAGGTTATATTTTTGTTGCAACCCGATGAGATAAGGTTATTCCATCTCATGCATCATATAGGCACTTGGTATAAATCACATGTCATGCATTCTCTCCATGCCATTTATGGTTCATTTATGATTTCATGTTGTTGTGATAGATGTTGAGCTAGAAATGCATGCTGTTGTGATGGAATTTGTGATAGAATACTTACTTTTTATTAGAGCATTGACTGCGTATGATGTTTCTTGAAGGAATTCCATAATTGGTTTCTTGAGGTGTTATGGGCCCTCATGGACTGGAATTTGGTGGATCAATGACCTGTTAAACTTGTTTATAACATGTATAATATGAGAAACTTTGATTAGCGGGGATTATGGGCCCTCACAGATCTAAATTTGGAACTTTAAATGTTCGTTTCAGTGTTTTCATGACTCCGGAGTAGTTTCTGAGGCATACTATCCAGAAAAACCCAGAATACACGCCCTGTAGTTTTGACTACATGCCATGTGTTCTTCTGTTCAGGAAGAAACTATTTTTTAGTACACATTGTGTACATTATATACACACTATGTAGTCTCTATCTATGTTATAGGCTGTGTGGGAAGAGACACGGTATAGGGAAATTCTTGTGGGAACACTTCATGTACCAGTTGTACACGCCATGTGTTGTTGACCCTGTGCCTGCACATGTAACTAAAAACACATATGGTTAAACCCTAAGATACTCACACTGTGTTAGGATAGAATACGTTGTGTAGTCTGACCCAGGTACCCGACCATGTCAATAACAACACGGGCGAGGTCAAACTTGTCTAATACGCTTCGTGACTACTATGAACACGCTGTGTAGTCTTGTCTTAGGAGAGTCGTGTGGATTAACCATGTAGAAGGACTCGAGAAAGGGAAGTGGATTCAAGTACATACCATGTGTAAAGACAACATGCCTTGTGTTTGGGGTTTTACATGACTAGTTTTGGAAGAAATACACAGCCATATGAATGTACAAAAGGAACACATCGTATAGGAATTGGACATGACATGCAGTCATATTTTGTAACCCATGAATTATTTTTTTCTCCATTTCTATTATTATGCTTCTAGTTTTCAATACTTGATAATCTTGGTATAATTTGTGTGCTTGACTTTGCAGAGTCATGACACCGAGACGTCCTCCAGTTGTACGCCAGTTTCTAGGTGGTGATCAAACACCGAATATGCCTGATCAGGGACTTCCAACAGATCCTCCTATCATGCCAGTTTTTCCACCAGCCGTTATACTTGACACAGGTGCTAATGCATAGTTTAGGGAGTGATTTATGTGGATGATGTAGTTTTTTCAGGGAGTGCTGACTCCTGCCCCATCAATGGAAGAATTGACACAGGTTTTTCTACAGAAACATCCTCCCACTTTTCCTGGGGATAGAGTACCCCAGGCTACAGAGTCATGGCTAGAAGCCACACCGATGATTTTTTAGCATCTAGATATACCTCCAGAGACGTGGGTGAAGATCTCTACCTATGTACTTTGATACTCCTCAATGAGGTGGTGGGATGAGATCTCACAGGCGGGATGCCAATAGAACATTATTTGGGATGAGTTTCAGCATGTCTTCCATGATTACTTCTGCCCGGAGACCATAGTGGTTGATCGATCCATGATTTAATTAGTTTGGAGTAGGGTACTCTTCCTATTATGAAGTATTACACTCACATCTCAGAGAATCAAGGTTTTTACACCTATTATTGGAGGTGATGAGTTGTTCCTTGCATGTATGATTGAGTATTGTCAGAGGCACAACATCTGATCTCAGGTGAACATCCTTAGGTTGAATTCGATATCCCCTATCGTCAACTAGGAACTAATCAGATAGCGTAACCTATGGTATTTTGAATCTGTGAGACATGGAGGATCAGAATCCAGAGTTATTATTCCTCATACTGATAGTAGGTCGCAGTGAAAAATGATTGCAAGAGAAGATTAGAGTAGGCTGGATGCATCTTACGGTAGCCAACTGGTATGATACCAATGTGGGAGGAGCAAGCATACAAGGCAGCATTGCCCGAGAGACCCGTTGGAGTGTCAATAATGTGGCAAGATGGGTTATCTTCGTCACTTTTGTGAGATCTTCTCACCAACAGCTAGTGACATGGGTTCTTCTATGACTCCTCATTCAGGAGAAACACCATCAATTTCTCACCAGTCTAGGAACTAGAGTTTATCTGGCCATTCAGGCTGAGGTGGAGGTCATGGCTGTGGTAGCCAGTCACTAGGTTTTCCACAACTGCAGGGTGGATTAGCTCATAGTGGTCAGGAAGGGTCACAGGGCCATGGTGCAGGCCAGACATTTTCAGTGGAGCAGACCCACTAGGAGAAGGATCCTAGACCTTCTACAATTTGAGGTACAATCTTAGTATCCTTAGTTTTAGATTCTGCTCTTTTAAATATGGGGTATTCCCATAGATTTATATCTGTTGCTATTATGAAGAGAATTGGACTCTACATCTTTTCTTCTACTGATATCTTCATGCTAGAAACTTAGTCGGGGAATATAATGACGAGTATACAATAGTGCAAGGAGTTCCCTCTAGAGGAATGTGGGAGTTACTTCTAATGGGACTTTTATGTCCTAGAGATGACATGCTATGATGTCATTCTCGGGATGGTCTAGTTAGTTCTATTCCAGGCAGTTGATGATTATTATCACCGTAGGATGAGTTTCACATCAACAGAGGGTGTATCGTCCCTTCATATGGGAAAATCGGATGTCTAAGCAAGAAGAGTGGGACCAGATCATCATGGGTTGGGAGGAGTTACAACTCAGATTTCTGGTCTATATTTGGATGACCAGGGGACTTAACAGTCATACATTCCTCCAGTGGTGGATCGTTTCATATATGTCTTTCTAGATGTATTTTTAGGTTTTCCTCTGTAGCGTGAGGTAGACTTATCTTTTGAGCTCGGGCTAGAAGCAGGATCGGTGTCCATTCTTTCTTACAGGAAGGCTACACCATAGTTACAGGATCCTAAGAAGCAGTTGGAGGAGTTGAAGGAAAAGGGTTTCATCTTACCCAGTACTTATCCTTGGGTTTCGCATGTCCTGTTTGCAAAAAAGGCAGACAGTACCCTCAGGCTTTGTGTGGACTATAGGATGTTGAACCAGTTGACGGTCAAGAACCGATATCCCTTTCCTAGGATTGATGATCTCTTTAATCAGCTTTGAGGAGATCGGGTGTTATTGAATATTGACATGAGATATGGTTATCATCAGTTGCACGTTAGACAATTAAATATACATCTCATAGCCTCTCAGAGTATGTATGGTCTACACGATTATATGTTCATGCTGTTCGGTCTCACAAACGCGCCTGCAGTTTTCATGGCATTGATGAACCGAGTGTTCCATCAATACTTGTATTCCTTTGTGGTGGTTTTCATGGACTATATATGGGTGTACTCTCACACTCAACACGACCATGCTACCCATCTTGAGAACTTTCTGAGTACACTGAGAGAGAATCCGTTATATGATAATCTCTCAAGATGCTATTTTTGGATGGATTAGAATCAATTCTTGGGTCATGTTATCTCAGAGATAGGAGTATCAGTAGACCCATAGAATGTGGGAGCAGTAGTTTTCTGGAAGAATCCAAAGAAAAACTTTGAGGTAAGGAGTTTTCCAGTGCTGGTTGTATACTACAGATGCTTTATTCAGGATTTTTCATGCATAGAAGCACTACTGACAGGACTAAATAAGAAGGGTGTGAAGTTCTTGTTTTTAGATTCATGTGAGTCAGACATTCAGGAGATGAAAGGGAGGTTTACATCATCCCAGATACTATTATTTCCATAGCTGTTAAAGACCTATAATGTTTACTGCGATGCATCAGGTGTCAGGCTGGGGGCTATGATTATGCAGGGAGTTGGAGTCGTTGTGTACGGGTCTCGGCAGTTGAGGCCACATGAGAGGAACTACATGACGCATGATATCGAGTTGGATTTTATTGTTCATGCCTTATTCTATTGGAGAAATTATCTTCTGGGAGAGAAATTTTAGGTTTTCTCCGACCACAAAAGTATCAAGTACATCTTTACTCAACGTCATTTGAGTCTGAGATAGCGAAGGTGGGTTGAGTACCAATAGTCCTTCAATTTAAAGCTTACATATATTCCAATGAAAGGCAATGCAGTAGCTGGTGCGCTGAGTAAGAGGACTCAGATATAGGCAGTTCAGAAGGCCAGTAGTGAATTGCAGCTTATAGATATGTTCTTTGAGATGCATTTGGAGGGGCATGAAAGACAGGGCCAGAAGATTCTATCTTCTACAGATGTTACCTCTACTCTTCTTGATCGAGTGTGAATGGGGCATCTATCATACTCAGAATGCCTAGTCCTATAGGAATACATATCAGAAGAGAACATTATTCCAAGATGGACCATAGGTGAGGATGAGATCTTGTATTTAGAGGGGCGCATATGGGTGCCAGTAGACATATGCAAGGAGCTGATGCGGTACTTTTATTCTTCAATTTGGGTTGTACATCCTGGTGTCACCAAAATGTATCGTGATCTATACCACTAGTATTAGTGGCCAGGTATGAGGAGGGATGTTGCTGGTTTTTTTAGGAGGTGTTCCACTTGTCAGCAGGTGAAGGCAGAGCAGCAGCGGCCAACATGGATTTTACAGTAGTTACCCATTCCTGAGTGGAAGTGGGATGATGTCATGATGTACTTTGTGACTGTTTTGCGGAGGTCGCCTCAAAGGAGTGATGTAGTTTGGGTTTTCATTGACAGACTCACAAATGTTTCTCACTTTTTTTCAATCAAGGAGACCTTCAGTGTTGATGAGCTGGGGTGGTTGTACATTCATGGGATTGTGCACTTACATGGAGTTCCACACTCCAACGTTTTAGAAAGAGATATAAGTTTTACTTATCGGGTCTAAAAGGGGCTACAGAAGGCATTGGATACATATGTACTTTTGATTACTGCTTACCACCCCCAGACAGATGCACATCCGAGTGTATGATTCAGGTTCTTGAGGACATGTTCCGAGCATCCGTCCAAAATTTTGGAGGTTCTTGGGAGAAGCACATACCTCTGGTGGAGTTTTCCTATAATAATATCTTTCAATAAACTATTTAGATGAATCCTTACATGGATTTTTAGGGTAGGCCATGCCAATCACCCTTTTGTTGGCTGGAGGTAGAGATCCAGCTTTTCAGGGACCTCATCTTGTTTAGGAGACCACAGAGCAGATAGAGTTGATTCCGAAGAGGATGGCTACTGCAAAGTCTCAACAGAAGTCTTGTGCTGATCATCAGAGACAACCTATAGAGTTCGAGGTTGGGGATTAGGTTTTCTTTCAGGTCAAACTGAAGTTCGGACACAAGATGATTAGGAGACAGGGTAAGCTTTCACTGAGGTACGTCAAGCTGTTTGAGGGGTTGGAAAGAGTTGCCTTGGTTGTCTATCAGTTACAATTACCTCAGAGGTACCAAGATATTCATGATGTTTTTCAAGTTTCTCACCTCTTATGTTACTTTTCATACCCATCTCATGCCTTTCATCCTAAAGAGGCTGATCAAGAAATGGATGCGTCATTCGAGGAGAATCCTATCCGGGTTGTTGATCATAGTAAAAAGGTTCTCCATGGATCATATGTTCCTCTGGTACGAGTGCTATGGAAACATAGGCGGGTACAAGATGAGACTGGGGAGAGGGAAGTCGCTGTATGAGCACAGTGGACGAAGCTGTTTGGGGTTTCTTCCCGTACACCGCGCTAGGGAAATTTGGGGGTGAATTTCGTTAAAGGGGGAATTTTATAAGAACCCATGAATTCTTTTTAGGTATGTTCTTCCTTTTATGGTCGTTTTTAGAAAAAGAGGAAATTATATAAATTTTCAAAGTACATGTCGTGTAATTTATGAATACATGTCATGTACTCCGATACCGTAGGTAGCCGAGTGCTGAGCGTGTAGCAGCCATGCACACGACCGTGTGGGGTGACCTAGAGGCCTCTTAAAGTGGAGTACAGAAGCAGTGAGTACACACCATGTGATTCAAAACTACACACCATGTATTTTTTTTATTAAACACACTGGGGTCATGTCTAATAACCAGAATGATCTTTTCTAGGTCTCATTGGGCTTTGAGCTCCCCATATGACCACGATCTTACTCTGAGCACCGGACTGAGCATCTGATCTCCGATTCGACCGCCGCCGATTGCGTTGGGATCACCATGGTAAGCTCTCTCTTCTACTTGAGATCTGTGTCCTAATTCGTCTTCCTTTTCACGATATCCTCTGTTGAATGTGTTAGAAATTTTTGTAGATCTACCTCATTCTATGTTAATCCAAGGGCCGACATCGGAGTATAGCAATATCCTAATGCTGAGGAAGGTGGTTTGTGCCTTTCCATTGATAGTGTTTGAGTATTATGTCTGATTTTGAACAATACTATTGTTCATGGTATTGTATGTTTACCATTTTACCACTTAATATTGCCTTCCATGCTTATATGCTTGTGTATAAGTTAATTGGATATGAATAGGGTTGATTTCTATGTTTTGGATGTGGTTTCCCTACATGTTCTATTTACAACTGTTTGGTCATGCTTTGCCTTTTATGCCACCTTTCCTATTTTCCTATGCCTTGTGTTGTAGGGTGGAATGTTTTTTCTGACATTCTTGATATGTTGTAGACTGATTATTCATGTATGTTTCAAGATTTAATTTATCCATATTTCATTGCTATGCTTGTTCACTTACACAGGGCCATGGGAAACCGGTGTAGTAGACTATAAATGTCATTGTCTGAGTGAGCTTCCTCAGAGAGTCTTTGAGAACTTTAGACTATGCGGGCAATTGACCGAGTGAGATTCCTCAGAGAGTCTTTTAACCACTTTGGGCTATAAAGGGAATTGACCGAGTGAGCATCCTCAGAGGGCCTAGGACCAATTGGGGATATCAGGGGAATTGAACGAGTGAGATTCCTTAGAGATTCACTAACAACCAAAGATTATAAGTGTAATTGACCATGTGAGCTTCCTCAGAGAGTGTTGAATCACATTTGACTATAAGGGTAATTGACTATGAGTCCTACCTTAGAGAGTATTTATATATTATAAGGACTGAACTAGAGGGTATAGGCTGTGTGTACATCCTATAGGGTTACCATGCATGATTAACTACTTATTTGATATGTTGAACTGTTTATTGCTGAGTCCTATATTGTTTACTGTATCTTTGTTTATTACATACCATATACATTCACTGACTGTTAGGCACAGATCATTGGGTGGTTTCCTACTGGTATTTAGTCTCACACCCTTTTTGGGTCATGATTTTGGGCCCAAACAGATTATATTGTTACAGGTATAGATAAGGGAAAGCACCCTTCTACTTCAGGTACCTGACTTGCTGTGGAGCTGGAGAGCATCGGACAAAGCATAGGCCTGAGATGCTGGGGATTTGTTATCTATATATTTTGTGATTTTTCTAGTAATGATTTTTTTAAGCATAATGATTTGTTCGGTTTGTTTACTAAACATAGGTATCATGCATCATTTATATATGTGCTCCAGTTGTTCCTTACTTTTTTCCTTCCGTTGTTTGCTGTGTATTGATTGTTACTACTTCTGCTATTGAATATTGTTTTATTCGGTTGTGTTACTCTACCAATGAGGTCATAGTTTCCCCACTAACACACACAAGGCCCTCACTGCTACTCGGCATGCTCTGGCATAAGGGGAAATGCGCTTGAGGCCATGTGACCAACCAGGTATGGGGCGCCTTTGGGTGGCTTCTAGAACCGGGAGTTACATCAAACATCACTCAGCTTTTAATAAAAATTTTCTGTATAAATTTGAATCTTAATAAAAATTATCTATAAGAAAAAATCCCCTGCAAGTTTCATCAAATCAGATGAAAATGGTTTACTACACTATTTGAACATCTAGAGGCTTTAGTCAAATGCAACATTCTCTGTGTGATTCTTTTCTCATCTTCACTCTGTCATTTTTTGTTCTCCCCTTTTATATTTTTACAAACAATATGACATCACATATCTCTTGTTTTATCTCTATTTTCACTTCATTTAGTAGAGTTGTATCATTTTATATTTTTCCTTCTTCATATAAAACTCACCATTTTTGAAATATTGAAATTTTACTTCGAGAATGATTATCCAGTGGTATCCATCCAAATCATCAATGTATATATCTCCATTTGTGAAAATTCTTGGATCATGATATTTTCATAATGTATGGAAATTTTGGAATAGTTTAGTGTTGTATGAATTTTTAGTAAAGTTTCATAACAAATTTAAGGAAAACTAATAAATTAATTCAGTATCTTCAAAAATACTATCTTAACAATATTTTAGATTCGCTTTTCTCACTTGTTAAAAAAATATTATAGGAGCATGTTTTCAATAAATACAAAACTTTTCTAGAATGTGTCACAATGGATCTTCATATTTGTATTAATTTTTTTCCAAATGTGTATAGAAACAGGGTGTTTAAAAATTTGGATAAGTATTTATTTTATGATTAGGTTTTTATTATATGTTTATACAAGGAAAATATTTTGATTTTATAATAAAAACTAAATTCTAAAATCTAATTTTTTTTACAATATATATACATAACTGGCTAGTCCTTCCCTTATTTCATAAAAAGGCATGGCCATTTATAAAAAAATTATTTTATGATATCCATTTTCCATGTAATATATTTTTTAAAAAATTATTTCATTACATATATTTAAATCTACAATTTATGGATATTGATTTCAAAGGAATTTCACCAACTCCTTAGTGGTATACTATTGGGATCTGTCTCTCTTGCACACCACAAACACAACTGGGTGTATGCTATTCTAATATATTTTTTAAGTTCTCAGGTTGCATTATTCTTCACTTTTGATGAGGCATGGGTTGGTTTGCTGAAATTATGTGTAGATTTGGTGAGTGGTTGTGGGTTATGTGGATTTGGTTTGTAGTCATTCATGTTTTCTTTTATTTTTATTTTTGGGATGTTTATGTATCAGCCACTTAAGAGCCCCATTTCGATTTTTTAGATTTATTCAGTTTGTCTAGTATGATGATACAATTATTTTAGATAATTTGTTTATTTATATACATTCCACTTGGTTAAATTGTCAATTTATTATTAGAAATGTTTCTTCTTTTCATGGGACTTTAGCTTATGGATGTGTCATATTGTATTTTAGATGGAATTTATCATGTGTTTATTATAATATAAGGGTGAAATCATTCCCAATGTTTATAAATTAATACCCTAGAACTAATTTCCATCACGGGTTTATTGGGAATTCACCTTGAACCTTATGGTCTTCCTCTTAGAAGATGTGACTGGTCAACTCAAGTTGGTTTGCTAGATTATGGACCTATACAATGTTTCTCTCTAGTACATGGTCAATGTGAGATGGTCTCCAAGTGTGGAATGTGGAGAATATCACCCATGTATGAGAAATTGGGGTAATGGTCAACCTAAAATTGTTCTGGGAGATGTTTCTCTCTAGTAAGGTACCATTGGGATAGATAATGTGAAGGGAACCCTAGTATTTAATGTTGAGACTACAAGGAAAATTGAATCTATATTGTAGTACCTTTGGGGTGACATAGAAACATGGTTCCCTTATATAAATCATCTAGGGTTAGAAGTCAAAAAAAACAATATTTATTCTCTTACGTAGGTTTAGAATGATTAGTCAAATGAAGGGAGAAAAGGATTGTTCACATATAGCTCGAGTGATATTTTTTCTTCCCAAAAAAGTCCTCAAAATGGTGACTATCAATTCTATTTTTCTACTACAGGACACTAGGACTTAACTCGATTCTATTTACCACCTTTCATGCATTAATGAGGTCAAGAACATCACACAATTCAACCTAGGCTTGCAACATAATCAAAAAATTGTTTTCACGGATAATTGTTGAGTGCACATGTCGAGTGTTCATGTATTTACATAAAGATGATATAAGAACACAAGAAAGTTGTGAAAGTGGTTTTCATTAATAAATTAAATGATAAAATATTATAAGCTAGGTGAATTGGACTAGGCCAATGGAAATGGGTGCTTAATTGGGGGATACAAAGAAGAGAACATGAATGGATTTATTCTTGATAAATGTCTACATTAAAATAGTCTTTACTTTCGATCAATAAGCCCTTTTGTGCTCCATGAGTAGTAAACTATAGTGTTCTAAAATTAAATACACCCTCATATATGGTATTCCCCCATGGTAATTTCTTTTAAAATATAATAAGTGTATATATGGCCCTTAAAATGTGATTTTTGAATTATTCACCCAATTTATAAAAAATAGATGAAATAAAAGGCCTATGACAAGAAGGATGTTCTATAAACCATGTAACTATTCTATTAAATGTTCTGAAAGAATATATATACCTCAGTGTGTGATTAATTATGTATCACATAGAGATCTCATTTTCCTCTTCTTCGGACATTGAGATGTATTTCTTCTCAAACATGACTTAATTAATCTACGTGGGAATATTATGTCTTATATTGAAAATTTCCTAGAACATGATTTTAAATTCCAAATTGTGTAAATTTCTCCTAAAAAATAAAAATATATAGACATTATTTTCATAATACTTTAATTGAGCTCTCTATCTGTTTTTTCTTATTCATCTTCTTCTTCCACATTAAAAACACCTAGTATACACTACTTAAACATCCATTATAATGCTTTGTTAATATATATATATATTCCATTAATATCATTTATAAAATATTTTTCACAGCATTATAATTAATAATTTTTTCTATAATGGTGATTCTACTTCGGTAATATTAAAATTTAAAATTCAAAAAAAATCCTTTATATTTTTTTAAAATTCTTCCCCAAATTTTCCAAATTCTTAAAAAACTGAAACAATCATACCCAATATAGATTTTTTTAATGTTTTTATGTGTTATAATAGTTTTCTCAATAGATTCATTATTTTATGATATGAAAAAAGCATAGATGGTGTGAGAAAACCTTTTTATAAAACATTTCAAAACATGATATTCAAGGCTCCTCATTTCATTAAAATTATCTTATTCACTTATTCAATTATACATGGTCATGGAATAGTATTTTCGTCATGGAATGAACCCATTTTTTTATTGTATAAATGAGAAATTTATTTTTTGGATATTTAATATATCATGCATAGATCAATCATCATATGATTTAAATATTAAAAATTCTCTTTAATTTCTAGAAATAATTATTTTGAAAAAATCCCTGATAATTATTGATGTTTTGTTTTAACTTTTAAAAAATACCCTTGTTATGTTCTAGAAATTAACTTTTAATATAACTTTAAAACACTCTGTATAATAGAACAATGACTCTTACAAATATTTTGGTGTACTATTCTAATATACCTCTTTCATAAGATAGATCTTATGAATTTTGGGGATGGTACTAATGAACTATCTATTATATAAAAATGAATATTATGTTCTAGAAGATTGTATCTTATGAAAATAGAGATTGGTCTGATAATATATTATCTGAATCCTATGAAAGTAAATTTTACTCTTACAAAATAAACATTTCTATTATTTACTCATATAAAATATTAATGTTACACTTCCAAAATCTTAATGACTCTTACAAAATGATTACAAAAACTCTAATAAGATTTATAAATGATTCTTCTGAATTCTGATGTAGACATTTTTTTGTTTGAATCTTCTCAACTCTATAGACACCTACATATTACTTCCCGACACCTTTACACTGCTTTCAAAAACTCCTCCAACATCGTAATAGTATTCAGATCACATGAAAAACATTATTTCACTTGAGTTTCATTATTATTTATATATTTAGTAATTCCAATATATAAAAATATTCACTCATTTTGTTACTAAATCATTATTTTCTAGAAAAACATCAAACAATTAGGGGGTTCAAGCTCAACCCCAAATCACAAAAAAATACTTCTAAGTTCACAATAATATCCACAATGTTTTATCATCTCTAAAAACTAAACATTCTATCAACATAAAAAACTAAACTAAACACAATTTTTATCATATTAATTAAATTAATTAACCAAAATGATAAAATATATTCTATAATATATTAGACACCAAAATCATATAGACAAAATATTTAAATAAAATAATTAATATTAAAAATGGTAAAAATATCAAAAAAAATTAATATCTATCTGTAATTAATTTTCAAATATTAAAAATAATTTATCGTATTTGTTAAAATATTTTATTTGAAATAAAAATGTTACTAGAATGAATATATTTCAAAAAAAAATTAAAATTTTAAAGGTTAAATTGGATACAAATATATTATATCTATAAAATTATGTGATTACTCAAGGATAGTTTCCCCAAATTCCATCTTTATGATCTTTTCTATATTTCTTAAACCATTTCCCCATTATGTTCATTAATATATGATAAAAAAATTTATATATATATACATATATTGGATACATTTCATTAATGTTTAAACCTTGTTTATTTGATAATACATTGGGTTTTAATGAGATTTTTTGGAATTATTAATTCAAGACTTAGATTAGGAATGCTAGAAAAATCGAAAAAAAACTAACATTACATGTCATAAATCTAAAGTACACAAATTGTACTCCTCGTGAAGACCACCTGGTAGTCTATTTACATGTCATGAGTCCCATGTACATGATTTTTACCAAGTACACAATGTGAATTAAAATACAATTTCATTAAGGACACTGATTTCAAACCTGATGAGATACAAAATGTAAGATTAGTACATGTTGTGAGAATATCTAAAGCCTAATTATCATCAAAGATAAAAACATTGAAATTGGGAGATCCAAGATCCTTAGAAAAATTTTAGATATGAAGTACACAATGTGAAATCGCATTACATACCATTAAGTCTCATTGAAGAATTCACTTGAAGAAGTTACATGATGTAAAACCCATTTACAAATCATATAATGCTTAGCTCTATATATATGTCGGAACACCTGCTATATATAATTACTTCAGACACCTAACCCATTGTTCTATATTCTTCTTGGTTTCATTACAATTTTATTTCCAATTTTTTTCTTTTTCTTTATTTTATTATTTTAATAATTAAATTGGTTACTATTTTGATTCCAAGACTCATTCATTGTGTGATGTCATTCTAGTTCTTGAATCAAATTTTTCTTGATGTTCAACTTCATCCATTGTTGTTTTATTCATTGTGTCTTAATTAAAGTCACTATTTAATTGATTTTTCATTATTTCAAATATGGATTGTTTAAATTTTATTTGTTTATTTATTATGTTGAGCATGTCTCATCTTTATTTTCTTTCAGTTGATACCATCATGTGTGGCTATTCCGATTAGGGTTTGGGGTCAATAGTACGGGTGGATTTGATAATTATTAAACTATAAGTCAAAAATAAATAACCGTTTGGTGATTAAAAATATTTAAAATAATTTTTAATATCATTTTTTACATCTATTATGGTCATCTGAGATGAAATTGAATGACCATGACGTAGTTAGAGTAGAGAAGATCGGTCCAATATCTTGTGATTAATTCTTTTTATAAACTAATATTCTTGCACATAGGTTGTTGAAAATATGTAGACCAAGGAGAAGAATCCATCTTAGGTAAATCTAATTTGTTTTACCAAGAAAAATTGGTGTCATTTGTGTTGTTTTAGGGCCTAATCCATAGGTCTGGCCAAAATATGATTTTTTATTATCTTTTTCCCAAACCCTGAAATTGATTATAAACTCTTCCCCTTAATCTAATTTATTACCCATGATATCTAGTTTAGTTAACACAATCCTAAGATACATTGTCAGGAATCATACCAAAATGTTCTTACTGCTAGTCTTCCTACCTTCTAGCTATCATAGTGGATTCAACCCCACACTTCCATTGTGTTACACCTTTATAGGTACGTGTGGTTTGGTAAATATAAATTTTTATCTGATCAATTCCCTCCTTACATCTATATTCTTAAAACACCATCCACTAACACCACTACCCCCACCACTTCACCTACCATATCTATGGCATCCAACTTATAACATGTCCTCTAGTGTCTTTTGGAGAAAGAGCTCCAGTTTTTTCATTGCCTCCACATTCCCTTCACCGTACCATTCCTCTTCTATAGCCTCACCCACCCGTAGACACTACATCTTCCCTCCCAAAATCCTCTGTAGAGCCCACATAATTCTCCCTTTACGCACCACATTACACCTCTTTCGACCTCCCCTATGAGACTGCAGACCCTACTACCCAGATGGACGTTGTAAGGGAGTATGAATGATAGGGAAAGTGCCCTTCCCTTTCTTCTACATCTAAGGTGCACCTGTTTGATCCTTATATGAGATGTATGACATGAACATCGATTGGTATCTCGACCCCTACATCCTCAAATAATCTTACATCCAACACCAATGAACTTACTACAACTATTGACCCACCATCCCTAGTATCTATATTTGATATAAATCTATTGGGGTAGATCTAGAGACCTCTTGTTTAGGAGGGTACATCTAATGCAGATATCGATAATCCTTTATACTATTTATTTATGTCCATGTACCCCTCCCCTACTGAATTCTATTCTTGGTGTGTTTTTTTATTCTTGTTGTATTATTTATTCTCTAATGGTCCATTTTTTATATCAATGGATTAGACATAGTTTTGAATACCGTACACATACTTCTTATTTTTATATTTACATATTAATTACTTTATACATGTCCAACAATGTTTCATCATCCATTGTCACTGAAGATTTGGTCAGGCCACCCTCTTCCCTCCCACATGAGATATATCAGCATGTTTCTGACAAACTGAGACATGTTGAGGAACTCTATCGAGAGATCTACACTTCGCAAGAGAATCCTTGGTGATATATTAGAAATTTAGTAATTCCATATGATCATTTTCGGTGAATGATTCATGAGGTTGTTAACCCCACCAATTTCCACTGTGAGCTTAATGATACTCCCCCTAATATATGTAGGAGGAAAATGACATATGAGAACATGGAAGGAACTGACTAGTCATTTTTCCATCTATTTAGCTTAGGATGTCATAGTCAATTATTTATGAGAGGTAACCCAAAGTTTTTGTTTTGAATATTTTCATGGTGTTCTTAGGACCTTTTTTTACATTTCTATCAATTTAAGTCGGTCGGTTATCATAATATTAATTTTAATCACTTACTGAATTTATCTTAACTATTTTCTTATACTATTGACTGTGTGCACATGCCCATATTTCATATTTCATATCTCTTAAAATACTATGTACTAATGGTTTATCTAGTGATGGTATTTTTTTAAACAGGTTATACACCTAGTACATTTTCCAATCACAATCTAATAAGTTTCACCTTGGGATAATTTTTATTATTGGGTGCTATTGATTCCATGTTTTAAATACATTATTTCATTTTCAATCGTTCTTATGATTCTATTCATATCTCTACCACATATCATTCTAGAATAGTGTGATAACTGTATCATTTTATGTTTATTAGTGTCTTTTTTGAGATATAATATTGATAAAATTGGATTATTTACTATTTTCTTTAGTCACTGTTACATTTTTCATTGAAATAATTCTTTAAAAATGTATTTTCATTACACCATTTTAAATAAAATACAAATTTTAGTTGGAGAATATTAAAATCCATTTTTATTCCTATTTATATTTTTAGAATGATTTTTTAGTTTAATAATTTAATTATAATTATTGATTCTTGTAAATGGTTTTGATTGACTTTTTATTTGATACTATGCCCTGAGTAATAGATAATTATTTTTTATATACTTCTATTCTTGAGAGGATTCTAGACTGAAATTGTCATATTATTTTCTGAACACATTTCTTGAGAGATACTTGGGAAATGTAAACCTATTCGAACATGCATTTGGATCTTATTAAGGATATTATTAAAAAAATAAATAGTTAAAATAATTTGTGAAATATTTTTTAATCTAGTTATCCTGAGACCCGCATATAGATATTACCTTCTTTAGCCCATTGTATCCTAGAATAACCATATTATGATAGATCTATTTCATTCTTATTAGACCTTGCTCCTGAGTCTTTGTAATATTAATTATATTCTTATGAAAAAGTATTGAGGAATTTTCCCCTATTCCATACACGGGGTGTTCGATACTGAGGAGATGTATGGTGGTATTTTCACAGGATTGATATAACCTAGTCTATGATTAACTTCATTGTTATCTATGAATATATATTCCTTTTAAACATATTAATAATATAAATGGGTAGTGTGTTAAGAAAGAAAAAAAAAGTCACCATTACTGAACTAATGAATCAAACGGTGGAACATATTCGGTTAGGTGATAGATATGAGATCTGTTCTAAATATGGTTTTTGAAGAATAAATAAAAATAAAAATATAAAGAAACATTGAACATTGTTTATGCTATTGAAATATTCATAGGACCCTATTTGAGCTAATTAGAGAACATATACATCATTTTTTCTCGGATGAGTTACTTTATTTCCCAATTCATGATTATCATGAATTATTCTATAGATCATAACAACATTTTTATCAATATTTTTACTATATTTCAACATACCATCATCCTTAGGGTCATTTGATTCTTTTTTAACCCCACATGAATGATTTTTTATTTACCTTTATAAAGTATAGATGTTATAACCAATGAAACCCTATGTAAGGAACATGTATTAAAGGTCTGATAATAACTACAGATTTTTTTACCATGAGTGATTAGGGATATTTTATTGTGATATAAATTGAAAAATGGGTATATATTCTAGAGAATAGATATGAAATTTTAATTAAAAGAACAAAGAGTAGAAATAAAGAACAACACATTGAGGCGTGTATGATTTTCTATATACTATTGATTCTAGATGACTAACTTTTTCTTTGTTCACATAGTTTTATTTTTCATAATATTGATGCATGTTTCCTATTTTATTGTTTTTTATTTGGAATCCCTATTGAGATATTTTTTTCTTAAGGAAAAATATTTAATGTGTGGGGGAATTTCATAAGATGAATATATATATATATATATTGAATATATTTATTAAAATATTAATAATTACTGATTAAATAATAAACTGGGTTTTGATTTTTTTAGGAATTATAAATTCCAGACTAAAAGTCGGATTTCTGTAAAAATAGAAAAAATGAATATTACACATCAGGAATCTGATGTACATGATGTGTACTCCACAAGTAAACCACCTTCTAGACGATTTAAAATCCATGAGTAAAGAAACCTAGGATTATCTTACATGAATATTATACCTTTATATATGAATATTCATTATATTAAAAAAAATACTTGCCTGGAGACCATAATAGTTTAGTTCCCCTAGAATCCTTGAACATGATATTCTAATTTGGTAATGGGTCTTCAATGTTTCCCAAAATATCTTACCATTTAATATTATTCATATAAATTCCCTATATAAAACATTTATTCATATCTGTAAAAAATCAAAGGATGATCTTATATGCGCATTATGGGTAATCAAAGGAGATATGTAAGCATGCCACGAATGTACTGGTATGATTACATGATAATAAGATTCAAAAAACCATTCACTGCATATCACAAATCATAATCTTGAGTCATGGAATAAAGAATCATTGGTCATAAGACATGAATCATAACATAATAAAAAAATATGGTCCATGATTGCATAACATTGGAATAAGACATATAATTGTGGTATATGAATTATCATTGAAAATATTATGTCAAGGATAACCACTAAGATATTCATTATACATTAGGCTCAGGATATCCACCATTGTACTTGCTTTGGGCTTGGGCTAAGAACCCATGCTCCCCAATTTTCAATCTTAGGTTATCCACCTAAGAAACCCCATTTTGGGTCTTTAGATAACCTATTATGTTCCCTTTAAGCTCATATAATAATAATCATTACATAATTCATTGGAGAGAGATATAGGTCCCACCTATCACCTAAAAAATCATATATATGTGTGCCAAAATATCATAAATCATTCATCATATCTTAACCCATGAAATGCAATTGGATTCATTGACATTAAATCATATCATAAACTATGAAAAACTGATATGTTTTATAATCATTTCATATTATAATAACATATAAAAAATAATAGGGTTTCATAATAATTCTATAATGGTATAACCTATGGAAGAGAAATAAGTTTCATAAACACCTCATCATCATAAACCATTAAAAACTGAATTAGAATAATATACCAAGTTCATATCCACTTTAAAGCATAGGTAACATCAAAGGATGTCATCTTAGATATGAAATTATCTTGAAAGATATTTTGAAACATTTTTTAAGAATAATAAAATTTATATTAAAATAAATATTAAGAAATAACACCTTTTTTAAAATCAATTTCATTCAAAACAAACTTGAATGGTTATAAAATAATATTTAATATTCATTTAATAAATTTATTAGAGAAAATAATTTTTGTTTAAATAATTTTTATAATATAAAAACATTTTTGAGACCCATTTATTTGAAAAAACTATAATACCATAAAAAATATGATTTAAAAATCATTTAAAACTTTTCATGATGAAAATAACTTTTCATTAAAAATCATTATGAAAAAATAAATCCTTTTTGAAAATCTATTTCATTGATAATAATTTTCAAATCATATAATTTAATCTTTAATAATAAATTAAAAATTATCTTTAGGAAAACATTATTTCCACATTGTTTACATTTTTAGAAAACATGGTTTTTGAAGACAATTTTTTTTGATCGGAAAGATGATTTTTTTTAAAAACATATTTCAGAACTCATGTGTATATGAAGAGAATATAATTGAGGAAAAATATGTATTCTCATGAAATAACTATATAATAATAAAATTCGTGATTTTATTGATATATATATTATGGGATTATATCATCAGAAAAATAATCATAAAAAATCTCGATAAATGATGAGATTATAACATAAAAACATTGTAAAATTTATATATAATCCATATGAAGGAATATAATTTAATTAAAAATAATATATCATGTTATAAATAATATCAATATATAAAATTTAAAATGGTATGTATATGCAACTCATTCAAAAATATAGGTTTATAACATATTCATGTGTCTCAATGAAGAAAAAAAGTGGCAAAATACCTTACTGATTTGGTTGATTTTAAACTGCAAGACCCAATAAATAATAATACAAAATGAAAATTTATATATAATTTAGATTACTAAATTCATGACATAACATTTTAAAGTGTCAGTATATACACCAAAAAAAATAAATGAGTGACGAATTTTCATGTCTCCCAGAAATAAAAGAGAGACTAGAAATAACATACCTTAAGTATTAAATTCTGTCATACATGTTCAAAAATACTATATAATAAATATAATTTTTTATGAATTAATTATATAACCATATTTATACATATTTATACATATATTATTTTATTGTGTCCTCTTATTTCCTCTTTATATAAAATTTCATGTTAAAGTCATGTTTCGGGTAATAACCGCTTTATTTTTTTGTATATGTATTCATTTGTTATTTTTGTTACTATTAACTTGATAATTATTACATCATATAAATTATAATAATTCCCAAATAACTATCATATTTATACATTTTTCAAATCTTCATACCTATCTATAAATATGGATATGAGAAATGAAGTACATTACGATCATGGAGACGGAAGGTCGTGCGTATTCATGAGTAATGTTTCCATTTTTCAATGATCATTATGGAAAGAAGTAATGTTATTTATTATGTCTCCATAATACCATAAATACTATATTATTTCTTTAAATACACTTATTCATATCATTCATTGGGTGTGGTTGTGAAAATATAGTCACATCATTTTGTGAGGGTGGTAGTCCACACATATATGAAGGACATTATCATGTTTTAGAAAGTTAAAAGGTAAGAAATAAAATGATATGTTATATTTAAAGAATGATAAATATTTAAATAATATAATAATTATGTCATTAATATTATTTATATATTGACCCTGATTATCTTCCATGTAAAGTGTTAGTGAAAAAAGAATCACATCGCTTCAAGATGTTATAGTCCATCGTACACACGAATGACATTATTGTATCCCCTAAGGAATGGAAATTAAATGTGTATATATATGTATGACATAATGACTAAAGTAGTATTATAATTTTATATATATCATATATATACTTCATATATGAAATCCCTACAGGCGTCGTTAATTCCAATCGGGTTATCAAATTTAGAAATTTACAACATGAATCAAACTTATCACTAAACTGTAGGGTAGTATAGCAAATGAAAGTAATATATCAAACCCAAATAGATAGAGTTCAAGAAAATATTAATAAAATAAAATAAACCTTAGCTAGTTATGAATAAAATCTAATCTACCGAGCATGTGATTGTGGAAGAATAGAGGAGGTGAAAATATAAAATGGGTTATGGCCAGTAATGAATCCAAGTTCATTGGATGATGAGGTATAAAAAAATTGACCATTATGAAGGTGTTAGAGTTAGTTCCTATTGATTCTAATAGTCATTTAAAATGATCTAAATCCTAATTTATTCTTTTTTCATGGTCATGAACATTAGATAAAAAATTACGGGTAACCAAAAACCTAGTTTAAACATAGGGAAAGAACAAACCCAATTTATATGGTGGAATTCTATACACAAGATTTCATATTGAACAAATGTATTCAATCTATGAAATGGTCATGTGAAAAGAATTAATTTGAACCCAATCTCTATCCCCTGCTCACAATGGTCATCTAAGAATAATTAGGAAAGTGGATATAATTGAATAAGAAATATGAAATCTCCCCATGAATTTCATTAATTATAAAATATCATACATCTAATTCCCCTTCATTATGTATGCACTGTAACAAACAAATCCCATGCTCTGGATAACCATGAGTGGATGTAGATAAATTATATAATTAAAATAAAACAGAATGTGGTGAAGCTATTGTTCCTTCATCTGGTAGGAATAACTTGTGGTGCCCCATCAAGAAAGCTTCAAATGGGTGGACAATGGTTCTTTTTAATAGATTTTCCACCAAATCATGTGGCCTGACATCATTATTTTTTTCACACGTCACGATAATCATGGCTTGTACCTATAATAGATGTTTTTTACTTCAAATATTTTTTCCCTATATTATGTGGAATCTGTGGAAACATCATACGCTAGTTTGACTCTAGTCACATTGTGTACTGGTGATACACAATGTTTACTTTTATTTCACTACATGTTCCTTCATCATGACTTATTATATGCACTTTGTATCATGTCACGAACTGATTCTTCATGTTTTGTAATCTCAGTACAATATGTGTACTAGTTCTGCACTAGAATTTCTAGCTTCTTTCTCTCTAGAAAATCTTGTGTTGTGCAACTTCTCTTCGCGTCCAGTGTGAATTGTATATAAAATTATTTTTCCACCTATTTTCATTTCTTTTCACAAATAATCATTGTTTCCTAAAAAACATAAAAAATGTTAAATTACTCCCCAATTTGAAATATTAATCAATTAAATACAAAATAAAAAATTAAAACAGTATAAAATGAATGCAAGAATTACACTTATCAAATCCCCCTACACTTGAATTCAGTATTGTCCATAAGGATGGAATATAAATATACTAAAAAGGACATTTACCTTACCATGCATCAAATTAAATTTCAATAAAATTAATTCATAAAATATAAAATTAAATGTTCGATTATTACAAAGGATAATTAATCAATACATCATTCTTCAAAGCAACAAATCAATCGTGTATTTTACTTTTTTTGGACATCAATTCCTTTTCATTCATCCATTTTAATTTTTCAATCCATTATTTGTATTCATTACACATTGAATCTACCCTACATGTATTTTATTCTCCTCATCCGGGTAAAAATGTAAATAGATTGATGCACGTACCCCAAGAACATGTTATATAATATAGATTTTCAAGATATTTAACATCTCCACCGTGTAAAGAAAAAATAACAATCAAACATTAGGGATTCACTGTTATGGATAAAATGACTCTAAGTCTTAAGAGTTTGTAGGTAAATGAAATGAAATGTAAATATAAAAAAGGAGGTTTAACTCAAAATAATTTTACATGATGACAAAATATATGCTCAATAAATATATCTTTTTACAAATTTCATCTCTCTCTTCACCCCAAAAAGCTCAAAGTGGTATCATTATATATGTATGCACAATAAATGAATCAAACAATATTTCCATTTTTTTTTTATTTTTCTTCTTTTTGGAAAGCTATGCTCAGTAAAAATTAAATATCCATCACCAGACCACATATGATAAAAAATCATCAGTCTAGAAAATGGTGAATTCTTATCCACCCAAAACACGACTCAGTTTTTTCATCTGTTCAATTTTTATAGCAAGAGAGGTGAATGATGTAATATAATGACAGCTTTCATGGCCTCTCCGTGATAACAATAGAGAATAACCTAGAAAAATATCCACAAAACGGTATATCTTGGATCACCCAATAAAGTTCATCCCCCACACTAATTATTTATAATATCATGAAAAACATTTAGAGGATGTTATAAATGGATAAAATTGGCTTGTAACATAGATCATTTCCAAACAAGTATCATAATGGATTCTATTGGATTAAAATGGATTACTGAAATTCTGGTATCAGGATAAGGGACAATCAAATAGAATACCACAATCATATTGAATGTGATTATGTATAGTCCTAGATTCAATAATATACAAAGAATGCTTTAGAAGAAAACATGCCTGAATTTCTCAAGAAATACACTATAGAACGAATGGTAAATATTGCATCAATGGTTGTCTCCAGAATGAGACAAATGGTTGTGAAAATTACTCATCAAAATGAATACCAATAATTAAATTAGATAATAAAAACATTATACATACAAAACATAGCCAAATATCAGAAAAATTACATCTAAAATTATTAAAATTCCCTTCAAATAATTAATTTTTTTAATCTTAATACACATTATTATCTAACTAATTATTTTCTCTATTTTTCACATTCAAATTTATTGAAAAATAAATCAAAATGAATGCCATCACAATTTTCCTATGCAGTTTCAGGTATCATATATCATCTGATAAAAAAGAGTGAATTAAGTGTAAGAATTTCATTTTTAGTTAAAGCATAAAAACATTTAAAATGTGGACAATAGAAATATTCAAAATTGAAATTATGATTGCCCTTTTAATTGATTATACAATTTTGGTTGTGCAGGTGTTTCCTACACCTGATTCATGATGTGTAAATGGTCATTAAACATATTTTCCTTATTCTTGCCATTTACTTCATGTGCCTTTGATGGACTAGAAAAATAAATATAAACAGATGAAAATATAGTCCCTTGCAATATAGTACAAAAATAGTAAGGGGAATTAAAATGAAGTCCTAATATAAAATTAAATTCAAAGAAATCAATAAATCTAAAATCCTAGAAAGAATTAAAAATCTCGGGTAGGCTCCTAGATGATTCTATTTTTCCACTGGTCATTTTTCTCAAGTATAACTCGGTTAGACTATTGAATTGTGGTATACAGATAACTGTTTTCCTCCCAATTCTAACATTGAAATCCTCCCATCATAGCTTGAAACAGCCTAAATGAATTTAGTGATGACCTTAAAGGTTGTGACGAGTGTCTGAATAATATGAGTATTGTTAACAAGATCTCATAATTTGTCCAATATTGGTATAATTATTCTTCTTTAATGGTTGGTTGTGTTTTTTGGAATTATTCATTGACTTTGACATGTTCAGCCTCGAACTCTTTAACTTCTTCTTTTTCATCTTCAATTTGTTCCTTTGTGTTGTCAGTATAGGGTACATATGGTTCTTCTTCTTCCCCATATGATCCACTTAAACATTCTAAAAAAAATGATAAATTTGGTACACGTCAAATCTTCGAAATCTTTTTCCAATTATTCACTCTATTGTTCATGCATTTGTTTTCTAAAGAGTGATTTAGACCATTCATGTTTGGTAGTGAGGCTACACTCTTCATCATATTTTTATCCTGAAGAATCATGTTCATCATGATAAGTATAAAAATCATCATTTGAAGTGGTATGTACCTCAACTATATTATCCTCACATCGTTTTTTTGGGATACTCCTCATCGAATATTGGCTCCAAGCAATGGGATGTTGTGTAATCAATGCTTAAGAACAGTTATGGGAATGCATATGGTTAAATTCTCATCAGTTTAATTTCATTGAGTAGTTATTCCATATCGTTAAGTGAGAAGGAAAACCTATCCATGGTAGTCATTTTACTATCCATTCATGCCATCATAACTAAAAATATCTAGTGCGGTAAAAATTAATAAAAATTAAAGGTCAAAATCAGAAAACATTAAAGATGGGAAAATTTTTTGTCTAAATTATTCAATTAATACATTCTATGTTCATTTCTCTACATCAATAGACCCAAAAATTTGACAGGTTTGTGGGGGGTTTTAACTCCCCGGGGATACCGAATTTAGAAATTTATAAACACGAATAAACCGGATAACTAAAATATAGTGTAGTATAGAAAATTCATGTTTGAGGTCGAACCCACAGAGGTAAGGTTGGAGAAAATATTAGTTAAATAAAATAATCTTATGCTATTTTCTAATAAAATATAATCTATCAAGCATGTGATTATTGAATAATGGGGAATATGAAAATATAAAACAGGTGATGAGAAGTAATGAATCCAGGTTCAGAGGATGACGAGGTATAAAATAAATAATTTAAAATTATGTAGGTGTTAGATTGAGGTTTTAGCAAGTCCAATGGTTATGAAAATTGATCTCCATACTATGTTCTCCATTTCTCATGGTTAGGTACATCGGATAGAAAATGATGGGTAACCTAAAACCTAGTTTAAACACAGTGAAAGGAACAACCCAATGGTAATGGTGGAATTTTTGACCATATATTTCGTGTTAAACTAATGCATTCAATCTAGGAAATGGACATGCTCAAAGAAATAAATTGAACCCAGTCACAAAATCCAGCTCACAATGGTCAAGGTAGAATAATTATGAAATTTGATTGAATTGAAAGCAAAATATGAAATCTCAACATGAATTTAATTTATTATAAAATATCATACATTCAATTCCTTTTTATCATGAATGTACCGGCACAAAGAAATCACTCTCTCATTTTAACCATGAGTGGGTGTAGAAAAATAATTAAAGGATAATCCTATATTAAGAGGTGTAGAAATTAAGACATTATTCGGTAGGTGTCTAGTGGTGGTTTCTTATCCAGAATGATTCAAATCGGTGTCCAAGGGTGCCTTTTATAGGATTTTTCCTTTCTAAAACCATGTCTTCGGATCACTATTTTTTTCATGCATCTTCATGGTCATGAGGTGTACCTAGCATACATGTCATTTACTTCATATCCAATTTTTCCTCTACTCTATTTAATCTATGAAAACTTCATACAATGGTATGAATTTGGTCATGTCTTTTACTAGTGGTACAAGATGTTTACTTGCAATTGAAAACATTTTTCTTCATCGTTAATTTTTCTACAGGGTTTGCATCATGTGATGAACTGATACTACATGTTGTGTACTCTTTGTACACAATGTGTACCTGGTCTACTCCATAATTTCAATCTTCATTCACACTAAAAAATCTAGTGTTCCACCACTTCACTTTTCTCGTGGTGTGACATGTCTTTAAGCATAATTTTCCACAATTTTTCATTTATTTTCCAAATCATCATTATTTCCTTCCAAAAAACATAGAACAAGTTAAATCACTCAAAAGTTAGAAATATTAATCAAGTAAATACCAAAATAAATAAAATAAAACCCTAGAAAATATATGAATGAATTATATTTATCAATATCTATGATCATACCTAAAATTGATTAGTTGTAATGGAAAAATAAATGGCATTGGTTCTCAAGGTGGTAGTCTTCTGTACACACGAATGATGATTTTGTAACCCATTAGATGGAAATGGATATGGGTTAATGTAATAAAATTAACAAAAAAATATTTATTAATATGTAATATAATAAATTTATTATATTAGTAAGTTTTAATAATACTTTATGTATGTTGGTTTATAAATAAAAAAAAACACTCGTTGGTGAATGTTACTTCTTGTTTAGGTATCCTCTTTATTTATTATATAAAATCCATAGTTATTGGATTTCAATCGAAAATAATGAATATAAGATGACATGAGTTATGTTGTTTGTGAAAACGGTTGGTATTGGCCAAAACCAAGGGGTTTTAAAATGTTAATAGAAGAGGATAAGGGGTATCCTTTAATAAGTGAGTTGAGTAGAATACTATTAATTTTTGTGATTGAAAAAAATCCATCCATTTTTTTCTATCACGAGGATAAATTAATGGAAAATTGTTGATCTTAAAAGGTATAAATATGAAATATTCCCATCTAATGATTTATTTTAATGTTTTGGGTGATTTGTAACCCATATATTTTTAGTTTAACACCCCACCCTCCCCTTATAAACAAATGTTTTCCTTAGGCGTGATAAATAATTTATGCTATTTTTATATTAATTTAATCCTATTAGATAACATAAAATTTTTTAAATTTCAAAATTTGAATCCATTTTTCCAAATTCCATTCACATAACTAGAAAATTTTAATTTTAAATTTACATCTATGAGAAAATAGGTTTTCAATGAGAAATTGATCAAAAGATTAAAAGTTTTTATATATAAATTCAATATGAAATTGATTCCAATGACCAAAATTAGATTAATTTAGGTATAATTAAACTAATATTAATTTAAAATATCAATATATATTATATATATATATATTAAATGAAAATTCAATTTTCAATTAAAATTCAGAATTTTTCACTATTTATAAAAAATGTTTCTTTTTAGAAAAATCCAAAAAAAACCCTATGATAATTTTTAAATCATAGAATAAAAAAATACATTTTAATTTTTGAAATAAGTTTTATTTATGTGGTAAAAAATAATTTGAAAATATGTGTTCCAAATGCTACCAAAATATTTTAAACAAAATACAGTTTTAAGCATAAAATTAGATTACTTATTTTCTCTCATCTAGAAAACACAAAAGAAGAATGTTAAACATTTTATTAGATTTATATTATATAATTTTTTTTAAAATTATTCCACAAAAGTGATTCATTTTATATATTGAGGTAAAATGTGTTTATATGCATAAAAAAAGTTTTTTCCTAAAATCATTTCCTTTATTTTTAAAAAAATATATATCATTTTCATTTATAATTAATAGATCACCATGAAATTCATTATATATACATGCATAAATAATATATTTTTATAATTTAGTTAATCATATCCATACCCTCCATTGAAATTTCTAGGTGTTAATTATCAAATTATATAAACATTAAAAGTATATTATGTTTCCTCTAAACCCAGTATTGCATGTAATGCAAGATAAACATGGCATCAAGTGTTAAAAATGCCAATCATGATGTTTTGTGTAGAAAAATATAAACTAATTATTTCATGTAACCTAATACCAACTCATATATCATGTAATGTTAGCTAAACCCATTGTTTAGTATAACAAAAAATATAAAAAAGATTAAATTTATTTGAAAAATAGAATTTCAAAAAAAAATAAAGGTGTTATATTATACCCCACATAAAATGAATTTCCTCCTCAAGATTAATCATGGTTATATGAAACAATAAGGGTAATCCTACCTCATTACTTCCTCAGGTTCACACATATCTTCCTTAAACTATTTTTTTTTCACAAAACATTGATCAGGTGAGTGGTGTTGTTTGGTAGAATTATTTTTATTCAATCCATAATCACTACCAATACATCCTCATAAGTTGTATCATCCATTATAAAAATGACATTAGAGTTTAGTACATTTGAGGGATTAGGTATTTAGTTTCTTAGGAGTGATATACAAAATTCATTGTGAACCTCTGAGAGTTTCAATGTATGTTCCAAATGATATACTAATGTCCTGATGTAAAATTATTTTAAAGGGACTGATATATCTTAGTATAATATTTTCAAAATTTATTCCCTGTACACATTAGTAAAATTGGATCCTCACAAACTGAAAATTCAATATCACATCAACAATTATTAGCATAACTCTTTTTTCAGATTTATGTGGTACTTCTATGTTGTTGATTGGATCTAACCTTCTATTTTATCTCATCATCTTTCTCAAGTAACAATATTTTTTTTTTAAAACTTCCTTCTAGTATCTTGGAGTTATACACTTACTTACATAATAGGATTCATAATGATCCATGATAATTCTCAATTAAAAGATACTATTTTAATAAAACTATACTTAAAGAAGTATTTAATCTCAACCAGCTTTGAAATTCATTCAATAATATCTTAGAACATATTATAGAGATCAAATTCTTCCCTCAGACTGACCATCTCTCTGAATATGATACCCAGTGATGGAACTCAACCCTATATCAATATATGTTTGAAGACATTTTCAAAACCTTGAGGTAACCTTTGTATCCCAATCAAATAAAATTTAATGTGGTGTCCCATGAATCCTTCCACATCTTTAATATATATTCTGAAAAGAAGATCCAAAGAGAAATCTTCACAGATAAAGATAAAGTATTTTGAATTTTTATGTTAATAGACTAAAACCCATAATTACCACAACATCAAAGATAAGGTACCACAAAATGTTTACCAATTCCTTTAATCATATTTCTAGAAATTATAAATTAATTATTCCTTAAATAACATTTTCACTAAATCATATAAAAATGGTTATATAACCATATATGTCTCTTATAATATTCTTTATTTTGATAATATCATGTCATATAAAACATAAAAATGGATTTTAATGAATTTGAACATATGATCATCCTTAATCTCATAAATCCATGATGGAATCTGTAACTCATAAGTTAATCTTACTTTGAGATAATATGGTTCCAAAAATAACATAATCCTTTGATGTATTATGATTCTTACAAACCAAATTCCATTAAAAAAATACATATTCAACATAATATGAAACCCTAATACATAAATACTTCAATCTTTATACTTGAATGATTGAAGTGGAATAGTATCTTCCTTGACCTAGATGTTATTTCTTGGGTCATGGAACTGAGTTGGATAATGACTATGTTCCCCGCATATAAGTCATTGAACCCCTTAGACATGTCTCACTCAATGTTATTATATTCCACATATATAACATCTTCCACTCCATTTTATTTATTTTTATAGGGTCTTATCACCACCTTCGCGACATGTAAGAATTTAAATTTTAAGTCATATGTGTTCATTACCACATAAAATTTACAAAAATTTCATTGCCCACTAATTTGATGCCTTATGAATACCATAAAAATTCTCATTGTTAGTCCCATATCATGATATATAATTAGGAAGGACCACACTATCTATCTCTGTTGTCCTCATCCAATTTGGTTTCCTATATTCATTGAATTTTAATTCAGATTCAATGTTAATATGATTCCTCATGGTTCTAGAAATTTACTAAAATAAAACGTCATAGTGTGAGAAACAATAATCAAAATGGGAGTCCCAAATCATCTTGAAACTAACTTAAAGGTTTTATAGATCTTGAATCCTTTATTTTCAATCTCTAACACCTTTGTTTTATCATATTTCATTCAAAGACATCATCTAATTAAATATTTTATGATTCTTTATAAAGAGTTTGTGAATTTATAACACATATCCCATAATAGTGTCAAACCAAATGTGCATCAAGGCCTATCTCCATGCACTAGGTGGTGATCGAGTAATTTTCAATGTTCCTTTTTAGAGTTATTACCACTAGGTACCTCTGATCTAGATCTAAATCCACTTGTATTGTCCAAATAGGGATGCAATTTCATGGAAACCACTAGCACAATTTTTTACCAAAATTCAAGTAAATATTCCTAAACATTGACTCATCCTTATAATTATCCTTAATAAAATCACTATATATATCTTTAGAAATATACCAAGGGATTTATCTAAATTTTATCAACTTATTTTATAATTTTTAGCAAAAAAATCCTCTAATATCAACTTTATTAGCCAAAGATAATCATCTATGGAAATTACATGTTTTTAGATGAATATTCACTACATTAAAAAAAGTCATACCTAAAGAATGAAATATTATAGTGCCTTGGGAAACATGGAAAGAAAATAATTTATATAGTGATATATCTTCAATTTTTCTCACAATTATTTTTATATTTAGTACACATCATAAATATACACAACATAAAACCTTTATTCATAACCTGGGGTAAGTAAACATAAGAAAGGGTGATCTCATGTACATATTGAGGGTAAATAAGTGTGATAATTAATCATAATATGTATATGTGGTCATGATAACATGAGTATATAATTTTAAAACCATAACATGCATATAAAATTTCACAATCTTGGGTCGTGGTATGAAGATAGGTAGTTTATAATAAATGAATCCTAAATGAATAAAATAACACGATCTATTAGAGGACAAAATTTTCATAAGACAAATAATTGTTGAATATATATAGTTATAGAAAATATTATGTCAAAAATACCCACCAATGCATTCATAAAATGATAGGATTGTGATTGGTACTTGGGTACCTTATTCAATTAGGCTAACCATCAATGTATCCTCCTTTTTGGTCTTGGTCTAGCTTCCCAATTACCCTCCATTATGGGCTTGGAATAACCCCACATTTCCCTTTAATCTTTTATAACATTAATCATTATCCAATTCATTGGAGATAGATATATTCACCATCTGTTAGCAAAGGAAAATCATACATATTTATACCACAAGATCATAAAACATTTATCATATCATAACCCATTAAAAGAAAATGGGTTTCATAAACATTTTATTAGGGAAATAAATTTTCTTTCATATCACTTTTTAAAAAATAAAACCTTATGTAAAATCCATTTCATTGGAAATAACCTTGAATGATTATAAAATATGATTTAAAATTTTTTTACGATTTCTCTAGGACATTAACTTGTCAATGAAAAATAATTTTTAAAACATAAAAACTTTTTGTAAATTAATTTATTTTAAAATAACCTTAATATATTATATATTATGCTTTAAAAATCATTTAAAACATTTATTAGGGAAAATAAATTCTCTTTTAAAATCATTTATCAAACATAAAAACCTTTTAAAAATCCATTTCTCTTAAAGTAACCATAAAATATTATAATGGATTATTTAGAAATAATATATAATATTTCATTGGTCAAATATCCTTTCCACTTTGAAAACATTTTTAAAAAACATTGTTTTCGAAGAAAAAGGATACTCGACCAAAAAAGATGATTTTTAAAAGATTCATTTCCAAATCATGAGTATATAAAGTGGGAGGAAGGTAAAATATTCTTTCTCATTAAACAAATAGAGGATAATTTAATTCATTAGTTTCGTGATATATGAATCATATGATCATATCATTTACAACTAAATCATAAACAATCCCTGTAAATAATGAGATTGTAACATAAAATCATTACCACTATGGTAACATTGAAGCATAATCACAATTAATGAATAAATATTATTATTAAACATAAAAAATCATGAGGATAAATAAACTCACGATACTACATCTCAAAAGAGGGTTATATATACACCTTTTACAAGGATATAGGTTCGAAACATAATTATGTGTTTCAAAGAAAGAAAATTGAAACAAAAATTTGTTACCGACATCGTAGATTTTGAAATATAAGCCCCAATTAATAATAAAATAAATATAATTATTATATAAAATGTAAAAAATAATATTCATTATAAAACATTTCAAAGGATAAGTATACACGCAACACAAAATAAATTATTGGGTAATTTTCATTAATCTTCCAAAAATAAAAGAGAGACTAGAAATCCCTTACCTTATGTCTTGACATCAATAGTACATGTTAAAAAATATTTTATAATAAATAAGAGTTACAATAAATATCTTACAGAAAAATATTTAAAAATATCATACCATATATGATTTTATTATGTTATCTTATTACCCATTAATTAACAATTCCATGTTAAATTCTAGTTTTTGGTAATAACTGCTATGTTTTTCATATACGCCTTCATTTTTATTTTTGGCCCTATTAATTTGATAATGGTTACATAATAACTATAATAATAATAATGATATAATTATAATAATTATAAATCAATTATAATATTAATAAAAATCTTTAATGATAGTTTTTAGAAGTGAATTATGTTACGATCATGGAGAAAGTCGGTTGTATGTGCGCATGAGTATCTTTACCATTTTTCAATGATAATTATGTAAAGGAGGTAAGTAATATATTATATTTATATAATGATCATAATATAATAAATAAAATATTATTTCTGTATATATACTTATACATATCATCCATGTGTTGTGTTAATGAAAAAGAGAGTCACATTGATTTGTGAAGGTGGTAGTCCACACATACATGAACGATGTTATCATCGTTTAGTGAGTGAAAAGGTACGAATAAGTAATAAATTATATTTTAAGAATAATGGTTATTTAATTAATATACTAATTATTTCATGTATATCACATTTATTTTATCGTTATTATCTTCCATGTAAATTGTTAGTGAAAAACGAATCATATCTTTTTGCAAGGCATTTGTCTTTTGTACAGACGAATGACATTATCATATCCCCTATATAATGGAATGTAAAAAATTTTATATATGATATAATTACTCTAAAGGAATAATAATTTTAGAAGTATCGTATATATATACCATTTATATCCATCATCATACCCAACCATGAGAGGTGGTAATGGAAAACATGAATAGAAATGATTCAAAAAGCAGTAATCTGCCGCACATGTGAACAATGGTTTCATAACTAATTTGATATAAGTGGAGATGGATGTAGTTCCTAAAATTTACATAAAACATCTCATTATATGTAAGATTCTTAGTTTATTATATCAGTATGATATAATATTAATTTATGGAGATGGAGAAAGAAATAAAACAAACAACACTTTTTGACGAATGTTAGCACTTCTTATAGTATCCTCCTTAGGTTTGCACAAAAATCCTTCTTTGTTGGATTTTTTCCCAAAATAATGGTTCTAATATGATAGGTCAGAATTTTGGAATTTATTAGGTTAGATAATGGAAAACCCAAAAAGGGTATTAAGGTGTGAATAGAAGATGATAAGCGGGGGTCTTTATAAGTGAGGTGAGTGTCATACTTATAATGTTTTGAAGGAAAGCATTCCACCCATGTTTTTCCTTTTTACAAGGCTCAAATAATGCATATTTATCAATAATAGAAGGTAAAAGTTCAAAATATTCCCATAAAATGTTGTTTTAATGTTTTGAGTTATTTTTAACCCATACCTTTTTCGTTTTACACATAGTAAACCCATTTTTATATTAGCTGCAGTAAATAATATTTTCTATTTTTACTCTCCATTTTGGTCAAATTTTAGCTTTACCTTATTAGAGAATATAAATTATGATCAGTAAAAAATTTATATTCATTTTTTAAAATTACATTCAAATAAGTGGAATATTTTAAATTGAAATTTTTCTTGTAAACATTACAAGAAATCTGGTTTTTAAAGATAAAATGGTCAAAATATTACAACGATTTTATAACCTGATTCACTTTTAAATTGATTCAAATTAACTAAATTAGATTAATGTATGTATAATTGAACTAATATTACTTTATACCAGTTGAAAATATAATTTATATTTATAAATAAATTAACTGAAGAGATAGTTTTCAATTAAAATTCTGTATTTTCACTATTCATTACAAAATGCAATTTTTTAGGAAAATAAAAAAAGATCAACCTAGGATTATTTTATATCAGGATTTCAAAAATTAATTTTATCTTTTCATAAATATTTTTTATATGTGGTTGAAATTTATTTTAAAATTATTTTTCTAATAGCGATAAAATGTTCTTTAGGAAATATCATTTTAAGTGCAAAATTGTATTTATTCTTATCTTTTATATAGAAAAAAAATAAGATGAATGATAAAAATTTGGTTGAATAGTTAATTTAAAAATATCATTAAAATAATTTACCAAAGTTTATTCATTTAATTTACTAATGTAAAATAGGTTTAAATGATTAAAATTGTTTTTTAGATAATGATTTCCTTCATTTTCAAAAGGTTTTTATTTTCATTTATAATTAATTGGTAAAAAATATTTCATTTTATATACATGAAGAAACCTTCAATTTTCATAATTTAGTTAATAATATCCATACCCCCCATTCAATCATATATGTAATTATTATCATATTAAATAAAAATATTTTAATAATATATATTGTTTCGTTTGAACATGGTGTTTGGTGTAACATAGTCTAAACATGATATTTCTTGTAATAGAAAACAATCATAAGGTTTTGTGTAATGAAATATAAACATATAGATTCATTTAATTCAAAAATAAACTCAATTTTATAGGTAACACATGCTAAATTTACTGTTTTTTATAATTAAAAATATAGAAAATATTAAATTTATTCAGAAAAAAATAATTTCACAAAATCTCGGGGTATTACACAATTCCCATGTACACGACATAAACCATGTACACAACATTAACTCCATTTACACATCATGAAGGTATCTAATTTTAAACCTGATAAGATACATGATGGGTGATCAATATATGGCATTAGAAGATTCAAATCCTATTTACCACCAAATATTCAATCTTTGAAATCCAGAGATCAACGGTCTTTAGAGAAAGTTATGGATATAAAGTACACATTTTGAAATATACTTACATTCCATGACATTATTTTTTTATAATAAAATTAAAGGATTTAAATGATACAAAACCCATTTACACATCATGTAAGGCTCAACTCTATATAAATGTGGGAACCCCAACCACAAACAAGAGCTTTGGGAGCCCAGTGATTTTGTCTATGTTCTTCTTAGTTTCTTTCCCATTTTCTTTCCAATATTTTTTCTATTTTGTTATTTTCTTATTTTAATCATATTTTTGTTTCCTAATTTAATTTAAGGAATTATTTATTGCACATTGTTGTTCCAATTCTTAAATCAAATTCTATTTTCCATTCAACATAATTCATTATTGTGTTCTTCATTGTTTCTTCTTTGAAGTTAGTATTTGATTAATTTATCATTTTTTTAATTGTTTATTTCTTAAATTTGAGAATATTTATTACATTTTGAATTTTCTATGTCTCCATTCTTTCAATTATTACTATCGTGTCAAGATAATATTCTTAGGGTTTAGGGTTGAGAGTAATGGGAGCTTTGTATATAATGAATCTCTAAATGAAAATTTGATAATTTTATGGCGAGTAATTAATTTTAAAACAATTGTTAATCACAATATTTTTCATTTAACCTAACAATCAAATATTAAATGAAACAAATATGAACTAGTTGGAATAGATTATTATAGGCCTAATAGATGTGATTATTTATTTTAAGAATCTAAGATTTTTAAACCATGGTTGTTGAATATATTTGTACCATTGTGTAGATTCCATATTAGGTAAATAAAATCAGCTAGACCAAGACCAATTGGTGACAATTACACCACTTTATAACCTAATCCAAATGTTTATCTCAAAATATATTTAGGATTATCTTTTTCCTAAAACTAGAAATTGACCTTGATCCCTGCTTATTAATTTGATTTAAAACCCTATATATAAATTTTAGTAAAACCAAACCTGAGATAAATTATTATGAATCCTACCAAATGGTTCTTAAAGAAAGGTTTTATTCTATCTATCTATCCTTATATCTTTATCCCCACACTACCACTATGTTACACCTTTGTAGCTAAGTGTTGTTTGGTAAATATAAATTTTAATTTGATCAATGCCTACCGGTAATCAATGATTTCATGTGGGATAGTAAATATAATCTGATAATATTTCAATGTAAGTAAAGAAATCATATAATTCATTATCATCATTAACTTTTAAATTACCAAAATATTGTATTTTCCTTAAAAAAAGAAATTCCTAACAACTTGAAGGATCAAAAACAAAATAAAAATAATTACAAGGGTTTCCATTATAAAAGAGTCATCTATGTGTCCAAATATATTTAGATTTATTAGTTTCATTAAAAATTCATCATGATAACCACTAATATTATCAATAAACCATTTAGAAATAAACATAAGAACATGAAATTTAATCTAATAAATCTATCATGTATCTATAATAACTTCATAATATGCACAAAACATAAATATTGTTTGTTTTCATTTACACATTTAAAAATCATTACCTCAATGAACACCAATACACTACTATTATGAACAAAACATACAATATCCTAGTCTTTTTTATAAGATTTATACACAATTATTGCATACGAAAACCATGTTATTATATTTCAAAATGGTTTACCACTAACCATCATAATGTTTCTGATGCATCAAATACCGTAGTCAGGATCCCTTTAAAACCATGGAAATTTTTTTCTCATTCCACACCAACATAATTTTATTCATTGGATTACCTTTGATAATACATTAATATGAAATTTTATATATGAATGAACATCATGTTATTTATTTTAGGTTTATTTTTACTGAAAAAATTGGTCCATACACTTTGTTGATGAAGACATGATGTGATCCTCGTCTAGGTGATAAAAGTTAAATGAGAGAATAAAATTAGATTTATTCAAAAAGAAGAATAAAATGGGATATCTAGGTTCTAAAATATTTATCACATTCTAATAAAATGATATTCTTCAAGAATTTTTCGTTGTTTGGTGTAGTGGTGGTGGGAGCATCTTATTAGAAGAAGGTCATGTATTTCATCTATTATCAATGAAAAGGTTGTCAAAAATTTAAAACCCATTTTTGATATTTTTTTAACCTTTTTCATCCTTTGAAAACACTTAATAGGTTAAAACCAACAGTCAGGGATGTAGTTAGCTTCAGAGGATTTTATTTTATTATTTTTGGGTTAAAACAAACACATGAATAAAATGTTATGGATTTTTTATATTGGATATTATTTTAGTATAAATTAGATGGTGACCAGTGATGAAACTATGTAGATCGACTAAAAATTACATATAAGTATCACTATTTAGGGAGGCTACATGAAATTAATCAATAGTATATTTTATATAACATTTGTGATATAGTGATAGAATTTTTTTTAATCCACATGATTCCTATGTAGTCAAACTAACATTTACAGTGTAGTGGTGGAATCTATTTTTGGTCTGTGACCTTTATGGTGTCATAATAGATATAAATTATAGAAATTTACTTCATATAAGATAATGGTTTCATAAATTCATGGTGGGTGATTATGTGGTTCTCCTATAAATATCATCCCATGAATATATTCAAAAAAATGATTAATTATTCATGGAATGAATTCTATGAAAAATAAGATCATCTATGAACTATAACCTTGCACATGTTTTTAGAGTATTCCTTAAAATATATTTCTAATCTAGTTTGGGAGAGGTGTAAATCTCCCACATAAATTATTCATAGTGATTCATCCTCCATGTATAATATTAATGGTGTTTCCCATAAATAATATTTTATGAAGGATCACACTATAATTCCTTTATAGAGTTCTTCCCACCAAATAAATATTATGTGGTGGCTATCATTTAAAATAATTAACTTATATGGACACCACCCATTTACTTTAAAACCCAATAATATATAAAATTCATACATCCAAAATTATGTGGTGGCTATGTATAATGGTCTATCACCATAAAATTTTGATCTACAATTAGCCAATTTACGAAAGACCCGTGTTGTGGATATATCAGCTTCTTTAAAGGATCCTCCTTCACCGAGGTCACCTACCTAGGTTGAATTTATCACCTATGTAATTATATTGTCATCCTTTCACCTAAGTAGAGCCCTTGGAAATCATTTTTCATAAAGGCCTCTTACAAATCCATATGACTCACATGGTCAGGTTACAATGCACACATGTGTTCCAAAATACAATCATGTATTCTTTTTTATAATGATAATTGTGTTTTGATTGATAAATGATATAATCATCGGGAAATAATTAGTAATATTTCCTGTTGATAATGATGAATATCTCTTTGAGTATTAGGGAAATATTTTGTAGCCCAATCCACTCAACTCACATGACTCAACTATAATAAAATGGTTTCATTTTTTCTAAAAAACTGACTAATATTTCAATCTACCTCCATGTTTCCCAATAATTAATACAATTACATGATTAATAATCTAATATAGTGTAACTCCTAACTCTTTCTCATTAGTTCATATCACTCATGATTCAATCCTTCCATCCCTATATGGGTACCCATATATAGAAGGTGAACGAGTATAAAATATGCCTCACACATGGTTTATTTTCTCACCAAATTTTAATTTATAATCTCATCCTTGTGTTCGGTTAGTTATACATGCATATGAATAGTACTTCTACCAAATGTATTCCTCAACCATACTTATTCCTGTTTCATTACCAGCATACAAGATGAGCCAAAAAGGGCCTCTCATACATAAGTCTCATGCTAATCATCACTAGAGCCCATTAACCTAGTATTCCATTATATATAAATTAAAAAATTTAGGAATAGTACCTATTCATTTGTACTAAAACTAAAATGAACAATGTTATAGGTTGGATAACCCCGAAAGGCACTCCTTTGGTATTGGGTGCATAATCCAATAAATGACATCATCAGTCATGGATGCATGACCTTAAAATTAACAGCATGGTATTTACACACAACCATAAATGGAAATGAATAAAATATTATGTTTCAATACACAATTTAGATTTTTCTTCTGTTCATGTAGATGCATAAGAATCCCCTATCATGGCATGATCCTAACTCCATGACTCCTACATCCTCCTGGGATGGCAATAAATTACAAAGTTCCCAATTGTGTGTCATTAAACAAAATTTTTATCTACCGAGGGGAATATGTAGAACCTATAATATATATAGATATATAACATATGATACATATATATGTTGAAATAAATTCATAGTGTCAATTTATTTTTTTTCACAATGAGGGTAACAAATACTGTTCTAGGGACGATTTGACAAATACAAATTCTATCTAAAATAGAGTACCAAAAAAGGAAATAATTCCCTTCCTAGGATTACTTAAAATTTAATCCTCAAAAATTTTATACGAAATTCAAAGTGTTGTTAGCTTTCCCTTACTTATTTATACCTTTAAAAGGAGAACTCATAGCGGAACATAGTTGTGAACTCTTTTTGAATCCAATACTTTTAAAAGAGACCGATTGAGCATGCACCATTTCTTGTGATGTATCACAAATTGGTTACATTTTATTGATTTTTCAAATCATTTATATCCCTTCAATAAAAAAATAATCTTATCTTAACATGTTAATCATCATCACATCCCTCGGCTAAGATGAGAGAAATAGAGAATCAACACAAATGACTACACGTCACCAGTAAATAGCAAGTTTAACATATTCCATTATTACAATGACTAAAATGGATATACAATATCAAAATACAAAATTTCCAACCCAATTACTCTGAATACAAGTTTTTAATTCTCTTTTATTGAATTAAAACCTTAATGGTTCCACCCCAACACTAGAGGTGGTCGTTGAGAACCTCATATTGATAATGTATATACAATGTCGAATTATTTAGAATATAATGGGAATTAAGTAGACCATGTTACCACATACAATAACTTTTGGATTTTTTCACTGAACTAAAGTAACACCCATCTCTTGAATCATAGGGTGGTGGAGGAAGACGTTACACACAACCCACAATGTCTAATGAGATCCATAAGGGAACTCCCACCAACAGTCGATGTTACTATCACTACCAAAACCCAACCCCTTGAGGACATATTAAGGAGTATAACCTAAAGATACCAACCCTATATATTTAACTTAGGAAACCCAATAGAAATTCCCTCTAGGATAAGATTATAGTTGTATCATGATAGCTATTTTGCAACCCTATCTCTATCAAAATTGATAAATATTATCAATATATCCAAAAAAATCCAAGAACAACCAAGCTTAGATCCTGCCAATGAAATTAATTTCTTATATTGTGTTGAAACAATTATGTTTTATGAGCCATTATTATTCACCCTACCAAAATTAATCCAAAATGAAGGTATACTAGGATCAGTCTATAATTGTAATCCATGAGTATGCATATACCACAATCAATTCTAAAATCTCTAAGGCTCGTCATTATGATTCGATTGTATCTCAATGACCTTAGAGTCACCCATATCAATAATTTTAAAATATTTATGAACCCAACATATATGGATACCTCATTAAAATCCTTATCAATAGAAGAATTGAATCTTGATTATAGAGGTCTCTACATAGAACCATAACAAATAAATTTGGAGGTCCTCTCTAAAACTCCCATTGTGATGGTCCTCCCGTGATGGGGAAAAATAAATCCTAAATGTCATCGTCATGGTATAAAATATGAAATTATAAGCTATAATGGTACTCCCCGTGGTCAAATAATGTTATGATGCTTTGGAGGTCCTCCCAATATACCTTTGTGTAGATGTTATTTGCATAATAATATGAAGATTGGTTTGAGAATTTATCCCTAGGGTAAAGCATATTATCTATATAAAGGTCCTCCTCATGTCACAAATTTTGGAAATAATCATGGAAATTATTAAATAAGGAGGTCCTCCTTTTAAAAATCCTTTGACAATCAGTGAACACATATGACATCCCCTTTGTAATAAAATTAAAAACAAACAATATAGAGGTCCTCTATATAATGGTGACCAGTAAATCAAAAAACATTGATTCAATATGTATGAAAACCCTGTTAATAACTATTAATGAAAACCCTAGGAAATATATTATAGATTTCATCCATGTTACAAATCATCTGATTGAATTGGAGGTCCTCCCCATGAATGCGAATCGAGAATCAATAACAGTGGATATTCTCTCTATGGTACTCATTGTGATGTTTATCCTTTTAGTGAAATGTCTCCTCAATACAAAGGTACTTCCATTTTTGAAGTTAATATTAAATTTCACTCTTATTGATAGGTACATGAGATATTGAAGTCAGCTACACAAGAAACTCTATCATTAATCAACAGTATTTATACCCAATTAATAAAAAACATGACATAAAAATTATCATTTGTACCTCTCTTATGTTATGCACCATTGGATGACATTTAAGGTATTAATATTGATCTGTATCCCCTTAATAAAATATCGTTTTAGAAAACTTTAAATTTAAAAGAGGTTCAATAAAATTTCATTTCAATGTAGGGAATACTGAATGAATATAGAATATTGATCATGTAATAGCTTATGGAAACTCTTCAATGTGATATTCCTATGATATTTATGACCAATGTATAAATTATATTCATCAAAACTTAAGGGCTAATCACTAATAGCTTAAGTCCTGAAGTCTTCTTTACGTGTATTATATTAAAAATTTTATCGAAATATATGAATTGTGTTGTTTTATAATCTTAGTCACCCTATCAATGGCTAGAAATCATAAATTAGGAAGATAGTTAAAGTCTCCCCAACATATTTTCTTCAAATATTTAAAGATGATATAATGAATTTTAAGTGATTTTATATCTACTATGTGTATTTTAGTGAGGGAGAATATATATATTTAAATTCTACTATACTCATACACTAATAAGTCTTGTCAAATGGGGTATCCTATAATATTATTTCATCAAATACTACCATTACTAAATATAAAAAACATAAGCCAATCAGAATGATCTATTTATATGTTTTTAAACCAAGCCATTAAAAAGGTGAAATTGGATGGTATTGTAAGAAAATTTTCTATGATGGAGGAATCATATCTAATGGTACGTACCTCTAACTCAGAGAATAAAATGTATTTTAATCATGCTATAGTAAAATATATTAGTCCAAAAAGACTAAAAATGGTCTTCAATACTAATAAAAGATTGAATCTTTCTTTCAAGACTACGGATATCTTCAGCTCCACCAGTAGCCTGAGAACCATCAAAATCACAGGCAAGGGAAGTTGTAATAGTAACATAGTGAGTTCCACCACATCCCCTTTGGTAACGTGTATATTTACCTCATTATCTCCAAGTATATGAGTTATTTTAGGGATTGGGATTAGTTTTATTAGAGATACCCCCAATATTTCCTCACCTAACATTTTAAGACTCATATCCTTCATTAGGGGTAAATTTAGGGAATTCCATGAGCAACACTATTTTTTTACAATACACATATATTTTCTAGGAATACATTAAAGGTAGAGGGAAAAATATCATAGGGTTCATAAATAATAATATCCATTTAATATGTAAAAGCTGGGAGAAGGTCATGAAATGTAGCATGAAGGATACTCAAACAATAACAAGGATCTCTATGGTTTTTATATAAGAGAGTATTTAATTTATAGTTAAACTTTAATGTAAGTAAATATTTTTTATACAATACATATAAATTAAATAGAACATGAAACTACTGTATAATAACATAATGAGAAAGCTTCTATTAAAAAATTTCTTCACACTAATGTACAATAATATGGTGTGGTAAACCTACATCAAATATCAAACATATTACATGCTTCACTAAATATTCAGTTGCAATGTAGTTGGTTAGATTACACCGAAGAAAAAGGAGAAAAATGTTACTATATTCATATCCCATCCATAAATTGAAGAATGATTTTCCCTTTACACTAGGGAATAAATATACCAACATAAGGCTAAGTTGGAGAATATGATGTGACTTAATTGTCAATTTCTCAATGGCAATATACCTATAGAGAAAAAAATATTAAGATCATGGAATTATTCATCCTAGAATAAATCATCAATAATAAAAATAAATTACTCAACAAGAATGAGTGGAGTCCATTCATTCAACCAAAATTAGGATAATACAAACAATTTTACTAAACTCGGTAGATATAGATTATCAGTAATTCTCTCAACTAGGGAAAAACTAGCCCTATTTCTAAAAAGTAACCACATGCCATCTTAATCAAGTTATCAAAAATGGAAATTTAATGGGAAATAATTATAAACTCTATCAACTACCTCCACAATGAAAGTACCACCAAAACTCATTGATTCCACTGAGTCCATTACATCTTGGATGTAAGATATAGAGGGGAAACATACAACAATATATCTAAATAGAAACCTATATCATAACTGTGTGGACTATAATCCTCATCCACATAACTTTATAAATCCTATTTTTCCAATATTATATGGAATTTGAGATCTGGAGTAGAATATCATGAATTGCATGTCCTAATGTATACCTCTGGTGGGAACAACAGAGAAGAAGTAGGAATTGAAGCCCATGTTATTAATTCAAACCCTTGAAAGGTATATGATTACCTAGTATATTAATCTACCAAATACTTGTATTAGAAATTAAAGATAAGTTATATGATAATTCCTTTTACAATTCAACTAAATGATAATTAAAATGGATAGCCTTGGTCTCTTGAATTAAAGAAAATGTGAAAAATAAGAGTGTTTTATATTTCATTTCTAAGTAATTAGACCTATCCTACTCCCTGGTTAGGTGACTTCTGTAAGGGAAGAAATTAGATATATGAATATTGAATCTCCAAGAAGAACATAAAATTACTATCAATCCTTTAAATAACCCAAGTGGATTCATGTAATTTAATACAACAACATTATGGTAAAAATATACCATTCATTGCTTGAAAACCCTGTTTCGACCAAAATCACTTACAATATAGAAGATATATAGTAATGTAAAAATAATAACCATGCCAATAAATCTACAACAACTTCCTTCTACATCCCTTGATCTCACTAACTATAATGTGTGGAATCCTCTTAAATAAATGTAGAATTAATAGTCCCACTATCTAGATAAAAATAATGAACAAAATCTATATAACATTTGTAAGTGAAAAATATGGTCTATTCCTTTATAAAACAATATATCCTAAGACATTATAATACTCCTGTAGGGAATAATTTGTTCAAGTTACCCAAATTCAAAAGATCATAAGATGTGTAGTTATTTGAATTCCCTATTTACTACCCCTAATATCATATCATGGGCATAATATCTCTGAGTTCTTGATCATCATGTATTTAATCCAAAATATGATAGACATCGAGCATGTGATTTTGAGTAAACATCTAGCTTAGGTGTCTTGTATCTCTACAACCTCACCTGAATAATAAGTAGAGAAATTGGAGGCCCTAGACTAATGCTTTGAACATTTGATTATTATGTGACTAGAAAATCGATCAACTATGAACACCTTATCAAAATGGAATGACTAAATTTACTATTTATTACCCCAATTCCCTTAATAATACTTAAAAAAATATCATCAATATAACAATATTCCAATAGTCTATATGATTGTAATATAATGGTAAATCACAGAAAAAACCACCTCAATATCTTAAATTAATTTAGAATCTTTTATATTTCTTACCCCTATCATTGGGAATATAGGAACCAATCCACAAAACAAATATTTGACAAGATAAAGTTCTACAGTATGGTTTTATCAATTTAATTAACTTGAAATACCTATTTATTAATGAAAAATTCTCTTTTGAGTCTGAATTAACCACTAAAAGTGAGGGAGTAGGTCAAAAAATCTAAGGAGGTGAAGGTCAAAATAGACCCTAAATTTTCAGATTAATCACCATCAAATCCATACATATAGCCATGATCCAAAGGCAAGTTCTCCAATTAGATCAAAGAGAACAATTTCATAATACTAAACCCCATAGGACTCACTTCAATCTAATTATAGTGGTATTCCAACTATTAGGAAAATAGTTAGATAGTTAGTTCAAAGACATGGGGAGGATCATTTAACCTAACATATATATAGAAAAATTCCCCTAAATTCTGATAAAGGAGTGGAGTTATCAACGTAATCATCTTTAGTCTTTAAGACTCAAGTCAATGATTATTCTCATAGTATAAATTTAAAGACTTTGTCTCTAAAGTATAACATATTGATCTACGTCTATATTATCTATACATGGATTTCTATTTTGGAAGTTTTTTATTTTTTTAAATATTCTAAGTATATTATTAAATATTTTTCATTTCCCAAGGTGTTAATGACTAATGTAGTCATCGATGATAATGAATAAATAGTATCTAATCGATTTTTCATAGTCATTATTTTATGTAAAAAGATTTTTGAGCTAGAATATGGGGGACATCAATACATTGTAAATATATAGAAAGATGGATGATATTGATATTCACTAAACCGTAGATAACAATTTATACAGAATCAACATCATAAAAATCTGAACCCTTCATCAATTATAATACAATTAATCTAACATGCCACATTCTAACCTAACAATAGAGGTATCTAACAAGAGTGTAAAAATTCAACATCGGGAGTATAAGGTTGAATACCCAGTTTAGAGACCACATTTATAACATAAAATTCATGTCAATCCACCAATACATGACTCATAATGATTTATTTGGTATGCCTTGGCTTCATATGCACATAGATGTTCCCTCCTCATATCACAAATTCATGAAGTACTCAATTAATGGGTTGGATAGGGGCTTATATGGTGAAATTTACCCTTTTGAATCCTTTGAGTCTTGGAACATTATTTTAGGGTACTGTCAAAGTGATGGGAAATAGTTTCTAGTAAAAAAAATATGAATGGTGTTTCCCCTAATGGTTTGGAAATTTCATCAATCAACATATAAAAGAGGTCTGATGAAGACATATTATTTCCCATCAATAAGATAGAAGTTATAGCCCTGGATCTAGGAAGCCACTATATTTTATTGTCTAATGATATAGACCCCCACACCCTATTAATTTTTTATCATATAATGATCAAGAATGTATTTCCCTTGAGAAACCCCCAATAATAAATAAGGATACCTCTGTGTAGTCCATATGAATTAATTTAACCTCAAATATCTACATGAATAAAGGTTTTAATAGTATTTAGCAAACATGAATAATGGTATTTAATTTGTTTTACATAAATCATAGATGAAAAACATGGGGTTTAGGCACATTTTCTTCCATTATCATGGAGCTAATTACAACTTTTGAGTCCTTTATATTCCTTGGAAGGATGTGACTCAAGTGGAAGTAATAATTCTCCCTTTTCCCTCTAAAATATTAAAGGGTAATTCTATTTTATATTCTTAGGAATTGTGAAAATGAATAATAAAAATAATAACATGAGTATCTCCATGTTTCTCATCTTGCATTAATGGGAGGTGTCTCAAATATCATTGTAAGATTAAATAGGTGAATATGGGTGTAGAAGAAGATTTGTGGACCATATAAATTAATGACACCATGAAACCTGAATAAAAAGATAATTATTTTTATTTTATTAAGAAAAGTATAAATTCTTTTTTAAGTAAGTACATGAAAATTTATGGGTAAGATCCTCATATGGCAAGTCATCACTATGGTCCTCTTGATGACCATTGTAGCTACATGAAGAAAGAAAAAAATCGATATGAAACATTATTCCAAGTTAGAAGATAAGGACAATAATTTGATCAAATAAAAATAAATTTAGGAGGTCCGGTACCCAAAATGTCTTTCCAATATTGTCCCACAAATAAATATTATCGTAAAATCCAAGCCTATGTTACGATCAACGATCTTAAACAAAACTACCCAATGAATGATTTCCCAATAATGGTTATTGAGGAATTTATCAATGAAATAATGGTCTCATTAAACCTTTCATTCATGGATATGTGTTTTGGATACAAGAAAATATGAATGACCCCTAAAGATGAAGATTACACAACTTTGGTGGCACCCTAATAGGTATAATGCTACCTAGTAGTGTCCTTCTTCCTAAAGAATGTCAGCAATACCTTCCAATGGGTTATGCATAATGTTTTCATGTCCGTCGTAGGAAAAAAATATAATGTTATATGGGAAAACATGAGGTCAAATTTCATCATCATTTTGATAACCTTACCAATCTTGAGGTTGTATTCAATAATAATTGAAAACACAAAAAGAATTTGCATCCTTCTAAATGTAATTATTGTGGATGTTAAGAAAATTTCATAGATTCATTTTACTCAATAATGGTATTTTGATACACCCTAAAAAGTAAATTATATAAATTTATCCTCGTAAAAACGTTATTAAATTGTTAGGATTCCAAAGACATCTTACCAACATCATGTACATAGTACAAAACCTCCCCAAACAATTTTTTCCTATAAGAAGTATGGTGAATAAAGGGGTTACCTACAGGTGGGGTGAATAGTATTATAATACCTTCAATGAACTCAGGAAGTACATTATATACACCTCAGTAATAATAAACCCTATATAAGGGAAACCATATATTCTCTATATGGAAACCATGAAAAAATATCATGGTGTTCCCATCACTCAAAAAAAAAGATGTAGGTAAAGATAATAGTCTCTTTTGGCTCAAAAATATATTGTTGGATGTTGATACTTGATATTCAAATATTGAGAAGAACATTATTGACTTAATCATTTTGATGTAGAAACGTGGGAAATATCTATAATACTGATAATTCCACATGGTCTCCCACATTGACCCACTAAAATATATTCTTATTAATCAGATGTAAGCTAGGCTTCTTGTGTGATTTTCATGAACCATTCTAGATTTACTGGAAAAATCAGAGGATGTGTCTTGGGATAAGGCCTCAAAGGAACATCCTTATTTACCATAGTCTAAAGACAAGAGATGAGGGGTTAATTTATACAGTGGGAGACTATGAATTAAAATCATAGTGAAATAGAGTGTTAACAATAATAAAGTAATATCCACTAATAAATCAGATTACATAGTAAAAATAAAAAATAAATGTTGTTAAAAATGAAATACAACATACAAAATCATTATCATACTAAAACAAAAAACCTATCACCCACCAATCCTATCATATATTAAGAATAAATAAAATAAATAAAAAATTGGAAGATACTTTATTGAAAACCCTAATTTGTAACTCAATCCTGATCTCCAACATCCATTAAGAAAGTTTATCACAGTCCTCAAATTCCACCAAAGTGATCTTTACCAATAATACAACAATAGGCCTATACCCATTCCATTAAAAAACCTATTATCAACCTGAAAATATAAATAAGGTCTATACAAGCATAATGTTCCCATATAGGGGGTAAAAATAATTATCAATAGGTTTCTCCAAATAATGATCCTAACCTCTATTATTATACAATTACATCCACACATCATATTACTTGCCTAAGTGAACAAATATAAGTAAGGGTAAAAAAATAAATGAAAACAAAAATAAATCAGTATAAATAACTGAGTAATAACATGGTATCTATGATCAATATAATTTTCTTTATCCCTTGTCGAATAACTCAATGCATGTGGCTCTTTAAGCCATATAATATAGGGTAAATCTACCAAACATAAAATAAGTGTTCAAAATTCATAGTAAAACTATAGGAATACTTGTGGAAACCTAAAATATCTCCATAGGTAAACATAAATATTATTAATAACCTAATAGATCACTAGGATTTTAGTTGTGTGACCTTGAGTAGATAAATGAACTCTTATCAACATGGATGAACCTATCAACGTCCTAGTGGTACTAAAAAAATTATATGCTATAAACTAACTTGTAAGTATGGAAGAACCAACTGTTCCCTATCATCCAATGTACAAGAGTGAAATAGTTTCCATAGTTACAAAACATCCTCTTAGCCAAATCAAAATCATAGACTTGGTGGAGTACTCATCCAGATCACTCATTATCTCCGTAGGACCCATATAACACTAATCATCAAGACAACCAATAGGGGTGAGTATCTAAGAAACTCTAATCCAATGCCTCAAACAATATTGTCAATGTAACTCTTATCACCTATAATACTCAATTTAAAATATCCTATAAAACATCTAATTAGTAACCCAAAATCATATAAAACTAAGGGACATCAAACTCTTACACCTATCATAATTAATAAATCTCCAATGGGCTCATACCAACCCTCTCAGTGTTACACAAATCAATGAAATTTCAATGGTCACCTTGAATAAAAAATAAATAGGACACCCCATAATGGGATCAAACATCCAATCCAAAACCTTATTTTAATACTATTATAAAATTTTTCTCAAATGGACTCTTTGATATATATCAAATCCTTCATCAACTATAGGTTCATCAGGTAATCCTCTAAGGACTCTCAAACCCATCTCAATCTGCATATCAATGGATAATAGCTATAAATAACTACCAGCAGTGTCATACCTGTCCAAAAAAATTATTCAAACAAATCCCTATAAAGATGGTCCATAATTTGATCCACTAAAACCAAGAACAACTAGAATCATCATTAGAGAACCATATAAATAATCATGTCTATGAAATTAGTTTCTCCCAGATTCTAGGAATCATCTAAATAATCACAATTCAATATCCTTGGATTTCCTAAGAATATTAATTCATAAAAAACCCTTCCTTAGGTTTATTACATTGAACTAGTGCCAAATGTCTCAATTCATCACTATCCTTTATAAATAGGATCCAAGGGAACTGATTCGGATAGCCACAACAATTACCTAATTCATTCACACCACTTGATTAACCAAAATAAATACAAAATGTCCCTCTTGGGATCTCAAGGCTCGATGGAATATTTCAAAACGTAATACAAATATTAAATAAGTAAATGTCACAAAATCAAGATTACTCACCCACCTCGTGATGAATCATAAAATATTTAAGCCCATATTAAAAATCCACCAATATGCATGGTCCCATATCATGTCACACTAAAAAATTCAATTAAATAATTTCTAAATAATTAATTATTACAAATAATAAAAATATGAAAAAATTCAAAAAGAACACCATAAAATTCAACCATTCAACTTTGACCAACCTTATATGGAAGTCCATTAACAGATTTCAGACACCATCCCAAGAAAAATTCTTATCACTAGAAACCCAATCAATAATGAATTACATTTAATTTAAATAAAATCATTAGAAAACTTTTCCAATAAATATATATATAAAAATAAAAAAAATGTTGCATGACTATCCTTCTAGGATTTCCTTAATCCATGATACATGAAATCACCATCACATCCAGATGATTTCACTATGCTCTAGTGAAATCATCTCCAAATACCTACCAAAACTGAACAAAAATAATTGGGTTAAAATGGGGGGAAATGAAACAATAAGTAATGTATAATAACTAATATATTCATTAAAACTTATAAATAGATCTCCCTTATTCATGAGGGATTGAAGGAGAGGAATGGGGAGAGGGATCAATGGCCAAAATGGCCTCCCCACACCCCTTATAAACCCCAAAACAGATGGGGTATCCATGGGATTATGGTTTCTTAATTATTAAAAAAACAAACTGAGTATACCAACATGTAATGGAACCTCAATGACATTCCCCTATATATGGAATGGAGCAAGGATCCACAATGTATCCTTTCCTCTAAGGGAAGCTTAAACCCTTGAATCATGGGGTTCCTCAATGTTCCAACCCCCAAGATATGTTTTTGTATCTCCCCAAAGGAACCTCCACATAACAAGACATGTACTTGTGAAATATTCATCCAACCATCCATCCTCCAAGGAGCATCTATCACCATGGACCCCTTAATCGTGGGACACCAAATCGTGGAGCTATCCTCTACATTATAGTTCCCTATTATAGCTAAAATTTAAACTATAGGGGACCATGTCCCTTCCCCAACGCTCATTGAATCACCGAAAACATAGCATTATTTATGGATTTAAAAACATTCATAATCCTAATCATGACCCAATGCCATTAGATACTCATGTATGGTCCAAAAGAACAATATTCCTCTGAATTTCCACAACCTCTAATGACATGGTCCATTAAAATATTTTAAACATAATTCTTCTGACCTCCAAGAATCCATGGTAGTCAACTGGATAACAAACTACACTGACCACAATCATCAATTTCTTGAAAAACAATCATATTATTACTCCAAACAACAAATGCACTACCAATATGCAACTCCAACCTCTAAGCCTCTACACATCGACATTTCTCAAAAAATATGTTGTCCGACCCAATAATCCCATTTACCAAATATAAAAAGACATTCTTGATGAGGTTTCAACCTCTCTATATGTATAATTCCTAGAAAAACCATCAGACAAACCTCCTTTGGAAGACATCTTCCAATGAAATAAACCTGAACTGTCGATGCATAACTGATCTGACTCACTCTTGGATCATGAAAACTCTACCCCCAAGCATGATGTAGGTACCCAAAATCCATACAACCCCACATCCAAATTCTAAATTTGGAATTTTTTTATAAAGACCCTGATAATTATATCACATAGTTGGTGGCTACTTTATTACAATGGCACTGAATACAAGGGATCACATCCAATGAAACGAATAGTTTAGTATTCCTGGAAATAAGATATATAATTTAATCTCACAATATATTTGAACACATAAAATAAAAAATATCTTTTTAGAACATAATTATTCTTTATGGAATATCCTTTCAAATAAACTATGATACGCATCTTGGCATCCAGGGGAATGGAATAAAAGGGTGGGATTAAGTAATCATTAAGGGTAACATATAAGAAAATATATCATGATTAAATAAGATATAATTAATATATAAAGGTAAATAACTGAAAAAATATTTCATTTAATAAATAAATTTATCATGAAGAATAATATTATAGGAGTAAAAAAATGAAAAAATAACTCCATATAAATAATCCTACTATCTTGAAACTTATCCATATATATTTTAACTATTCAAAAAATTACATGGACATCAATAATTGATTTCAAAATAATGAAATTCATAATACCAAACATTATAAACATACATCAAGGCCATGTTCCAAGACATCTTTCTTAAATGGATAAGGAATTATTCAAAAACCCAAACTAGTTTAACTTTTGAGATCTACTAAGGCATCGATGGTCTATAATAGGTCTTTCCCATTACTTTTTAAGTCCAAATATTTCTCATATATTGAATGACATATTTAATTGATGAAAAAAATACTTACAATAATTATACATATTTATTAAAAGATATGAAATATCATGTTTTCCCCAGAAAATGAAATAAATTTCAAAGTAAAACACCTTATGTTGAAATGTTATATGCTTAAAAAAATAAGAACACTAATGATACCAATAATATGGATATATAACATAAATTTAATTTAAAATAAAATATTTTCACAATAATGTGAATGTTTCAATAGAAAGATAATGACCATATAATTATTATGAGATAAAATACGAGACTCAATTCCCCATAAATATAAGTCTTTGATTAAATTTATGTAATATAAAGAATAAAATAAAATGGGAGAATATTATTAAAATATGTTTTAAGTAAATATTTTTAGTTTAAAAACCATTGAAACATTTTTAACATTATAAATACTATAAAACGGTTATGGTGGTAGGAAAGTTAATAAATTTTATTTATATTAAAAAGAAACATTAATTTAGACTTTGTGTAATAAAATTTTAAAATGAAAATTTTATAAAAAATTATAAATATTTCTTTCAAAAAAATTTATAATTAAAGAGTGAATTTATATATCATTAATTAATCATGTGAGTAAATAAAATTAATTTTGTAAAAAATTGAAATATATGGAAATAGAATAAAAATATATTCTAAAAAATGAGAAATAAGATCATATTCAATTTTAGATATTTCATTATTTAATTCAATTGACTAAGAGAGAAAATTTTTTAAGGAAAAATTGAAAATTATTAAATATATAGAGAATAATAAAGTTTTTTGTGTTTATCAAGGATATATTATAATATTATTTAAAAGAAAAATAATAGCCATCCAAAAAAATGATATTTTAAAATAAATTATAACGTATTCATTACCTTTTAAATTATAAGCCATCGAAAAATTAAATTTGAATCGAAACACTAATAACCATGAATTAATATCGAATCATGTTAGATACATCAACATGGTAGTATATACGCCATAAAAAATAAAATCGTTTCTTAATACCAAATATATCTTAATAGAATGAAATTGAGATGAAATCTCTAACAAAGATCATATCATGGAAGTGAAATGTATTCAATGAAGTGATTATGTATTACAAATTTAAATCCAAAAAAAATAATTTAAAAGAAAACATAATACAATCATATTTCATTTCACACATAATCACATCATAATATATTCAATAAAGTATAAGTATAACCCAATTAATGGAAATGGATTTTAGAAACCTTGTACCTCAGGTCTGACATAATTAATAAGTGATTTTAACAACTTGTATAAAACATTAAATTTATTATAATTATACACCATAATATTTTGAATTAATATAATATCATATATGATCGAATTGTAAGATTTCAATAAACATATTTTAATAATTCCTTTAAAATTGTCACTTTCAGGTGTTAATTATTTTGTTTTTCATTAATGTTTCTGTTCGGAAGTTTAGGTCCATGTACATTGATCAGAGTTCCATAATATATATAATAATAATAATGATAAACATATCATATTTATTTACTATATAAATATTTCTAATCATCTATGAAAAATGAATATTGAAAAATGAATTATATCATCCATTTTGGTGGTAAGTCAAATGTATTCATGATTGTTGTTTTCACTTTTAAATTGATGGAAAAAAAGATATATAAATAAAAATTTTTCTTTAAATATAATTATTATGTCATAAATATAATATATAAACATTAAATGATCCCTTCCTTCCATACATGTAAATAGAAAAAAATAAATGGCTTTGTGGAGGTGGTATTCCACAAGTACACACGGGAAATGTAATCTTTTTTAAATGGATGGAAAGGTAAGATGAAAAAATATATATTATATTTATAAAACATTATTTATGAAATAAATATCATATATTCTCATTTTTTTCAATTTTATATCCATCTAAATAAAATTGTGATAAAAACTGAATAACACTGCTATGTTGAGATACTTAGTTGTACATACATATGAGCAATGTTTTTACCTTTAGAAGGATGTAAAAAAGATGTAAAATGGTTTTACCATAATAATAATAAATTATCATTACATTTATGATACTATATTTATTATTTAATTATGGGTAAAACATGTTTAGATGACGTATGAGAAGAATGAAATTTGAAAGAGTTGGTAATGACAATTTCTAACTCTTTGGTAGACTTCCTTTAGACCTATTCTAATGGATCATTGGATTTTCATTTTATGAAGAAAAAACATATAATTCAAAGATATTTAAGTTTATAATAGAATTAGGTATGTTTTTGTCAATATATGTTTTTCTAGGTGGTGTAATGAAGATAGGGGAGGGTTTCCTTGTATTTGTGGGGGGCACTCATGGAATTACATAAAGTATTAAATTAATAGTAATAATTAATTTTAATTATAATGTGGACCAAAACTGATAAATTTATATTATATATTTATTATTCATAGAAATATTTTCCTAAAATAAAATTTAAACATTATCATGTGATTTTTAACCCTTATCTCTTAGTTTTAACCACCTGATAACCTTTTTTGCAAATACCACAAAATAAATATTTTCAACTCTTTAAGGGTCAAGAATGAAACAATAATTGGAAAATAAACCCATAAATGTACCATGGTTGATATTTTAAACCATATTCGGTTCAATTCACTTAAAGAATAATATTTATATAAATTTTAAACCTTGTAATAAAACATTTTTTATTTAAAAATATCATTTATGTCAATTTTTCAAATACATGAAATATTATAATATTATATTTTTATAACTCATGTAAACAGATTAAAAAATTAAATTTTATTTCATTTAATGATTATATGTTACTATTTTAATTTTAAGATCTAATTTAGACTATTTGAGGTATTATTTTAAACCCTACCTGTTAGTTTAACCACATGGTTATCCAATTTTAACCTTAATCATGGTATTGACTTTTTCAATATTAATGGGATATAATTTTTTCTATAATATTGAAATTGTATTATAAATTCCCTAGAGAAGAAATTATAAAATATTTCACATCCTAATTGTCTTATTTGATGATTTATTTGATATTTTAAGAATTTAATAAAACAATTTTTGTACTAAAAACATTAATGTCATTTTTAACACTAATCAATTAATTTTACATTGAAAACAATATGGGAAAAAAAGAAATTAGAAAATAAATATTTCACACATCCCTAATATGTTATTTTAAACTATAAAATTCATGGGGATCTATAAATCACCCATAAAATATTACTTTTATTGTTTCTAAAATCATTTACCTAATGTTTCAATAGATTTCACAAGCAATGTATCGATATTGTGTATGTATTTAAAGTAATTATTTTATCAATAAAAATTAAAAATGAATTATTATTATAATAAAATAATTCATATCTAATATAAAGTCTTATATCCTAACTTTTAAAAATTTTATTCTTATGTAAAAAATATTGACATTAAAGTTAAGAGAGTGACATTTCATAGTTTTCTTTATATAAAATAATATAAATGTAAATATCAAGGGTAAATGGAAAAAAAATCACATATATTAAAATATGGGATGGATGTGGTTAAATTTATCCCATTATACGATATTAAAGAAAGCGTTTTATTGATATTGGGACCTTATTTAATGGTTTAAAAGTTTTTTTTACCCATTTTACCATTACTAAGGTGAAAATTATTTACCACGCTTACTATTTTTAATGAAAAAAAATAAAACTAAACAATTTACTCAATATAAAGTTACTTATTCCAAATATAGTATCCATTTTTTAGGATTAAATCCCTAAAAGTGGATGAATACAATTTTATTACAAATTTCTAAAATGTAAAGAAAAATAGTTTTTAGAAAAAATGTGGTTTTAACCAGAAAATTTAACATATATAAAAATCATGTATATTAATGATTAAAATATATTTAATTATATTATAATAAATATAATAAATTATAAAAAAATATAATATATAATGTGATATTTAAATTACATTATTTAATTGAAATAAATTATAGTTTTTGAAAAATATGAATTTTTCACAAGTCACAAAAAAATAAATTTTTTCATAAAAAACCTAAAATCTAACAATAAGTTAAATTTGATTTTTGAATTGAAAAAATGGGATTCATTTTATAAAATAAAAATTTTAAAATTTAGATAAATTAATTAAAATTTACACACACAAAATAAAATAAAATTATTTTTTGAATAAAATACATTTTTAAAGCTAAATTGACATTAATAAAATTATGTTCTTATTTCATAAAACGTAATAAATAAATTTTTATATAGTAGGATCATTATAAATATATTTCAAAATTTGGTTACTCATATGCATACCTACCAATCTAATGGCAGGGTTATAATGGTAATTTTAAATAATAATATTTTAATAGTATATTGTGGTTCGTTTAAACCAAGTTTTGTGGGTAACAAAAACTATCAAATAAATTGTATTTATTTAATCAAAATTATTTTTATAAAATATCAGGGTGTAACATTTTCCATAAAACTAGATATACATGGATTATTCAGCACACTAGAATTATTATGCCACCACGGCCGATCTCACCACACCCATGGCCTTCTACAGAAGGGGGTTCATTCATCCATGGATGATATGATGTTCCCCTCTAGATGAGTTTTACTTTCATCACCCCAAAAACATGACACCAAACTCTATAGAACTCTCTCCACACGTTACTGAATATAATAGATAAATGATTTTATCCCTCTCACACCTAAGCACTATCATGAAACACCAACTACCACCAATTCTTGGCTCACTAAAACTGAATACCTTTACACTCAACAATCCTCTTATAATGAGGATCCCACCTACCAATAACCATTGGTGCACTTCCCATAATATGTATTCCCTTACACTTCTACTAGATACCTGTAATCAATATTTTTATCACCTTAGGTACACCACTTATGTTCCTCTATAACACAGAAATTTCAAAATAGACCTACATATGGTCCATCCATCAATCCCTAAACCAATCGACACCATGAATAAATAGTGTGCATTTTCCATCACATACAATCCTACTCGATCTAGCCCAAACCTAATAGTCACACCCTCTTCTGCAACCTGATCACATAACTAATCTCATTATCAAATGATTCCCATCCTATATAACTTATTCTAATTTGGTTTAACCATTGACCATACTATCGACCATGTCAGTTCCATTTAATAATGTCACCATAGGTGATCCTTTTAAAAAATAAGGCTTCTCACAAATCAAAATATGACCATGGTTCTGTCCACCTATAATGTAACTTTTTGAAACCATAATTATCTACCCATGATCTCATCACACCACTAAATGTGCATCCAGAACCAATGGGGCTAGGTATCTAACCATTCCTTCCTTCCCATCCCAGTCGTATTCCAAAATCACTGCATGGAATCCACATAAATATCTAAAAATCACTATCAATGTTTCCAAAAACTCATTTAAACTCAATAATAACATAAAATTATCTCAAAACCCTTATTCTCTCTGTGATCCACAACTATAACACTAAATTCCCACACTAACCCTCTAAGAGTTTCCATATATCTTTCAATGACATGATTGCATCTCTCTCATCAGAGAATATCCCTGTATGATCCACATGACCATCCATAAATGGAAATATATATATATATTTTTATTTAATTTGAGTATAATTCCCTTAATAATCTATTTGGGATAATAATATAAATGTTATTATTGGCAATTTATGAAACCAAATCTCCATTTTCAGTGAAACCACACATAAACATCCACATGTCATGTGAATACTACGTGACTAGAATGATTCATTTACACAAGACACGTTACCAAAAGATAAGATCCAAAATAATAAATTACGAAACACATATTACCAAAATAATAATAAATGAGTAGCCCAACTATAACTCTGAAAATCAATAATAAAAATCCGGTCACCATGGTTACCAAGACTTCCCACTAGAAAGGCATTCATGACACACTATTCTAAGATCTATCACAATATTAAAAAAAATTCAATAATTATTTTCTAACATATAATAAAATAATCATAAAATAAATTATACTCCAATAAATTTTTTATCAAGGACTATACTCATTCAACACTAATCTGACTCATAATAAGGCCTCAAACTCACTTCCCTTTATTCCAGAGGTTATTGATGAAGGAACATGGGGAACATTAGAGAGGTGTAAAAAATTAATAATAAAATTTTGGATTTGAATTAATACTAAAAACAATAAATATAAAAAACCCATTACCAAATTTATCAAATGATCCCAGTCTATTAAAATTGTGTACAAAGAATAAAATGTAATTGAAATGTAATTGAAATTATTCTCATTTGAAATTGCCAATTTGATTTTCTCATCATCCGCATGTCATTGATTAAAGGCACCAAGAAAGGAATCCCCTGGATCATATACACTATCAAAAAATCTCTTAGATAATATATTTATTATTCACGGTTGATAGCACAAGAAATCTATTTACTTAACGGTGTCCCTTCATTCACGTGGAGAACATAAACTTGATCCAAGAATGTGGGATTGACCTTTCCATTGTTTACCATTGGATTCTCTATCTCTAAAAATTATAGGAGTGGATATGAGATATTATCTCTATAAATTCATCCAGAATAATAATAATTACATTAAAGAAGATGAAACAAGTTTCTATACCAAGTTTATACTTCCCAAAATTTCACTTTCTTCCCAATAAAGTAATAACATTAATTTTGGACACTTTTTCACACATATTCCTTAATTAAACTTTTCAAAAATTTCACAAATATTTTAACATCTAATCATAACAAATTAAAATTTTATGTGATAAATTATTAACCATTACCTCATCTAACAAGCTCCCCAAATAATTTAAATATCCATGAATGTGTTATGTTTATTTGAAAAATTTTTATTTTCTCGTATTCACTTTTTTGATCAAAAACATTTGAAAACCATGATATATTAATTCAATCATCATTATTATAAACATTAATAATTCAATTTAATATTTCCTCTTGTGATCTCCCACACTCAGATATTCACCTGCCCTCGCAAGTGAGGCCCACTTCATCTTAAACTCATATTCATATGAATAGGTGGGACTTGTGGATACACTTTGTGTGGGTACCTCTAGGACCTTATCTTGATAAAAGTGAGTTGTACCCATATACAAGATGTGGTATCTAAAAACACATAATATCCCTTAAAGAGATAAATAATTCCATAGTTATGAAAACCTTCTATGAATACTCTTTGTAATATAATTTATTTGTCTCGTGATATCTCATAAAGTAGGATGTACCCTTTATATCATCATCTTTTTGGTGTTTAATATATTTCAAGACATTTCCCAATATTCTTATCTTATTTTAATATTTTCTATGTATTTAATGATGTTACTACCATCCTGGCCAACCTTGTACCTTGAGATATATCACCCTCAACTCATAAGAGACAAATTATATTTGATCATTTAATGATTGTCATGCCACTAATGATTCACCCAAAAAAATATACCACTACATGAAATTAATGTAATGGTTCTTATCTTTTATCAAATTACATAATCCAATTCTACACATTGATAATTATCCCAATTATAGAGACCAGTACACATGATTATAGATATGAAAAACTAATAACACATGAAACATGTGGTGTTCCTATTAGTGGTTTAGTAATAATTATATCATCTACTCAAGATCACCAAGTGTCAACTTCATGACAAGAAGTCTTAATGATTATTGTCCCCCAACACCTGGTAGTTATACATAATATGTGTCTTGTCAGTATGATGTCTCTAGACTATAGGATATATAGTTAAGATCATTATCATAGTATATAAAGGTTTTCATTATAGCTTGGAACTTTTATTACAATTTTAAATGAAACATAATCAAATGATATTACCATGTAAATAGAGTATGAAAAAGTATCAAAACTATTATTCTATGAAGAGACACATGTATATATCAAATTGTATAAATGTAAATGTAATCAATGTATATACAGGAGTTGGGTATATTAAACCCACTCAGAACACTCCAACATGTACTAGATCCAACATGTATAAAATATAATCCCACTATCTCACACATGAGATACATGATTTGTTTGAGATATTGATTTAGTTAGTGAATTTATCACCTGAGATTTAATTCTTGGAAGATTTTATTTTTGGGGAAATAATTGCATATTACACATAGTTTTATTTAGTAATGTGATTAAAAAATAAATTCTAACGTTTTATAAATTCAATTTTCATAAATAAATTTATTTTTTAATTAATCATATTAAAATTATCTAAGGGTGAAATTTTTCTATTTTTATGAAAATATTGATTTTTTGGAGAATGGTGAATAGTGATGTTTTTAAAAAATATATATTTATTTTAAATAGAAATGATTGATAATGTTTTTAATTTTATCCCAAATAAATATAATTATCCTTTAAAATTATATAATTATATAGGAATCAATATTATACTTGATCTTCATATAAAAATACTTTAAGCCTTAAAATGCTATTTTCAGAAAACCATTTTTCCTTTCGCTATTCTAGAGTAATATAAAATGAATTTAAAACACTTATGATGACTAAATTTGACAAAAATGATTCCATATTTTTAATCTTAATAATTTATATTATTTAATATGGTCAATATAGTTATTGGTGATAATGAATAGTAAACACTGTTAAAATTCATAACCATAGTAACATGGTAAATCGAGTTAAACTAAGTTAAAAATAAATGATACGACCACAATTTTAATATTAATTATTATTGAGTGAATTTATTTATACCATTATCACCTTAGTATTTATAATTAATTGTTTATCGGATATTTTTCCATGAAAATGAAATATATAATATTTTAAATAAAAAAATTCCAAAATATCACCCTCATTACTTTTATATCGACAAGAATTTTATATAAGGACTAAAAGAGGATAATATCAGTTATAAATTTGTATTTTAAATAATAATTATTTTTTTCAAATTAATTTATTTTTAATTTTATGTAAATAAATAATTACCTTAAATGATTACACAACGATGACACAATTCTTTTCAAGCTCTAGATAAATCATTTAAATTGTTTTTAAAAAACTAAAATTAATATTATTAGGGGGATTTATAGTTCCCCAAGAATTATATTGATGAATGTAATATGTAATTTTTATCTTAATGGTTTATATTATAATTAAATTTATATTTTTGTGTCTTTAAATTAAAAATAAATGAATAGTGTCAAAATGATATTAATGATATATTATGAAAAATAATATTTAATTAAATTATATAAAAATGTTAAAAAAATAAATATTATAAGCAGGATAAAAAAATTTCTAAAATTTCATAACTTTTCCATGTATGATCAAAATTTTAACTTATAATTAAAATTATAACCCTTTAAGATTGTAAATGTTGTTACTGTGGTTAAGGTTAAAATTTGTTAACGAAGGGTTTTAAGCTAAAAGATAAGGGTTAGTATGTCACAAAAGCTTTATTAAAACTATTATTTTGGATTTATTTTGACCTTATCCTTTTAAAATTAGCGTATTATTCATTTTGGATCCATTTTTCCGGAAAGATACAAATAATATTTTAAAACCTTGAAAATTTAAAAGTGTGCCACTCACCTCATTAATAAAAGTGCACCCCCCTGCCTCAATTATTCACATATCATAATATATATAGCTTAATAAAACCCTAAATATCTATTCCAAATATATATATACACATTATAATGGTGATATCCTTCACCAAATACCAACCCAAGGATCCTTAATAAGAGATCCAAAGTTGGTTTCTCTAAGAGATGGTAATCATTTTTATAGGTCATTAAAATTTATGTTCTTCTTATAACTAATTTAAATATATTTTATTCATACTAAAAAAATAAATATAGTATCATAAATATATGTTATGTTATTATGATTATGAGGAAACCATTTTCCATCACTTTTTCATCCTACTGAAAGTGAAAAGCGTTTCATGTGTGTTCGTATGGCTTATCGTCTCTAGAAAGTGAAGTAATTTATTTTTCATTACCAAATTACATGGATAGTTATAAAGATATAATTAATTTGTATATTATATATATATATATTAAATAATAATTATTCAATAATTATAATATCATATCTACATTTTTACTTTAAAATTTTGGAAAAATGATAACGTCGTTTGTTTGTATGTGTGGACCGCCACCTCCACGAAGCGATGTGATCCATTTTTTGTTTTTAATTTAACATGGATGATAATATAAATATATTAAATTAATATGAATTTTAAATATTATATAATAATAATTTTTTCATATTTAACTATTATTTTCCTTTCTTTTATTCAATCCATCAAATTGTGAAAACAATGATTATGTGTACTATAACATACTATCTCCTTGAATAATGTAATTATTTTTTCTATATCCACAATTCAAGGATGATTAAAAATATTTATATATTGAATATATATAATATTTATTTTACTATTAAAATATTTTATATTATGTAACCATGATCAGGGTACAAGTATTGAAACTACTAAACTAATATTTACTTGAAAATCTAAACATTTAACACTCAGAAACAAAAATTTTAATAATGATTTATTAATAAATTTGAATTGAAATGTATTAAGTAGATAATAAAATATATTTTGAGTATGTATATGATTTTTTTATATAATTATTATAAATTTAGATTTATTATATAAGAGGATAAAATAACTGACAGATCATGTCATACTTGAGGTAAGGATTTATTTCACAATCTCATCATTATTGAGGAATGTTTATGTTTAAGACTATGTTGGGGGATTGTATTCTATTAATATATTATACCCAATATATTTTATTATAGTATATTTATTTATAAAATTTACAAGGTTTACTTTCATTTTCCTCTTTTTATGTACTCAATATAACAAAAGAATGTTTTTAAGAAAAATCACCTTTTTCCTATTTGGATAGAAATATTTTTCTACCCTGATCAAATATTATATAAAATATTTTTAATAGTATTATTAATATTCTAAAATATTGTACTAAATAATTTTTTTTCCCATTTATGACTTTTTATGAAAAAAATATCAAATAAAATTTTCTCATCATTTTATGAATGAGGTCATTTGATTTTTTACAGAAAATGTGAAAGGAATATTTATTTTTACACAGATGGAATGAAAGAAATTTCTTTTTATTGTGGAAAATTAAATTATTTAAAGACTAATTAAAAAAAATTCATGGTTAATTTCATAGAAACTATTTTATTTCATATCATGGAAATATTTGAAATATAAATAATTTATTCCAAAATGAAAAGTATATTTTTCTTTAAGAAATATTCCATTAATTTTATTAAAGTATTCCCATCTATATCAACAATAATTTGGGAATATTATTATTTACTATGGTTATACTATATTGATACCATCTTCTATGTTACTCTGGATGACATATTATTAGGTTTTATTAATTTTTTAGGAATAATATTAACATTTCCTATGCTAGTTTTTTTATAATACTTTTTTACAATGTATTGAATTGTTATTCACACCATTCATATGAAAAATTCATTAGGTTTAGTAATTGATCGATATAGAACATTTATAACAACCTAATATTTTTTAAGATATTTAATTTTTCAAAGAAATGTATTTTATCAAAATATTTTATTACACGCAACACTAAGTTTATCTTACATTATATGAAACACTGAGTCTAGCTTGAATTACAGGAAACACAACGTTTAAATGAAGAGTGACATGATACTAAAATGTTATTATTTAATATTATAGTTATAACCTAGCCTTTGGAATGGTGGCTATGAATTGGATTATCAAAACTATGAAAATATATTCCTTATGGATGTATATAAAATTAATTCTTTTGTCACCAATCAATTGGAAATGGAAATCAAATCTATTTTAATATAAAGGAAATATTTTTCAGAAAAACTATTTATTTTCACAAAAATCCATTTTTCACAATAAATTTTAAAAGAAAATTGGGGAATTTTATTAACTAAATTTATATATTATATATTACATAATATTTTTAAAATTCATTTTATGCATTTTCTATACAAGTGATAAGAATAAATCAAATTTTCCACTTCAAAACTCTATTTTTCAAAAAACACTTTTCTGCATTTTACAAATTAAATTTTTAAATTTTAGAAAATTTATTTTTCAAAAAATACTAATTTTTCAAATCATAATTTTAAAATTATCTTAGTGTGATTTTTTTAGTGCATTCTAAAAAGATAATTTTTTTGATGAATTGTAAAAAATATTTGGTTTTATTAAGAATTGTGATATTATTTAAAGTATTTAAAACATTAAAATTATTTTAATAAGATTTTAAAAGTAAAATTAGTCCAATTATATATCTATTAATAATATTTTGGTCATTCTAATAAATTTCATATTGTGTTTTTAAAATGAAACTTTTACAACTTTTAATGATTTTCTCTTTTGAAAACCGCTTTCTTTTCGCATCTGTGGGTTTAATTATAAATTAACAATCACAAATTCTATGAAATTAATTTTTAAAAATGGTTTCCATATTTTTAATAATAATAATTTAAATTTTATAATAATTTAAACTTAAATTTTAATCATTATTCATTATAATATCAGTAAAAATTAATTATCACAGTTAAGGTTAAAACAGGTTTAGTAGAAGTTAAACTAAATGTTTATGTGGTAAAATAACCTTGAAAATTTTCCAAAATATATTTTATGGAAATATTCAGGACTCATAACCATTTATATTCAATAATGTATCATTTTTAAAAAATATGGTTAAACCTTTTTCTTTTCAAAAATTACAAGTGTGCCACACACCACACTTATATATGGTCACCACCTATAAACTTCAATTCACACCTAAAAAGAATTGGTATGGAAAATACCTACTAAAATTACTTATATAGTCTACTCTTTTCTTCATATAGTTCTTTTTTTGTTCATAAATCCATCCTAGGATGTATTTTTGAGTAAACCAAAAGAAGTTGTCTGAAGAAGAGGTTTCTCCCCTAACCGAGAATTTTTATTTATTTCTTCCTCAACCTCCTTAAATTATTATTAAATAATTTTGATAATATAAACATAATATATTATAAATAATGATATTTTTTATAATAATTTAATAAATTTCAACCATCTCTCCTCCCTCAAATGGGAAATGAAACTATTAATCGTGTGTGTGGAAAATTATCACATCACGAAGCAATGTAATTCATTTCCATCACCACTTCTCACAACTGAATATAAATAATTATATATTGTTTATATATGATATTTATTATATAGTTATATTTATTCAATTAAAATAGCATATATACCTGATTAATTTCCATTCTGTAGAGAATACAATAATGTTGTTCTTATGTCAGGCGGAGTACTACCTCACGAAGTGATGTGATTCGTTTTCTCACTAATGTTTTTCATAGAAGGTAATTGGGGTAAATTTAATGAATATATATGATTTAATGAAATAAAATTAATTTTTTATTGGTAATATATTATTTATCTTTCTTTCATTTCATCCATCAAGAAAATAAAGATAGTTTCCATTTTTATATATGGCATACCGTCTCAATGACCCTTATATTTCATCTTCTATCTCTAAATTTTATGTATCAATATAAATAAAAATATAATGAATATAGAAGATATTTATATAACAGTTAAAATTATATATATTACTTAACCATGATCAAAGTATAAGGAATAAAACTACAAAATCAAAAAATTTAGGAAAAAAATGAATTTGATACCCTAAACATGAATTTAACATGGAATTGTTAATAAAAAAGTAAAATAATTTCACAAGTAAATCATATATGAATATATATATATTCTTATTTTTTTGATATATATATAAATATATATATAATTAACTTATATTTAATATATTTCAAGTTCAAACATTTTTCGAATAATTTAATACTTATGGTAAGGGAAATATGTCATGCTTTTTTACTTCTGTGAAACACAAACCATATTCCCTACCTATTTACTTCATTTAGTGTATATAATTCCAATGAATTTATTTTAAAATAATTCACCTAAAAAGTTTTGGTATTTACATATCCATTTTAGAATCTCTCTTTCATGGGGTTTACAATACCAATGTTTCCAAACTGGTAAGGTATGTTTTGTAGATTTTCTTTCTTTGAGACATGTGATATGCAGAGATACTCTTTTATTAGCTGTATATATATTCCCATTTACATCTAATATCATAAATTTATTTATTCGCATTATATTTTATTTTCCATTTAATTTTATTATTTCATGGGTATTATGATTCAATGTTAAAACATTGGTAAGGGTTTTATGACACAATCTCATCATTTATTGGGATTGTTTGTGTTTGTGGTTTTGATAATGAAATCATATAAATCATCTCCCAAGAAAAACATAAATTTTCTAATCCTATGGTTATTTAATTACAATACATATTTTACCATAATTTTCATCTCATTATGTACACAATTGTTCAAAATATTTTTTTAATAAAAATCGTATTTATTTCGCTAATCTAGTGAAGACACTTTTTATTCCAAAAACATGTTTGTAATGGCCTCGCCCACCAGGAGCCTCCTAGAAATTAGAATGATGAACCTAGAATACCCCAATACCTCTTTATAATTTCAAGGGGTTGTAAACCAACACCGATCAGGCATATTAAGCACATATAAAGGCTTATCCTATGGTACATGTACGTACACACACTCACACACACACACATATCTACACAATAGTGAAAAGAAAATAAAATAAATGATACCAGAATTGAATGAATACATATATCTCATAACTAGAGTATTTAAGAGCGATATAAATAAATTAATAAAAATAATCTCACAAAATACTGTAAAATAATTCAAACTACTCAGAAGGAGGGGACTGTTATCAACTGCAACCATTGGTACACAACTCAGTCCCTCTAGACCGAAAATTTTTACCTACTTCGGGTCCTCCTAAGACTCCATCAAAAGGATTATCATCTATATAAGGAGTGACATGTTTGGTAAGAACCCATATAAAAATGAGTTTAACAATAAAAATTAGTCACCCAAAACCCCAAAATAAAATGGAGAAACTATAAGGAAATAGTCTCCTCGTCTAAAATCCAAAGGAGGAAACCTAATCAGTGAAGAACAAGTGACTCCATATCGACTGCTCCTCTATTATACATGAAATGTCAATTAATGTTTAAATTTTTTTATAAAAAAGGTATTTGACAACACCATAAGGAATTCTATAATATCATTGATATTCCCATCTTAGACTCTATGTCACATGAGATCCTAACCCCACCACCAACCTTAATATTCTACTCGATGCTTAAATATATCTCTAATATGAGAGATCTCACACCACGAGCCATGCCATAACTGATGGAACGCATATTAGAGATATAAATCATCAATAATATCTCTTTCACCCTTTATTTTACTCATATGATATATAACACTCATCAGGTATCACTGATCTGATGGTATATCCTCTCCATCTCATGTTGTATACATCTAAGAGAAAACACTCTTTGAGTCTCACCACATAGAAACTTATATTGTATCCCAGTGAATATCAATACTATGATAGGGGATCCCACCCATACATAATTTTGGAATCCACTAACCATAATTTACACTAATAATATATCAACTCATAGATATGGGTCACATCCAAAATTGATTAAGGACACTATAAACATAATATAAAACTCCATAGATCAAAACGCTCATATAGGGGATCACACCTAGGATAGATGGGGAATGCTAAAAATACTACCTAGAAATAAGACCATAATACATGGAAAGGGTTTCTCACTCAGTAACACTAGGAGATAATGTAAATACAACCCAAATAAAACCACTCAGTTGGGGATCATATAGACGAAAATGCCTCAAACCCTACTAAAATTGTCCACTGTGTATGGGATTATATACCCGATGAAATCAAAAACTATATAATCAAACCTAATAGCTAGGGGATATAAACACTACATATAAAACTCATGAATATTCTATGAAATCCACCTATGGAAAACGATGTGATAGAGGATCCCATCTCTGCCTACTGAAGGGATTATCAAACTCTATCCGAACTCATGATGTAGTGGGGATCACAATCCTATACTAAGGATATAATGAAACATTGTACCCTCATATGAATGGACCAAATTAAATCAGTCAACTGATAAGGGTCCTTAAAATTTTTATATTTTTGTCCCACTAGTGTCACCTCACACCACATCTCTCATGCCAAAATCATGTTCTCCATTACGTTCTATAAAGAAAACCACTGAAGAAGTGCTACTCTTAGGCCTTCATCTGATTGTAATATATGGATATGAATGAGAAATAAATATCAAAGGGTATTATATAGAGTGTAACCATAGTGAAAAGTGTTTCTCTAGGAATAGGACCTACGTTATTTAGACTCTCAATACACTGCATGTACTGGGAGAATACATGGTATGTGCTCCTTACCACACAACATGTGACCCCGTCGAAATCCATGGAAATCTTTTCTTGCACAGATGGACTGGGTATCCATTTCTCCATACATCGAATTTTCCCACCGTATACATTGTGTTCCTCTTATTTCATCCCATGACAATTTCCTTGTTCATACCCATATAACTCAAATTTTTTCCTATGTCTGGTGGCCTTATACTGTCACTAGGCCATGTCCCTTAACAAAGAAAGCCTGACCATTTCCAACATCCACAAAACATGGGTTCATTGAAATATGTGTACCCTAGTACATGGCATGTAGTCCTGAAATTTTATCTTCCCCTAATGGGAGTAACACATAGTGTGTCCTCCTTTATTACATGATGTGTGATAAAGAATTCTTAATGACAATCCCCAACGTACAAACAAAAACCCCTAATTTCTACCCAAAACCCATAGATCTAACCCTAGGGGTATCTATAATTTTTATAGGGATATTAACCATTATTATATCATATCAAGGTTTTTTGGGGTGTAAATATCCAACCCACATTGAAATGTTAATGCTTCAAGTCCATAACAACTCATGAATCCTACTGCACCTCAATATTTTGAGGATCGTCATTAAAGAAGGGGTTTTGCAACATCACCATGCCTAATTTCTACCTTATCACATCCATCTCATAAATGGGGATCCTACATATCCTCTTCTATATGTGAGAAACCTTGTGGTAGAGGATATATTAGTTCATTTCTTTAAATAAACTAATAAATCATCAACACACCTGCCAATATTCCTTCAATCGACTACCCGATGCAAAAATATTATATAGAACCTTGGGAAAAACTCACATTTTGAACTCTAACATACTCTCATATTTTCAATTTGTCACTATTCTCATGAGTTATTCCCCGTTTTCATAAAAAACTATATGTGCATGGTATAAAGTATTTAATATTTAATAATCACTGTATTGACCTCCTTTGGGACCTCAAATCCCATGCCAACTTAGTTCTTGGATTTGTATATATTCCTAGAAATATTTCGAAGTCATACATGGAAATATTATAGTCACTAAACTCTCCCAACCATTGAGTATTTTAATCCTAAAAATATAAATCATTGACATATGGGTTTAAATTGAGGTATTAACAGGGTCCCCCATTCTTGTGATCTCTCCTAATGGTTCCAATGCAATCCAAAAATGTGCATTTAGGGGAACTGGAAACCCAATATGCGTCCTCTCTGGTTAGAACCCAAACACCAATTGGTACCAAAAAAGACTTATCACACATATTATCTAGCTCAAACCATGTTGACCTCATGCCATGAATAATGCACATGACTCCCCAGCTATGATAGGTGGAAAACCACAAAAACCTGGTCTATCTATGGACTCAGGGTCTAGCAGTATACCACCTCACTAAATTTCCATAGAGACTAATTTTACATAGTAGTCCTAATATTCATTTTCATTAACTAAATCCTCAATATCCATCTTTATAACCAAATCTATAATGATAAATTTTTTATCCTACTGGCTCTAGCTTCTATAACGGTGACCTGAATGGACTCCTAAATGTGGGATCAAATTATGCTGATTTATATGGTGGATAAAAAACTGCAATACGGCAACATGAAAACCTATAGCATGTTCTACATTACCTAAATAGTTCACTCTACATAGCATGACCACCCTCCCGGGTGTACGAATGAGGGAATGGAACCTCCTCGACACCTCATCTCATAGTGTGACAAGTGTCGTCATCAATCTTTGAAAGGTAAACGTACTCCCAACCTTCAGAAAATTCATCATGAACATGTCTAGTAGATTAACAGTCATGGAATTCCTCTCAAATAGAATTCCTTATATGTTCCTCCCTTATTTAATAAATAGAATAGGTGTAACCAATAACCACTAAAGACATGTCATGTTATCCTCAAGCATCTTTCATGCATCTCAAACACTGAGCACATATGGGTACCAATGAAACAAATAATATGACAGACTAATCCAAAAATATTTAAGGACATAGAATATAAGTCACATGTATTCTTCATAATATAACACAAGGCTACCCAAGTGTACACACTAGGTTTTACTAGGTCCTCCATCTTCAAAACACCTATAACACCATGACTCATGAAGTTCCATGGGAGTAAACCGACATGTTGATGAAATTATCATGACATTCCCTGGGTGAAAAATATATATAGAATAAAACACTCAGTTGGGAGGTGAACCTGAAACATCCTCAAGTATACATCTTCATCTCTACCACTATAGTATGAAACTAAAATCTCAGATCACTACTGCTATATGGGTCATACTAGCCATCTGATAAACGTCAGTTGTATCTACCCACATATTACCCCATCCTACATGGCCAGAGATCACCCTATATAATAGAGGAAAAATCTGTCCCACATTATAAAAAAACTTCCACACCCACATGAATAAATCATCTTAGCATATATGTTAATAAACCAATCCACACAATGAAAAAAATAGTAAGGAATCTATTTGTCACTATATGATGGTTTTATGCAAGGATCTCCCTCCACTAGAGTAATGTATCACTAAATAATGAATATTCTTAACTATGATTGTTTCTTCTGGTTCCTCCAAGCATATGGTTAGACAAAAATGATCTAATGGTATCACTAGGCCTCAAAATAGGTCTATTCTCAAGGAATAGTGGCTCATGATTCTATGATAATAGAAGATGGTGCCAAATAGTCACATGTCACACCAAAAACCACACTCAAGACAATAGGATTTAATCTCTTCATACCTAAACCTCATCCATTCCATTTAAATCATATTCAACCCAATCATAGATTTCACAGACACCTTAAAAAGTATCCTTCACCGAGTATGAAATTTATAGAAACTCATCCAACACACCTCAACCCCATCCTTTTTTGGTGGAACTAACTCACTTGTGTAGTTTTGTATCACACCTAAAAAACACATCTTAGTAGGGAATCATTCCTCTATATTGTGATTTCAATGAAATTTCAATAAATCCCATTATAGTTATTTGTTAATTCCACCACATCATCCTAGATAATCCTTGAGTGAGAATGTTCATGAAAATGTTATCCCACACCTATATCTAACAATACTACTAAAAAATTAAAAAGGATATTGATCATTCTTCTAATCATCCATGGAGCCTCTATGTTATAGGCCTCTAAAACGTTCATTTTTCCTCACACATGTAGTCCAAATCCCTAAGCCTAGTGTGAACCACCTGGGGGTGGTGGTAATGTTAGATTGAACTATTTTCTACCTCTTTATACTCTTTCTACCCCTCCACCACTTACATCTTCATGCAGATCTCCTTAATATTGTTTTATTTCTCAAAGAAGGTGGTTTATTAACCATATATCACATAATGATATCGAAGGGTAGACAATATCACATGATATGTCCCTGTTAATTATAAGAAAAATACTAAATCTATAATAAAGGACTAGAATCATCCTAAGAGCCCTATGTTGTATAACCCCCATCCTAGGATCATTTATTAGGAACCTCACATGCCCAGATCCATGATCCTACCAAAATTTATCCATTTTCAAGGTCTAAACTCCTATGTGAACAAAACAAACAATCATTGTCTTCTTAGTAAGAAATATCTACACCAACAAGTCTTACTCAAGAAATCAAACATAGGTGGGAATGAACAGAAATATCAGAAAAGATTAGATATCCTAGAATAAGACCTAATTAATGGTTCATGCATAAAAATAGATCTCAAACCGGATCATGGGAGTATCATGAATTGTCTTTGAACCACTCTGGGTATTTTTCCATGGTCATGATACCCTACATAAGCTGCAGAAGATCCTTGCTATGAAATGATTACAATGTGGTTGGATAAAACTCTTCCCTAAAGATCCACTAAAACTCCAGCCAAGTTAGAATTGTATCATTGTTTGTCAGAGTCACTAGACTCCACCATCACCCGGATGAACGTTGTAGTGGGATCATAACTAGGACCACCATCTGATCATGAAGTGCCCTTATAAGGTGGAAACATGTGTGACTGCCTCAAACTGGTCATCATCAATATGAGGGTCTGGTTCACCTCGATACCTAGGAGGTATCCACCTTGGAAACTAACGTAGCACACTCAACCTACATGCATCCTCACCCAAACCATCTGGCAGAACAAACTACTGAACAGGTGGTGTATTGACTGGAAAACCGTTCGGAGATAGTACCTCCTATGTAGAAACATACACTAAAGCCTTGTCATTGGGTAGATTATCATCACAATCCCACCATGGAACCTTTCCCAGTTATGGTCATGGTGGCATAATAAAATAAAATTGACACACACCATGGTCAATGAGTATATATTGGGAATGAACTCAACACAGAAATTAAAACAAACACCGAGTCCAATAGGATTCATTTAACAAATTTTTTCTGCAACTAGTGCCTAAGTGTTCAAAGTCTACAAGATGGTTTTCAGAGTCCTGGTGAAAAGGTACATCATATTCATCACCAATAAAATATTTCTAGGCCTAAAAGATGATCTAGAAATACTTCAATGATATTTTTATAAATCCCAAACCGATCTCACAACTACAATTCTTCTAACTCTGATCCTAAGGATTGACCTCCTCGGATAACACTTTGAAATAACCTGACCCACTGAGTCCCATCTAGTATATGGAACACTGATTAACCACTACCCAAATCCTAACTCCAATAAGATAGAGGATAGTATCCTTCATATAATACACATATCTCACACATGGGAGGCCTTAAACTATGTTACCATTATGCATGTAAACACAAAATCTCCATGAAACTGTATAGAGATAACAAACACCTGATGGTAGAATTTAATGCATAAATTTATACCAAAAATAGAGTCTGATAAAATTATAGAAAGCGAAAAAATGGTAAAATACAATACCACCAAAAATTAGTAAATAATCCAACCTTTTTATAAGGATGTGAGTGTTTTCAAATGTAACCACCAGTACATATGACAGTATGTATAGCTCACTAAGTTCTGCATGCTTTAGGTCCTCCTAGGACACTACTGAAAGGATTTTCATCTGTATAAGACTGTAAATGTGTAGGAATATTCTATTTAGGGGTAAGTATAATAAAAATATATTTTCACCCAAAAAATTTAAAATACAAGGGATAAATAGTAAATTATTAGTCTTGTTGACCCAAAGTGGTGGAAACCCAAGAGAGAGAGAATAGGAAACTCCATATATATTTTTCCTCACCTATATGTTAAAATATAGCTTATATACACATGATATAACAATCAAGATATTTTAAATCACCATAGGTACTTCCAAAATATTCTTGTTATACTCATCTCATACTCTATGTCTCATAGGATCTTGACCTCACTACTAGCCATAAGATTCTACTCGATGATCAATGATATCGCTCATCTAGGAGATCTCAATTCATGAGCCCTTCCATCACAAATTGTTCTCATCCGATAGATATCACTCAACTATAATAGATCTTACTTACATGATGGAACTCATCCAAGAGATCTCACTCATCAGGTATCACTAATCTGATGGCACGTCTCTAACAACTCAGGTGGAATACATCTGAGAGAAAATGCTCATTGGGTATTTCCGTGTAGAAAATCACACTAGAACCCAGTGAATATTGATACCTAAATTGGGGATCCCACCCATAAATGGTTGGGGAATCTACTAACCTATGTTGAAACCCAAAAAAATATCATTATACAAATAATAGATTACACCTAGGATCACAAGGGGAAACCACAAACCAAATATGTAACTTTTCATACCATAACGCTCAGATTAGGTATCACACCAAGGACCACTAAGGGACCCTGTAAACCTTAAAAAGAATTAGAACTGTGATACATTGATAAGAAATATCACTCAAGACTATTGGGAGATGCTGTGAACCCATCTTAAATCAAACCACTAGGTATGGGACTATATAGATGATGATGTCATAAACCCTAGTGAAATTAGCTGCTATGAAGGGGATCGTATACCTGATGATACCTCAATCCATTATATATTAACCTATTATAAGGTTTATCTCCTCCAATTTTATAAAATTCAGTATGATACAATGGGCACCACCTAGGTAAGATGATACGATATAGGATCTCACCCTGGCCTCCTAGAGCGACACAAGGACTATATCCAAACTCCTCATATATAGGGGATCAAAATCATGTGATGAGGAAAACATTACAGACCATACCCTCATAAGAATGGACTAAGGGAACTCACTCAATTGATATTGGTCCAGATGACACCGAAATAATCATTCTGAATGTGTTACCTCATGCTGCACCTCTCACACCAAGACCATGGTTGCTATCATGTTCTATGTGTAAAACCACTCGGGAGAGGCTACTTGTGGTCCTCCATCTGAGTCAGTAAGATAGAGATGTGTGGTGGAGTAATATAAAAGGTGATTTCACAACGTGTACCCTAGGAAAATAATGTTTCTCTAGGAACCATCCCCTGATCATGTCCCCTATTGGTCGTGCCCCTATAACTCAACTTATGGCGGTATCTTCTAGTCATGAACCGCCACATGTCCATGTCCATTAACAAAGAAATCATGGACATGTCCCATGGATAAAAAACATTGTATCACTGAATATTGTGTACCCCAAGTATATGATGTGTTGTAATACCCCATTATTTTATGATATGTCTCTTTTTAATTGAATTTAATCTCTTCGATAGTTTATATTGCATGCAACACTGAGTCTAAACAAACCCAAAAATATATTTATTGAAACCTATCCATTAAATTAGGTGGAATAAATAGTATTAACTTAATTATTAAAAACATAATTTTTCAAATCATTTTTAATGTATTAGTTATTTATTTTTTAATAGGCACTTTCTTTTTAGTAAAGTCAATTTATTCTTAAATAATATGTTTTATTCAAAAATGGATTTATTATTTTCATGAGTGAATATTTTAATAAATTAATTAATCTTATATAAATTTTATTCTATAAAAAATGTCATTTTTTAAATCATAACATTAAAATTACATTACTGAAATTTTTTTTGTGTTTTTTCAAAAAATATTTATTTTCCCGCAAATTGAGAGAAATGCAAATTTGTTTTTGAAAACAATTAGTTTATTTCAACAATTGAAAATTATTTTTTTATTTTATAATTAAATAAAAATAAAAATAATTTTACTGTATAATTAATGATATAATTATGATCATTGGAATCAATTTCTTTGTAGAATTTTGACAAAAATATTTTTATACATAAAGATGGTATTTTTCTAAAAAATATATTTCTTTGTGTTGGGATGGTTTAATTATAATTTAAATTGTTAAAATTATATGTTTTTAATTTTTAAAAATGAAATCCATATTTAGAATATGTGTATTAAAATTTATTAAATAGGTCACTTTTATTTTTGATCAATTTCAATATTAACCATAGAACGTTTTATTAATGAGGTATAGGGTAAATTGGTTAAGCAAGGTTAAAAATAAAATTATATGGACTACAAAAAGAATCTAACACATGCCTAAATTTTACTGTATGATTATATTTTATCAATAACAATTTAATATTTTCTATGGAAATTTATATTTTCACTTAATATTTTTTTCTTAAATCATTTAATTTTTTAATGTTAATTTTTATAAGATTATGATCTTTAAAATATTTTATTTCTGTATTTAATAACTATAACATTTTTCATATATGGTTATCTAGAGGATATGTTAAAATAAAAATATTTTCCTAAAACTTAATATTTATATACATCATGTTAATTTATTTTTAATTTTTAGTGACGAAACAATTGCCTCAATTTATTATACAATTATGATGCAATAATTATTCAACTAATGGAAATATCAAATAAATGGTATTAAATTTTTTGAAATTAATATAACTTGAGTGAATTAATATTATAAATGTATATTATACATGATTATGATATATTAGGGATGTATTAAATGATTTTTTATGTTATTTTAATATTTTTATATTATTAACATCAATATAATGAATAGTGTCGAACACGATAATATTGATATTTTAGGAATAAGATATTTTATTAAAATATTTAAAAAAAGTATTAAATTTTCAAAAAGATGATAATATATGGTCAAAAAATTCATATCCTATTAATTTATAGTCATGTAAGATTCATTTGGTTCTATAATAGTCTTATTATATTTTAATATTTTGAGAGTTTCGTAAAGTACACCCCACTTAAATTGAAAAAGGAACCCCTTACTTCACTTATTTATACCACTTTGATCTATATAGATCAACGCAAATCTACCCAATTCTCTTATCAAAATCCTTATTTATTTCTTGAGATTATGTTCCTTCCCAAAGACTCAACCTAGGTCCTTTAAGATAATTCCTAAATGAGCTCTTTAATTGAAGAAGTAATTGTTTTTAACGAAACTTTCAAATCAAATTCTTCTTATACTTCCTATTAATGTATTTTTTATATAAAAAATTAATATCTAAAAAATCATATAATTAAAAATATTTTATTAGTATTATGAGTAAACCATAAAAAACTTATTGTCCATCCTCCCAAAAGTTAAATTTCTATGTATGTGTACGTATGGCTTACCGTCTTCATGTAATGGTGTAATTTTTTTTCAACACCATTGTACTTTGATTGTTATAATAATGAATATAATGGTTATTTATTATAATTATGAAATTATATTGATTCTTTAAAATTATTATATCATCTATTTCCCTAACCATTTAAAATTAATTTAATGATACCATCGCTTGTTTGTGCGTACATCCTACCGTCACGACGATGTGATGTAAATCATTTTCCATGTAAACATTCAAAATTGGTTCTAAAATTTAATTAAATGATTAAATGTTATATTTATAACATTAATATAATTCTAGATATGATGGATATATATCCTAACCAAAATAAATAGGAAAATACAAAAAAAAACATGGATGAGAAAATAATGCCATTAACACCCAAAACATTAAAAATAATGAAATAATATTACTGAAATGGTGAAAATTTGTTGTAAAAGGAACATTTACGATATTATAAAAATGAATAAGGTTATGGAATGAATTATTAACTATATTTAAACCATATAAAATCATTTAAATTATGCACATCTAAAGGTAGTCATGGGTTAAGGATTCTTCATCTCAATGTTTTTCATTGATACATATATGATGTTTTCCACCAATTTATTTTTATGAGGTGTATATATAGAATATTTGACATATTATGTAATGGATATCCTTTTTACATGATAATTTAAGGTACATTTTAAGTTATTTATTTCATAGTGTTTATGATTCAAAACATACCAAAGAAATGAGGGACTTTGTGTCAATTTTCATTCATTGAGGCATATTTTGATGTTATGCACCTATAATATTTTGAATGTTTTATATAATTCCCATTTGATATTTTTTATCATGAATTTATTTATTCACATGATATTTAATGTTCTTATAAATTTTATTCTTTCATGGGGCATACAATTTGACTGATTACAAAGTGGTAATGTGTTTTGTCTCAATTTCACTTTATTGAATCATATTTTAATATTATGTAACTAATTTAACATATTTAGTGTTTATAATTACCCTTTAATATATTTCGTATCATCCTTAATTATAAATTAATGTTTTATTAAATATCCATATTATTTTTCCATGGATATTTTTATTTACTAAGTTGTATGTCATTTTTACACACAGTGATTAAAATAAAATTTATTTGAATAATTAGGGAAATAATGTTAAATGTGTATTTTTAATTCAATAGTGATATTTGATGATAAGGAAATTTTTTATCAATTAAATAGATTATTCATTATATAAGGAATTCTTTGTAAAAACAAGACAATAGTGGGGACATGTTATATATGTCCCCTCAATGCATCTATACATCTCGTGAGAAATTAATTTTTCCAAATTAATTTTTTTCCCATTATGATTAAATTATCTAATCAAAAATATTGAAAGTATAGATTCCATTATTACTGATATCATGGTGTTATGTACTAATCATTCCCCTCATTAATAATTCTGTAATTATTATCCATGAGATTTTCACAATTATATTATTCATGGATTTAGATTGTGTATAGGTTATTCATAAAATGGAATTTTTATCCAATTATTTACATTTTAATAATTATTATGACTTATTTCTCATGATAGAAATTTTGTTGATTAAATTTATTGTTTGTTGATTTTTTTTCATTTCTATATTGATTATTGATTATTGATACTATATATATTCTATTGTATATAACCCTCTATGAGAATCAGATCTCACCCCTTCTTAATTTTTCCATTCTCCATGTTATGAATATGATATCATTGAATGAGTTTAAAGATGAAAATTACTTTTATTTGGTATCTATGATTAATTATCATTGTAATAATGTAACCATGTATGTATCATGATCTCTAAAACTACTTAACTACTCAGTCCATTAGGATGTAGTTCCTTTTATCTTATACCAATGAAAAAAATGTAGACACAAAATCTAGTCTTATAGGGTTGGGGTTATTACAATTGGTATCAAATTAAGTTTTTTCAAAGCCTTTGAAACTGTATTTTAAAATTAACTTATCTAAAATGATATATATGATAATACCATATAGTATTTGTTTATTTATACCATTAGTGTGATTTTATGTTTTGGATCAAGATTCTTTATAATTTGAAGTTAATTTAGTATGTTGTATTATTATGTAATGGATACTAATAGAAGAAAGAGAATATATACCCATAGTTAATGTAGGTATTTTCCTATAGAGAAAGCGAATACATCTAGTATTGGAACTGAGTAGATAATGGATATATTATGGTACCTTAATTTGGTTATAATGAATAACATTTTCTAAATTGAGAAAAATTTTGTTCCATTGTGTGATTATTTTATGATGGATCGCTTCATGTGATAGAATCCCCCCTTGATTTAGTGTGACTACTAACCATGTCATACCTGAGAAATGGATTATATCCTTTGAAAAGATATTTCGTGCCTTGGGATGCAATGAAAGGGAAATGTTTACACTATGATTTTATTATATTATTGGAGATATTGATCAATGGTGGTCATTGATCTAGAATACTAATAAAGAATAATATGTAGAACATATAGAATAGAGATCTTTAAAAGCTATATTATTTGATAAATATTTCTCTCATAAACAACAAACTAAGATGAAGAGAAACTTCCTCATATTAATAAAAATGGAGGGCGAAATTGTTATGGAATATGATTCTTCCTTTAAAAGACTATCCATGTATGATATTGGTTATATATGTAATTAATATAGCATGATTGATCATTTCCCTGAATTACATAACCCAAACCATCACAGAGAACTGGTATCCAAAACTTTATCATCATATGAAAAAATAGTATTATGTTCCAAAAAAATAGATAAGTAATTTTATAGATCATATGTATTTAATGTAAATAGATAGAATAAGAGTTTTGATGAGATTCATGAGAAATTTAAATCACCAAATAAGAACAGGGGAATTAATTGATTTTAATATTTTGAAAATTATGGTAACACACATCTATGGTAATTTCTGAAGGGCGTAGGAGTGTGTTAAAAGTGCGGAGACATGGGTAATCTATCTTAGGAATATAAGGGGATAAAACAAAATAATAATATACAGAGCTTCAATTATAAAAAAATTGGGAAATAATCAAACTAATGTCCCACGAACCAAGGGAATCTGTCATAGAAGATTTGAAGGGAAGAAGGCTAAGCTCATCTAGTCACTATAGTTGAGGTAGAATTTCCCAACAATGTTATGGTGGGTATATTAATCATAACCTCAAATTTTTCTAATGAATTTTTTAATTCTGGATCCACACATTTAATTATAATATTTATGTTTGATAAGAAAATTATATATTTTCCTTTTAATTTATAAAGGTAATTTTCAATCAAAACTCCTAGTGGATGTCTCACCCGAATATGGATGTATCAAGAAGCTCCCATTATGACACATGAACGTGATCTATTTGTAGACATTATTATAATATCTATGGTTGGATTTGATATAATAATTGGTGAAGAATTTATATTTATGTATGATGAAAAACCTTATTTTAAGTAAAATAATATCATGATGAATGATGAATGAGTGTAATTCCTTGTCGTTATAGGATATACTTAATCAGCTAAGCCATGTCAACATTCACATCATATATCTTTTCTAAATGATATTCTTTGGAAATAATATAAGATAGATGTAAAGGGTAATATCCTAATATAATATGTACTAATTGTATAGGAATACATTTTTTCATTTTTTGAGGACTTACCTAGACACCCATCAGAGTATGAGGTTAACATTTCCATTTGTTTAATCCCTACTGAATGGCATGTATCAATTAATCAAAATATATTGGAAATTGTTGAATTAGTGGAGTTGAAGAAAAATTGGATTAATTGAGTGTTAAAGGATTTATTTGTCATAGTTTATCACCAAGGGGAGACCCTATTATATTCATAAAGAACAAAGATGGATCCATGAGGCTCTGTGTTGATTATAGGTAAATAAATGGTATAATAATAATGAATAAGTATCCTCTACTGTGCATTAAAGATTTATTTAATAAACTTCATGGTTTTAAATATTGTTTTATGATTAAACTTTATTCTGGGTATAATTAATTATGATTAAAGATGGAATACATTCTATAGTCAACATTGTGAATTAGGTATGAATATTATGAGTATACTATAACACCTTTGGGGCTCACTATTATACCCTCTGTTTTAATGGATATAATGAATAGAGTATTCAAGGAATATAATTTTGTTGTGATATTTATTGATAATATCTTATGGTATTATAAAATCAATGACGGTCGTGGGAATCACATGAAGATTATTCTAGTTTCTCTTAGAAGGAATGATCTATATGGTAAATTTAGAAATTCTGAATTATAGATTAAAAAAATTTATTTTATTAGCAACATTTTCTTTAACAATGGAATATCAGTTGATTCTGCGAAGACAAAGGTTGTCCAAAAATGGACTACACAAATGAAAATAACATAGGTAGGTAGATTCATTGGTTTGGGTGGTCATTATGGCTTATTTATTTTTAATTTTTTTATTGGATAACCTTTTAACTAATATCAGATGTAAAGGGGCTATGTTTATATGGAAAATGAAATGTGAAATTTTTTTTGATTATTTTAATTTAATAATTGTAAATAATATATTTTGATTATACACATGGGAATTGAAGGGTTTGTGATATATAGTGAACCATTATAGAAAGGAGTGTGTTGTGTCGTTCTGAAACATGATAAATTTATTTCATATGAACCATGTAAGATTAAAAATCATGAACAAGATTATCTGACTAATAATCATGAATTAGAATCATTAATCATTATAATGAATATATAGAATCACTATCTCTATTGTGAAATAATTGAGATATATATATGGATCATATGAGTTTTAAATATATATTATCATTTATATAAGTCAATATGAAGCAATGATAATGGTTCGAGTTACTAAAGGATAGTGATTTCTCAACATGCTACCTCATGGGAATGTAAATAATGTATATTATACATTATTTATGAAAGATCACGGATTTTTGCCCCAAATGATGTTTGATAATGATTATATGTTCACGGAATTAGTAAATATATATATAGGCATTATTGAGAATGGATGAAACCACTCCTTTTTCAAATGATTATGTAACCATCTTCATTGTAAAAGATACAAATAAATCAATTTGATGATGATAAATTTCAGAATAAAATTAATATTGTGAATGACGGAACATTGGATGGCGCGGTACTATAGAAGGTATTATAGCAGTAGAGGCACTATAGTAGGGACTGTAGCGGTGGTAGTACTGTAGCATGTACTGTAGCATCATGGGTACTATAGCTGTACTGTTCACCGAGGGGTCATTTAGGATAAAAAATGGGCTTTCAAACCTTGTATTCATGCCACTTTTCCTTGGGCCTTAGGGCTATATAATGGGTCTCCCACTACCCACATTAAAGAGGTCTTTTATTTAAATAAAAAATCGAGGCATCATCCCCAGCCTTTTTAAAAAATTAGAACTACTTTATGATGCTCATAGATCAAATTTCTCTATACACCCTGGTAGTACCAAGATGCATATGGATATAATGTAAAACTTTTAGTGGGATAATGTGAAGAAGAAAATTGATGACTATGTGCTATGATGTCTTGTTTTTTAAGAAGTGAAGGCTGAGAGATTGTATCCTAGAGGATTCATGCAACCACTTCCTATTCATAAGTGGAAATGGGATGAAATTAAAATGGGCTTTACCATAGGACTACTAAGTAAACCTATAAGAAATGATGTAATATGGGTTATTGTTGATTAACTTATAAAATATACACATTTTTTATATAATATTTGATTTACCTCTATTGTTCCTAGAAAGACTCTATAAAAATGAAGTTATTATATTTGATGGTGCACCTCTATAGATTGTTTATGATTGAGATCCCCATTTTATATAAAAATTATAAAAGAGTATTTAGAATGCTCTAGATAGTATGCTTCATTTGAGAACTACCCACCATCATCAAAATTATGGATAGTCTAAAAGGACTACTAAAACATTATAAGACATGTAATTATCATTCTAACATGATAGTCCGGGTTTGTTGGATCAGTATATACCTTTGTTATAGTTTTCCTTTAAGAATAGTTTTCATTCATGAATTAAAATTTTGTTTTATAATGAATTATATGAAAAGAGATTTCATACTATAAATTGTAGGGTTTAAGTTTCTAAATGGAAACTTATAGGCCCAGAACTTGTTGAAGAGATAGTAAAAAAGGTATATATTGTTCAATCTCGTAATAATGTAACTTAAATTAGAAAAAATTGTTATCCCAACAACCGGAGAAAGGATTTGGAATTTCATGCGGGAGATCATGTCATTATGAAAGTATATCCAGGGAAGTATATGATAATGTTTGGTGATAAAGGGAAAATAATACCCAAGTATATTGGACTGTTTGAAATGCTGGAAAAAATTAGAGTTGTATCTTACCAATTAGCAATGCCACCATGTCCTTCCAACCTTTATGATGTGTTCCACAAATCATTATAAAATAATTACATACCAAACCAAATTAATGTACTCATTTATGAAGAAATAGAACTAAAATCTAATTTATCATTTTATGAAGATTCTATCAATAGTCTTGACACTCGTGAGAAAGTGTCTAGAAATCTTATGCTTTGACTGATAAAGGTAAATTGGAGAAACCATAAATTGGAAAAAGAAATTTGGGAACCGAAGGATGTTATGAAGAATACCCAACCTCATCTATTTATAAGGTAATTTTCTTTGTAATTTCAAGTAAGAATATTTTGTTATGTGGGTAGAATTTAGTACTCATATATTTTACAGTCACTTTTTAATGAAATTTAATCCCATTCATGCCTTGCATTCCACATAACACCAAGCGAAAATGAACCACAAAATATTATTTATAAGGCCCTAGCCTTAAACCTTACTTAATATTGAATTAAATGAGTAATTCACATTGAGGATCTTTTCAGGTTTAGAGTTTTAGAGAATTAAGACATAACTATTACATCTCAAAAGATTACAAAGTAGTCTCTCCTACTAAATTTCCATAAAATAAAAACTCTTAAAAAGAAACATATCTAGTTTCATGTTTTAGGTAGCATGACTTTCCCTTGATCCCATCCTTGACCCTATTCCACGCTAAGTCCTGTTAAAAACATTTCAAAAACTTGGGATGAGCATAAAACTCAGTAAGGGATACACAAAGAATGAAAACTGTTAGTTTTTCAAAACAACAAGTAAACCATGTATACATTATCAATGTAATACTTTTGACCTTCATGAAGTAGTAAAAACTCTTCACTGAAAAAAATATATCATTACTTACCTTTTTGTATCCAAAGTATTACCATAAAACCCATATAAAGAACACATAACATATATAAAGGTAACTTGGGACATAAACATACTTGAGTGGAATAACCATACGGTCAACTTCCACACATATCACTTAATGGAATAGCCATACGGCCAATTTCCATACATACTTAATGGAATAGCCATACGACCGACTTCCATACCCAATGCATTGGAGGTTATAACGTAACCACCCGTCCTGGTATTCACGGCACCACCCGTCATATGGTTTATAACGTAACCACCCGTTAAAATTTCCAAGTACCAATATAAAACATAAAACCAATATAAATGAATGATAACATTTCCACATCACAATATATCATAATAGAATCCTTTATCAAAACCATTTTCAAAACCATTTAAAACATTTAATAAAGATATTTTTGAATCAAAGTGTCCCATACCACCTTGAATCATAAAATTTTAAACCATTAATATCCATATAAATAAATCCTTAAAACCATTTTGAAAACATGGATATTAATAAGAACAAATAATTAAAACATTTAAAACGACATTTTGGTTAAAGGGGTTTTTCTAAAATTAGAGACACTTGATTACAATAATTGAGGAATAACATTTAGTCAGAACTTTATAATATCATGAGAATAAATGGATTCATGATATAATACTCCAAAGGACAGTATATACACCATATAAGAGTGAATTGGTGCATAACAGCAATGAACCCTCGATAGAAATGTCAAATGTGATGAAATCCCTTATAAAGAAGGTATCCTTAAATTAAGGACAAAACAATCTCAAAAATAAGTGTGACAAATATAAATACACCCAATATAAGTGGATATTAAGTGTAAAACAATAAAAGGTCATTCACACATATTCAATGGATGACATATTCAATGACCACATGTTGAACCCAAAGAAATCGAAATTAGGTTAAAAAGTTCCCTTGACAGCCTAACGACATCACAACAAAATGACCTGATGAGAGATAAAAAGTGTATCTCATCACTTGGACATAAAATTTACATCAATAAGGATATATGAGAACATATCCCAACATAAAAATATGTAAATTAAAAGACCCAACAAAAGAAGTCTTTTAAAAAAGAGGAGGGTGAAAGGTTCCCTTACAGACTTGGGTATCATTCAAAACATACACCCCATGAAAGAAGGACAATATATCATTGATGTAAATACTCATAAATTAAAGTATATTACACAAAGAGTAGAATAATGGGTAGTAAATACACCACTCAATGGAATTTGTGGCAAATGTAGCATAAATCTCATGGGAATAAAACTGAGATGAAAAATCCCTTACGAAAATTCGGCAGCCTAACGGCGCCACTCAAAACGTCCAAAATGGATTGATGAGAGGAAATAGGGTCTCTAATCATATGAACATAATAAGTACAATAGGATTAATATAAAAGAACATCCCAATAATAAGAAATATGAGCTTAAAAGGAATGACATAAAAGAGTGTACTTAAAAAGAAAGAGAGGTGTAGGATCCCTTACCTCGGGTCCGACTTGACTCGATCGTTCTTTAATATCCTGAATAATAAACATGAGTTAATTTCTACTTGATTAATAACCTTTTTGAAGATTATTATTCCTTTCATATAACTTATTTCCATGTTATAAACATTATGTAATCATTAAGTTAATAATGATTGTTTTGTCGATATTTGGTTCTTAAGTCGAAAGTGGACTTCTTACAATTACATGTTGTTCGTGTGGTCAAAGGTTCTTTATATCCAGAATGAAATTCCTGATTTTGATATCATATATATCATATATATCCAGAATATACATGTATTTATAATATCACATAATCATTTAGAGGTAAGAAATGAAATGCACCGTTCATGGAGACGGTAAGCCGTACGTACGCATGAACGCTACTTTCATTTCTTTCTCATATTAATGGAATTAAAACTATATGAGAGGTATGTATATTTTAATTAAAGAATTATATTAATCATTTATATGTATCATACATCATATATATCCATTATATATATGTACTTATAATAGTACATAATATTTTGAGATAAGAAATGAAATGTACCGTTCATGGAGACGGTAAGCCATACGTACGCATGAACGCTACTTTCATTTCTATTTCATACATTAATGGAAAGAAATAATAATGATATATAGAGTTATATAATAATTCCAGTATAACATAATATATAATAACATTAAATCCATCCTTTATACGTCCCACGTATGGCATTAACGAATCACATCACTTTGAGGGGGCAGTAGTCCGCACTTCCTAAAATGGAGATATCGCGTATACCCATAATGGAAGCCATAAAGGTAAGACACAAATAAAAAAAATAAATAAGCTTAAGTAAAGAATAAACATATTATATATCATATATAAAAATAGTGACATCATAATGGCCACCTTTGAAGGTGTTAGATGAGTATTGAACAATCATCGTTTCGGGAGGCAGAATTTTTCCATCCACGGAAACCATATGTTCTTTAACCATTTGATGTAGTTGTGTGAGAGTGTAGCTCGAATAAATAATATAACAACATCCTAGTATATTGAAGATACTGGTTTTGTTACAAAAGAAGTAAATAAAAAGAGTTTTGGGGGTTGGAGAAGCAAAATAAATCAAATGAACATGAGAGAATGAATTACCTTTAAAATTGTAACTCCTTTTGATTTGATCCTAAAGGCTTCCTTTGAAAGGCTTATGCCCAAAGGGAATCCTATAGGATTAGGATAGGGATGTGGAGAGAGTTAATTGGAAGGGGTTTGCCGAGCCAAAGGCTTGAGGAGTGTGGGAAAAGAGGTAGAGGTGGGGGCCTTTTATAAGAGGAGAGGAGGGGTACTTTTGGAAAGTAAAGAAATATTACTTTATTTGAAAATGTGTTTCGGTTTTAAAAGGTCCCACATTGATATAATTCGTGGATAAGGTGATAAGGCTTCTAAATCCACTCATACAATAAGTTTTGGACATGTGTAGTTCATAGATTTTACATTATCTTTCCATTTTATTTAAATCTTCAAATAATGATGTCATCGCTGCATCATTATTATGTCATAAATAATTTAATTTATTTATTGTCTAAAAATTATAAGAAAAATACTATGATGTAGTAAATCGTTTTATCTTTCCAATGAATATTTATAATCAAAATGATGACTTGTATAACCCCACTTAAAAATTGTTTTAGTAAAACATATCATGTTTGTGTCAATTTTACTTTTACATTAAATAAAATGTTATTTATGTCATTTCCCAACCAAAGTGGATCCATGGGGTCACCAAGATGACCCATGGCTTTTCTTGGTCGGCCATGAAACAACCAATAGGTGTAGGACAAGTTTCATGGTGTTTTCATATTCTTATAATATCATTTTTACCTTAAACTACACTAATTACCACTAATCGCGATTAAAAACTTAATAAGTTACTATTCAACAAAAAAAATTATTTTTATCCCATTGAACCACATTTTACTTCTTAATGACAACCATGTATGTCGGATTTTTGAAATTCAAAATACATAAGTGGTAAAATTTCATTTAAACGAAAAATCAGCTTTTATAAGTACCACTTAGTGGTTTCACTATTAATCAAAAATTGAAGTTTTTCAGAAAAATCTCAAAAATTCACCATAAGCTATATTTGATATTCCGAATTCAAAAATGAAGTCCATTTTACAAAATTCAAAACATATAAATCACATTAATTAATTTAATAATTAATTCCCCCTGTCAGCGCAAATAGCGTGTTTTTATGAAACAATAAGTATCAAAAGATTGACACTAGTTTAAGTCTGATTTCAAAGTGAAATTAATTCCAACGACCACTATTGGATTTAATGGTAAAAATATTTTCTAATTTTACTTTAAAACCAATTCAAAATATTATCTAATCATATAAATAAATTAGATTAAAAAGAGTTTTTGAATTAAAACACAACATTTTACACTATTCATTAAAAATTGAACTTTATCGGAAAAATACCAAAAAATTACACAAAGTAAAATTTGATGTCCCGATTCTTAATAAGAGTTTTATTTGGTCCAAAAGAATGTATAAGAGTGATAAGAACTATATTTAATGAGGGTTCGCCATCAAAAGGCGATAAGTGAACCTTTAGTGAAAACTAGGGCATATACGCCTAAAAATGAATACTTTCCGTATTTTAAGCCTTTAGCTTTTATTGGATAAATGTAAAAACAAAAAAAAACATATATAATCATATTTTAGTTATTTCTATCCATTCCCGCCAATACAATGGCTACATGTTAACTACCATTTTAAAATAATATTATTTTATTATTAGAGTGCAATGTAAGATTCCCAAAAAACTCGTTGTTGCGTGTTGGGTACGCCATCGAGCATAGCGTCCCCTTTAAAGTCATATTAATATTTTATTCACAAATATGGATAAAAATAAAAATTTCATATTCTTTATTTACCTGGGGTGTTACATTATTATTAAAATTTATCTATTAAAATGACTAGTATGAGTGGCATTAAATAAATAATGTGATATATAATTTTCTTACTCATTTTTAATGTATTAACTAATTCATTTTTAATAAGCACAGGTTTTTAAGAAAATTCCTTTGATTCTTCAACAATATGTTCAATTCAAAAATGGTTTTCTTTTTTTTATGAGTGAGTATTATAATAAATTTTTAGAACATACAAAAATTTTATTTTATAAAAATATTATAATTTTTAAAATAATGATATTAAAATTACATTAGGTTTAAATATTCCAGATTTTATTAAAAATATTTACATTCCAATGAATAGTGAAAAATAACGATTTTTATTGAAAATTGTTTTTTTATTTCAACCATTAAAAAGTTATATTTTATTTATAACTGTTTTAAATGTAAAATTATTTATATTATATTATTAATAATCTAATTATCTTCATTGGAATAAATTTAGTTCTTTAATTTGGAATAAAAAATATTTATTCTTAAAAATGGCATTTATCTGAAATACTTTTTTTCATTTCATTTTGTGGTTTAATTATAAATTAAATTATATAACTTATTTTTATTAGAATATTAAAGATTGGATTTCATATTTATATTCATTGGTTCCATGTTTATTAAATTTTACCCTTTTATTGTTTGCCAATATGAATATTAACCTTATTAATTTTTTTTACCACGATAAAGGGTAGATTGGGTAAGTAAGTAAAAAAATAAAATGATAAATAATTAAATATAACCCTAACATATTAATAAATATTACATTATGAGTCTATTTCATCAATATTAATTTAAGGTTATATTATATGGCCATTTATGTCCATTTTAATAAGGTTATGATCATTATAAAATTTTATTTAATGAAATGTCAAAGATGTCTCATTCATATTTGTTATAATTATAACATTTTTAATATGGTGTTATCCTAAAGATATATTCAATATTAATTATTATTTTTAAATATAAAATATTTATCTACATCATGGATTGATTTTAAAAATTTTATTAATGAAATAATTATCTTAAATTATTATACAATGATGATGTAGTAATTATTCAATTAATGGATAAATAAAATAAATTATATTAGAAAAATTAAAAGATATATTATTTAAATGCATTATGGTAATAAAACAATTTGTTTAATATTACATATTATGGATGTATTAAATTAATTCATTCGAATTTATATTTTATTATTTATTTTATTAATGTCAAATTAATTAACAGATTCAATATTGACAATAATGACATTTTAGGAATATAATATTTTATTAAATAATTTAAATATCAAAGAAAAAAATATTAACAAAGGGGATAATATAAGATCTGAAAATTCAAAATGTTTTCATTTATATTCTATTTGGATGCATTTGGATCCTGTATAGTCATATTATAATTTAATATTATGAGAGTTTCAAAAAGTGTCCCTCAATTGAATTTAGAAACTGCCCCTTATCTCACTTATTTACACAATTTTTAGCCACATATCTTGACAAAAATATTACCATGTATCTTATAAACATACTTGTTTTTTATTGTGGTTTATTCCATCCAAAATACCAACCCTAAGTCCCTTAAGAGAAGTTATAAGGGATCTCCTTCGTAAAAGAGGTAATCATCTTTACCGACTCTTTCAAAATTCTTTCCTCTTCAACATCCACTTCATTAATTGTTTCCATCCTAAATAAAAAAATGTAGAAAAATATATATATTTATATGTTTTTTTATTATGATCAAACCATATTCCACTTTTTATCCAGCCAACAATAAGTGAAATCACTTCATGTACGTACGTACGACATACTATCTCTACGTAGTAGTGAAATTCATTTTTCAACACCATTTTACATGGATTTTTATAATGATGAAAATAATTGATATATGTGATAATTATGAAATTATATTTATTATTTTAAATTAATATAACAACCATTCACTACCCATACAAAATTTAGAGAATGATATGATTGCATGTTCGCACACATGACCTACTGTATCAACTACTTGATGTGATTTATTTTAAATGATAAACATTAAATATTGGTTATAAAACAATATTTAATTATTAAATATGATATTTATAACATTAATATTATTATTAATATGATGGATCTATATACTATGAAATAAAATAGGGAAAATCATGGAAAAATTTTGCATGAGAAAACAAACCAATTAACACCCAAAACAATAAAAATAAAAAAAATTCGTAAAAAATTGGTGGTAAGATGATATTAATTTATCATATAGGGTATTATAAATATTAATATGGTATAAGAATAAATTAATAACATTTTTAAACCATTATACATGAGCTTAAATTATGCATAACTAAATGGAAGAGTTTAGAAAGGGTTCTTCCTCTTTATTATGTTTCATTGAAAAATATTTGATGTCATGCACCTAATTGTGTTTATGAGGTGTATATAATTAATATTAGATATATTAAATCAAGAAGAAATTTTTTTGATATTTAATGTTTCATTTTATTTTATTTCTTTCACTGGTCATATGATTAAAATTTTACCAAAGTTGTATGGGTCTTCATCTAAAATTCCATTTGTTCAGACACATTATGATGTTATGAACCAATATTCTTTTATGAGGTTTATAAAATTCTTTGTTGAATAAAACTACCTATATGATACATTTTCAGTTATAAATAACTCATTTTATGTGCACTAAAGGTATAAATGGAAATTGTTGATCAGGAACATCCCTATGACTTTGATAAGAATAGTAATATCATGTTTCATGAAAACATGAAACAAATCACATGATTAAACTAAATTTCATTCACTTAAGTGCCTGAAATTTGGTAGGAAGCACTCTGGTGAATACCTAAAAGGAAAAAGTTTTTGTTACAAGTGTTGGATGCCTGGCTATTGAGAAAAATAATGTTAATGGGATGTGAAGAACTTAGTCAAAGAAATGAATAGAAATATTGCTCAATATAATACCCTTCCCACTCTATATTGTTTTGAGTGCTTGATGTTTTGGAATTATGAAAATAAATACCCAATCCATGGGTTCTTATAGATGGAAATCGTTAATATTTTTTGAAGATACAAGAAAAGTAGAAATCTGGTTCAATCACAGTGGTTCAAGTGAATTATGATAATTAGGTCACTCTTATACTCTCTTAATTATTTGGGAATTTCATGTTTGTTTTTTTATGAATAAGGCCTATGAAAATATTATTTCTCATCCATTGGTGAAATATCATCTGATTATATCCCTATAAATAGATTCTATAATAATAAAATAACATTAAATATTCTATTAGTACAAGGATGAACCGAAGCTTCAAATGAATTTTTTTGGTATAACATAATATCTAATGTAAGGAATAAAGGGTGAATTAAATTTTATAATTTTTTTTATGTCTATGGAAGATTAAAATAAGTTTTATGGATACCATCATTGGATTATGAGTTTAAGGATGGAAATATGTTTAAATTCACTGACACCACTTTTGAGGTTTTATGTGATTGCAGTTTATAAAGATTAAGAATATTGTAAGATATATTTATTGAAAAACAACCCTTTTTTATATATTTCAATGAAAATGTAATTTTATGAGTAATTCCATTAAACTTTATCAAAAAATGATTAATGGTAAACATATCCTTTATAATGTATCTCGTCTTTGATGTTGGGCTAATTATGGGTTATAGTTTATCGCATTACAAAGTCATCACACTTTGTTACTATATGAAAATAATTATATTTGGATCGGATTACCAGAATATACATTCAGTAACTGGTAAAGTTTCATGGAGTAATAAATTAAATTTTATATGATTGGGATATGAATTTTAACTCAATTGTTTGCTGAAGTCTTCAGCAAGATCTGGATACAAATTTGAGTTTCAATGTAGCGTATCTTTTTTAGACAGAAGGTTGGTATGATAAAATATTTCAAACCTTAGGGGATATTCTATGATCTAGTTAAATGTATCTAAAAGGTTTTTGGGATCAAAACCTTCCTTAATTTTTTTTCCTATAATTATAGATTTTACTCAATAATTTAGATGTATCCTAATGAAACGCTTTATGGAAATATGTGTTGAACTCCAACATGTTGGATTGAAGTTGTAGAATGAAAGATATTGGGACTTAAGATAGGTGATTAAATGGTAAAGAAGGTTAGATGTATTTTGAAACATGTATGGGTACTATAATTTTTATAGAAACGTTATGTTGATAATTATCATTGCGATCTATAATTTAAAGATAATGAGAAGGTGAATCTATGAATTTCCTCATGGGAGAAAAAAGTGAAAACTAAGACTTAGGTACATCGGTCCATTAAAATTATTGATCATATCGGGACAATATAGTATGTTTTGGAACTTCCACTAATCCTCTCTTAGGATTCCAATGTGTTCAATGTATCTCTCCTAAGAAAGTAAATACTTAATCCATCAAACATTTTAAACACAGAGTTTATACTGCTGGAGCATGATTTTTCTTATGAGTAACAACCGGTATAGATTTTGGATCATACAGAGAATGTTCTATGAAAAATTACCACTCACCTGGTTAATTTTTTTTGGTGAAACTACTACTTGAGGAAGTTTTATGAGAACTAGATGATATAATGAAGCATAATTATCCTCAGTATTTTGTACCAAGGTGATGAGTTTCTATGGTAGAATTTATTTTAATGGTGGTAGAATGTAACACCCTGAGATTTTGTGAAATATTTTTTTTCAAAAGAATTTATTCTTTCTGATACTTTTCATTACATGAAAAAATAATTTTATCTTTCATTACATGCAACGATGATTTTATCTTGCATTATAGATAACATAAAGTTTAAATGAAATGTGACATACTTTTATAATATTACTAGTTAATATGATAGTTATCTCTTAACTATTGAAATATTGAGTATGAATATGATTAAATAATGTATTAAAATATATGGTTTACATATGTATATAAAATTTATTCGTTGGTAACAAATTAATTATAAATTAAAATAAAAACTATTTTAAAATGAAGGAAATGTTTTTCTAAAAATCTATTTTTATGCACAAAAATTTATATTACCACAATAAATTAATAAAATCACTTTCAATAAATTATTTTAGTTAAAATTATATATTATATATTCAATAAAAATTTTAACATTCATCTTATATTATTTCTATAATGAGGATAATAAAAAATCTAATTTTATGCTTTAAAATGTTATTTTTCTAAGTGGTTTAATCTCATTTTGCACAATAAATTTCATTTTTTTCAAATTTTATATAATTTATTTTAAAAAATAGACATCAATTTTTAAATAATAAATTTAAAATTTCTTGGAGTGAATTTTTGATAATTTTTTTAAAGGAATGTTTTCTCATGAATATAAAGAAATAATGATTTTTAATAAGAATTATTGTTTATTATAGAGAATTTAAAAAATTAATATTTATTTTTAGATAATTTTATAAGTAAATTTAATTCAACTATATATCAATTAATCTAATTTATAATGTTGGAATCAATTTAAAATTGAATATATATATATAAACTTTTTAATATTTTGAAGATTTTCTCTATCGAAAATCACTTGTTCATCGTGTCTGCTGGTTCATTTTTAAAATAAATTTTCCCACATTTTTTATTTGAATTTGGAAAAATATATTCAGTATTTTTAATAATAATAATTTATATTTCTAATTAAGATCATGTAAATTATTTACCATTATGAATATAAAAAATAGTAAATAATAATTCTTGTATTTATGGTTAAAACATGTTTATCGAAGGTTAAAATAAAAAGATAAGAGGTACAATGACCTAGTAACTTTTGAGAAACTCATTATATTGAAATAATTTGGCCTTATTACCCACAATTATTGATAGTGGACCATTTTTTATCCTCATTGAATGGGGACATTTTGGTTATGCGTTTCTATTTTAAAATATTACAAGTGTGCCACTCACCTCACTTAGAAATTTCCACCTCATCACCTCACCTCTTCATACTTCCATAACCCATTTTTTAGCCAATAACTACATAAATATGTTCCTTATATCCCTAATGTAATCATAGAATACCTATTTTTTCAAAAATCCAACCTAGAGAGGCATTTTGTGCAAATAAAAATAAATTATGCCAAGAAGATATAATATCCCTAACCAAGTGTTTTATTTATTTTTCTTCCTCCACCACCATTCATTATAAATAAACCATGATGATAAAATAACCTAATTATCTTCCAAATACAAATATATTATTATGGTAAGGGCATTACCTACAACCCTCTCCTACTCTCTCAAATGAGAAATGAAAATGTTGATCATGTGTACGGTGGACTACCACTTCCGGAACTGACATTATTTTTTTATATAAATAATTATTATGGAAGTATATAATTAAAAATATATATAATTATACTTATATAATTACAATATCAGACATTCATTCTTAATTTCCTTTCTGTAGAAAATATGATAACATCATTCGTGTGTATATTAGACTACCGTCTCGCAAAGAGATGTGATTCATTTTGAACTAACACTTTTCATGGAAGGTAATTAGGGTAAATTTGATGAATGTATGTTATATATTTGAAATAAAAATTATTATATGAAGTTAGTATATTATTTATCATTATTGTAGTTTATTATTCATGAAAATATAATCAACCATCATGTGTAGGTATGACCTACCATCTTAGTGAACAACGTATTTCATCTTCTATATCTAACTTTTATTGATTACACTAAATACATATATAATGAATTTATTTGATATTTATATAATTTTATATATTATTTAACCATGATAAATGTATTATGAATAAAAAACCAAAATCAAATCATACATGAAAGACAAATCAATTATTACCAGAAACGTGACTTTAAAATGGCATTTTTAAAAAATAGGTAATGAAATGTCCTAATTAAATAACATATGTTATGATATATATATATATATATATATATATGGTTATATAATTGACTTCTATTAAACATAAATTTATTATATATAAGGTTCTAACATGTACACTAGATGTTGAGACTTATCATAATTGATTTTTGTATCACTTTTTACTTTTGTAAGGTACATGCCATATTCGCTACATAATTATTTTATATAGTGAATGTAAATAACATGAATGTATTTTATGATTAGTCACAAGAATATTATTTGGATTTAAATATATATTTTTTGATCTATCTTTCATGGGCTTTACGTTTGAAAAGTTACCGGTGTGGTAAGGTATTTTTGTCTAATTTTATTTCATTGATATATATGGTATGTTATAAACCTATATTGTTTTATGATGTTAATCTAAAGATCCATTGACATGTAATATAATTAATATATTTATTCTCATGATATTTTATGTCTCATTTAATTTTATTCTTTTGCGGTTCTTATGATTCAAGGTTACCAATGTGGTCAGGGTTTTTTGATACAATCTCATCATTTATCTGGATTATTTCTGTTTATGCTTCCACTAAAGAAATAATATTATCCAAATTGAAATAAAATAATTAATTTTACAATCTTATATTTATTTCATGATAATAATTTTTTTCACTTCATTTTCCTCACTTTATGTGCTTAAGAGTTGAAAATATTTTTTTAAGAAAAATCGTATTCATTTCTCTCTACGATCATAAACCCATTTTTGTTCAAATTTTTTTCTGTCAACATGTTTTAAAAAATGTTTTTAAAATTATTGAAATTATTTATTAAAGAGACCTTTGACCATTTTTAACATTTTACAAAAAAATTGAAAGGAATCTTCACGTAATTTTTCAGACAAAGTCTCATATAACATTTACAAAAAAATTGAAAGGAATATTTGATTTAACATGTATGAATTCAATTGGATTCCCACCATTATGAACTTTTTTTAATCTTCATTTAAATTTTTTAAAGGTTATTTTCAAATAAAATATTTTTAAAAAATATATATATGTTTTAAAAAGTGTTTTTTCAAAATGTAAAGGCTATTTTCCTCAAAAAAATATTCCAAGTGATCTTTCAAAATAATATTTACATCTATGATGACATACATTGATGTTACATATGATTTAATTGGAATATTTGCCTTGGATAGCATTCTTATTTATTATCTGGATGGTTTATGATTATGATTACATGATGCTTATGAAACCCTATTCTTTTTCCTGGATTTATACTATGATGAAATTATGAAATGATTATGAAACCTATTTATTTTCCATAGGTTATTATATGATGAGAATTTTATAAAGACTATTAATTTTCATGGATTTTGATATGGGGAATGTTTTTTAGGATCATTTATTTTCATTACTTATGATGCGATTAATTTCTTATGATTTTGTGGAACATGTATGTATGATTTTCATTATGTGTTGGGTAGAACCAATATCTCCTACAATTTTATTGAATAAAGATTAATATCTCATGAGATAAATCATCCTAGAAAGGGGAGTGAACCCATTTAATTAAAGGACCATTCCACTATGATATTATAGGTTGTGAACCTTGACTATCATTATGGTTTGGGGAGTGAACTCATTCCACTTTTATAGTTTTGGAAATGATCCATGACTACTAAGGAAATGAATATTTATAATTATTTATATTTTATATATCTATGTATTATTCCAATGTTATGTTCTCATAGCTCATATTATTTGATCACATTATGATTAATGTATTATGAACAATCATGATTTATACCATGACTCATGTTTATTATCTATGATATATAAGGTGTTGTTTTAAAATGTTGATCTCATTTTCTCATACCCTTATTCTCATGTTATTCTTATGTGATCATTGATTTCTCCCTTATATACCCTAATGATGAATATTAGATAACCCTTTCCTATGATCCATTTCCATGAGATTAAAATAAAGTTACTATATATCATATTTAAAAGATGGGTTATAGTTTTGGAGAACTTAGTGGGAGATAGTGTATATCACTTAATGAAAAGTTGTTTTTGTGTCCATGTTCCCAAAGTCACTAGACCTAAAAAATTATTTTATAGATCATCACGTTATGAAATGAATATTCATATATTAAGGTGTAATATTTATTTATGAGAATTTTGGTTCCCTACAATATTATATCCCCTCAATGCATCAGTATTTTAAAAAAAAACTAGATTTGGAATTTAGCTTATGCTTTACCATTTTGCGCATATTATCTTATTATAATTCCATGATGGTAGGATTTTGATGTCTAACATTATGAATTCTATCATTACAAAACTAGTTATTTTTATTCATGTGATTATTTATATTTTTATGTTATCCATGGATTAATTCCGTTGTTATGGTATTAGTTATATGGAATATTTTTTTATTTTTCATCGTGGAAATAGTATTCATGTTTTATTTATTTTATGATATATTATATTTTACACATTACCTTACTAAACATTCGAGCACACCCTTTATTATTTTTACTTTCCCCAGGATACCAATAAGGGATCTAAGAATCAATTTTGGGATTTACTAGAGAAAATAATAATTTTATCATAATAATTATTAAATAATATTTCATGATATGAGATATACTGTGAGAATCATGTATGTGTCAAGTCTCCTAAGACAACTAAACTATTTTATCCTATAGGATGTGATCCCTTTTATATGTTACCAATATAGTTAAATATCCTCTTCATATGGTATATTGGAAGTATATGGGGTCTTACATGTCATCCTTTATGGATACTCGATGAACTATGAATTCACCTTTCTGAGTAAAATTACTCAATAAATGAAGCATATGATGTATATAATTCATTCTCGAGTGTTATTTGGGATCCAATTAAAGTTATATTATTTTGTTACTATCATTTTAGATTGTAACATGGACCACACTATTAGTTAAAATACTAAATTATGAAACAAAAATATGTATCAAAACATCTTCCTGATTAGCATTAGAAGTAGCTATATACTTAGATTATTCAATAAAATAAGTGATCATGGACTGATTCAAGATTTTATATCTCATTGCATAAACAGTCTTGAAAATACATATCCTAACTATAATTTTAGGTCATCTTAGACTATCTTGAAGTTAGAATCAGTGTATCCTCAAACTAATAGTTACTCATATCTTTCATTATCGAACATATTATTTATACAATTCAAGTACTTTACGATAGATTTTACATCTTCCCAATGTGGCCCACCTATATTGGCTTGATATCTTACCACAATTCTTAAAAAAAATCAATATAAGGACTAATGCATATCTTGAAATATATAATATATCTCAATTATAAATTATAATGTATTTTACGCATTATTTCAATTTCCTTGTCTTCTTTTTAACAGATCATCTTGGAGAGATAAATTCAATTTGACACTGGAAATAATTATCTCTTTGATTATTCAATGTTTTACCATTTGAGTACATTGTCAATATATATACTTTGAATTTTCCCAATAATACTCAAAGATTTATTTGGATATATATATATCCATATAATATAGGATTATTCCCCTATGTCTTTCATGGAAAAGCATTAATTTAAATAATTCTTCACTAATTGTATGAATTTAACTTCATTTCCATTTATTAATATGTCATCAACATATCATAACATGAAAATAATGTAATTAACACCATCGTTCTTATAAAAATATGGATTTTTATTCGTAATGAAACCAAATTACCTTGTACCGTAATAAAAATGAACATTCAATGATCATGATGCCTACTTCAACCAATAAATGGATCTCTTTACCTTTTAAACTTTACATGCACTCTTTGATGTAATAACACATTCATTTTGTGTCATATTGATGTATTTAACCAATATCCCATTTAGAAAATTATTTTTGCAATCAATTGTACAAATTTCATAATTATAGAAGGCTATAATTATTAGTAATAATCGAATATGTTTTAGCATTTTCATTGGTGAGATGAATTCATTATAATCGATGAATTTACATTTCATGAAATTCGTTGTAAAAATTTGTGATTAATTAATTATTAAATTAACATCCATGTCTATCTTTTTCATGAATACCCATTTACTCCCAATTTATTTTACATTAGTTAGAGGATTTACCAAAATCCAAAACATAATTTTGGTATATGGACCCCATATCAAAAATCAATACATTTTCCATTTAGTATAATACATTCCATATACAACTTCCATTTTGGTTAGAGATTCATATACTCAAGGGGTAATGGCAAACCTGAATCGATGATAAGAATATCATACCTTAATGGTTCTCTATCCTCTGTATAATAACATTAATGTACTTATGTCTTGGGAACTACATCATCTCCCACTGGATCATGTGGATATCTTTTTCATACCCACTTTTTTCATCTGAAGTATCGTATTGATTGAATGAAATGTTTCTATCACTATTTAAATTGTTAATGTGTTCCATTTCTATTAATATTTCTTGTACTGCCTCAATTGCTTTTCTATCTAAAGTGTTATATATGTAATATCCTTTAATTTTTATAGGATAACCTATAAATATACACATGGTACTTCAAGATTCTATTTTTTAGTACATATAGTCTTGAAATATTACTCGCATCCCCATATATGTATATGTGATAGAGAAGGTTTCTTTTGATACCAAATAGTCATATGTAGTCCCGTCCACATCATTATTTGGAACTCGGTTTAGTGTATATTGGGTATTTTTTATTGTGTATCCTTTAAAGGATAATGGTAGAGTTTTATGACACATCATTGATCTTACCATGTAAAGAAAGGTATGATTCCTCCTTTAATTAACATAATTCCACTAAGGTTTATAACGAGGAATGAGATGTGATACTTTCCCATGCTCCATTAAGTGATATATGAATTCCTGGTTTAGATATTCCCCAATACATTTTGAGTAAAGATTCTTAATATTTTTTCTAATCCTATTCTCTACTTAATTCTAACATTCTGTAATCATATTAAATAAATATGACTTATACCACCTCAAGTATATATATAAATTTCTACTGTAGTCATCAATAAAAGCAAATAAGTAGAAAAAAACATCCCTTACCTCTATTTTAAATGTTTAACATACACCAGTATGAAATAACTTTAGTAATTCGTTACCTTTTTCTTCTCTATTATAGATAGTTTCTTTAGTCATTTCACCTAATAAATAAGTGTGAAATACATCCAAGGGTTTCCAGTTAATGAAGTATAAATACCATGATTGATGTAGTATAATTAAACACTTCTCATTTACAATAGTTATCCTAAATTTACAAAGGTGGGTATCATATGATTCATTCTTTCTATATTTATCATTGATTACCAAAACAATAATTTCTCGTTCATTTATATACAATCCATTTATAAGATGTTCCACACTATAACATATTTTATCCATATACATAGTACAATATTTATTTCCAAATTTGAAATAAAATACCATAGTGTCTAGACTCAACACTGTGATTATGTTTTTGGTAATATATGATACATAATAAAAATTAATTTGTACAATAATGAAATCACTAGGAAATGTTTGATGATTATCATACACTACTAATGTTACTACTCTCGCACCATTTTCTGCTCGAAGATCAACTTTACCATTTCCCATTTTCTTGAATATACTTGTTACTTGTATTTTAATATGAATATTTGAGCCACATATAGTATCCAATAACCAGCTTTTAGATATAAATAAATTTAATTAAATAAAAAATATAGCTGAAGTATAAGTGTCACCTTGCTTATTCTTTCTATATGTGTAATGCTTCTTCCAGTGGCCTTTCATTCCACATGCAATGTAGAATGCTTCCAGCTCATTATTCTCCATATATATCCCTGTATTCTTGGATGGTTGGTGTATAAATGTGTCTGATTGTGACTTTTCGTTTGAAATATTATGCTTTCCTTTCCTCCTCCCATTCACCATAAGGGCTAAATAGTTGAAATTACTCATATCCTTATTAGATTGGTGAACAAAATCAAATAAATCTAGGAAGTATTTATAAATTTCTTCCATATTTTTGTTAAAGATAAATTTTGATAAGGTAGCATGTAGAGAGGAAAGAATGAAATTATTTTCTAGTTCTCGATTCAATTTGAACCCAAGGGTCTTTATTTACTCAAGGTTGTTGATCATCTTAAGAACACGAGGCCTTTCCTAATTCCCTATTACTACTATGTATCTATACCATGAACTAGATATCTCATATCATTCATTTAGATCTTTCTCCAAGTATATCTTTTGTATTTTATATAAAATCTTATAGGAATCTTCTTCCTCGTTGATTTTCTACAGCTCACAAGACATAGATGAAAACAAGAAACACTGGACACCCAGTGTATCATCCACATGATTCGTGTATTATTCTTTATCCACCATGTTTATCCATAATGGAAATCAATAAAGAGTTGGTATTCCATCACATAATGATTCCATTATTTTCATATTACTATGAACAAGTGCTTGTACCACTCCCGGATATTATGGGGATTCATGATATTCTCTTTATCAAATATTGATCATAGTGAAATTAAATTTGGGGTTGTTTCCATTTGATAAACATAGAGTAAATTTATCATAATGGTAATTTATTTGGATATACAATTGAAATTTTCAATTTCATTGAATTTCAATTGTCTCTTGCTACAGAATTAAATACTTCTATCCCTTAACTACTAGATTCATAATACCAGTCACTTATATATTCTAATAGTAACAATCCTTAAAACTCTTTTCATATCCCAAACTATAGAATCTCTGCTACTATAAGATTCTAAGTTAAAATTTTGTTTGATCAACCACATTAAATCATGGATTCTTGATATGTTGTGTGGAGTCTCATCACTTGCAAATGATTACCTTGAAATTCTCAACACATCAACTCTGAAGTTTCACCAAGCTATATTTGACTACTTATTTGGTGTCAAATTTAGTTAATTTGACTCACTAATCATATAATAATTCCATATAATTATGATACGCCCTAAAATATCGATGATTAGAACTGTGAATAATTAATTGTGTCCAAATTCAAGCGATTAAAGGCTTTAATGGATTAATATTTTTGTTGAGGAATTTATTAATTTATCTCGATTATTTAAATCATTTTATATTTAACAAGCTTTTTCTATGTGATCATACTCACAACATAACCTTTATTTAACATAAAACATTCACCACACATGTTTATTTTATCTATGAATAATTTTTGTTATTATATTATGTGACCTCATGTAAAAAATACACATTCAAAAAATAAAATACCATTCAAATGATAAAATAAATAAATACATAATGATGTGTTCATGATCCATAAACTATTGTATAATATATAAATAAAATAATAGATTAACTAAGACTCAACTAGAATTACCTAGGTCAATACCTGACTCGAATTTTAGTGCCCACAACTCCTATGCACTTCACCGGTTTAGTTTATAGAATCTCTCAACTTAAAATGCCTCAACATTAACTCCTCTAATATTTACAATGTATAATCACAGGCAGATGGGGATAACTCAGGGTAAGAAATTTCATTTTATCACACAATTGTTCAAACAGAGGCCCTTATACATTTAAAATGGGACGGGACGATACATAGATATTAGAAATGAAAATAATTATTATAATATAAAAATATAATGAAATAGTTTAGTTGAATATATAATAAATTAAAAATACACATGTTGGTTTCAGTTCATGATTAGTCAATATGAAGTTATATTACATATGAAAAACTAAATTTTCTAGTATTAAACATGGGGGTATTTTTAATTTCGTTTCTTGAATTAAAATAAATTTAATTGATTATTGATAGGCCATGTGACACCTAAAATAATTTTATTAAATTTAATGCAATTAAATACATTTTATAAAAAAATTACAAATTTTTAGGTCCATTTACACCAAATGTGGGTCCTCCAATATTAATTTAGGGTTTTTTATAGACTTGAGAAGTTAGATCCAGATCAAACTTATCCGACCTGAGATTGGGCAACCTAACAGAATGATGGGGTAGGTTCAGGGATCCCATTAATACTTCTAATATGTTATATATTTTAAATATTATATATATTATATATTATATATTATATATTATATAATATATATATATATTATATTATATTATATATCTTACATTTTATATATTTAATATATTAAATATTATATATATTATATATATTATATATTATATAATAAATATATTATAAGGAAAGTGGGCTAACCCAATCAATGGGGTGGCTGTAAATTCCCACTTCATCCCAAAATTTTGGGGGCTAAGAAGTTAGTCCACATAACTTTTTACGAGGCATGAATTGCAAAATAATGATATTATTATAGTTATTTAAAAAAACTCATTCATTTTTGAAAAGCTTAAAAGTAACCCTTTAACATGTCTCCTTGCACACTCCATCAAAACCATACGACCGTATATTTATACTATCTATATATATTAATATATATATATATATATATTAATGATTTTCGATACAATATTAGTTTAAAACCCATTCAACTTTATTGTCATTATCATGGTCATACAAACTCATATTGATGCAACGTAAGTTTTGTTGGGTCCTTATTGAAATACCCTTTTTAAATAATATAAAAATTAATCATTATTTTTATGTTTTTTCATCCTAATGAATTGAATGTTTTCCGTAAAACCAATTCAATGAACTCGGGCCACAACATAAGTTTTAAATTTAAATAATTTAAAATTTTCTGTCCTAATTCATGTTCAAAACACTAAATCCACAAAAACCATTAACCAATTTCATCAAAGTAACACATGAAAATAAATTTAAACAGGAGGAAAAAGTTTAATGAAACTATAAATGGTAAATTTTTTCTTTCAAATCATCGATTTGATTCACTCTACATTCGTGTGTCAGGATTTAAATGTTTCAAGTTAGGTATCCTCTAGATTTTCAGTGTAACACCCTGATATTTTGTGAATTATTTTTTTCAAATTATTTTATATTATTTTATATTTTTCATTTAACATGATTATGGAAATAATAATAATTATTATATATATATATATATATTAAAACAATTATTCAAACATTCCTTTCACTTGGTACCAACTTAGATTGTGTTATAGGCAACACCGACTCGATGTAGATTACACTCATGATCAACTTTGCATTCATTACATACAAGATTTTCATTCCTCGATGGCTTGCGTAACACGCATGACCGAGTGTTACCTAAAAAAATATATATTATTAAAAAATATAATTATAAAAAAAATATAACCTATCTATTAAGTTGATGAATATAAATATTATTAACTAAATTATTAGAATATGTGGTTTACAAAAATACAAGATGATTTCATAGGTTACCGGTTAATAAATATGAAAATCATTTGAATATAAAAGAAACTATTATTAAAATCAAAAACTATTTTAACCTATTAAATTAAATTAATTACAATTGGTTAGTTATATAAATGTAATAAATATGTTATATATTCAAAAAAATATTTTCAATATTCATCCCATAGATTCAATAGACATAAGATAAAAACAAATCGAATTTTATGCAAAAAAACATATTTTTTAAAAAGGTAGTTTTACTACCTTTTCATTGAAAAACCTTTTAAATTACAATTTTTAAAACTTTTATAGATTGAATAAGTGAAAATAGAATTCATCTATTTAATTGACTCATAAAAATTTTCTTAGGAAAATTTGGTATTTTTATGTTAGGTTGCATCCTATAATAAATAATTAAGTATACTGGATTTTAATTAAAACCTACTTTTTCATCTAATTTATTTATAAGATTAAATTATAATTTTATTTGGTTTAATAGTTTATTTAGCTAATATTTTTATCAATTAATCTAATTGAGGTCATTATATCCAATTTAAAATTGAAATTGGATATAAAAACTCAGCAGACATTTGATCATTTTAATTTAAAAACCTACAGTACCATCCCAATAGTGGGGTTAATTGTAAATTAATTTATACCAATTTTGTGATTAGAATTTGGAAAAATAGATTCCTTAATTTTAATAATAATAATTTATAATTTATAATAATTTTAACATTGTTTTTGGCCAAAATTATTAGTGAAAGATATTAAAATTAATTACATTAGTTAAGAGTACAATTAGGCTAATAAAGTAGTAAACCGTAAATTTAAGACCCAAAATCACCTAGAAACTTATCAAAAAACCATGGGATGTCCATATATATACCATATAAAAAATTTTATCTACATTGGTCCATTATTTTATCCACTTTCATCTTGAAAATGTGTGTGGAATTCACTCTTCAAATATTTACAAGAGTGGCACTCTTCCTCCACTATAAAAGGTCACCACGTCTACCCATTCCTCACACCTCTAAAACCTCTTAATTTATTCAAATAAATTCCCAATTCACTCTAAAAAAATACTATATAATAACTTCATTAATTATTTTGTGTATAAATCCTCTCAAGTAAACCTTTTAGCACTGACCAAAAGGAGTTACCTGATTAAGAGGTAACATCATCTCTTAAGATCATTTCCATTATTTGCATTATTAACCCAATCCAATCAATTTATTCCATTAATATAGGTAAAACATTATCCTAAAGATAATAGTATTTTTTATGATAATTTTTCTACCATCAAATACACACACCTCCATCTAAAGAATATTGAACATATTGTTTCTCTGTATAGAGAATTACTACCTCAGAAAATGATGATTGTTCATTTTTCATTTACCCCCAATAATGGTGTCCATTATGATGGAAAATATATTAATATATGTCAAATAATGTATTTATTATTAATTAAATCTTATTTATTCATTTTAAAACATATATCTCTTAACATTTTATTTGGTGTTAATACGATAATCTTATTTAAGAAAGTGTGGACTACCGCCCCATCAAAATGATATGATTCGTTCACACAACACATGGAATGTATTAAGGATGGGTATAATGAACTTATATGATATATATTATAACATAATTATATTATACTATATTTATATATACATATTTCATTGATATACTTGATTTCAATATGAAAATAAATATGGAAACAACGCTCATGGGTATGTACAACTTACCGTCTCCATGAATGGTATATTCCATTTTGTACATATGCATTCTATAAATTTTAATAATATAAATATACTAGGTATACATGATATTTATATAATGATTTACATTGTATAATTATGATAAATTTATAATAACCAATGATATAACCAATTAACACACATGCGAAGATCAAATTGAATATTACCCAAAGTGAAACCTTAACATATAATCATTAACTAGAGAGTAATATAATGTCATAATAAAACCATATATCATATTAGATATAATAATATGGTTCTGTAAAATATTTATTATAAATTTATATTTATTATACCGGTGGTTTGAATGAGTACGATGAGACTCAAGACATATTTAAAGGGGATTTTATCTCACTTTTAATTTTCATGAGATGCATGTTATATACACCACATGATCCTTTTGTGTGGTGTATATACTGACCATGATTTTATTATAGGTATAATATACCTAAATTTATAGGTATTTACATATTCATTTTATGATCCTTCTTTCATCAGGTTTCAGTTTCAAATGTTACCCAATCAGTAAAATTGTTTTGTCTCAATTGTCCTTCTTTGACACTCATGTTTTATTATACACCTTAACTCTTTTTATATGTGTATGTAATTAAAATTTTCATGTTATATAATGGATATAATTATTTTCATGATATATTAAACTTACGTTAATTTCATTTTCTTACATGGAGAGTACGATTACATATTACCAAGTTATAAAAGTCTATTAAGAAAATATAATAACTTTTGGAAATTATTTATGATTAGGACTCCATTGATAAAATATTATTATCCCTATCACAATAATACTAGTGATTTTAATTATCTTATATTGTTCCAAGATATAATAATTTGTTAGTACCTTTTTCCACCATTTGGTACATAAGATAATGTTTTTATGTAAAATCTGATTTTCTCTCTCTTTAGTTGAAAAACTATTTTTTTCAAAAACAATTTATTCAAAAATGTTTTCAAAAATGCATTAAAAAGATCATTGAAGATCATATTCAATGAAAATGGATTTTAAAAATGTGTTATTATTTTCAAATCTTAATTAATAATTTTTAAAATCTATTTTCAAATAAAATGTTTTTCAAAAGGTTTTATGTTATAAAAATTATTTTTCAATGAAGAGTGGATATTTTCATCGAGAAATGATTTTGAAATATATTTCAAAATTATATTCCATAGATGATAACATAAATTGATGTTATTCATTCCCTTAAAGTATGTGATTTAATTCTTCCATTCATATCTTTTCTATTAATTGGCTACTCTTAATTTCCTGGTCTTTATGAAACCCATTCCTATTCCACGGGTTATCTGTTTTTGGAGTCTGTTTCTTTTCTATGGGTTATATATCTATGAAACCCAATTATTTTTACGGGTTATAATTTGATTAAATGGTTATGAAACCTATATATTTTACATATGTTATTATGTTATGAAATTTTAATGATACCCATTTTATTCTGTGGGTTATGATTTGATGTTTATAAAACCTATTCCTTTTTATGGTTCAAGATATGTTCAATGTTTTATTATCTTATGGAAAATGTGTGAATGATTTTTTATGAGACATGTGGGACCTATATATACCTCAAATGCACTAGGTAATTATGGATGACTCATTAGTATAAATGTTATGTGTGAACCTAATTTCATGTTCACAATGTCATGCATGGACCTGGTTTCATGTCCATATGTTTATGAGTAAACCTGATTACACATTAAAAATGTTACGATTGATCCTTATTATGTGTTTACAATGTTATGCATGGACCAGGGTTCATGTACATACATTTATGGGTTAACCTGATTAAATGTTCACAATGTTATGCATGTACTCAGTTTCATGTCCATTAAGTAATGTTTGAACCTGATTACATGTTCATAATTTTATGTGTGGACCTAGTTTTATGTCTATTTGGTAATGTGTGAACCCGATTCCATGTTCACAATGTTATGCATGAAATTGGTTTCACATCCATAAGGTTATGTGTGAACCTGGTTCATTGTTCACAATGTTATGAATGGACCTTGTTTCTTGTTCACAAGTTTTTTGTCGTGGGCAAACATCAAGCCATTAACTTAATGAGTTAACCTGTTTCTACTTATACATGTTCACAACGTTATGTACCAATGTTCATGACACAGACTTCATGTATTTCTTTGTGTTATGATTCATTCTCCTATGTTCTTGATTTAATTATGATTTTTGTCTACTGAACTTACATTCTATATTATGTTATCTAATATGAAGTGCATGATCTTTAAATGTTATTCCCAAGTTCTATACCCTTTTGATTATTTTATGCTTAAAATTTTACATTATTTACCCATACTGAACATCTAATCTCACCCATTTTTTATGTTTCCTTTCCCTGGGGTATGAATAATAATTTTAGGTAGAATTAATAAAGGTGTAGATATTTATGGGAGATTTAGAAAATTATTCACCAAGATAAATGATATTGTTTTCAAGTTTCCAATGAAACAAAACTATTACAGTATTTGGGATTGTATATTTGTAATGTATTGAGTATTCATATAAAATGATGTAATATCCTTTTGTGTCAAGCCTGGGTTGCTATAGTTGGTATCAAAGTAAATTTTTAGTCAACCTTATAGACTAGGATGGGAAAAACATGTTGATATGCCTAGATATATTTCCATGTATATGTCTAGGGATTTCTCTATGGATAATTATGAGGATGAGTTAACATTTTGGAAAAAGTATGGGGATTGTGGTAAAGGATAGAGTGAGTGGATTCCTAGAAATACATTCCTATATATATAATAAAAGATTATGTTGCTCTATAATTGATATAACAATCGGTAACAACTCTGACAAGGTGTTTAGGGCTAACTTGGGGTAATCTAGTATATGAAAATGGTCCTTTTGGCGCTCCTAGTTTGACACTCCCAGAGGATATGATTTAGTAATTCCCAAACTATTCATAAACCATTATGAAGTATTTAAATATAATTTGGCTATTAAAAACCTAGAAATAATATATGGTGTAATTGATTAAGAATGTGTCATGATTTATAAATCCTATAAGTAATTTTTCTTGATTATGTGGATTTCTAATATGATATGTGTTTATCACCCCATGCATTCTGGTTTTAGTCAATGAAGTAAAATAGAAGGAAAATTGTTAACATTGAATGTATTAGGTGTGCAAAGTATTTGAATTTTGAAAAATTTATTTCCCAAGTGGGAAATTCATAAAGAGAATCATGAATGTGGGATGAGTATTAGTTATACTTTTAAAGATAAAGAGACCACAAACAAGATGTGAAATGTATGTCTTGTTTTTCTATTATTGTTTACATTGATCATAAGAATCATGATTAGATTGAGGTTTAGTATTCTTATGATGTGATTCATATTTTTATATTCTATGAAAGAGCTATTAAGGAATAAGTTGATGAATCCTGAGTAATGGTTTAAGAATAATGTAGAATTAATGAGGTATTTTGGAATTCCAAGATTATGTTATATGAATAATAAGATGTGTAAATATTTTTAGTATAAGATTTAATTAAGGATTAAATGGGACATGTGTAATGGTGATGAATACATAGATATATTATTTCATGTAAATGTGATATTTTGATTATAATGTGGTAACCATTAATTAGTGCATGTTGTGGGATTAATATTTTTTGGTTATGAATAAGTAAATTAGATGGTATGGATAACCCTGTAACTAATTATTAAAAAAGTGTTCTAAGTTATCAATGATAAAGTTTATAACTTCATGGATTTAAGGAATAGAGCCAATACACTTTTGAATAATGAAGCATGCATGTTTTCCAAAAGGATTTATGGTAATTCCTGTTGTTACCATATTTCAAGGGAATATATGATGAGGGTATTCACATTTTTTGAATGTAACAACCAAGTGATACATTTTTATATACATGGAAATCAATGTTAAGCTAATTTTGTTACTATCTTTCTAAAGAATTAATTTTCCTCTTTTGGAAGGGTTATATGGTTAACCATTTACGAAATTTTTAAGTTGAACTTTAAATGAAGTCAGTAATATTGAAGTGTTGTCTATCCATATGATGATTTATGCATATAGGATATCATGTTCAAACTACTTATTGTAGATGATAACTGATGAAAATTGGGATGGCATATTGTGGATCTCTTGTTCTATTAGTACTTTAGGAACAAAATGGTTTCCTTCCTATTATAAGAATGAGGTGATCTAGATCAACCAAAAATAAAGGGTAACATTGTACAAAAATCATGCAAGTATATATTTTAATGAAATTTTTTTAACATTCGGATGAAGGAACTCGAAACCAAAAACAATTTCTTATACCTATGATTTCGATGAATTAGAAGGTCCCTTTAGACATTCCTGATGTATGACTATTTGGTTGTTAACTTTATCATATCCTTGTTCTATATCACTATTCATTAAAACTTTATGGTAATATTTTTCTTTCATATCCATGTTTTCACATTCCACCTATGTTATCCCACATGGAAACCTATTTATATGTTACCTTGGGTAACTGTTATGGTTCCAAATTTTCAATTTTAGGGATTGTTTTAGTATCCATTTTTATGATGTGGGTTTCTATAAATGAAACATTTATGTATTTAACCATTTATAACCGAGAATAATTTTGATGGAGAAATTCATTTTAAGGGGTAGTAGAAAGTAATACATTGAGATTTTGGGACTTATTTTTTTCGAATTAGTTTATCTTTTTTATATTTCTCATTTCATGTGACACTAGAAATAGTTCTTTATATATATATAACACTAAGTAAATCATTCATTTTACATGGAACCATATTGGATTGCTCTATACACAACACTTACTTGGTGTATGTTACAAACACAATCGATATAGCATACATTACGTGCACGATTGACCTTCCTCAATAGCTTGTATAACACACAATACCGAGTGTTACCTATCTATATATATTATTAAAAAAAAATTATTATTATGGAATATAAACTATTAGTTACGTTTATTATTATGAATATTATTAACTAAATTACAAAAATAAGTGGTTTACAAAAATATGAGATTAATTCATAGGTTACCAATTAATGAATATGAATATCGATAGAATGTAAAGGAAATTATTATTATAGTCAAAAATATGTTTTAACCTTGTAAATTAAATTAATTAAATTTTTTAAGTGATATTAATTTAATAAATATGTTATATATTTAATAAAATATTTTTTATATTCATCCCATATATTCTATATACATTAGATAAAAACAAACGCAATTTTATGGTTAAAACCCGATTTTTTATATAGGTAGTTTTACAGAATTTTATAGATAACCCTTTATAAATAAAGATTTTAAAACTTTTATAGATTTAATATGTCAAAATAAAATTTATATTTTTAATTGAAACATAAAAATTAGTTTAGGATTCATTTTTATTATTATTATGTAAGGTTTTCTCTTATAATAAATAATTAAAAATAATGAATTTTAATTCAAAAATGATTTTTATCTTTTTTATTTATAAGATTAAATTATAATTTTAATTGGTTTAATAATTTTGTTAGATAATATTTTTATTAATTAATCCAATTTAGGTCATTTTAATAAATTTCAAATTGAAATTGGGTACAAAAACAAAGAATGATTTTGATCATTTTTACATTGCAAATGTGCAGTGTCATCCCATCAGCGGGATTAATTTTAAAATAATTTTTACCAATTTAGTGATTAGAATTTGGAAAAATTGTTTCAATATTTTGAAAAACAATAATTTATAATTTCTAAAAAGGTGAAATTTGTTTTTTACCAAAAATATTAGTGAAAGTGACTAAAATTAATTACATCATTTAAGAGAAAAATTAGGCTAATAAAGTACCAAACCTTAAATTTAAGATCCAAAATGACTTATAAACTCATCAATAACCAATTTTATGTCCATATTGTGAACCTATAATCAATTGGATCTACCTTGTTTCATTATTTTACTCACATTAAACATGAAAAACGAGGGTGAAATTCTCTCTTCAAATATTTACAAGGATGCCACACCTCCTCCAATATAAAATGCCCCCACCTCTACCCATTTATCACACCAATAAAATCTATTAATTTTTTCCAAGACATTCCCAATCCACTTTCCAACAATACTATTTTACAACATTAAGCATATATTTTTCAATAAAGCCTCTAATGGAAGCCTTTTGGAACAAACCAAAATGAGTTTCCTGAATAATATGTAACGTCTTCTCCAATCTTCTTTCCTTTATTTTCCTCTATCACCCCCTCCACTCTCTTTATTCCATTAATTTGTGAAAGAAAAAGTATCCAAAATATACTATGATTTTTCCATGATAAGGTTTCAACCTACACATACTGACACCTCAATCTAATGGATATCAGATATACTTTTTCTATGTGTGGTGAATTATTTCTTCCAGAAATAATGATTGTTCGTTTTTTATTTACCAAAAATTATGATGGAAATTATGATAGAAAATATATATTTATATATGAAATCTATTTAATTTATTATGTCTTTAATATAATTTATTCATTTTAAAACACACATATCATTTCTTTAAATTTGGTCTTAATATGATAATCTCGTTTGAGGGAGTGTGGACTACCTATCCCTCAACGTGATATAATTCATTTACGCACCACATGGAATGTATTAAGAATCATATTATTGAACAAATATGATATATATGATATAATTATGATACTTTAATATATATATATATATATATTTTTTACAAACCTTCTTTCAATACGAAAATAAAAATGGAAATAGTGTTTATGCATACATATGGTTTATCGTCTCCATGAACGATATATTACATTATGTTCTTAGTTAATATATAGATTATTATAATACTCATATACTAGATATTAATAATATCTATATAATGATTTTCCTTTTTTAATCATGAAATAAGTTTAATAACCAACATTATAACAAATTAAGACACATGTGAAGAACAATGTGAATATTTCCCAAAGTGAAATAGTAACATTGGATCATTAATAAGCAGGTTATATAAGGTTATAAAAAACCATATATGGTATTAATTATAATAATATGGTTCTATAAAAAATTTATAATAATATTATATTTATTATACATGTGTTTTTAACGAGTACGGCGAGATTCAAGACACAATGTTGGGGGATATCATCTCACATTTTATTTCTATGAGATGCATGTTAAGTTCACCAAACATTCCTTTTATGTTGTGTATGTACTACTAATGATTGTATTATATATTTTATATACTTAAATTTATGGGTATTCACATGTCTATTTTATGATCCTTCTTTCATGCGTTTTATGTTTCAAAAGTTTCCCAATCGGTAAAAATGGTTCGCCTCAATTTGCCTTCTTTGAGACTCATGTTTTATTATCCACAAAAACTCATTTTCGAGTAGTATATAATTACATTTTTAATATTATATCATGAATAAAATTATTTTGATTATATATTAAAATTAATTTAATTCATTTTTCTTAAATGGTGAGTATGATCTCATGTTACTGAGTTATAAGTGTTTATTGAGGCAATCTCATTGCTTTTCGTGACTGCTTATGTTTAGGACTCCATTGATGAAATATTATGATCCATATCTCAAGAACACTCATGAGTTTCCTTATACTCTATTTTTTCAAGTTATCCTCATGTGTTTTACCTTTTTCTACCATTTGTTACTTTTGATAATTTTTTTATTTAAAATCTAATCGTCTCTCTCTTTGGTTGGAAATCAATTGTATTTAAAAACCATGTTTTTATAAATATTTTCAAATATTTTTTCAAAAGATCCTTGAAGATTAGTTTTATGGAAAAAAGATTTTAAATTTTTTTTATTGTTTTAATAACTTAATTTTTATGTTTTAAAATATATTTTCAAAGAAAATATATTTTAAAAGGTTTGACATTATATAAACAATTTTTCATTTAACGCAAGATATTTTTATCAAGAAATGTTTTTGAAAGATATTTCAAAATTATGTTCCATATAAGATAACATACATTGATTTTACTCATTAGTTTTTAGGAAATGATCTAAAGGTTACATTCATATATTTTATATGAATGGTTTATTCTTAATGTCATGGTATTTACGAAACCCATTACTCTTTCACTGGTTATATGTTTTTTAAATCCGTTTTTTCCATGGGTTACATGTTTATGAAACTCACTTCTTTTCATGGGTGATGCTTTGAGGAAATGGTTATGAAACCTCAATATTATCCATAGGTTGTTATTTGATGAAATTTTATTGATTCCCATTTCATTTCTTAGGTTATGAATTTTTGTTTATAAAACATATGCCTTTTATGGGTCATGATATGTTTAATGTTTCATTTTATTATGGCACATATATGAATTATTTTATCAGTAGATGTGTGGGACCTATATCTCCTTCCAATTAATTGGGTAAAGATGGATGTCTCATGAGTATAAATTTTATGTGTAAACCTAATTACATGTTCACAATGATATTCATGGACCTAGTTTCAGGTCCATAAATTTATACGTGAACCTGATTACATGTTCATAATATTTTGTGTGAACCTTATTACATGTATAAAATGTTAAGCATTGACTTATTTGTATGTCCATAAGTTTTTGTGTGAACCAGATTACTTGTTAAAAATATTATAAATGAACCTAATTAAAAGTTCACAATGTTATGCATGGACCTAGTTTCATTACCATTATGTAATCCATGAACCTGATTACACATTCACAATGTTATTCATGGACATAGTTTTATGTTCACTAGGTAATTTGTGAACCTGGTTACAAGTTCACAATGTTATGCATTGACTTGGTTTCATGTCAATAAGGTTTTGCATTAACCTGGTTACATGTTCACAATGTTAAGCATTGTCCTAGTTGCATTTCCACAAGTTGATGATGGGGAATAATTTTATATCCTTAACATAATGAGTGAACTTGTATCTACTTATACATGTTCACAACATTATAAACCAATGTGCAATACCCAAATTCTATTTCTATTCCTATGTAATGCTTTATTTTCTGGTGTTATTTATTACGTTATGATTCATGTCTTATGAAAATCCATTCTTTGTTATGTAAACTAATAGGAAAATCATGATATTTAAATGTTATTCTCATGTTCCATACCCATTTTTTTATGTTTTGCTTATGTATTTTCGGTATTTACCCTTACTGAGCATCTGATCTCACCCATTTCTTATGTTTTCATTCCCCAAGGTATGAAGATGGGTTTTAGGTAGAATTACTAAAGGTAGAGAAATTTATGGAATAAGAGGAAGGTATTTCACTATGATAGATGATTTTTTTTCCATGTTTCCAAAGACACTAAACTATTATAGTCTGCAGCCTTGTATTTTTTGTAATGTATGGAATATTCATCTAAAATGATGTAATATCCATGTATGTCATGTCTGGGTCGCTATAGTCAACACATACACTTAAATATTTGGATAATTTATCATATATTTACATGTGATAGAATATTAAATATATGTTTTCTATGAAATTCCCTAGATCACAAAAATAATGTGAACTCAATCAAGAAATTGAGATCGATCTGGCCTTGTTCTTCCTTCGGAGTTTCTCTCTCTACACCCTTGATGAGAGGCGGGGAGAGATCCTCTCTCTGAACTTTTTCAAATGGTTTACCATTCTATTCAAGATGATAAAATGTGTTATTATACCTAGTTTATACATTCTAAATTTTCACTTTGGTCCCTTGAAAGTAAAAACCATCATTTTAGACCATTTTTCACACTTATGATTTTTTTAAACATTTCATAAATATAAAAAATAGTTTATCATGCACATGTAACACTTTAACCTATTAATTTATAAAATATAAACTATTGAATTATCTCATAATTTCAATACATGTCCCTTGGGTCCTGTACCGCGACTACTTAAATGCCACCATCAAAAGGATAGGGGCTAGAAAATAGTGATGACGGCATTATCCAACAAATGCGAGGAATTTTCCAAGTACCTGTAGACATTCACACAATTCCCATACAAAGGTATGTGAAAGTAAAATCCAAGGATACCATGAATGTAATACACTAAGTAGAACAGAAAAAGAGTACAATGGAAAGTAAAGTATATGGTAGCGACCCGATCCAGTATAAAAGCCTAAAAAAGAAAAACAAAAGAAGAGTAAAACACCAAGTCCATGAAGCTCATCCACTAGGAATCCAACCTGAAGGATAGGTGAAGGGTAGCTGCCTGAATCTGTCAAAGTATACCTCATCTGTCTGATATCACAGAACACCACCAGGTCCTTGTCCTCCCAGGACTTTTTCAAGGTGTCAGTCTTCTACACAAGACATGTCACGTGTGGGAAAAGCTCATGCATGGGAGAGTAAAACGATACTCAGTATGGGACCCTGAAACCACTAAGGTAAATCATGAGAGAAAAAATACAAATAAATTCCCATTCAGATCTACTCCTATATATTCTAAAACATATACCATGAACATCATGATATACACATTTTAGCCACTAAGAAAACATGTGGTCCCAACCACGTAGCCAGCTTCAAGATTTTCATCAAAGGTTCAAATCATAACACACAAACCATGAGACCATACTCCATGAACTCAATCATCCCTGATGGTACCCATCTGAGAGATGTACTCCATCTAGTACAATCCTACCATTCTGAATGGTATGTTCGAGAGAACGTTCTTCATCGGGAATATTTCACTAGGTCTTAATCTAGTTCCCGGAACTAGTGGTCTAGTCATCACAACCTTGTTCCTGATGCATGACTAGGAAAACCCAAGTGAAGAGGCCCACCCCTCACCACTGCGCAAGATTGAGGGATCATTGCTCTAGTATATCATGTGATACCTCAGTATATCCTGAAATGAGTAGACCATGCCTTAGTCATTCGATGGAAAAATAGATCCTATATAGGAATCATTTCTATCATGTTGTGTGGCCCACTCATCATAACCATGTCCTATAGTTGAGGGAGATCCAACATCTATTGAGGACCCACTTCTTGTCATTACTCAAAGACGGGGGAGTACAACACCATATGTCAGGACCCCAACCCGAGTTCCAACATGCGAGTACTCTTCATGAAGGACCCATGACCTGAATCAGTAGAGGAGTACAACTTCATATATTGAGAACCTACACCCAACCTGGTAGGGGAGTACCACTCAGTGATTAGTGGTCCAACTACCTGGTAATATAGGAGAGTACCGGCTCTGTCTGTTTGTTCCCTATGGGGGACCCACACCCTAGTACGTTAGGGGTGTACCAACCCCTGGCTAGAGGACCCTCTTCCTGGCATGGAAGGGGAGAAAAAACTATGTTGTATCATTGTGTAATGAGGACCCACACAATGGAATGATAGGGGAGTAATTACTCCATGAATAGAGGACCCGCTCCCTGCCTGGTAGGGTGGTACCGACTCATTATGTGTTAGATATGGAGGACCCTCACCCTAGTCCTTTTGGGGAGTACCGACTCTAAGTTTATAGAACCTTATCCCTAGTCTCACAAGGTAATACCAACTCTTCCTTCATGAACATCTTTAAGAACCCATGCCCAAGCCCTTTAGGGGAGTAATACCCCCATAGGAAACAATGTAATGTAAACAAACTCACACCCATGACATGGGGAGTCCTGTCTCTACATAATTAGAGGTATAAGTATTACTTGTGCCTTGAGTTGTCAAGGGAGTAACCATCCTAAGTTTCCTTCATAAACACCACCCTAGTTCTGCCTAATGTTTTCTTGCACCAGAAGATCATATTGTTCAACCCAATATGTCATCCTCTAATAATCTCAAAAAAAATATTTTACTATCTCAAAATGAACTTCTAGTCCCCAGGGTCCCAACTCTACAAAAGACCTATCAAACGAACACTCCATTTAGAAGGTATGATCATTTTTTCTAACCAGGGGCCAGTTCGGTCCGAAACTGGTCTAAACTGGTCGGGCGGACCCGACCCTGGGTCCAACCTAGCCCAATGGGCCCGACCTGGTCTACTGGGCCATGGGTTTAGCCCACCATCAAATATCCAACACTCTTTTTATCTGGCAGTATCCTCTGAATCGGACGCAGATGTGTCATGTCCATTGTTCACCAGGAGACTCCATCTAGCGCTACAAGTTTGGATAACCAGTCTGCTCAAGAAGACCTGTTTATCTGGAAAGACACATGTAAAATCTATGGGATCTAGAACATTCGATGGTCAGGAGCTACAAATTCTTCCATGTGTGAGTCGAGTGGCTTTATCCATTTGTCATCCAAGAGGCTGCTACAGCCATCTCCACCACGGCGCTCCGCCCCACTATCTAGCATGCGATTGTCATCCGTGAAGATCTTTCCACGGACCACCAGATGCACGCCGGTGGTCCGTTCTTTGATCCAGAGGTTGTTTTGGTAGCCTCAGGCCACATTATTCTTCACATGGGGCTTAAAAACTTATTGTGATCCATCCTAACCTAAAGTCACTCGAGTCGTGATATTTCTCGCATAACTCATTATAGTCAATTCCATTTTCATCGCACCTTCGTCATGCCATGTCCATCCCAAATCCACAACATCTGGTCATTTCACTAAGTATTTATTATGCAATGACCGTTGGATCGCCATGCATTGAGTCACAGACCAAGTGAAGGTTTCCTGCGATGAACAGATAATGGAGGGAAGGATATACATAAATCAACAAGTATTGAACAAAACTAGATCGATGTTCTTGTAGATTGGGTTCATTTCCATTAGAAGGGTTAAACAAAAACTCATCAAGAAGATATCTTATTAAAAACCCCCAAAATGAACCATCCCGAAAGAACAATTCAACCGAGGGTCAACCTATTCGTGGGTTGATCTGTGTTCGTAGTTTAAAAACAATAATAGGGAAGATAAATTTAATTAACAACACTTACCTCAAAAGACTCTTTCACTGACAAAGAACATCTCTGCATTTTCATTGTTCCTCCATGTTTCATCTAAATCTCATTCATTAATTTTTTTATCCATCGTCGTTGGTGATTATAATTCATCGTTCTCCGTATGTCGACGATGATCCTCCAGAGACTCAGAGATTCCTTCTCAAACTTGTCAATGATTGATCATTTTCAAACCATTAAGGGGTGTTAATATCCATTCTGTTATAGATGTGACGTGACATTGTTACACTTTTTCATTAATGAAACAACATTTTGGTTACGCTCAAGGGGAAATCTGTTATGCTATAATGATTTTAAATTAAATCAAAAATAACATAAATTCAATTTATTTTATTTATCTTTTTCTTCGAAAAGCCTAAAAATGACTTTTATAGTTGACCCGCACTGGTCTGAGTTATATCATTTCTAGGAGAATCTCATTGTTTTGATTTCAACGGTGTGCTTGGATTTTCGATCTGAGACCCGATTCAAATGATAGGAAATCCCACTTGCACATTTAATTAATAAACTTCAAAAAAGTTCAAAAATGCATTCTAGCCACTCTGAGTCTCGTAATTATGTGTCGTCTTAGAGCCTGGTCTTCTAAAAACCCATTTAAATTTGAAAAAAACATGGAATTCGGACACATTACATTCTCCCCACCTTAAGGCTTTTCATCCCCGAAAAACAAAAGCCTAAACTCACAGAAAAAACACTATTTTCATTAAGGGCCACTACGTCGGTTACAAGCACACATATTGAGGAACCAATGAGAATTACCACATTCTTGTCCAGCTTCTGCTAGGTCAACATCATGTAAAAATGGGCCCATGTCATTTTAGTTACAAAAAGAGGAGAAAGAACTAAGTATCATCATCCATTTGTAGTCATGGGGTCTAATGGATCACCTCAACACAAACCTAACATAGATAAAGATAGAAATCCATAGTTCACATCCACCCCCGTATGAACTGTGAAAAATCCTCCATAATCATTATGCATTCAAGGATGACGCTAAACATGCAAGGGTATTTACAAACAAAACATGGCTTCCCTTGAGATAATGTTGGGTCTTAATAGGCCCTCTATCTAGAACTTCCAAAGACAACACATCATGTCGAAACATGAACAATACCAAACACACTAGTGGAATTTTAGCAGTGTATGGGTTGTAAAAAACCATTTAATATTGTAGAAACGAAATAGGGTCTAACTCTGCCACCATGAAATGATTCCAAATATGACTCCTTGTGAGAGTCTACCATGTGATTCTTGGGATTCACTTTCACCACAAGGTAAAAACCTTATTTACCATCATCGACATACTACATACCTTTCCTGATATCATTAATTCAGGTATAAAAGGTAGTAGTCCATACCTAAAAAGACATTATTATGCATTGACGATGTGATTAAGAGATCCCAACCACAACTCTCACCACCAAGAGATAGGTGACACTATCAGCGCTGGTGTGTGATCAATAAGTCCCCTCCAGCAGGAGTCTCTAAGTGTGAGGGTCAAGTCCATGGTCCAACTGAAACCTCAAGGTATCAAACAAAATTCATAGGAAAAAGGATGATGACTAGAACTCATGTCTATTTAAAAATTCAACTGAATGAAAATTCATAGATCATACCTCTAATTTCTATGGGAGTTTCTTGGTCATTAGAAAAAATCAAATGCAGATGTCCTCTCCCACATCCTCCATCTCCCTGAGCCTGGAATGGAACACGTGGGGGTGGTGATGGAAGAGTTGAAAACTGCCTTCCACCTCATGCTTCTCAACAAGATCCTCTTCCCTCCCTGCTATCTTGTGAAACTCCTTTCTCCAAGCATTATCTCTGCCAATGAGTCTTTTCTGTTGGTTCCCTATTAATGGAACAATGGGTAATAAACCTCCAGTGAGATGACCCCGACCATTTAAATCATAACACAACCTCTCAAATGGCTTCCCTTCTCCTTGGCACTACTCCTACGCCACATACCCACATATCTATGTTCAGACATGGATATGCCTCCTACACCACGATCTTGTCCCATGTCGTCTACTAGATCTATAATAATTATATACCATGTGACCTCTATTGTATGTCACATCCATCTGCTCCTCCTCTAAGTAGCTCTCAACCACTAGGGATCTCTATATAACCCCACTAGAAGTCAAAATACTTGGGGTTATCACTGACACCATGATCTCCCAGCGTAGCCCCTGCTCTAAGCACTAGGAACTAAATTAAGGGTCATACACCATATTTATAGAGTAGCAAGAAATATCCTTGAATCTATTTGAGTAATCTGCTACCATCATGCTACCCTGTTGTATGTTAAGTAGCTGTTGTATATGCATAGAGCATAAATTCACCGGAAAGAACTCCTCCTTGAAGAGGATCTCAAAGTCAATCGAGGTGAGGGTCACCTCATCGTGTCTCAGGATCACTAAACTCCACTGTATCCCCACTAATCCCTAAAGAAGGCTCACAGATAAGATCATCATTGGGTCGAGAGGCATCCCCACATGGATAAAGACTTGCGTAACCACATCAATATAATACTCAGCTACCTAAGGATCTATCTCACCTCATAAAATGGGAGGCCTCTACCTCTAGAACACATGTATCTCACACATTCGTCATGCATCCTCCATTGGTTGCATTGGAAGAAACTATTGATTGAAAGATGGTTTCATCACTAGTGCCCCACAAAGAGGTAACTCCACATATTCATTGCCCTTCAATGAATCATCCACTTGAGGTGGATCATCATTATGGTCATGATGTTGTGGTGGAATCCTAAAATATATCAAGATGAGTCACAGTAAAAGAGTATATCTAGAGGGACGAATCAAGAAGGACATGGAAAGAAAACACATCCCTACATGAAGCATGTGCCCCTTTATTTACCTATATCTATTGTTTCCATGTACAGAGTCAGAAAACAGGTGTCTAGAGTCTTGGTGTATGTTTACGTCAGTCACCGTACCAGCACTGGAGTCCCTACACTAAAAGTGAAACTCGAAACACCTAACATTGTTTCCCAAAACCAAAAACAGCATACCCTTGGTCATTGAGGTATTTATGACCACCTTTAACGCCAATTTGTTACAAACCATCCCCCAGGGCCCATGTCATGAATAACCCATGCCTGCCTCCCAAATTCCAAGGGATGGAAACTAGTTCCGAATGCGTTATCCTACAGATGGGAGGCATTTTCCATGTACATGTACACATAAACCCAACTCCAAGACAAATATATGAGAGAGTAAAAGTCAAGGATTCCTTTCATGCAATTAAATAATTAAAACACAACTAGAGTAAAATGGAAAGTAAAGTACAGGGCAGGGAACCGGGCTTGTATAAAATCCCCCCAAAAGAAAAACACAGCAAAAGTAAAACACCAAGTCCTTGAAGGTCATATGCTGGGATGCCTACCTGAAGGGTATGTGAATGGTAGCTGCCTGAAACTGTATAAGTACACCCCATCTGTCTGATCTCAATGAAAACCACCATGCCTGGGTCCTCACTGGACTACATCAAAGCATCAGTCGTCTACACAAGACACAACATGTGCGGTAAAAATCCATATAGGGGTGAGTAATATGATACTCAGTAGGGGGACCCATAATCACAAAGGAAAATAACCAGAGAAAAACTACCAAGGAATGCACAGTAGTCTCTACTCGAGTATATGCCCATACATATACCATGATCATCTAGATATACTCATTTCACCCACTAAAAAAACATGCGGTCCCAACCACACAACTAGCTTTAATATTTTCATCAAAGGATCAAGTCATAACACAAAAACCATAAGATCACACTCCACGAGATCATTCATCCCTTATTGTAACCATCTAGGAGATGCACTCCATCAGGTAAAATCTTACCATGTTGAATGGTACATCTGAGAGAATTTACTCAATTGGGACCATTCTACTAGGTCCGGCTCTAGTGCGCGATACTTGAGGTCTAGTCGTCACAACCATGCACCCAATTCAATACTAAGAAAACCCAAGTGAAGAGGACCTCCCCTCAACACTACATAAGATTGAGTGACCACGGCTCCAGTATATCATGTGATACCTCAGTTGATCCGGAAAGGAGTGTCCCATGCCTCAGTTCGTCGAGGGATCACTGTCTCTTATCTAGGCATCATTTTTATCAAGTGGGTGATCCCAATCCTTATAATTGTGTCCTATAGTTTAGGGAGATCCATCTACTATGGGGGAACCACTTCCCATCACTTATCGAAGATGGGGGGTATGACTCTGTATGGGAGGATCCGCACCCTACTTCCAATAGTGGAGTAATACCCATGAAGGACCATTACCCTGAATTGGTAGGGGAGTACAACTTCGTATATCTAGGACTATCACCCTACCTTATAGGGGAGTACCACTCAGTTTCTAGGGGAACTGCACCCTGGTATTATAAAAGAGTACCTACTTTGTCAGTTTGTTCACTATGGGGGAAATGAACCCAAGTATTTTAGGGGAGTACTGACCGTAGGCTAGAGGATCCATTTTGGAATGGAAGGGGAGTACTGACTCTGTCGTAGGACAATGGGAGGAGGACCCTCACATTGTAATGATAGAAGAGTACTGACTTCTACAATATAGGATTCGTTCCATACTTGGTTGGGGAGTACCAACCCAATAATTGTTAGATATGGAGAACACATTCCCTAAACATTCAAGGGATCACCGACTCCAAAGTTAGAGGACCCTCTCTGTTGTCCCATAGGGGAGTACTGACTCATCCTTCACAAACATCTCTGAGAACCCCTGCCAGAGTCCTTCAGTGGAGTAATACTACCAGAGGATACTACTTAAAGGAAATGATCCCACACTCATGAATTGGGGAGTCCCATCTCTATATAATAAAAGGGATAAAGAGTACCTGTGTCTTGAGTCATTAATGGAGTAATGTCATAACATTCCTTCATAATAACCACCATAGTTCTACCCAAATTCTACTTGCACCAAAAGAGAATATGGTTCAAAACATCAGTACATCCTCTAACTTTCTAAAAACACATTTTTATTATCTCAAAATTATTGTCTCATCCCAAGGGTCCTAATGCTGCAGACGGATCATCAAACTGATTCTCTGTTTATAAGTTATGGTTGTCTTAGAGAAACAGGGGACGGTGGGGTCTGTCTCCAGTTCTACATGGTTGGAACGACTCGACCTGACCTGTGTACAGCATGTCCCAATGTGCTCAGCCTGAATCAACTGGGTCTAGCCCATCATGTTGGGTCATGGTTCCGACTCGACTCACCTGGCTCGACGCGACCTGCCAATAGAAAATCAACCTACTTTTGAGCAGGTCAGCTTCTCCGGACCGGATGTGTATGTGACATATCCGTTGTGCCCCAGAAATCACCAGCTAGCTCCCCCACCTTGGTAAAATAGTCTTCTCATGTAAATTGTTATACCGATAAAGACCTGCGACAAAGCCGTAGAGTCCAGAACAAGCTGATGCTTCCTCCAAGAGGCAGCTGAGTGGCTGATGCCACCGCCGCCAACTCGAATGATCTTTTTTTGGACCACAAAATATTCTAAATAATTCTGTTCTTTGATCCGAAGGGTGTTACGGAACCCTTGGGTCGTGTTCTTCATCACCTAGGGCTCCAAAACTTGTTTTGATCCATCCCAATGCCATGTCATTCAAGCGGTGATATTTCCCCCACCACCTTGTTTTGGTCATTTCCACTACTATCACACCATCATCATTTCATTTACATCCTAAATCCATGACATCAGATCTTTTGGAAAAGGATTTATTGTGCAACAATAGATCGATCTACAAGCGTTGACTGGCGGTCCAAGTGATGGTTTTCCATGAAGAATGGAGAATAGAGGGTGGAATATGCAAAAATTCAAAATATTGAAGGAACCTTGATCAATGTTCATGGCATTAGGTTCATTACTATAAAAAGGGTTAACCAAAAATTCATCAAGAATATCTCCCATTAAAACCCTTCAAAACAAACCCTTCAACGATAATGATCGAACTGCGGGTCAACCTATTCTTGGGATGATCTGCAATCATAATTTAAAACCATGAACGAAGAAGATAAATTTAAATAATCACCCCTAGCTCAGAAAAACAATTTCACCAATAATGAATTTATTTATTTTTTTCATCATTTGTATGTGTTTTATCTGAATCCCATTTTTCGATTCATTAATCCATAATCATTTGAAATCATCGTTCATGATTCATCATTTGTCGATAACGATCCCCCAAGGACTTGGATCTTCCCTCTCTACCTTTTTAATGATTGATAATTGACAAACCAATAAGGGGTGTTAATCACCTTTCTATTACTAATGTTACACAATTTCATTAATCTGTTTCATTAATGACACTACATTTCCATTATGCTCATGTGGAAATATATTATGAGGAAACAATTTCTAATTAAAATAAAATAAAGTCAATCCAATTTATTTTATTTAAAATTTTCTTCAAAATTTCCAAAAAAATAAAATTTTCAGTGAACCCATTTCTGTTAGAGTTATGTCTTTTCTTATCAAATCTAGATGTTTTGAAGTTCAATGGTGCCTTCAAATTTTGGATCTGAGAGCCGGTTCAAATGATAGGAAATACCACTTGAATGATTAATTAATATACTTTAGAAAAGTTGAAAAATTCATTCCAAATACACTAGGTCTTGTAATTATGTTATGTGTCAAATCATAGTCTCCTAAAAATTCTATTTAAATTTGAGAAAAAATCGGGGAATTCTGGGACATTTCATCTCCCCACCTTATGTCCTTTCGTCCCCAAAAATAAAAAACCTAAAATCAAGGGAAGGAAATTTATTTCATCAAGGGTATCTACAACGCATACAAGAACTCACCTTGAGGAACTACAAATATTGAAAACTTTAATGTCTAGCTTCTTTTAGGTCAACATCATGCAACAACAAGAACATGTCTCTTTAGCTGCGACAAGTGTGGAAGGAACTAATTACTCTGATCCATTTTTAGTCATGGGGTCTAACGGCTCACCTCTACAATAACATGATGTAGACACAAATAGAAACCCACAGTTCATATCCACCCCTGGATGAATTGGGCTAAAGCCTCCAAAAGTGTTATGCATTCATGGTTGACACTAACCATGTAGGGGTATTTGTGAATGAAACAGGGCTGCCAATAAGAAAACGTTGGGTCTTACTAGTCCCTCTATCTACAACCTCTAATAGCCACACAACATTCCAAAACTAGAACACTTCTACACTCACTAGTGGAATCTTATCTGAGAATGGATGGTAAAGAACCATTTCATACTACATAAACATCACGGGTTCAAACTCTGCAACCCCTGAACAATCCAAAATAGAACTCTTCGGGAGAGTCCACCATGTAATGCCTGGGTTTCCCTATCACCGAAAGAGAAAACCCTTTTTACCATCGCAGACACACCATATCATTTTCCTAATATCATCAGTCTAGGTATGAACTGTAGTAGTATGTTCCTAGAATGACGATGTAAGGCCTCAATGCCATGACTAAGAGATCCGAACCATAGATCTCGCCTCCAAGAGTCAGGTCATTCTATCAGCGCCAGTGTGTGATCAATGGGTCTCCTCCAAAAGGGGTCACTAAGCATGATGTTCAAGTATATGGTCTAACCAAAACCTCAAAGTCTCAAACAGAACTCATGGAAAAATAATATGACTAGAACCTGTTTCTGTTTAAAGAGAATCCAAAAGAAAAGACACAGATCATACCTCAAATTTCTCTAATAGATTCTTGGACATAAGCCAAAATCACATGGAGCAGTTCTCTCCCACATCCTCCAGCTACCTAAGCATGGTGTGGAAAACCTTGGTGTGGTGGTGGAAAAGCTGAAAACTAACTGCCACCTCTTATTGCTCTTCCAGCTCTTCTTCCTTTCCTTCTATCTTGTGCAACTCCTTGCTCCAAGCATTTTATCTTCCAAGTAGGCTCAACTTCTGGCTCCTTCTCAGCAACATGGTGGGTTGGACAACCTCTATAGAGATTCCCCTAGCCATTTCATGCATAACACCACCTCTCATGGGGATGATCTTCTCCTTGACACTACTCATACGCCATAGACCCACGTGTCTATGTTTGGGCATGGGTAAGCCTCCTACATCGTGATCCTCTCGCTTGTCTTCTGCTAGATCCAGCAGATGCCTCTACCTCGTGACCTCTTCTATAGGACATGTCCATCTTCTCCACTTTCAGGTAGCTCTCAACCACCATGTCTCACTCTAGCACCCCAGCATATGTCAGAATGCTAAGGGGTATCACTAACGCCTTGATCTCCCAGCGTAGTACATTGTCCAAGGATTGGTCCCTGAAGTTAGGGCCATACACTGAATGTGTAGAGTAGATAGAATGATATGTGAATCTTCTTGAGTACTCTATTATATTCATGCATTCCTATTGTATATGTAGAAGATCATGTATACACACAGAGTGTAAAGTCTCTATAATGAAATCATCTCTAAAGAGGCTCTCAATGTTAACTGAGGTGAGGGTCACCTCGTCATGCATCTGGATCACCATGCTCCACCATATCCCTACCAAGAATTGAAGAATGATCACATATAAGATCTATATATGGTCCAGAGGTGTCCTCACTAGGAGGAAGACTCGTGTAAACACCTCATTAAAATCCTCTTCTACTTGAGAATCTATCATGCCTCAAAACCTGGGAGGTATGTACCTTTGGAACTCATGTAGTGCACTTAGCATCCGTGCATCCTCTACTGGTATCGCTGGTAGAAATTTTAAATTGATGGGTGTTTGCATCACTGGTGCACCACTCAGAGATAATGTTGTAGATTCAGTTCCTTTCACTGAAGCCTCTACTCATGGTGGATCAATATTATGATCACATTTTATAATCCTATCTGGGTTTCATCGTGGTGTCATCCCAAAATATAACAAAATAATTCATTTTTAAAGAGTATATCAGGAGAGCTGACTTAATTAGGACATGGAAATCACAACCTTTCTTACATGATGAATCTATCACTTTATTTCCCCACAACCAATGTTCCCATATACCGATATGGAAACAGGTGTCTTGATCCCTAGTGTGTGGATACATCTATTGCTTCACTAACACTGGAGTCCCTGGCCAGAAATCCAAAATCGAAACACATAACACTCTTATCCAAAAGCAAAAAGAATAGACCCTTGGTATTTGAGATAGAACTGACCACCACTAATACCAATTTTTCATGACCCATCCCCTGAGGCCCCTTCCATGACTACCCCATGCCAGCATCCCAAAGCCCAAGGGCTAGAAACTAGTTCCAAAGGCATTATCCTGCAATTGGGAGGAATTTTCCAACCACCTGTACAAACACACACAACTCCAAACCAATGTTACATGAAAGTTAAATCCAAGGAGACCATGCATGTTATCCACTATGTAAAACACAACCAGAGTACAATAGAATGTAATGTATAGGGTAGTGACACGGGCCAATATACAAGCCCACCAGAAGAAGAACAGAACAAAAGTAAAACTCCAAGTCCTTAAAGATCGTCCTTCGAGAAGTCTACCTGAAGGGTAGGTGATGGTTGCTCCATGAATATATAGAAGTACACCCCATCTAACTGATCTCACTGAACACCACAAGTCCTAGTCCTCCCTATACTCCATCAAAGCATTGGTTTTTTGTTCAAGACACGACAAATGCGGGAAAATCCCATGCAGGGTTAAGTAAAATGATACTTAGTAGGGGACCCTGAAACCAAAAAGGTAGAGCACAAGAGAAAAATAATAATGGATTGCACATTCATCTCTACTTAGGTATATTCCCATAAATATACCATAAACATCCATATATACTTGTTTCATCTACTTAGAAAACATGTGGTCCCATCCATACAGCTAGCATCATGATTTACATTGAATGGTCAAGTTATAACACACGAACCAGGAGATCACACTCCATGAGCTCAGCTATCCTTGGTGGAACCTATCCCCGAGATGAACTCCATTGGGTACAATCCTACCATTATGAATGGTATGTTTGAAAGAATGTTCTCCATCATGAATATTCTACTAGGTTCGACTCTAGTGCTCGGCACTAGAGGTCTAGTCTTCCCAACCTTGCACCCGATGCAAGGCTTAGAAAACCCAAGTGAAGAGGCCCGCCCCACACCACTACAAAAGATTGAGGGAGTAGTGCTCTAGTCTATCCTGTGATACCTCAATCACTCCTGAAATGAGTGGCCCACACCTAATTTGATTGAGAGAGCACTATCTTTGGTCTAGGTATAGTTTTCATCAAGTGGAGGGACCCGCTTCTCGTAATTGTGTCTTGTAGATGAGGGAGCTTTAACTCCTATAGAGGACCTGCTCCCCGTCGCTACTCGAATACGAGATTGTATGACTCCTTGATTGAGGACTCACACCCTGGTTCAAACATTATAATATTAATCATGAAGGACCTACACCCTGAATCAGTAGGGGTGTACAACTTTTTATATCGTTGAACCGCACCCTACCTGGTAGGGGAGTAACACACAGTGACTAGAGGACACACACTGGTAATATAGGGGAGTACCAACTCTTCCAGTTGTTAACTATGGGGAACCCACACCCTAATATGTTAGTTGAATATCAATCCCATGCTAGAGGAAATGCTCCCTAGCAAGGCAGGGGAGTACCAACGTTTTCGTAGCACTGCATAAGGAGGGTTCACAACCCATAACAACAAGGAAGTACTGACTCCTACAACAGAGGACACACTCACTCCCCAGTAGGTGAGTACCTAATCTATATGTGTTAGATATGAAGGATGCATTGCCTAGTACTTTATGGGAGTATCGACTCTAAGGATAGAGGACCCAATCCATGGTCCCATAGGGGAGTAACGACTCTTCCATCACAAACATCTCTGAGAACCCACAACCTAGTCCTTCCGGGGAGAAATAACCCTGGAGGAAACTACGCATATGAAACAAACCCACACCCATGAAATGGGGAGTCCCATATCACCATAAATAGAGGGATTCTTAGTACACGTTCCATTAGTCATCAATGCAGTAACCATCCTAACATTCCTTCATAAGAACCACCTAAGTTCTACCACAAGTCTTCTTGCACCAGAAGAGCCTATGGTTCATACCAATTGGTCGGCCTCCAAATTTCTAAAAAACGCATTTGGAGTATCTCAAAAGGACGGTTTCATCACAAGGGACCCCACTCTATATATAGATCGTCAAATGGACACTCTATTTAGAGTTCATGACCATTTTAGCGAAATGGGGGCCGATTGGATCAGGGTTTAGGTCAACCCGGTCAGACCGACCCGACCCGACCTGGGTCCAACCCAACCCAACCCAATGAGACCAGCCAGAATCAGCTTTCTGAGCTGTGGGTCCGGCCAAACCTTCCAATTGGGTTGTGTGCCTCTAACAACATCCTGGCCCTGAGTGGGTCAGCTACACCGAACCAGACGTGATTGTGCCGCGTCTATTGTGCACTAGTCCGCACCAGCTGGCCCCACCAATTTGGTCAACCGGAACACTCACACGGACTGGTTTATCAAGAAGGACTCAGGATAAAGTTGTGGGGTCTATCACATTCTGATGCCAGGGCAGGAGCTTCCTCCATAGCGCTTCCACAGCCGCGGCGCGCCACCCCGTCTTCTAGCATGCGGCCACCCAACAAATCTTTTTGCGGACCACCAAACATGTTCTGGTGGTCCGTTCGTCAATCTAGAGGATGTTTTGCAACCCTCAGGTCATGTTCTTCATTGCCTGGGGCTCAAAACGTTATTGTTATCCATCCCGATTCAAAGTCATTAGAGTGACGATATTTCCTTCACCGCCTCATTCTGGTCACTACCAATGCCATCACACCTTCGTCGTTCCATGTCCATCCTGAATCCATGTGACCGGATCATTTTTCTAAAGATTATTTACGCGAAGACCATTCAATATCCAAGAGATGATTCGCGGGCCAAATGATGGCTACTCGTGACGAACAGAGAATGGAAGGAGGAATATGCATAAATCAAAAAATATTTAATGATCATCAATCAATATTTGTATTGATCATGTTTTTTTCTGTTATAAGGGTTAACCAAAAATTAATCCAGAATATCTCCTATTAAAACCCTGAAAAATGAACCCTCCTGAAAGAATGATTGTATTGTGGTTCAACCTATTTGTGGGTTGATCTGCATTAGTAATTTAAAACAAAAAACAGGGAAGATAAATTTAAATAAAAACCCCTACTTCAAAACTTCCTTCACCAAGGAAGAACATATTTTCATTGCTTCCATTCATCGATGTTTCTTCTGAATCTCGTCCATCGATTCTTTGATCTATCTTCATTGGTGATTGTCATTCGTCATTCATCATTCATCGACCGTGATCCTCCAGAGACTCAGAGCTTCCCTCTCCACCTAGTCAACAATTGATCATAGAAAACCATTAATGGGTGTTAACCTCCTTTCTTTAACTAATGTGATGCAATGTTGTTACACTAATTCATTAATGAAACAGAGCTTTGATTACGCTTGGGAGGAAATTTGTTATGATGTAATGATTTCGAATTCAAACAAAAATAAAATAAATCCAGTTTATTTTGTTTACCTTTTTTTAAAAAATCACCAAAAATAACTTTTTTTGTTTACCCTTGTCGGTCAGAGTTATGTCATTTCTAGTTGAATCTTGTCGTTCTATTTTTAATGGTGCCCTCATATATTCGAACCTAGTACTAGTTCAAAAGATTTGAAATTTGGCTTACACATTCGATTAATAAACATTAAAAAAGTTCAAAAATCCATTCCAGCCACTCTAAGTCTCAGAAATACATACTGTTTCATATCTGGGTCTCATAAAATCCCATTTAAATTTGAAGAAAAAAATCCAGGAATTCTGGGACATTGCACATAATCTCACCGAGTAATTTAATTGTCCTTGACCATGTTATGTTTGTTAAAAAAAAATTATTTTATTGTATTATCTTTTAAGATCAAATGATTTTTTCATACCTTGTTAAATAAATTAATTCATTATCATTCTAATATGGAATAATATAATTTATTTAGTTCAGTTAAGATATTTCGCATTTGAATGTTCACTAGCCCCCATGTGGGTCCCAATTCATCCTAAAATCTTATTCATACAAATTAGTGGAACTTTTGGATACACTTATTATGAGTCCACCTAGGCCCTTATATCAATATTATTTAGTCATAACCATTGACCAAGAGTGGTATATAGAAACACATCACGGCCCTAAAGAAGATAATGAAATTCATATTTATGATAACCTGCTACAAACTTGTAGTGTGTAATATTATCTCTTTGTCATGTGCTATCATACAAAGAATAATACAAACATTGTGACATCATACTTTTGATTATTTTTATATTACATAACCATACTGGGTGGACTCACAATATTCAACCATGTCAGTGGGTTTAAATATGTTACTACCATCCTAGTATACCTAGCCCTATGAGAGACCTCTTCCTCAACTCAGAAGTGAATAATTATACCTTGATCATTTAACCAAAGTAATTACATTAATAATTCACACAACATAGGTTGCCTCTCTATGAATTCAATATCATGGTTTTTTTCTCACATAAATGTATGTGATAAAATATTACACATTGATAATGATCTCATGTCCAGAGACCAATAAACATTTTTAGATAGTAATAACCAATGACACATGAAACATGTGGTGTTACTATTAGTGGTTCAATCCTCATTATACCATCTTCTCAATATTGATAGGTAAAAAATAAATGATAAGAAGACTCGAGGCTTATGAACCCCTAGAACCTAATATTCAGACATCATCTATGTCCCTTCAGTATGATTTATCTAGACCATTGGACTTATATTTTGTATTACTTTAATGGTATCTCAAGGATCTCATATTATCATGAAATATTTATAACTTTTTGATATGATATGTAATCTAAGGAAATTTAAATGTAAATAGTGGATACATTAGTATCAACATAATAATAGTAAGAAATATACTTGATGGGTGTAAAGACCCTAACCCCAATAGTCTAGATTGAGTTCCACACTTTATTACATTAGTACTATGAACAAGGTATCGCATCCAAAAGGACTGAATAGTATTGTAGATATGGAAAAATAGATACAAATATAGATTTTACATTACAAATTGAAATGATATAAAACATAGAAACTCTTTTGTAAACATCCAAATTCTTCTATATTAACAAAGTATGTCAATAATAAAATACATCTTTGAATCCTTGAGAAAATTTAATCATAAGAAATGGGTAACCTCAGATGCTCAATAAGGGTAAAAATATAGGAGACACTATCACAAATAAACATAAAAAATATGGAAAGGTGAATAAATAAACACATTCCATTAGAACATAATCATTATCATAATATGGAAGGAATAAAATCGGATCAAATAATAAAATACAAATAATCATATGAGAATGAAACTTAAACATGAAATAATCACATTAATTATCAATAACTAACATCATAATAAGGAAATTCATAATCCAATACATCATAAACAAACTATCTAGGATTTTTCCAAGACAACATACATAAATGAGTAAGACATCAGTTAATACCCAACCAGGTTTGTCTCGTGAGACCTTCTGATGCATCGAGGGGTTATAGTGGTCCATGCCCAACACATACTAAGTCCAATGCATTGCTCATATGAAAAGGGTAAAACATAATCAATATATAAATTCATATTGAAACTAGCATATGAAATTTAAATAATTTCCCAAATCAGTAAACATCATCATAAACTATCAAGATTAATATAGAGAATGGTATAGAAATAGTACATCCCCAACCAAAATGACCATAAACTTCTCAATAAAATATAGAAGATGGTATAATAAGTGATCAACCTCAATTATTAATAAGAATAAACAAAATGGTGTTGAAATAGATGAGAATAATTTAATAATTTCATTGAAATTTTGTTGAGAGAAATTCTATTATTACTTTGAAAAGGATTAGGGATTGAGAATCCCCTTACCACTTTAAAAACAGTAGAACTGTATGCCCTAAAAGTAGTAATTATAAAATGAGATGTTGAATGAAATGAAGATAAATGGATTAATCATAGTGTATCAAAGGGAATTATACATATACCACACTTATGTAATAAGTGGTGAATAATAAATATCTCTTAGAAATGAATGTGAGATAAGAAAACACTGACCATATGTTTGAAAGCATCAGACGCTTCTACTTAATATCCTGGATAATAAAATTAGAATAATTAATTACATAATTAATAACGTATTAAATATATATTTTATTTATTTTATATTTATTATCGGTATATATTTCCATTTTTATGGGTAATAAGTTTTAATTTCATTGTTCTGAGAGCCTTCATTCCATGGTTTAAACATCCTTTCCCTCAAGTATAAATATGGGAGTTATTTTCAAATGAGAATAAATTATACAGATTTGAAATTATTTAGTATAATTGATATTATATAATTTTATATTATTTCATTTATCATTTGGTTATATGGAATGAGGATGACTAATTAGATGAACCATTAATGAAATAAATTAATTTATTATTGCAGTTTTTATGACCATCACAAATTATTATAGTATTATTTAGTAATATATTTATATATTTATTGTAGGGCATTAAATAAGTTTTAATACACATATAATAATATTTTTTAGCCATGAAAATGGTTTTATGGAAATCCTTGATGGTGTTAATGAAAAATGAAAATTTTTCATCCACGAAGGCGGTGAATCGTCACCTCACGGACAATGTTTTCATTTTTTGAATAAAAATATAGGAGAAGTGATTTGATTATGTAAATTACATTAACACAATATAATTACATTATATTTTTTATATTGTAGTTACATTGCCTCTTTTTATAGGGGAGGTGAGTAAATGATAATAAAAAACGAAATTAAAAGAGAAATAGGGAGCGTTTTACTTCTTCAGCGCTATCTCTTTGAGAGCCTCCTTAAGGGACTTGGAAATGGTATTATGGTGATACCAAAAATAATATTACATGGGAAATATGTTTGGTAATGTAATTGGTAAGAATATAAGAAGGTTACAAGTCTTATACAGTGTAAGGAGAAGGAGTGGTGAGGAGAGGCGTTTATAGCGGAGGATAAGGGCATTTTCTATTATTTTATTCATTAGTTTATTATTTTGTCTCAATACTATCAATAATATGAATTACCATGAGTAAATAAAATAAATATATAATTTCAGTTATTTATAAGTGTCACCTACATCATCCATGACTCAACCATGACTGAAAAATTCATTTATTTACTTATAATGTTAAATACTGTAAATTATTGTATTTCATTATTCACCAACAGTTCAAATATCTTAGAAAAATCCATAAAATTTATCGTAACCATTTATTTATGTATGTATTTTATAAATGGAATCTATTTATTCAAAGTAATTTTCTAAATATGAGAAATTTAATTTTTAATGAAAGTCATCATTTCTTTGAAAAATATTAATTTTAAAATTATAATCGATTTATTGACACTCTATAATATTAATTAGGGTCTCACAAAATTATCTTATAATAATAAGACAAAAAAATATTATATTATGAATCTATGTTATGAAAACAAATTTTATATTAAATTATTATATTACCTATAAAATAGTAAATAAACATTTCTGTTTCACAAAAATACCAACCCTTAATTTATCATTTTTAAAAAATTTGTTTACTTAATCCATTATATAAATATATCATATTTTTATTTATAAGATAAAAAAATTATACATTTATATGTGAGGTTATTATGCTAATGGTCACATTACTATTCCTAATAGTCACATTACTATTCATCAAAAAATTTACTTATTAGGAAAATATCATAAATTTAACCAAAGTAAATTTTGATAATTTAATTTAAAAATGAATTTTATTTTTTCAAATAACATTTATATAAGTGTCAATATTTATTATTACAATATTTGTACCATTAAAAATCAATAAAATTGCCTTTAGAAAATTACAGACCTTTATGGTTAAAATTAGAGTCATTATTCTCATATGCATATATGATCCCTTGGATTAATGGTAAAATATACAATACAAATTTCATAATGTAATTAATACTATTCGTTTCCCGCCATTAATATTTCTTGGATACAAAAACAATAATATTTCATAGTTCATTTTATATGGGTTTTATATGCAATGTAAGTCATCGAAGATATTTAATTTATTTAAGGAGAGACATACCATAAAATATTAAGGTGTTATATTATCCCCTCCTACAATAAATTGAATCCTCTAAATTTTAAAATTTCACTTTAAAAATAAATTGATAATTGAAAATTCCCATGTGGAAAACCCATATCTTAAATTAGGTTAGTAAGTCATCTTCTTAGTATGTGGAAAAGGGAAATGAAAATTCACCACAAAATTAGGCATTTTAGTAGGATAATATTAGTTAAAAGTAAAAATATGGACATGTAATAAAAATAAAACTATCTTGTTTTTATGAATATTAATTAAGAACATGTTCATTTTAAATTTAAGAAACCCAAAATCATAAATCTATTATGAGATAAAAAATCAATTATTTTTCATAAAGAAAATTAAAATGATGATTTTTTGTGTCAAAATGCTTTTTCTAGAGCTGGGTATTCATTTACTATAAGGAGTAGACCTTTATAAAAATAAACATACCTGATTCATTCCATGTCATAATCTTATCCTTTGGATGTGCTTAGATCTACCTCCACGTAATTTCTTAAACCCAAAGACTAATATTCATGGTGATTTTCTATTCCTAAAGATCTATTATCAAATGATCCTTAAGTCATTGTTTCATCCTTTAAATGTTTACTAAAACCAAAAAATTTGAAATAGGTCATCCAATATTATAAATCATAAATTAATATTAGTCAAATATATCCTTAATCTATTCTATAGGTAGTTAACCTTAAGACTCATCCAAAATGTGTCTGTTTGAATTCAAAGACCAATGATTTAGAAGAAAGGTTACTTAAAATTATATTTTCCCCAAGACAAAATAATGTATCTCTTATTGTCACATTCAAAAAATATGAATACCATTATCACCTTTACTATTAATGAAAACTTTCATTCTTCCAAAAGTAAAATCTCAAGTTGTTGAATATATTCCTATAATTCATACATATAAAAAAACCAGTAAAGATAATACAAACCATAAAATCACTAACTACCATCATGGATAGCAATAATATCCCATCATTATCTTTGTATCATTGTTATATCAAAATCATGAACATATTAAGGGTTATCTTCCCTCAATCATGTGTTCTCCAAAAGATCAACTTTCCACTGAATCACTTTTCATGTTACTATTCAACATGAACATTCAAATCGTTAACAAATAAGTATTGTAGTACACTACATTTGTATATTTTGTAATTCATTAAAGTATAATATCATTTATTAATATAATTTTATAACATAATTTATTAATACAAATGCAATAACACTGATCATTCCACTTAATCAATAATAACAACAAAAACATGACATTGATCACAATTATTATTTTGAGATATACTTCCTTGATTCTTTGTACTTATTTTTGTGTAGTTCCCCATCACCTTAGAGTTTATGTATTGGACATAAGAAGCATATTTATTACCTTTAAATCAAAAAAATGTTGGCATTTATCTCCATAGTTGTAGAAAACTCCCCTTCCCTTGTAGAAAGATACAATATATTTCTTCCCACAATTATCACATGTGGAGAAACCAATCATTTTTTCTGTCCATCCATTTCTTTATCTTACTCATTATTCATGTATTTTTTACCTTCAGAACAAAATACTTTCCAAATTATTTCTCTATCTTGATAGCATAAGAAACTATATCCTCATATGATGGGAAGGTTTGGGAGACTAGTTCCCTTCATAGAATTGGCTTATGACCATCATAGAAATGTCAAATCTTTCTCTATTGATTATGTACATAGTTCATGGAATAAATATGTAACCTTGTAATGTTTCCTTCATAATTAGTATTGTTTTAATCCTCTTTAAATCTCAAAACTAAGAAGTTTCTCTCCGTATCTATTCATTGATCTCTAAAATAATATTTCCAATAAATGATCATTAAAATATATCCATTCCATGTTTAAAATTTCTTCTTCTTCCTTAGATTTTTTAATAAATGACCACCCTTGATCCACATATCTTGGTAGATGTTAAAATTCCATTATCACCTTCTCCTATTCATTATATTCCAAAGTGAGAAATATCATCTCTAAGGATCTTATCCATTATTCAACTACAAATGGATTTGTTATCCCATTTAAAAATAGATTTTGTTGTCGTATGTTGTTGTAAAAATTGTTATAACACATTGTGAATGAGGATACTCAATATGGGTAAGATTATTTCTCATAACCTGAGTCATTTTTCCTATTATATTTATATATATTTCAGGTCCAGTTGCAACTCCAAATCCAGTATTCTTATCTTTATTGGGAGGTAAATCATTACATGGAATATGTGCATTGATAAAGTTTACATTCATTCCACTAGGTGCTATTTCAAAATAGTTTAATAAACTAGATTAGATCAAAACCTTTTGAAACACAATATACAATCTAAAACTAGTGAAACACTTAACATTAAAGGAAAATAATTTATTTATAGATAAACCCATTAAAATGGTTTATTTTGGTTGTTCTTATATATTTATCCAATAATTTTTTCATAGGGTTTTGTTCTTAAATCTGTCTTTTCTTTCATCTAGTTTCAAATGTATCTACTAAATTTACATTGACACCAACTATAAAGACCCATATCCCAGCAGCTCGGAGCTGGCGCCTTACTTTATTACATTGGTACTATAAACAATTTATTGCTTCCCAAAGGACAAAATAGTTTACTAGATTTGGAAAACTAGATAAAAATATAAATTTCAAGTTACAAAATTAAATGATATGAAACATAGAAACTTATTTAGAAACATCCATATTTTCCTGTATTATCCCTTCATGTGAATCATAATATATATATTGGAATCCTGGGGTTGAATCAAACCTAATAAAGGGGTGATCTCAGATGCTTGGTAAAGGTAATAATATAGTGGAAGCTATCATAAATATACATATACAATAAGTCAACATGGATAAATAAAAACACATGTCCTTAAAACATAATATTGATCATTATATGCTCGGAATAAAAGTTGATCAAATTATTCCATATAAATAATCATATGAGAATGAAACTAAGCCCCGAATATTCAAATAGTTGAATAATAAAATGGATTATTAGTAACTAAGCTCATAATTATGGAATTCATAACCTGGGACATTAAAACATACTGTTCAGTCTTCATCCAAGACACCATACATAAATAGATAAAACAATATCCAATACCCAAACAAGTTTGTCCCATAAGACCTACTGATGCATCGTGGGGCTATAGTAGGCCCCACCCAGAACATACTAAGTCTAATTCATTCATAATATTAAATGGGTGAATCATATTCAACAAATACATTCAAATTTAGACTAGAATATTAAATGTAAATAATTTCATAAATTAGTAAACATTATCATAAACTATCAAGGGTAATATTATGAATGGTCTCAAGATAGTACATCCCTAATCAAAATCATCATAAACCATTCAATAAAATATGGTAGATGTTATCATAAGAGACCAATATCAAGTAATCATAAGACTCAAAAGAGGGTTTTTAGAATTTTTATATTACTCTAACAAATTTTTTGAAAAAATATTGAATGAACTACCCTTTTTTCTTTGGATAGAGGAGTTCTTTTGGAAATTTTTTTGTCATAAAATCATATTACAAAAATATATATACACAAAAAATTAAATGGAAATTTGAAATTGAGTTTTAGTAATATTAAAATAGCATCCACACTGAAATTCATAATGATAGATGAATAACCCAATGAAAGGGAGATGGGTTCGATAATCCCCTTACCACTTTACAAACAGTTTAACCATATGCCCAATAAAAGTAATAATTATTTAATGAAACTCTGAATAAAATTAACATAGACTTATTCAGTATATTATGTATCAAAGGTAATTATATATACACCATACATATAGAAAAAATGGTGAATAAGTCATATCACATTGAAATTAAAGTGAGATGAGAAAACCCTTGACTTATGTCTGAAAGCATTGTTCACTTTTACTTAATGACATGGATAATAAAATTATCTTTATTAATTAGATTACTAATAATCTATTAGGCATTTATTTTATTTATAAATCTTTTATTAAGTTCATTTATGGAATTTAATGGGTTATAATGTTTGATTTCATTGTTCCAATAGCATTTGTTTAATGGTTTTACGGTAGATTCCCTAGAGTGTAAATATGAGAGTTATTGTATGATGTGATTAACTACTCTAGATGTAAAATTATTTTTTGTTAATTAACATATAAAAGGTTTATATGATCTCATATATCATTTTTTATGGTATAAGGATATTTCATTAGATAAAACATTAATGAAAATTATTTAATTTATTTTAGTGGTTTTACGGCCATCATGAATTAATATAATTTTATTTAATAATATGACTATATAGTGGTTCCATAACATTAAATAATATAAGATAGGTATATTAAAGAAAATCTTAACCATAAAAAAGTTCTATGAAAATCGTTTAAGGTGGTAATGGAAAACGAAAATTTGTCATCCATGAAGGCGGCGAATCGACACCTCGTCGATGATGTTTTAATTTTTAAAATAAAACGTGAGGAGAAGATATTTAATGATGTATATTAAATTAAAATAATAAAATGATATTATATGTATGATACTAGATTTATCATGCCACTTTGTATAGGTTAGGTGATTAAGGTATAAGGAAATAAGGGAAATTAAAAGAGAAAGAGGGAGGGTTTTACATCTGGAGTTTCGTCTCCTTTAGATCCTTTTTAATGGACTTAGAAAAAACATTTTTGGTGAGACTAGCAATATCAGATCATCGGGAATTTTTTGAAGATTAATTGGGCAAAAAATAATCATTATCCAAGTCCTAGAAGGTGTGTGGATAAGGGGTGATGAGGGGTGGTATTGTAGTGGAGGAAGAGGGGTGTTTTTTATTATTCTATTCACTAGTTTTCAATTTTGACTCAGAATATTAAATTGTATTGATTACCATTAATAAATATAATAAATTTATAATTTTATTTTTATATTATGGTAAATTACATCATCCATGACTCAAATATGACTCAAAAATTCATTTATTTACTTATAATGTTACGTACCGTAAATTACTGTAGTTCATTATTCACCAAAAATTCAACTATCTCAAAAAATTCTCAAAATTTAACCCTAAATTTTTTAAGCATGTACATATAAATATGTTACTAAATTTTATGACAAAAATTCCTAAATATGATAAATTTAATTTTTAAATAAATTCATTATTTATTCAAAAAAATATTGATTTTAATATTATAACTTATTTTATTACACATTAAAAATAGAATTACGATCTCATCAAATTATCTTATAATTATTATATAAAAAATATATTATTCTATGAATAAATTTTATGAAAATAAATTTTCTTTTAAATAATTATATTAATTGTAAAATTTCAAATAAACATTTAAGTTTCAAAAAAATATGGATACTTAATTTATCTATTTTAAATCATTTATTTATATATTCAAAAATATAAATATATCATATTTTCATTTATATGATACCCATATTTTATTTTTACTTTCTTATATGGTCTTATTATTCTAACGGACTCATTACTATTCCTAAAAGTCACATTACTATTCATCAAAAAAAGAAACTTGTCATTAAAATACAAAAAAATAACCAAAGTCAATTTTTGATATTCAGATTTTAAAATAAAGTTCATTTTGTCAAATAAAATTTATAAATGATTCAAAATTTAGTACTAAAATAGGTACTCCATTAAAAGGAGGTAAAGCTACATTTAGAAAAATATATCCGTTTTATGTATAGAATTGGATTCATTCCTTTCTTATGACTATAAAATCATTTGGATGGATGTAAAAATATAATATATAAATTACATAATGTGTTTAATACTATTCTTCCCCACCTATTTAACATCTAGGTTAAAAAAAATTATATTTTTTTATTTTAGCTATGTGTTGTGTGCAACCTAAGCCATCAAATATATTTAATTTATTTAAGTGGATACATACCGTAAAATATTAAGGTGTTAAAATTGGATAATTACTATTACAGGCATGATGTTTCAATGGTTGTTAAGGCCAGTTTTTGAGAATTCGGTCTATATAATTGTTTCATGTCCACTGGGCCTTCAGAATGAAATATTAATGTAACAAATCAGCTAGTTGGATGAGTTATCCTGGAATGGGCTATGACATATCTTTCTATATTGAGGGTGTGTGTGGGGGGTGTGTGTATTTCTTTTTATTTCACCCTAAAAATTCTACCTAGTAATGGTAATCAATGTACATATAAGAGTTAGGTCTAGGGTACCCATTCACAACTGTCAAAAATAGGTGATGGAATAATTTATACAGTAGAATGACTATTCCATAATATAATATTGAAATACATCAAAAAAATTACTAAGTAATATCTGTAGAAAAAATTTGAGAACAAAATATAAATAAACAATCTATGTTGTGACAAATGAAATGTATCATATAAACTCACTTTTGTGCTAAAATACAATTGATCACCCACTCAGAATATCACATATACAGAATAAATAGAAGAAATTATTTACATTAATGTTATTTATTACTAACCCTAATTCGTACCAAAATCCTTGTCTCTAAAATCAATCAAGATACTCCAAGTCGATCCTCATACTCCACCCATGTGATCCCTCTCAATCATGAAACACTAGTCCTCTTCCTGGTCCACATTGCAACATGTTCTTGACTTAAAAGAAGATATAAGGTATGAATATACAAAAAATTACAAATTTATAAATTTACAAAACCTATAAAAACATAAATAATAAATTGATCACATGATGTAGGTAATAAATCTCACAAATAGCTACACAACCCAAGGACCGAAAGGTTTTGTGTCTTGAAAATTAACTACACTAAGAAATTATTTTGAAAAACCTGAAAAATATTATCCATAATCACTCTCCATAGAAACTTTTCAAAACATCTCACATGATATAATCATCTTCATAACCATTGTAATTGATGAAAAATAGAGTGATGATCTCATACAGTCATTATGGTAAAAATATTCCACAATGTATTTGATTATAACCATGATGGAGAAAATTATTGTAATATCCCACCCCATATCAATGTCTTGAGAGGGTGGAGGAATGGAACTCAGACTTAAGTGATGATTTCAAGGTGCCAAAAGCTAGAAATATATGCTGAGGGATTCGAGAATAAATTAGGGAATGATTATCCCTTGTGATAAAACCAACAAGCCAAACAATCCACTATCAACAAACTACATGAGGCATGTCGACAAAACAACCAAATCCAAAAAATACCAAAAAAGAAACCAAACTATTCATAACAATCCCACATCCCAAATAAAACCAAGAAAAACACCAGAGTACCAAGTGAAATACTACAAAAAAAGACCCCAATGAAATAGGAAACCATCCATAGCTCCACATCATGCTCCATGCTCCAAGAAACACAACATCACCAAAGCATCATTCCAAACTGCCAGCAAAAATGACTTGTGTTACTCTTACTTGTGACACAAAATAAAACATCTGCAAAAGGACCCAAGTTTGAAAGTAGGGGTGTGCAATAATATTCAGTTGTTTTCCCCAGATTATTTCCTTACACACACCACTAGGAAAAAACCGTTAGCATAATTATATAAAACAGTTTATATAAATTGTTCAATTGTGAAATAACTTACAACAATTAAATCACACCCTTACCAATTCTACATTACCAAACCATGTCACCCAACATAAAACCAAACATCCATGCCAAATATTACCTTACCATTTCACATTATCACTACAAATTCCATATTGCAAAGAAACACACACAATGATACAAAAAATGGTGGATCTTATATCCAACCTGTTCACTACATTTCCAACTAGTGGTACTTCTTGTTAACTTATCCATTGATGGTGGACCTTTTTTCAACTATACATCCACTTTTTGTAGTAGTAAATCCCACCAAATTCCACACAATCCATAACACTTAATCAACCAACAAACACTAAGAACCAGGTCCACACAAAATCTCACCATCATTCCAATGACATCCCAATTCACTTCAATAAATCACCCATTTATTGAAAACAACCGTTAACTAATTTTCCAAGACCAAAAAAATTTCAATAAAAAAATTATTTATTGAAAACCCTCTTTGAGAAATCATTTTTTATAATCAACCACTAAAGATTTTAAAATCAACATTTTAAAATCACACTGCAAGCCCCATTTTTGTAACCGTAACCCATTTTCCGAAAATATTCACACATCATTATCAAAATTAATTTCAATAAAAAAAATTAATTAAACCAATACCACAAGTTCTAACCATGTGGAGTCGAGAGATAAGCCACCTTAGGGTTCCAGCGAATTCAACCCACAAACAACAACCCCTTAATTTGAAAAATGCTACAAAAAAACTGCTCTAGATCTCCTCATCTATAATCAAAAGGCATTAAAATCATCACCCAAGGAAACCCAAACACTAGATCTACATTAAACTAATGTATATCTAGAAAACCGAGAGAGAGGGAAGAGAAGACCTAGAGAAAACCAAAGAGAGACCATGAGGACAGACTTAACTGGGAGAATCCACCTTCCAACCACCTTGAAAACCCTTTGATTTGTTTCCAAAATGTTTTGGATAGAATCTACAACCTTTTATAACCCAAAATCCTAAGTGATGATTGAGTGGGAAAGAGTTTGGGGGGAAATAGGTCAATCCTGAATGAACCCATATTTAAAAACCCTCATTTTAAGTGGTCGTATGGTTAGTCTGCACAGTTTGGAAAAATGTATGCTAACTGTGTGTATTCCAATCTTTCATGAGAAAGGGTCCTCATGGGTTTCTTGCACGGTTTGTAAAACTATGCACAGGACATGCGAAGCCCACTATCTCCCCCTACATAGTTACCTAGAGAACCCGCATGGTTTATCCTAATTGTGGTCAAAATGTGCACCCCTAAAAAAGCCTCCAAACTTTTTCCAAACCCTTCCCAACTCTCCCAACCTCTTCTCAACTCATCCTAAGAAATTTAGACACATAAGTAGAAATAAAAAAGTCTAAATACCTCAAACCAAGTGTTCAATAATCTCCCCACCATTTGACATTCCTTCCTAAGAATGTAGAGGACTATCTGATAGTCGAAAGAGCTCGGGACATTGTTCAGCCATCTGTTTCTTCCACTCATATGTATCCCCCTGAATCTGGCCACGCTGCCACAAAACAAGAAATAAACTAATTCTTTTACCATTCAATACATTCTCTTTCATATCAGCCATCCACACTGCCACGTGCAACAATGAATCATCTGGCTCTAGCTCAACATGATCCCAACGAATCACATGGTCATAATCTGGCTGTTACTTTTTCAATTGTGACACATTAAACACATTGTGAACCACACTAAATAATGGTGGAAATAAAAAACAATGATCCAACTCTTCAATCGACTAAATAATCTCAAATTGACCAATATGCCTCTGAGATAAGTTAGCATGTTTCCCAAACCGACGATGTCCCAACCTAGGAGAGATTCTTAAAAACACATGATCACCCACCTCAAATGACAACGGTCGTAAATTATTGTAGACATATCATTTCTGACAACTTTGAGCCATCTCTATCCTCTTCCTGGTCATCTAGATATTTTTCATACTCTTTTAGACAACGCTCAGTCCATTCATCAAAGTATCACCTGTTTCCACCCAACATATTGGAGAATGTCACAAATGCCCATATAATGCATCAAACAGAGCCATATTTATTTAAGGCTGATAACTGTTATTATAGGATTACTCCACCAACAGTATGTGGTCCTCCTAGGAACTACAAAAATCCAACACACAAGTCCTTATAATATCCTCCAATATTTATATCATCCTCTCGGATTGGCCATCCGTATGAAGATGATACACCATTCTCATAGTCAAATTTCTTCCAAAGGATTGTTGTAAGGATTTCTAGAAACAAGATGTAAACCATGGATCTCTATCTGATACAATCGAAATTGGAGCACCATTCCAATTTACCACCTTCTGTATATTGATTTTTGACAGATCCTCCACCTTTTGAGATTCATGAATTGGGATAAAATGGGATGACTTTGTGAGCTGATCCACAATCACCCATGTGGCATCATGTGTCCATATCGTTCATGGGATAACGGTCACAAAATCCATTGCTAATTTCTCCCATTTCCACACTAGGATGGGTAAAGACTGCAACATGCCTATTGTCCGTGGATGCTCTGCCTTAACATACTTACAAGTCATACATATCGAAACGTACTCCACCACATTCCTTTTCATTCCATCCCACCAAAACTATGCTTTCAACACTTTGTACATTTTATGAATTCTATGATGGAAATCCCAAAAAGAATGATGATAAGCCCTGAGATGTTTCTCCTGACAAGCCACTGGTACCACCATCCGATTCTGAAAACACAAAACTAAATTTACATTTAGTTCCTAGTTCTCAATGGTCCCTCCACCATTAAGTTTCGACCACATTATCATACACTCAGAATTAGGTGCACATTCCTCTTTAACCAAACCATCCAAATCAAGAACCAATGAAATAGGAAAGAAGAGTTGTTTGTCACCCCTGTCCTCACATTCCAATCATATTTCGGGTATGACTGACATCAACTGCTAGTGATCTGACACCTATTTCACCACATGAGCATATGATTTTATACTTAATGAATTGAAAATGAATTTCCATTTCCTGGTATGTACATTAAGTCTAAATCAAACATCTAGAGATATTTTATCCATATCCTTTGCCTCAGGTTCAAATCTCTTTGTGAGATGATATTATTTTATCTCTTATGATCAGTAAACACCATGAATTTATCATAGAATGAATAATGATGCTGCATCCTTAAAGCATGAACTTCTATCGCCAATTCCAAATCACGTTTTGTGTAGTTATTTGCATGTATCATCAAAATTCATGAGCCATATGTGACCACATGATCCCCCTATATGATAACACACCCCAACCATAATCTTGATGTGTCACAATACTCCACGTATCCTTTTCCATGTTCTGGAAAAACCAGGATTGGTGATTATATAATGCGACCCTTTAACTCTTCAATGAATTACTTACACTAATAATCCCATTAAAATGGTATATTCATCCTTGTCAAAGATGTCATTAGAGAATAAAATTGTGAAAATAATGAATAAAACATCGATAACACCTTCTTAGACCAAGGAATCTTTGTATCTTGAAAACGATCTATAGTGGTTACAATGAGATAACAGCCTTTATCTTTTCTATATCAACTAAATCACCCTTTTCAGAAATAAAATGGCCAACGGAATTAACTTAATATATCCAAAAGTCCCACTTTTACAATTTGGCATAAAACTGATAAACCCTCAAGATCCCCAACACTATCTCTAAGTGCTGCTCATGGTCTACCCTTGTCCTCGAATACACCGGTATATCATCCTCAAATACCACCACAAAAGAATCCATATATCTCTTAAATATCTAATGCATCAATTTCATGAACACTGCTAGTGAATTCATTAGACCAAATGAAATAATCACATACTGATAATGACCACTTCTTCTTCTAAATGTTGTATTCATGATATCTTCCTTCCTGAACAATAATTGATGATATTATAGCCTCAAATAAATCTTATAGAATAACTGAGATACCCTCAACTAGTCAAACAAATCATCAATGTGTGGATGTGGACATCAGTTCTTTATCGTAACATGATTATGTCTGAAATAATCCACACAGATCTGCAGGGTTCCATCTGCCTTCTTAACAAACAAAACTGGCACTACCCAAGGGGATGTGCTAGTCCGGATAAACCCTTTGTTCTCTAACACTTCCAAGTACACTTTTAATTCCTTCAATTCTTCTTGTGCCATACGTTAAGATGGATGTACGACAGGACGGGTCCCCGGATAGAGACCAATCGTAAAATCCACTTCTCCCACAGGTGGTAAGCCTGAGAATTCATTAGAAAATACATCCATAAACTGATCCACAACATCTGAAATAACACTTTGATCAATACCTTCCACTGATGCCAAATACAAAGCCTATAAATGATATTTGATCATTCTAATAGCTGGTGCCAAAAAATCTGTTACACCCATCTTTTCACTCTTATACACTCTTAAGAGATGTTTATCACCATCCCATATCACAAAACGAACCATCAGGGCATAAAAATAGATGTGGGCCTTAAACGTCATCAAACAATCCATTACCATTATTATTTCTTAAGCATTTATCTCAAGCACCGAGAAATCCTACATCAATTCAATGTTTTCCACAACTAAGCAACACGCTCTACATAGAGAGGCTCAACACTCACTTTGACCCATAGGTGTATTTAGTTTCAAAAAAGATGGCATCATTTCCACATGTAAACCCAACAAATAAACAAATCATGAAGCAATAAAATAATGTGAATCACACATTTCAATCAAATTTTTCATCCACGTTGAATTTTATAGAATCGTACCTCGCACAATGGATGGTCCTGACTGATCATCCATTAAAACCTGCTCAGCTCCAAAAAACTACTTACTTCCCATTCTCTACTCATTATTACTATTATGAGGAGTCGTGGTATTCCCTTAATCACCATGAATAATATTTTTCTACTACCAAGGGGTATGTTGCTACCCTCTTCCCATCGAGGCATATGACCCCTCTGACCCCTAAGGAGTGTCACGGACACCCAACCTCATAGAATTCTAACAATAATGCTACAGATGCCCCCCATATGGTTACAATTATGACATGTTCAAGGTTGTGTCATAATATCCAGATTCATGTGGCTTGTAGAACCACACTAAAAATATCCATACCTACTCTATGTCTTCAAAGGATGATTCGTCGATACTACCATCAGATTCAAAGCCTCACTCACACCCTATAAATAATTGTCACTCTTTTGCTTTAACCCAACATTCGAGTTCCAACTATTCCATGTGTGTACCAACATATTTCCTTCTCTTGTAGCCCCCAAAAGATCTCACTCATCCCCCATATCCTGATTCACCATTTCTATGTAATCATCTATACACAATACTACTATCATGGAAGGAATTTCCTGGTTCAACCCATATTACTAAATATGTGCCTCCAATGATGTACTACCTACCCCCTTGGGTTCAAACCAGACTAATTTCACAAAACTAGGCAAATATTCTATAACATTCATGTTCCATTTCTTCAAACTGAATAAATCATTAATTCACTAAATTATGAATGTATGAGGGTAGAGTTGTTTGTTAAACAATTCCTCAAACACCTCCCATGTCATACTTTGGTCTATCCCATCTTGGACTACCTTATCTCAGCACTTAAAGTGAAATATCTTCCCAAATATACATGGATAACTTCACATTCAACTCTACTAGTTTTCCCAAAAGTCAAATATACTATTTATTCTATTCATCCACGCTTTATCGCTTTCTGGATCTGAATCACCCCTAAACATGGCTGTATTATTCCTTTCAAACTAAACTGCATGATCCGCATGCCTTGGTTCATCCACTTTATTCCCATTTTCCATAGATTTTAAATCATGATCTATACTCTACACTAGTTTCTGGTTCACCTGGGGCTCAGGTCAAACCATATTTTTAGAATCTTTATCTAGTTGGTATCTACAATGCCTACCTGGTGCCATTATTATCAACACAAAAACAACCATAAGTTTCACTCCCATAACAAGAAATGGTATTCAATTTTCAAATTCAATTACATAAAAAATACCACACCCAGGATTTCCACAAGTTTACATTTCCCATATTGCCCTATTTTGAACAAATCCACCATCTTTTCAGAATCAACTCATTTTAAAAATACCACGTGTTTCCATGTTTCAAACCCTTCGGTTTTGAAACCCAATTCATATTTTTCAAAATCCATACATTCATACCACAACATAGATCATTATACTCCAATGAAATTTGAATCCTAGTGGGAAGTCATTTCTGCCATGCATTTCATTCTCTTCTTATTGGATACAACCACAACAATGATATTTCCAAAGCCTATATGTGTCTCCAAACACTTATATACCTAACACCATGGTAAATTGATGTTCAACATAAAAGGTTTAGCTACATCCTTTTATGTTATACCTTCCATTTTATAACAATCCTATGCTTGCTACCTTCCCCTCTCAAGGAATAGGCCAATAATGAATGCCAACACCAAGACCAACAATCAACTCCAAAAGACTGAACAATTCTTCTAACTTGAAGGCCAAGGACCGAACAAACTGATACAACATGTAACATCCCACCCAATATCTTTTACTTTAGAGGATAGAGGAATGCTACTTGACCTTAAGTGATGTTCCCATGGCAACAAAATCTGCCAATAAATGTCGAGGTCTTCGAGAATAAATTGGGGAATGAATCTCCCTTGAGATAAAACCAACCATCCAAACAATCCAGTATAAAAAACTACATGAGGCATGTCGAAAAAACATCCAAATCCATACATTTCCAAAAAGGTAACCAAACTATTCATAACAATCCCACGTACCAAATACAACCATGCAAAATACTAGAGTAACATGTGAAAGACTACACAACAAGACACTAAAGAACTAAGACACCATCCATATCTCCAAACAAAGATCCATGATCCATGCACCATAACATCACCAAATCAACTGGCTGAACCGCTATCAATATGATATTCCTTACTATTACATGTGTCCTAGAATACAATATCTTCAAAATCACCAATGATACAAATCAAGGTGTGAGTACTAATACTTAGTAGGTTTTTCCTAAATGACTTCCCTACACATGCAACTAGGATAGAACCATTAGCACAATTATATTAAACAATTTATATAAAACATTCAATGGTGTAAAAAATTACAACAATTCAATCCCACCCTTACGAAGACACCTTTCCAAAACCATGCCACCCAAAGGAAATCCAAACAACCATGCCAATAACTACTTCACCATTTAACATTATCACCAAAAAATCCCATCTTGAAAAGCAATACACCAAAACGGTGGAGCATTCATCCAACCTGCTCACTACATTTCCAACTAGTGGTACTTCCCTCCCACATATTCTTTGATGGTGGTCATTCCATCCACTATCAATACAATTTTTATAGTGCTTCTTCTTGACCACTTCTACACAGTCCTTGAAATTGAAAACACTTAATCAACCAACAAGCACTAAGAACCAAGACAAACACAAAATGACACCATCATTCCCATCACATACCAATTCACTTCAATAAATCACCAATTTTTTTAAAACACCCTTTAACCAATTATCCATGCCCATCCACATTTCAGTATACAACATCTTTATTTAAAACCATCTTACTCAAAACATTTTTCATAATCAACTGCTAATTATTTTATAATCATCAGTTTAAAATAACACAATAAGTTCCTTTTTTGTAATAATAACCCATTTTCCAAAAAATCGCCCAAATCGCCACCAATTGGGTTTCCAAAAATATTCACACATATTTATCACAATTAATTTCAAGGAAAAAAAATAAATTGCACCAATATCACTATATATAACCAATTGGGTTCGATAGAGAAGCCACCTACCTTTAGGGTTCTGGCGAATTCAACCCACAAAAAATTGTACCCCAATCCGGGAAAAGGCTCCACAAAAAACTGTTCTAGATATACATTCCAATCTTAAAAAGACATTAAAATAAACACCCAAGGAAACCCCAACACTAGATATATATGTAACGAATGTAGATCTTGAAAACTAAGAGGTAGAGAACAGATTACCCAGAAAAAATCAATTAAAAACCAAGATGAGAGACTTGGCTAAGAGAAACCACCTTCAAACCACCTAGAAACCCCTTCAATTTGATTGAAAAATGTGTGGGAGACCACCTCCAGCCTTTTAGAACACAAAATATTGATTAAGGCTCAATTGGGAGAGAGTTTGGAGTAAAATTGGTCAAGCCTATGTGAACCCATATGTAAAAACCCTCTTTCTATGTGGTCCTACGGTTAGTCTGCACGGTTTGGAAAATCTTGCGCTAACCATGTACACCCCACTATTTAGAGATATTGGGTCTACACTAATGCCTCTCATGGTTTGTCAAACCATGTGTAGGTTGTGCGAAGCCCACTCTCTCCCCTGTAAAGTTACTTGGAGAACCCACATAGTTTCCCCTAACCGTGCTCAAACTGTGCGCCCCTAGAAAAGCCCCCAATCTTATCCAAACCCTTCCAAACACCACCAACCACTTCCCAACTCATCTAAAGAAAATTAAACACATAAAAAGGCATAATAAATGTTACACACCTCAAACCAAGGGTTCTGTAACGATGACAGGGTAAATATCTAATTAAAATACAATATGACCAAATAAATTAATCATAAAACTTGATATAGAAATAAAATATCAGAAAGTCATTCTAAAGGAAATGTAAAAGTTATGATGTGGCTCAAAATATATATATAAATTATAAAACGTTTGTGTGTGATTTTAAAGCGTGGAAAACTTGTATAAAAATAAGGCGTTATCATAAAAAATGGCATTCCATGAAAATTACAATAATCTTAGAAATGTGTCATAAAATTAATAACAACTTGTAAATGTGGAAAAATAATAATAATATGAAAATATATCAGAGAAAACCAATTATTCCCATTTATATGTGAACAAACTCATTTCCATGCCTTAAAATGTAACAAAACCCATCATGCCAACAACTGTGTAAACAAACTCATTATGTCCACACCATACTATCTCATCATATATAAACATAAACCAATTCATTAGAGGGTGATATAGTACCCCACCCATCATCATCCATATGTGTGTGTGCCACTCAATTTTAATCATAGAAATATCTTAACGAACTAATGGAAAAAATAACGGGTTTCATATACTTATCACATAACATGAACAAAAGAAATCATAATATATCAAAAATATCATTCTATAAAAGGAATCATGTCATAATATCATATATATAGGTGATATAAAATATATTCATTAAAGATATACCTTGTATAAAAATAGAAAAAAATTTACAAAACCTTTTATGCATTATTATCAAATATCAAGTGAAAATTTCCTTAAAAATCATTTTTAATAAGAAAATTATAAGTTATTTAAATAACATTATTATAGATAGTTTCGAAAAAGGATCATTAAAAATAAATTAAAAATAAATCTATTAAATCATGAGTGGTATATTATGAAAGAAAAATCCCTTATTAATCTTTTTAGGCCTTCTTGCGGAAAAACTATATTGGCGAAACATTGAAATGATTTTATATCATAAAGGTTTAAAAATAAAATATGATTAGTCCACATGGTTTGAGTCGATGAAACCCTTAACTTTATCTTGATTCTCTCTACACTAGAATATTACTTCTTGAATAACCTATTTATGTTTTTTAAAAAAATCATAAGAATAATAATTCTCTATATTTAATTTTTTAAGGTTCATTTATTTTTATATTCTATTTATTTATATATATTTTTTGGTTTATATCAGTTTCTTGAGGTGGTTTAGTCAGATAATTTGTACCACTTTCGGTATATTGACCATGCAAAACGGTGTAATATAATTACTTCATATTCTCCATAATTATAGAGGAACATTCCTATTATTATTATATTTGTAAAAAAATTATCTAGTAATATAGTTTTTTAGAAAGTGAACCTATATTATGAAATGTACATTGATATGTTCATCTTGGGTGATTAAATTTATTATGAAAATTTTCTATTAGTGTAACTTATATTATTTGTAATATTACATTTATAGAATATTAACAGTGTTATCAAATTCATTTTTATAAATTTAATATATTTTTAAAGATATCAAATTTATGTGGTTATGAAAAATGGCATACATCTTCTCATGGAGATGGTAGTCCACACATATAGAATGGTGACTTGTTCATTTCCCATAAAATGAGAAGAAAGAATGAAATATTGGTACAAATTTTGGGACATAGTGATGATTTCATTGTCATTTTAAACCAATAATTACCCCCATTATCCCGTCAATGAAAGGTGCTAACGAAAAATCAAACATATTGTTCATAGATGTGGTAGTTCTCACATACACATGTAGATGTTTTAAATTTTCTAAGTAAAAGGGATATAGTATTATATGGATATTCAAAAATAAAAAAAACGTTTCATTATATTAGTACTACTTATTTCATTTCAATATAATGTAAAAATATATATTGAATAGGTGGGAAAATGAAAGGATTGATTTATGAGATATTGATGGAGAATATTCCATTTTTTCATTAAATAATATCCCTCAAGTAACACCTTAAGGACCCTAATCTTGGAAATTTGAAAAGGATAAGGATTATGTGACATGGTTAGGGTGCTTCGGGTAGGTTTGGGTAGAGGTTTGACAATGCCTGAGGATTTGTAAACAGTTGGAAGTGTAAGGGTAAAGTGTCCCATTTCTAATAGAGGGGACATGTCCTTTGTAATAATATAATGAAAAAATCTATTCAAGTATCAATGGTTCCAATATTGGAAAATAATAATCTTTTGGGTGATATTGGGGTGAGAAATCTATAGAAAAAAATTTTAAAACATATTTTAAGATCTTTACCCTTAGATTGTTTACATTTTACCATTTTTGTTTTAACATAGGTGGCTCTTTCTTTAACTAAATAATATATGTTTTACTAAAAAAATTAAATAACCATGCATAAAAAATTTTGGTGTTCTAAAACTAAATTTAATTTCTATTTAATCTAATTCAATTTCAAAAGAATATAAAAACCAACTTTTAAATTAAAACATTTTATATAGAGAAAAACTATTTTTTGTACAAAAAAGGGTTTTAACCATTATGCGTTCTTAATATTAGTTATTGTTGGTTACCAATTAAATGTACATTAATATAATTATATGTGTTTAAAGATGATAATAGAGTCATTATTTAAAATGTTTTAATTTAATTTATAAGATAAAAGTTTTACATCATTAATAAAAAAAACATTGAAAATAACAGTTTCACCATATCATTGTAATTAACATTAACTTTAGTAATATTATTTTTATTCCCAATAATAGAAATGAACCATTATATGTTATTTTTACCTAATGATTCGATATATATAATCCATTTTAGTAAATAAAATTTCTAAATGTTAGAAAATTTTAATTTTTATATTTTTTCACATAATGTGTAAATTTTTTTTTACAAAAAGTGTATTTCCAGGAAAAAATGACTTTTATTTTGTTATAAAAATTATATATTTTAGTGGATATATATATATTAATACCTTACAATTAAATTATCATGGTATAAAATGAATATTAAATAATTTTATTAAAGTAACATGGTTTTTGTTCTACTTCATTCTTGCATACTAGACAAGCTACTCACATAGTATTTACTTACGAAAAATTATTTACTAAAACATGGATCATTAAAATAAACGCCCTTACAATAATTCATCTATAGAAATTTTATTTTAGGGATAAAAACAAGTGAGTGTAATTTTTCCTCATCACATCCTCATGTTATCATGTATCCTCCTCGAACCATGGATTTTTCCACAGAACTTTGACTAGATGCTTGGTCTTGTTCCTCATAACATTGTCTCTTTGATCTAAGATATCTATTGTTTGTTATTAATATGTGTAACATCCTTGGGTTTTAAAAAGTTCTAAACCACCGTTTATTTTATTTTTCAAGTAATTTTTCTGAAAATTTAAAAAAATAACTAAATTTCTACCCTTATGTAAGAAATGGTGTTTACATAAGGGTAAGGTGATTTTATAGAAATTTTTTAAGGGTAAGCTGATGCTACCTCGGTTTCATAAAGGCAACCATTTTTTTAAAGGTTTACATAGCGGTATATAGTATTTTGGTAAGGGTAGATTAGTTCTTCCAGCGCTATGTAAAGAAAATAAACATGCTACATAAAGGTAGTTGGAGTTTCCATAAAATATTTTAGAGTCAACCTGAAAAACAACTGCTCACATAAGGGAAACCACAGGTTACATAATGGTATAATGAAAAATATATATGTTGCATATGGGTAATGCATGTATTGTATAAATGTGGGTATGTAGCTTTTTTTAATTCTTTTTACCACATCATTTTTCACTTTTTCCACTGTTTTAATAATAAAAATAATGAATTTTTTAATAATTAACAATTTTTGTATTTTGAAAAAAAATGATAAAAATATGTTTTTGCGATAAAATCACGTATTTTAGTGATTATTTTTTTATTTGTAAATAATTTTTAAATTAAGTAATTATTTCTGTTTGAACTTCTATTTTTTATTATCTTGTTTTTATTTAACTAATAAATATCACTTCATTTTATTCTTTCATTTGTTCATTTAATTTATTTTTTAAAAATTATTATTTTTATATTTTTTTATTAATTCTTTTTTAAATAAATAAATTTCATTTTTTTTATTTTTGACTTTTAATAATTATATTCAGTTAATAATTTAATTCAATTCAATAAAAAAATTTATTACTTCATAATATTTTTATTTTTGTACTTTGATTCTATTAAATCTATTAATTAATTAACTTGTTAATTATCTTAAGCAATGAGACTTTAAATTTTTGTTTTTAATTAATGTATTAACAAATTTAAATCTTAAAAAATTTAATTTTGTATTATTTTTGTATTATTTTAGTCAATTGATTAATTGGTTAATAAATTCCAATTCTTTTTCTAAATTTCATTAATTTATTTCCATTGTTCTTGTTTTATGTACCTACTTCCAGAATCATCTGTTGATGATTCAATTGAGTCACCACAAGATTCCCTAAATATGTCTCATTTTCACACGTCTAGCTCCATGCCTGGGCCATTATTCTCACCACTATAATTTGATGAGGTTGATTCATTTAGTCACTTTATTATCCTCCCTATATGTTTCTCACCTCCAAGTCTGGTGGTGTCTCCCCTCATACCACCAGACTTCCTACTGATGTCTCCCTTTCACACCACCAGTTCCAATTATTCACTAAAACAATACCAGTTCCAATTCTTCCCTTACCTCTCCACTCATCTCCACTTGAGCCACCCCACCACACCCCCTCCCCCCTCTTCCATCTACGTGCATCCCCTAATCCCCCATCATTGTTTTTAAATATTTAATATAAAAACTAAATATAATAATTTTATATAGAATAATAATATATATAATATAAAATATCTAATAATATATTAATATAATTAAATATAATATAAATGATAATAATAATAATATAAATATTAATACGTCTATTATATTATGTTTATTTTTATATTCATTTTTTATATATTAACATTTATGATATTTTAATTTATAATAGTTAATTAAAATAATTAGGTTTAAGTTTTTATAATTATATATATAATTTTAATAACTATAGGTTTATGTAAATATATTTATTTTTATTTATTTTTATTTTTTAAAAATAATAATATTTATATTTTTTATAGTCAATTCTTTTTCTCAAATTTTCTAATGTCATTTTTTTTGATTCTTTTTTTACAGGTGTGGTGATTATTGGATGAATTTTTTCATGGGGAAGTATGAGGGATACCCTGGCCTTTGAAAGATATGGGTTTCATTCATAGAGGGTTCACTGGATGCTGGTGATGCACGCATAAATGCCAATATATGGATCCGATGCATGGAGAATTTATTTAATTTTTAGTTTTTTTGTTTCCATTTTGTTAATAAGAAGCAATGACTCTTATCATTTTTATATAAGGTAAGCTCCACACCACATACCATTCTATTCTCCCAATCCATGGGCCACGAATTTCTTCTCTCCAAGAGACAATTTCCCTATGTCTTCCTTATATTTTTCTTTTATTTTTTGTTTTCCTTTTTTCTTATTTTCTATAAATATCAATGTGTTTTGTATATTTTTAATTGAATTTTGTTTTTAATTTAATTGTGATGTTTGTGCAATTTTTTATTCAGTCTTTGTTGGTTTCATCAGTTGTGATCTAAAATCTCTAGAAATGGAGAACTAATTCACGGGGGCTAGATTTTAGAAGTGACTCCCAAATGACCTGGATATTCGTTCTTTACTATTCTTCTTTGTCTTTGTCATGACCCGCCTTCTCCTAGATGAGGTAAAGGATGGAAATATTCCCTTCCCATCCATCTTCAAGGTGAAGGAGAGATATTGAACACTGATTCCCACGTTTAGTAGGCCCATAAGTGGCTATTAGAACCATGTGTATATAATCTCACACAAATAGAATGTATTTCCCTTTTTGTGATACAATATCGAGAGATAAGACGGTAAATCCCAGAAACACCAAGGATTAAAGATAAGAGTAAATCCAACAATCCATTACTATATGCATGTTCAAATGTGAAAACAATACAATATACAACAAAATCTGTGAAGGAAGTTACCAAATTAAAAGAAAATCATAAACGACAATTGTCTCGGTGCCTGAGCTAGTATGGTCTGGGATGGCCCTCAAAGTCCTCTTGGACCATGAAAGTAGTTTTATATACATAGGGTGGGTATATATGTGTACTCAGTAGGGAAACAAAAATCTCTCATGCACAAGGGGGGTAGAAAGTTTAATGCCCCATGAGATAATAGAGGTAACCAAAACACCTAGCAAGGAAAAATATCCACCAAGCCTCACCAAGGAACCCTCCTGAAATAACACAATCCAGGTAAGATAATAGTTATTGCACATCGATATTTGGGTACCCAACACCACTTTCTTACTAATTTTTTAGAGCATACTAGGAATTATATCTCCCCCACAAATCCCACATTAGTCACAATGCTTCCCACAACCACCATATTGGTCATCACAACCTCACGTATACCCCACCCACAAACACCTAGTCCACCACAACTACACATCCCGCCCATAAACAGCTAGGTCATCATAACCACATTTCTATCTCATAGACACGTGGGCCATCACAACCACACTTCTTACTCGTTGACACATGGGCATCCAAAATCAGACTTCCTACCTGCAGAAACCTCATCCTCATCCCGAAGACACTTGGGAAATAAACCTACCCGCACACACCTAGGCTAACCCACCACAACACCCCATTCTAAATGATTCTTGGGATATAACTAACGTCATCCCATAATATCCTACCTGAAGGTTCTTGGGATGGATGGTAGAGGGAGAAAAAAATAATCTAATAACCATCCACTCCTATGAATGTTGGGAAAACACCCCCTGTGAAATGGGGGTGTTCGGTACAAAGTTCTCAACATGGGTGGGATTCATATAAGAAACATAAGAACTAGATTTTAAACATATAAGTAATCAAGAACTCATCCCAACCTAAGGGTCCTGAAACCAACAATAATTCCACACATATCCAACCTCAACACTACCCCTATATGCACAAGTACACAACGACCACAACAAGAGCACAAACCGTTTCTAGAAAACAATTCCTCATTGTACTCATTCTCGTTATCATGTTAAATTGATTCCATTTAAATATTCCTTCACTACTGGGAAAATAACATGCATAAAAAATTCCAAAACAACAAATTAAAGGAAAACAGTGATGCAAGTTAATAAGCATTCACTCCCTTTTATCATATAAAAAATATCATCAAAATGGGTTCTCATGAGATCCCTTAAAGTACTGGAACCAAAACAAGCCCCAACTTACCGGGTCAAGAAAATTTACTACTGGCTGCACATAGACTCAGATTCACAAACTAAAAACCACTCAACCAGAGGTTTCATTCCCATCCACAAACCCCACAACTCATAAACCAAAATAACCATGCATATCATTAGAACATAGAAAGAGAGTTTTTCAGATTTATCTAACACCATTCATTATGTTCCTTCTCCCATTTGGTAAAGCGGGGTGATCACACAAGTGTTATTATCCATATAGAATCCATTTTATCGATCAATTTTATGTGATTAATCAGTGTCCATGTTATAGTCATTCACTTTTAAATAGGCATTAAAACACTTTTACATTAAAAGAGGCGTTATGGGAGTGAAACTGGAAAAACTAGAAACGACCAACCGATGGGTGAGTCACTGACCCCCTGGCCTCGATGCCCTATAACTAATGGGTGTGGAACCACTGCCAATTGGTGCCACCGATAGCCAATTGGTGACATTGATGCCCATCGGTACTACTGGTGTCTGATCGATGCCATTGATTCCCATCAGTTCCACTTATTCCCATCGGTGCCACAATTCATTCAATTAGAAATTTGGTAACCTCCTCAATGAGTCACCAATGGTCTCCAAGATACCTCAAATGTCATTATTTGACAATGTTATGAACCATGAGGGTCTAGAATATTTCATCAGATACCACAAAAAACTATTCTTTCCCTCAATAATTTAGGAGAAAACTAGATTAAAAGAGGCCCGAATAACTATTCCTTTAGATAACTCATAGGATTAAACCACCATGCATTGAAACCTAGATGGAAACCTTGACATCTAGGAACACCAATCTCATCTATGAACAGCTGTAGAATCACCAAGTGACCATATCAATAAAAAAATCACACGTCCTGACTCGTGGATTTTGGAGCTCATTCATCTAAGTCATGATACTATCCACATTGGATGGTACTAACTCACCCACAAGGGTTTAATCACATCCACCTTGATGTGTCTTGATTAGGGATCAGGTTATCTAAACCCCATGGTTAGTACATTACAAAAAAAAACAAAAAATGTGGATAAAAAGTTAGAATGGAGCAAGCGAGGTCAAACATTACATCATAAAGAAAGGTACAAAACAACACAAGAGAAACTATCAGAACAGATTTGGGTACTAGGAACCCATTTGTGTCTCTCATTCCCAGGTACTCTCTTCAAGGCAACCATGCCTCCATAACAAATGAACCAAGGGAATGGTCCGTCCACGAAAAAAAAATTCCTTCCAATCCTTGATTCTCACCGACCGCTCCCGAAACGTCACATCATCCTTGATATCCAACTTTCCCTAATTTAATATGTGAGAATCATTGTGTAGATACCGACAGAGCTGAGAGACATGAAATATGTTGTGGATCCTCTCCAACCGTGGTGGTAATTCCAGTTGATATGTCACCTCACTGACTCATCCCAACACATCATAGGGTACGATGAACATAGGATAAAGCTTAATCCCCTACGAAACCTATGTATACCACATCAAGGGAAACCTTTAAGAACACATGATCTCTAAACTATAACTCCAAGGGTATCCTCTTTTGATTAGCATACGACTTCTACTGATCCTGAGATTCTTTCATCCATTCACGCACAAGATAATCCTTCTCCTTCCGTCTCTACACCACTTCTAGGGTACAAAAACCTACCTCCAACCTCTATCCAGCACATGGGTGAAGGACACGGTCTTCTGAACAAGGCTTCAAATAGAGACATGAAAATGGTATAGTGATATCTATTGTTTCAGGAAAACTCTACATGAGAAAAGTGCCAGTCCCACGATCCTTTGAAGTATAGAACAAAATCTCAAAGAATATCCTCCAATGTAGGGATGGTCTTATCTATCTTCCCATCCGTATAAGGATGGAAAGAAGTGATAAGGCATATATGGGTTCCAAATCCATGTTTTAATCCCTTACAAACTCCTAATGTAAGGTGTGTAACACCCTGAACCCTATAGGATAGAGCCGGTGCATTACCTGTTATATTGGCATGGTTAGAAGGAATTAATATCCTGAAGGAATGATTAGTTCATTATTCTTGAAGAAACTAGATATATAGATGTTACTCAAATTTCATTGGAAGAGTTCACAAATTACAATACATAATGAAAACTAAAATCTTTATCCACAAGAACTTAATAAATGATCTCCTCTTTGTCACCAATTGAAATTAAACAATGAAAGTGGTGACCTCAAATGATCAGTAAGTGCTACAAATAGCAGAATAATGAGTAAAATAATAAGTGAATCATAATCAATTTGACATATTCAATATGTCATAGTGATTAAATGAAGAACTAATACCATTAATAAACTGAGAATCAAACTGCATCCATAGATTTTTTTCATAGTGAAAACATCATGGATTATAATAATAACTGATAATGAATAAATATAATGATTATTAATCGGATTTCATGTATCTGGCACATGAAACCATAATACCGTTAAAACGGTTTAGTTCTGTGGGTAGAAACCTGTCTGATTTTTGGAAACAAACTCGAAGGGTTTGTCGCCAACTGATTTGTCTCATAGGACCTACGGATGCATCAAAGGGATATAGCAGGCCCCACCTTCCAATTAATGTCCAAATAATTATTTATAAATTTATTAAATACAATCACAACATGTCTTTTCAATATCCATATAGAGTAGATTACACAGATTCGTCAATATATCCATAATTAAAATAACATTCCAAATAAACACCTTATGTAAAATGGTATACGGTTTAGACAAAAAACATATCCATTATATGATATTATGGTTATAAATATAATTTCAAAAGAAGAGTTATCTCAAATTGGATGTAGGTACCCCACATAAAGATTATTAGGTGCACCACACAAAGTTGGTCACAAAAAAATAGTAGTTGAGACAAAGTCTCTTTCTATAATGTAGTCGGTCGAATCATATGACCAGAACTTAATATCCCTCAAATGAATCATTTAATAACATGAATATATAGAGAATCTCGTAATTATATATCAAATGAAATTACACATAAACCGCATACAAAAAATAATTGGCAAACAGTGAAAATCTCACAGAAATGAACGAGAGATGAGAAACCACTTACAAACATTTCGTTATTGTAATGAGTGTTATTGATAGGGATTAATGATAGGTAAAGGGGTATTCCATTTTTTATATGTAACAAGGGATGTATGGGGTAGGTTAAAAAGCATTCCCCATCATTAGGAATTAAAAATAAAATGTCACAACATTGGGGATATTCTTGAAAAAAAAAGTGAGAGAGAGGATCACATACCAAGAATGTATCATTAGATTGAGGACAAATCAATGAAATATTTATGTGTGAAAAATATAAATCCAAAAAATATAAGTGGATATACATTATAAAACAATTATAGGTCATTCACACATATTCTTATAACAATGTAACTAGTGAAATTTATGTTTAACTCAAAGAATAAAAAATGAGTTAAGTAATCCCTTACCTTATGCTCGAAGGTGTTCTTGACTTGTTATTAAAGACCTGAATAAAAAAATTAATCTTATTAATTCATAATTATAGAACCTATTAAATATTTAAATTATTTATTATAACTCTTTTTAGTTCATTCAAAGACTTTTTTATTTGTTATAGGGTTCAATTTCGTTGATCAGGTTCGTTTGATCACTTGGTTTTAAAAGATCGGTTCACTTATATTCAAGTTCGTATAAATATGAAGGATGGATGTGGTTGTCCAGAAATTAGGTTATATTATAATAGTGATCATACAAAAGATTGAATGGTTTTAAATTTAATGTAGTTACTTAGAGTGAGGTACGATTATTATATATGTAAACTTATTAACAACCGTTTTTGTTAATTGGTCGGTTTGATTACAATGAACATGTTTCACTTTATAACCTAATACCATTTTTACAAAAGGATTAAAGAAAAAAATAGGATGTATTATATATATAATAATCTAGTTAATCCATAACAAAAATGGTTTCATGACCAGAATTAATTATTATAATATAAATTGATAAACTGTTGTCCTTGAATGTGCTAAATTAGCACATGTGAAACAGTACTTTCATTTCATCCAAATAAAGGGTGGAGAAAGGAGAGAAGATAACTAAATATCGCATTAGAATAAATACATTCCATAACATGTATGTTACTAAAGTTATCATACTATCTGGGTGATGTGAGTTTAGGATAGAAAAAAAATAAAAGAACATAGAAAGAAATGAAGGAATTGAAAAGAGGAAATTACCTCTTGAAACTTCCTCCTTTGAGAACCTCATAAGGGGAGATGATTTGGTATTTTGAAGAGGCTAGGAGATTTTGGACGTGGAGGAGGATCTTTGGGAGATATTTGGGTATAATATTGAAAAGTCATGAAGCTTGAGTGGTGTTGGAGGAAGAGAGGGTGAGGGGTGGTTTATATAATGGAGGGGAGAGGAGTTTTCTTAATTTTATAATCATTAATTTAATATTTCATCTCAAGACAACCAATAGTGATTATTCCATGACCAAGAATAGTAATATATTTATGACATAGAACAAATTGGTCTTACATCTACATACCATCATCAATGACTCAATTAATCTAATATTTAGCATTTATTGTGAATTATTGGATTTTACAATTTATCAAAAATTCAAATATTTCAGAAAAATACAAAAAATTAAACCAAACCATTTTTCAACATGTAAAATCCAAAGATGAATTCCATTGTTTAAAATAATTTTCTAAATATGATTAATTAAATATTTAATTAAAATCAATATTTAATCGAAAAATATAAGAACTTTAAATTTTCATCTTCATTTTTAATGTGTGTAAATTCATTTATACACTCAATGGTATGTATACCATTCATAAGTGTCATATTACTATTCATAAGGGTAATAAACTATTCATAAGGGTAGGTTTCTATTCATAAGGGTAGTTTATTATTCATAAGGGCAGGTTACTATTCACCAAAAATTGATTTATCCTTACCGAACTCCAAATAACTTACTGATCGCAACCATGCATGTCATATTTTTAAAATCCACATCATAGAAGTGAAAAAACTATGTTTACTCGGCTAGGTTATGGATATCTCATATTAGTAACCATGTTTTGTAACATAAAGGCTCAGTAATTCATGAAATATAGGCTATAACTAGATTGTATTTATGAGAAACATACCATGAATTGTTTGGGGTTCTATATTATTCCCTCCATCGGATATTTCTTCCACCAAATTCTATGTATGAATCTCACAAAAAATATGTGGATGATTCTTTTTCATAAAATCCTCAGGTTCCCATGTCTCTTCCTCCATATTCTAGTTTTTCCATAGAACCATTACAAGAAGAGTCATTCGATTTCTCAATACCTTCTCCCTTGTGTCAGGAATCCTGATAGGCTTTTCCCAGTATGAAAAATAAAGTTCCAGTTCAATTTATTCATAGGTGAGTACATGCTTTGAGTCTTTCATGTATTTCTTCAACAATGATACATGGAAAACATCATGGACTTTGGATAGATTTGGCTGCATTACTAAACAGTATGCTACTGCTATGACTCATTCCTGAATTTCAAATGGTCCAAAATACATGGGGAACAGTTTCCCTTTTTACCGAACCTTCATACACGCTTCCATAGAGATACATTCAGAAATACATGATCTCCAACTTGGATTTCCAAATCCTCTCTCCAGTTGGCATCATAACTCTTTTTCATCTTTGGGTTGCTTTAATATGGGTTTGTATTTTCTTCACCTTTGTAGTGGTCAGTTCAATAAGTTCTGGGCATATAAGTTTCATCTCACCGACTTCGTCCCAATAAGTTGGAGTTTGATATATCGTTCCATATAATGCTTCATATGGAGCCATTTTAATACTAGAATGGAAACTATTGTTTTAGGAAAATTTCACCAAAGTAAAGTATTGATCCCACATACCTTAGAAGTCAATAGAGATTGACCTCAACATGTCTTCTAGAGTTTGAATAGTCCTTTCAGACTGTCCATCAGTTTGGGGGTGATAAGCAGTACTCATTTGAAGCTTAGTATTCAATGCTTTTTGGAGACATTTCCAGAATTTTGATGTAAATCGATGATATTGATCAGACATAATCGATAAAGGTGCACCATGAAGTATTAAATCTTCATTAATATAATGTATTTCCAAGTACTCATGTGGAAAATCCTCTCTTGTAGTAAGGAAATGTGTTGATTTTGTGAACCGGTCAATAATTACCCATATTGGATCGTTCCTTCTAGGTTTCCTTGGTAGTCCGGTGAAAAAATCCATCATAATGTTACCCCACATCCACATAGGAATAGGTATTGGTTACATCACTCATTGGGGATTTTTTCTCTCTACCTTCAATTTTTGACAATCTAGACATCTTGACACATAGTCAGCAATCTCCTAATTCAGATTATCCCACACAAAATATGCCATCAGATTACTATACATCTTGGTGCTACCTAGGTGTATAGAGAAGTTTGAGCTATGTTCATCGTCTAATAGTTCCCTTTTTAGCTCGTGTACTGATTGAACACATATCCTCTTCCCAAATTTAAAAACTCATTCTTCATACACAAAGTCATCCAGTCTCCCATCCTTCAATGCATTAATTTTCTTGTGTAGATTCTCATCATCCGATTGAGGGCTTTTTACCTTATTTAGTAAATATGTTTTAGCAATAATTTAAAAGATGATAGATGTTCCCCTTCCTTAACATTTCACTTATCCATATTCAGTAGATCCATTAATATAGGATCGCTTTCAATATTCATTTGAGTCAGAAGTCCATGATATTTCCTGCTTAATGTATCTACCACCTTATTTGTCTTTCTTGGGTGGCAGTGTATTGAACAATATTAATCTTTGAGTAACTCAAGCCATCTTCTTTACCTCATGTTGAGTTCTTTTTGTGTGAAAATTTATTTCAAACTCTTGTGGTCCGTATAAATCTCACATGTCTCTCCAAGAAGATAATGCCTCTATATTTTTAGAGAAAATATTATGACTGATAACTCAAGATCATGAGTTGGATAATTTTTCACATGTGTCTTCTAATGTTTTGATGCATAAGCAATAACTTTATTGTTTTTTATAACGACGCATCCCGTACATTCTTTTTTGCGTCACTGTATATTACAAATCTATCACTTCTAGATAGAAGAGTCAATATTAGAATATTGACCAATATTCTTTTAAATTCTTCAAATAATTATATACATTCTTTTGTCCACACAAACATAAATCCTTTATGTGTGATCTTGGTCAGTGGGTTAGCCCGTTGAGAAAAATTGTGAACAAAATGACGATAGTAACCTGCTAAGCCAATAACATTGTGTACCACTGTTATGTTTATTGGCATGGGCCAATCTTGGATTGCCTTTGTCTTCACAGAATCAACTAGGATTATATCCTTCGAGGAAATATGTCCCAGAAGATAAACTAATTGAATCTAGAATTCACACTTTCTAAACTTCTCATATAATTTATTTCTTCTAAGAGTTCTCAAAATAACCCTCAAGTGATTCTCATGGTCTTCAAATCTTTTTTTGTAAATAGGGATATAATCGATGAATACCACAACAATGTTATCAGGATATTCCATGAAAACTATATTCATTTAATCCATGAAAACAGAGGGTGCATTTGTAAGTCCAAAAGTAATCACTATAAACTCGTAATGCCCATACCAGGTCTAAAATGTTGTCTTAGGAATATCTTCCTTCTTCACTCGCAATTGATGATATCCGGATTGAAGGTCAATTTTCGAAAAGTATTGAGCTCCATGAAGTTGATCAAATAAATCATCAATCTGGGGAAGATTATACTTATTCCTTATTGTAATAGCATTGACTTCCTTATAATCAATGCAATGCCTTATGGATCCATCTTAGTTCTTGACAAAGAAGACAGGGGATCCCCATGGAGAAACACTGGGTCGAATAAATCATTTTTCACTAGAATACTCTAGTTTATTCGTTCACTCTACTAATTACATAGTAGCCATTATTTAGGGAGTCTTTCATATAGGTCTTACATCAATAATTAAATCAATAGAGAACTCAACATCCTGCTCTAGAGGATTTCAACATAAATCGTAATGTATTCTTGCACTATATGCACATATTCAATTTGAAGATTTCTTTCCTTTCCCATAGATATTTTTTTATCTTCCTCTCCATTTATTCAATTTAGTAGAGCTATAGGGGTGGTTATAGATAAGAATTATGTGTCGAGGTTTCTTTTCTAAATATAAGTGATTCTACACCATTTTAAAAAATTGTAACTTCAATATTCTTCCATTATGAACCATTTCTAAATAATGGGACACCCTAGACTAGGATATGAATCATACTGTATAATCTTAACTTAAAAAAAATACTTATCAAAAATTGAGATCCTACACACGGATAATCCCTTAATCTAAAAAAATGGTTTCATGGAGGAATAATTTACATTTCAATCCTTCATAATGGCTTGTAAAGGAAATATGAATTATCTTAAGCATATCCTGCATGAGTGTCAAAAAAAATATTGCAGCAAGGTCCATTTTCGTGTACTAGGATACCTCGGGTCAAGCCTGAAACTTCTTGTTAGAGTTTTCACTCCAAGGTACATCTGTGCCAGATCCACCTATACCTGCTCATATACATACAGGGATATATTTTCTAGAAAGATTAACATTAACTATTCCTTACAAAAATACTATGATATTATTGTACGTTTACCCTCAAATACTACCTTTGGGATTTGTTCCCTACTATATATTTCCTACTCTAGTTTCCATGTTTACTACTTAGCTTCCTCTCATAACAACTGTAACACCCTGACCCCTCTAGGCTAGAGCTGGTGAATTACTTGTGATATTGACATGGTTAGAAGGAATGAAAATAATGAAAGAAAGATCAGTTTAGTATTAAGAAAGAAACTAGATACATAGATGTTTCTCAAATTTCATTAGAAAAGTTTACAAAATACAATACATAAGGAAAAATAAAAACTACATCCACAAGAACTCAATAAATGATCTCTTCTTTGTCACCTGATGAAAATAAACTACTAAAGGGGTGAGCTCAAATGCTCATTAAGGGAGACAAATAGAAAAATAATGAGTACAATAATAAGTGAATTATAATCAATATGACATAATCAATTTGGCATAGTGAATAAATGAAAAACTAATTCCATTTATATACTGAGAATGATACTCCATCCATAGATTTTGTCAAAGTGAAACCCTCAGGGATAATAATAATAATTGATAATGAATAAATAGAATTCTTATTAATTGGATGTCATGTATCTAGAACATGAAACCATAATACCATTAAAATGGTATAGTTATGTGGGTAGAAACCCGTCAAATATTTTGAAACAAACTCGAAGGGTTTGTTGCCAACTTATTTGTCTCATTAGTCCCACCGATGCATCGAGGGGATATAGTGGGACCCACCCACCACAGCATGTCCAAATAATTATTTATACATTTATTCAATACAATCTCAATATGGATTTTCAATATCCGTATAGAGTAGAGTACATGTATTCTTCAATATATCCATAATTAAAATAACGTTCCAAATAAACACCGTATGTAAAATGTTATACGGTTTAGACAAAAAAACATATCCATTGGATGAGATTATGGATATAAATATAATTTCAAAGGAAAATTGATCTCAAATCGGTAGTAGGTACACCACATAAGGATTATAAGGTGCGCCACACACAGTTAGTCACAACAAAATAGAAGTTGCGAAAAGTCTCTTTCCACAATGTAGTCAGTCGAATCATGTGACCAGAACATAATAACCCTAAAATTAATCATTTAAAAACATGAATATAATTAGAATCATGTTATTATATATCAAATGGTAGTACACATATACCACATACAAGAAATAAGTTACAAACAATGAAAATCTCACAGAAATGAAAGTGAGATGAGAAACCCCCTACAAACATTTCATCATAGTAATTAGTGTTATTGAGAGAGATTAATGATAGGTAAAGGGGTATTAAATTATTTAAATGTAAAAATGGTAGTATGGGGGAGGTGAGAAATCAAACCCCATCATTAGGAATTAAAAATAAAAGGGCACAACCTTGGGGAGATTCTTGAACAAAAGTGAGAGAGAGGATCCCTTACCAAAAACGTATCATTAGATTGAAGAAAAATAAATGAAATATCTATGTTTGACAAATAAAAATCCACAAAACATAATTAGATATTTTTATATAAAGAAATAATAGGTCATTCACACATATTCTTGGAACAATGTATCCAATGAAATAGTTGTTTTACTCAATGAAGGACAATTGAGTTAAGCAATCCTCTACCTTATGTTCGATGGTGTTATTGACTTGTTATTAAAGACCTGAATTAACATATTAGGATTAATAATTCATAATTCCAGAACCTATTAAATATTTAAATTATTTATTATAACCCTTTTATCATTAATAGACTTTTTGATTAGTTATATGGTTCAATTTCATTGTTCTGGCTTGTTTGATCACATGGTTTTAAAAGATCGGTTCACATATATTCAAGTTCGGATAAATATGAAAGATTGAAGTGTTTTATAGAAAAGAAGTTATATTATTTTAGTGAACATCAATAATATTACGTGGTTTGAAATTTAATTTAGTTAAATAGAGTGTGGTCGGATTATTATATATATAACCTTAGTGACAACCATTTTGGTTAATCGGAGGGTTTGATTCAAAAGAACATGGTTTGTTTCTAACCTAATACCATTTTCACAAATGGATTACAAATAAAATATTGGTTGTATTACATATATAATAATCTGGTTAAACCATAACACAAATGGTTTCATGACCAAAATTAAATATTATAATAGAAATTGATAAATCGTTGTCCTTGAATGTTCTAAATTAGCACATCTCAAACGGTTCTTTAATTTCATCCAAATATAGGGTGGGGAAAGGGGAGAAGATAATGAAATATCCAATTGGCCTAAAAACATTTGATTACATGTATGTCACTAGAGTTATCATACTATTTTGTTGAAGGGAGATTAAGAAATAAATAAAAAGAAAATAACTTAAAAATAAATGAAGGAATTGAAAAGAGGAATTTACCTTTTGAAACTTCTTCCTTTGAGAACCTCTTAAGGGGAATGTTTTCGTATTTTCAAGAGTTTATGAGATTTTAGACCTGGGGGAGGATCTTAGGGATATATTTGGATAGATTATTGGAAATTCTTGGAGCTTGAGTGGGGTGGGAGAAAGAGGGGGTGAGGTGTGGTTTATATAGTAGAGGGGAGAGGAGTTTTCTTAATTAAAAAATCATTAATTTATTATTTCCTCTCAAGACAACCAACAATGAGTATTCCATGGCCAATAAGTGTAATATATGCATGTGACTTAGAACCAATTGTGCTTAAATTATCATATCATCATCAATTACTCAATTAATCCATTATTTAGCACTTATTCTGAATTATCGAATTTTACTATTAATCAAAAATTCATGTATTTCAGAAAAATCCCAAAAATTCACCCCAACCATTTTTTGACGTGTAGAATCAAAAAATTTAGTCCATTATTTAAAAATAATTTTCTAAATATGATTAATTGAATATTTATGTAAATTAATTATTTAATCGAAAAATATACACTTAAAATTTGCATCGTCATTTTTAATGTGCCAAAATTCATTTATACACACAATGGTATGGATACCATTCGTAAGAGTCATATTACTATTGATAAGGGTATGTTACTATTCATAAGGGTAGGATACTATTCATAAGGGTAGGTTACTATTCCCGGAAAATTTATTTTTCCTTATCAAACTCCAAATAACTTACTAATCGCAACCATGCATGTTAGATTTTCAAAATTCACATCATAGAAGAGACAAAATTAGGTTTACTTGGCTAGGTTATGAATATATACTATCATTAACAATATTTTGTAACATAGAATCTTAGTGATTAATGAAATATAGGCAATAAAGAGAATTTATTAAGGAGAAACATGCCATGAAGTGTTTGGGGTGCTACAATGCATGTATCTCGAACCAAAAAGATGGATCTGGGAACTCCATGCATCTGCATAACTTCACCCATGTACTTATGTGGTAGGGTATCCACTGCGATTGAGTACATAACTGCAAAGAAGTGAGTTGATTTTGTTATTTGTTCAACCACTACCCTGATGGCATCACAGACTCCCTCATCCCAAGGTAGTCTTATGATGAAATGAATCTAGATTTTATCCCAATTCCACTTGGTAATGTCTATGGGATGCAATAGATTGCTAGGAACACTGTGTTCAACCATCACCTACTAACACACAAGCCACTTGTCCAAAAACTCGGCCACTTCCCACTTCACATTGGGCAACCAAAACTAACCTATCAATCCCTGGTACATCTTAGAGACTCCTGGATGTACTGACAGGGGTGAGTTATGGAACACACCGAGAACTCCCTCGTGCATCACCACTGGGACAAACAACTTCCCACGGAAAAACATCTGATTCTGACTATCCTCTGACCATCCTTTCAGAGTGTTACCCTAGCTAACACGCTCACGGAACATATCATCATCTAGGCCACCCCACCGAGACCCATGTCATACCAAGGAAGACTTCACTATCATTTGAAATAGAATTCCTCTACCATCCTCCACTCTTATGCCCATATACAAATTAGCCAAGTCCTATATCGCCTTCCATCCATCTTTGGGATCCCGAAAAACATCCTTTTGTGACTTCCTACTTAATAAATCATCCACCACATTCCCATTTTCTAAGGTATAGGATATATCAAAGTCATATTCTAGAAGAAACTCAATCCACCTTTGCTATCCCAAGTTCAGGACTTGCTTGGAGAAGATGTAATTCATTATTTTGTGATCCATGAAGACTACAAAGCATTCCAGAATTAGGTAATGCCGCCACAACTTCAACGTGAACACCACCACTACATGCTCCAGGTCATGGGTGGCATTGTTACATCTATGAGGGTGTATATTTCTATTCCAATAAGAGATCACTCCCCACTATTGCCTCAGCACACATCCCAATCCTTGACCGGAAGCATGGCATAACACTTCAAATGTTACCCCTTCTTCTAAAAACCTCATCACTATGAAACTGACTAGAATACTCTTTGGATAACTCAAAGCTACTTAGAACTTCTCAGTCAATATGAATTCATTGTATTTTCTCTTCATGTCTATGAAAGGAACTGCAACTTGAGAGGAGTCGGGTACGAATGTCCAGTAGTAACCTACCAGACCCAAGAAACTAAGAACCTCCACCACGTTCTTGGGATTTTCCCAAGAAATAGCTGTTTTGACCAACAAAGGGTCCACTACTATTCCATGCTGGGAGACCACGTGTCCAAGTAATTGCACCTCTCACATCCATAACATGCGCTTGGTTAACTTTCCTTAGAGATGGTGATGTTATAGGACCTCCAAAACTATCCTTAGATACTTAGCATGATCCAACTCTAACATTAAGTTTATCTGGATGCCTTAGATGAACAAAACCACAAACTAGAGTTGATACTCTCAGAAAATAGAGTTCATGAGTCCCATCAACACTGCTAGTGTGTTCGTAATGCTGAAATACATGTCCATGAACTCAAAGTTCCCATACCTACACCTGAAATTAGTTGACGGGATGTCACCCTCTTTTAACCTCAACTGGTGACATCCCAACCACAGGTCGATCATAGATGACCATCCTTATCCCTATAACTGGTCAAAAAGTCCATCAATCCTCGAGAGGGGGTAACAGTTCTTAAACATCACCTGATTTAGTCTTCCATACTCTATACACATTCTGGGACCACTGTCTCCCTTCTTTGTAAACAAGACTAGAGCTCCCCATAGAAATGTGAATGGTCTAATAAAACCCTTGTTCATCAAGTCGTCAACCTGAATTTTCAACTCCTGGAACTCAGAAGGATCCACCTTATAGGGAGCCATTGAAACTGGACAGGCACCAAGTTGTAAGTATATCCTAAACTCAACATCACGTTGAGTGGGTAGAGTCACAACCTCTTTGGGGAAGACATCCAGGAATTCACTGACAATACCCTTAAATTTTACTATCTCTGAATATGTTGATTCCACTAATATCATGGCTAAAAAGGAAATAAGGGGATCCATATACCGGCTGCCCCTGGTAACCCCACTCATCAATGAAAACTACAGGATGTCCAACCACATCTTAGAACATGACCCCTCTCCATGATGGAGGCATACTACTGAAAGCCTTCCCCTTTTAAGAACTCAAATAGATCTCCTATCACGGTGCACCTCTTAGAGTGTGCATCCTCCCCACTACATCATCTTTCTTTTGAACCTCCATGTACATTGGTAGGATTAAGGGAGTTACAACATACTAAATTGTACGATAGAGTGCCTCTTATAAGCATCTTTCTAATGACTCCTTATACTGAAATATGTCCAGATCAAAACAATGGAGATCCTTGAATGTGATCCCCAACTATCTTACCAACATACTCACTTACTGGAGGGAGATTAGGTCATTCCTCTTTTTGACCTTCATCATCAAAGGATGGATTTCTACTCAGAACTCCTTCTTAAAGCCAGTCCACGAAACATCAGCTTCCTTCTTCTCCTTGAGATAAAAATTACACCAATAACATGCCTCTCCAAGAATCTAGTACATGGCCAGAGGAACCCAGTACTCCATCAGAGTGCAGATCAAGCTGAAACTAACCACCAGCTCCTCGAACTAGCTCTCCAACTCTATGTCTGAGATGTTTCCCTCGCACTTTTCGAGAGTCTTCCACTATAAGGCACAAAGAATTTTCTACCACTGGTCATACTCTTCCTCTAATTCATCCATCTACTGATCAACCTCATTGACATACTGTCCCTCAACTGCCCACACTAATCGTGGTTGAAGTTCAAGTTCCATAACTACAAGGTAAGCAAGGAATTACAAATCATGATTAGTAAGGAATTTACGTAAGGTCTTCTTTATTATTTATTACAATTTTTCCAAAAAAAATCTCAATTTAAGCAAGAACACATGTCATTATGATCCATGTACCTTGTCTACGAACTCTACCATATAACAAATTTAACCTCACTAGGTTATTTGGTAATCACATATTCCTTCAATTGGATCATAGGGGCCCCAAAAATCATCTGTCTTAGCTAGTCTTCCCAATACTATTTCACATACCAATATTGAATAACATTTTTCCCTACTATATCATGTAATACTCACTGTGCCTAACCCCAAACACTATCCTATCTGTTGACCATAACCTTTGATACCACTATATCATGACTTTACAACTCCATGATGAGGTAATGGATGGAAATATTCCATCAAGTTGAAGGAGTGATATTGACCATCGAGTCCCACATTCTGTAGGCCATAGATTGGTGACTAGCCCCAAGAATTTATAATCTCTCACAAATTGAAGCAATTACCCATTTTATAGAACTAGATCGGGAGATAAGATTGTAAATCCTAGCAACACCAAGGACTAAAGATAAGACTAAAGCCATGAATATATTCCCACAAGCATGTTAAAATTGAAAATAATAAAAAGTAAAATAATTACTTTGATGGAAGGTTCCAAAAGAAAAGAAAAGATGGAAAGACAATTGTCCTAGTTCCCAATCTAGTAAGGTCTGACCCATTCCTTGAATTCCTCGTGGAAACCTAAAAGAAATTTTATATATTCTGGGTAAGTATACATGTATACTAAAGAGGGAAAACAAAATATCTCATGCACAAGTGGGGAGACATTCTAATGCCCATTGAGAAAATAAAGGTAACCAAAACACCTAGCCAGGAAAACTATCCACCCAACCTCACCAAGGCACACTCCCCAAATAACGCATGTTGGGTAAGATAAAAGTAATAGCACATTGTTATTTGAGTACCCCACACCAGTTTCCACTGGTTATTTAGAACATCCTACACATCAGACCTCCCCCAACAATCTCACTGCATTCCCATTACCACCCCCAAAAAACCATATGGGTCATCCAAACTGCACACAAACACATGGGTCACCACAAACACACATCCCCCCATAGAAACATGGGACATCAAAACAACACTTACATCCCATAGACATCTTGGCCATCAAAACCACACTTCCTACCTGCAGAGACCCGATCTTCCACAAACACACTTCCTACCCTCAGACACATGGGCCTCCTCACGAAGACTCTTGGGAAACAGACATTGTCGCACAAACCTAGGCCAACCCACAACAACACAGCATGCCTAGAAAGTCTTGAAATATAATATACCTCCAACCATCACAACATGGCTGATGAGTCTTGGGATGCCTTGTAGAGGGAGCATAAAGGAGCTAATAACCAACCACTCATAGGAATGTTGGGAAAACCCCCTCCCCCATGAAATGGTGGTGTTCGGTACGAAGTGATTAACATGGATGGGGTGCGTATAAGAAACAAAAGAACTAAATTTTATTCATATAGGTAATAAAGAACTCATCCTAGCCTAAGGATCTCAAAACCAATAATCAACTCACACAAAACTACTCTTGCTACTACCCCTACATTCACATGTACCCAACAACCACAAACAGAGCACAAACCATTTCTGGAAAATGGTTCCCCATCGTACTCATTCTCATTATCATGTTCATGTGATTCCATTTAAATATTCCTTTACTAATGAGAAACTAACAGGAATTACCCAAAAAAACATCTAAAAGGAAAACAACCAAGATGGTTTTTAAGCATTCACTCCTGGTTATCTTATAAATAATAACATCAAAATAAGATCTTGTGAGATCCCTCAAAGTACTAGAACCAAAACAAGCTCCATGTAATGTCGCTGACCCGGAAGCCACAAAACAGTGCTCCGAGCTGGGTGGTTACATGACCTTAAGTGTGCCTCCTCGTACACCAAAGGCTGCTGACTAGTAGCGGGGGTCTACGAAGTCAGGTGGGGAGACTATACCCCCTTTTTATCAAAGTAATCCACAACAGAAATTAACCCAATAGCAGAAAGAATAACCAATAAACACGGAACATTCATAACAATCATTTCCAACAACAAATATTCCATGTCATACTGCAAGTGCAAGAGCGAACAAAATCCCCAAATAGAGACAACTGCCAAAATCCTCAAAATGGTCCCGACTCCAAGTCCGGATCCTCAACCAAGTACTACCCATGTCCACTCACTATCTAGAAAGGACCTTTTCCCTTCTCCTGGCCTGGAAACATGAAGTCTTCTCGAGAACCCAATGGTGGCCCGAGCAGGGTGTGAGTACAACTCAGTATGCCACCACCAACCGTGTCTACAAAATATCCAGTATAAACATGTAGAGAATGCAAAAGGAATATGAATGATAATTTCCAAGTAATAGATTAGGGATACATTAAAAAGTTCAGATCCAAAGTCATTTCCATCCCATTACCATTCATTTATTACCAATTATCATCACCTACAATTTAGTCACATTTTCTAGGGTTAAACACATTCATTATGTTACATGGGTATAAGGCCAACAATCACGCGCAAGAGGGTAAACACATTGTTATCCTATCTCACTAAAACTAAACCCCACCTAGAAACAATAACCTCACATCAAATCCTAAGTCCAGGTGGATGCAATTGTTAGGAGAATAAACCCTTAGTCCCATTTCCTAACCCGTGCATTTAGGGTGGAGTTTAGAACCTCAGTCTTAGCTCAACTCATGGGAGTATATCCTCATGTCATAACCCACTCTATGATGCCATGTGCACATGCTTATATATAATTAACCATCAACCATCCAACCCATTGCCCTTTGACAAACACTATTCCCAACAACGCACATGGGAATTCACATCATGCCCTAACCCATTAACACATTACAATTTCAAATCATTTAACCATTTACCCAATTACCATGTGTTATTCCTATCTCACTAAGCATTGAACATTAGACCCATAACCTATCCCCTTATAGTCTTAAATAATTTCACACATTAACCTGTTTAACCCATTTATAATTTCCATAAGTCAACCATTGAGGCCAAAATATTTATAGAGGGCTTGACAATTCATTACAACAAGTTCACTAGTTTAATAAATATCCATAAACCCGGGAGAAGCAATAACATCCCATGGATGATCCTAAATTAGGTCATGTAAATCCCAACACATCCCACGGGGATCGTGAGGGTTACCATTTACCATTTTAAACACCATTATTACCAAACATGCCTAGGTTATTCAAAACACAACCAAAGTAAAACAAGAAAACAACTAAACATGAACAAATACAGAAATAACCATGGGATATAGCTTTGCAGACTGACTACCTTGAATCTGCAGTTGAACGCACTCTCAATCGAGTCCTTCGACCTTGATCCAACCAACCCTTGGAACTTCAACCAAAAACAAACCCAAAATATTGGGTTTTAGAGCATCAGAGCAAGGGGAGAGAAGATACAAACACTAAAGAAAAAAAGAGAACCAAGGAAGAGATTATCCTTACTCGGATCATCGATCTGCAACCAACATCACCAAAAATGACTTAGAAATGAGGGAGATCCGTCTCATGGAGCCTTTGGGAAATCTGGTTCACGCCTAGGGTGGAGAGGGTGGAAGTGAGAGGAAATCCCGAGTTGGGGATTAAAAGCCTGGAGTGGAAAACTTGTTATTTTTCCAAACATTAAGTGGCCGCATGGATTGTCCACACAGTTTGGAAAACTGTGTGTAAACCGTGCGCATGCCACTTTCCGGAGGAGTAGGGGTCGCATGGTTTAGCTTGGGCAGGGAACACAGTTTACCTAGTCGTGCGCAGGCCATGCGCCCTAGCCTGTCTTGCCCAGATTTCCTTTCATCCATGCCCCGAGCCCCCGGAACACCCCCAAGGCCTCTCACACTTTCAAGAAACATTTTACAGCCCAAAAAACAAAGGGGTCAACCCAAAACACAACAAAAACATACCATTCCGAAAACTGGGATCTTACAACCTCCCCACCTTAAAACGGCTCGTCCTTGAGCTGAGTTTACAAGCCTCTTTGATCCATTAAAGAGAAGAGTTCTCGCCACTGAGCCCGCATATCTGATTCCTTCTCCCACGTTTCTTCCTGAACTTTTCCATGCTGCCATAGTACTCGTACTAATGGAAAAACCTTTCCCCACAAGATCTTTTCAGTACAATCCACCACATGAACCAGATGATCCTCCATGGACGCATCAGCCTCAAGCTCCACATCCTCAACATTAACCAGGTGAGATAGGTCAGGATGATACTTTCAAATCTATGACACATGAAACACATCATGCATCCCACCATACCATTGTGGAAGAGCCAACTGGTAAGCCATTGTTCCAATCCTATCCACAATTTCAAAAGGACCCACAGACATGGGTGCCCACTTACCCTGCTTTCGAATCCATCAGTGAACCAACCTTGTCAACACCCAAAGAAACACTTTATCACCCACCCCAAACTCAAGAGGTCTATTCCACCGATATGTATATGACTTCTGCCTACTTTAAGCTGCCACCATCCACTTCCTAATCAACATAACTCTCTCTAAAGTCTCCTGCACGAGACTCGGCCCCAACAACTCTGATTCAATAGCCTCTGGCCAACACAACAGAGATCTACAGGGCCTCCCATAGAGTGCCTCAAACAGTGCCATATAAATCGTAGCCTAAAAACTGTTGTTGTAGGAAAACTCAACTAACAATAGGTGTCTCTCCCAAGAACCACCAAATTCCAAGAAATAAGATCTTAACATGTCTTCCAACACTTGGATCTTACGTTATGACTGCCCGTCCGTCTGTGGGTGGAAAGCCATTCTCAAAAACACATGCATACCAAGAGCCATCTGTAAACATTTCCAGAAATGTGATTTGAAATGCGGATCTTGGTCCCAAAATATGGATTGCGGAACACCATGTCACCACACTATTTCTCGATCATACAGCTCACCAAACTGGTCAACTGTAAAGGTCTCCTGAGTCGGTAAGAAGTGAGCCACTATAGTTAACTGATCCATAACCACACATATTGCATCATTATTTTCTGGCGTCCTCCGAAGACCCACGAAAAAATTCATTAGCAAATCATACCAATTCCATTCCGAGATGGGAAATGGATGCAACAAACCACCTGGGCATTGATGCTCGGCCTTCACCTGCTGATAAGTAAGACACCGTGCCACAAATCCAGCAACTCCCTTCTTCATTCAAGGCCACCAAAACTGCCTTCAGAGATCATGGTACATCTTGGTCAAACCAGGATGCACTTCCCAATTTTATGCATAGAACTCTTGCATCAACTCTTCTCGCACACACTTTGGCACAACCACATGATCATGAACACAAACAACACCATCCACATCGACGGCCCCTCCAGAAGGTAGCTCCCCATCGTTAATCTTTTCCTTCATGATCAAACACTCAGGATCATCAAGCTGACCTTCCTTAACTCGACTCACAATCATAAACTCCATAGTTAAGGAAGCAAGAGTGACTTGACCATTCTCCTACTGCACCTCCAGGTGCATCTCTGCTAACAAATCCATCACCTTCCACTCGGTACTGGATTCCTGAACCACCTGATTCTAATCCTTCCTGCTCAGAGCATCAGCAACACTATTTACCTTTCCCGGAATGTAAACCAACTCAAAGTCAATATACTGGAGATATACAACCCATATTCACTATCGAAGATTCAAATCCCACTGTGAGAAGATGTACTTTAAACTGGTATGGTCTGTAAACATGGTAAACTGTTCTCCCAACAAATAGTGCCTCCAACCCTTCAAATCATAAACTACTTCTGCCAACTCAAGATCATGGGTGGGATAGTTCCACTAATGCGGTCTCAGCTTCCTTGACCCATAATCCACAACCCGCTCATCCTACATCAATATAGCCCCAAGTACGACTTCGGTCGCATCACAAAACATGATGTACTTCTTACCTGGCTCAGGTATGATCAAGATAGGTGCGATCATCAACCACATCTTCAACTCTTGAAAGGAATTCTCTCAAGACTCAGACCACTTGAACCCGATTCCTTTAATGGTCAAGATCGATATTGGTGCTGCCAAGCGATAGAAATCCTGAATGAAGCTTCTATAATACCCGACCAAACCTAGAAAACTCCGAACATCAGAAATGCTCTTGGGTTGCTCCCAAGATACAACTGCCTACAATTTCTCTGGATCCACCTTCACACATGGCTCCAAGATGATGTGACCCAAAAAATGCACCTCACCTATCCAGAATTGACACTTTGATATCTTGGCATATTGCTGGTGCTCTCTTAGCATACCCAAGACAATATCAAGATGGTGGGCATGATCATGGTGAGTTTTCGAGTACACTAAGATATCTTCAACAAAGACAACCAAAAACCAATCTATATAGGGATGAATGATCCAGTTCATTAAATACGTAAACACTGCCGGTGCATTGGTCTATCCGAAAGGCATTACCACAAACTCAAACAACCTGTACCGACTCCGAAAAGCTGGCTGCGGTATGTCAGAACACCTCACCCACAACTGGTGGTAACCTGACCTCAGATGAATCTTAAAGAACACTGATACACCCCTCAAATAATCACACAAGACATCAATTCTAGGAAGAGGGTACCAGTTTTTCACTGTCATCTGATTCAACCTTCGATAGTCAACACATAACCTCAACGACCCATCGCCCTTCTTTGAAAAAATCACGGGAGATCCCCAAGGTGACGTACTAGGATGGATAAACCCATTACTATCTAAATCCTAAAGCTCAACCTTTAGTTCTTGGAGTTCTTTTAGTGTCATTCGGTATGGTGGAATAGAAACTGGCTCCGCTCTCGGCAGCAACTCAATCATGAACTCAACATCCCCCTCAGGGGGTAACCTTGAGAAATCCTAAGGAAACACGTCCTGAAATCGATCCACCACAGGAGGGAAAACAGACTGCTCCCCTCTTTCATTGTCATCAAGCTTAAGACATACCACTCGATCCATGAGTCCACTCAACTACTAACAAAACGGTCCTGCACGACATACTCGAATATCCCATTCACTACAGTGGACATAAGAGTCACCCTTAAGCGACCTGAACGATGCTCTACGATGATAGAAGTCCATATGCGCTCAATAAAACACCAACCAATACATTCCAAATATGTGGTCAAACCCATAAATATCAAGAACGAACAAATCCCATAGAAAATGATACCCACCGAATTCCATGTCCCGCCCCTTTCATTGCTTGATATCCTCAACCCACACCCCTAACAGAGTGTAAATTGACAAAACTCTACATACCTTCTCCACCGGTAAACCCAGCACTACCACTGGTTTAGTAAGGACAAAAGAGTGTGTGGCACCTATGTCAAACAACGCACTAGAAAAATAGAAGCTACAAGGATCATACCTCGAACAGTCGACGGTCCTGTCTCACCACCACTAGGCACAAACTGAACTACATGAAGCTGACCTGCCCCTCTACCTTGGGCGCCAACCTAAACGCCCTGTGCTGCACTACCGTGCTGGCATGAGTGATCCTGCCCAGGAGTTCCACATCCACCACCCTCCCCAGTACGGCCCGTGGAGACCCAACTGCCTGCCTGATATGGGGAAACTAATCCCATACCCGTACCCGACACCTGCTTTATTACCATCATGCTCACCCGCTTGCCGAGGGTTACTATAGAATCTATGCACATGCCCCTTCCTTTCGCATGAATGGAACATAACTAGAGGTCAAGGACACTGACCACGCATGTGCCCCGGTCTTCCGCACTGATAAAAAAACACTTGGATCCCATTCTGAGAGTTTGACCCCCTCTTCTAGCCACTTTTCACACTTCCACCATGATGTGAGCTCTCATGGCGTCACTTTCGACCTTCGGTAGCTGCACTGCTCGTCTGTCCCACTAACCCCACAAGCCAACTACCCGATGCTGCCTTCAGGTTTCCTTTCGATATCAGTGCCTGATCTACTACCTCTGCGAACCTCTTCAAGCGGAAGATGATTACTTGAGACCTACTCTCATGTCTCAGCCCATCCTGGAAATGCTTTGCCACTACTGCCTCATCCCCTACTAACACTGGGACAAAGAGTCTCGAATCAGTGAAGTGACTAGCATAGTCAATTACCGATAGAGATCCCTGAGTCAGGCTCATATACTCTGTATCCCGCTCCTATCTCAATGGCTCTTGGTAGAAATTCTACAGAAACTTTTCCTCAAACACCTTCCATGACATTCCCTCAGCCTGCTCGATTTGATCCTGAATGTCCCCCCAATGCCTTTCCTGGCCTCACAACATATAAGAGGTCAACTTCACTCGCTTTTCAACAGGGGTCTCCAGATGGTCCAGTATCATTTGGACAGACTCTAACCAGAACTCCGCTGCTTCTGGCCCACCCTCTCCGGTGAAGGTTGGATGGTACTCTAGCTGGAACTCCCTCACCTCAAACATACTCGGTGCAACCGGGCTTGGGTCCTAATCCATCGTCTGCATAAGGCAAGCCATGTTCTCCCAAAATAGGTCTTCTCTACCTTCATTAATCACCACATTTTTGTTCCTCTATAGGAGGAGTTTTCTCAACAACATCCTCCCTTTTCCGAACTGGTAACTGACGCCGTGGGGGCATTTCTCTACATTTCCAAGCATGAGATTTAGCACACATACCATAAAATTTCATGAATCCATCAAAATCCATTCACTAGCTACAAAAACCCATTTCATATACTAACCCAACAAAATTTTCCAATTTTTTTCAACCCTTTTTACTCCATTTAACATCATTTACCATACATTCATCCTTACCCACTTGTGTTATTTCATTCATCTCATAATTACTTGATTTTATGAAATACACGATGCACCCCTACTTTTCTACCTCACACACCCACCCCATGCGTGTTCATAACACAATGCATGTCACCTATCTCCCTAGGTGCCTACAATGATGCATGAAAGAAAATCCTCATGTCGTTAAGGCCACGAGCCAAACGTCATAAAACAGTCACATCAAACCACATGTGCATCACCCAACAGTGAAATATCATCAAATGTAACATCACACAACCAAGAAAAACATTTCCCACCCAGGGTGACTTCAGATTCCCCCGTACTTGGTTTAGCTACTCACAAGCACAATCTCATTAACAAGGCCCAACACATCTTAACCATTGGATACCAATCCCAAATAACAAGACCTCAGATAAGGAGAAGAAAGACCTCCTATAATACCACATTGTAACGTCCTCGACCTGGAAGCCACTAAACCGGTGCTCCGAGCTGGGTGGTTACATGACCTTAAGCGTGCCTCCCCAAACGCCAAAGGCTGCCGACTAGTAGCGGGGGTCTACGAAGTCAAGTGGGGAGACTATACCCCCTTTCTATCAGAGTAATCCACAATATAAATAAAACAAATAGTGGAAACAATAACCAATAAAAATGGAACATGCATAAAAATCATTTCCAACAATAAATATTCCATTTCATACTACATGTGAAAGAGTGAACAAAATACCCAAATAAAGACAACAACCAAAATCTCCAAAATGGTTCCGAATCCAAGTCCGGATCCTCCACCAAGTGCTACCCATTTCCACACACTATATAACAATGACCATTCCCATTCTCCTGACCTAAAAAAATGAAGTCTCATCGGGTACCCAATGGTGGCCCGAGCCGGCTGTGAGTACAAATCAGTAGGCCACCACCAATGGTGACTACAAAATATCCAGTATGAACAGGTAGTGCATGCGAAAGGAATATGAATGATAATTTCCAATTAATTAATTAAGGTTCCATTAACAAGATCAAAGCTGAAGGCATTGCCTTTCCATTATAATTCTTTTATTACCAATTATCATCACCTACCATTTCGTCACATTTCCATGGGTTCAACACATTCATTGTGTTACATGGGTCTATGGCCAACAATCACATGCAAGAGGTTAAACACATCGTTATCCTATCCCACTAGGAATAACCCCCTCATGGCAACCATAAACTCATCTAGAATCCGCAGTCCGGGTGGATGCAACCGTTATGAGAATAGACCCTCAGTCCCCTTTCCTAAACCGTGGATTTAGGGTGGAGTTTAGAACCTCAGTCTTAGCTCAACCCATGGGCGTAGGGTAGATACCCAATCTTGATGTACATGTACATTACATTACATTACTTTTTAAGAATACTTAATACATAACAAAAACAAACATACAAGGACCGTAATAGTTTAGCGTCTTTGGAAACTCGGAAAAATAATCTACTAATAATGTTGAAAGATATTCATCATCTTCCAAAAAGATCTTCCCATTTTGTTTTCGTACCTAAAACCTTTCTTTATATGTTGGGGAAAATAAAACATTAAAATGGTGAGCTCAAATTCTTAGTAAGGGTAAACAAAGTGAACATAAAACAATCCATAAATATTTGACTGCAGAAACTTGAACATAAAATCTAAACATCAAAATCTTGAGCAAAGACATAAATCTTGGAAGTACGTAAGGCATATATCATAAAGGGACATCAATCTTGATAAAATTGCATGGGAGTAAAACATGTAATTGTGGAAAACCAATAATCATAGGATGTGATTTCCATAGTATCCAAGGCATTTCTTCAAGACAATCTTAGTTGACAAAGTCCATTTCTAAATCGAGTTCACTCCTCATTCCAGTCTCGTATCACTGAATCAGATTAACATACAATTCCAGCCATGTCTATCTCATGAGATATAAATCATTACGCAATGAATTGAAGAGATATATAGGTCCAACCCATCTCATAATGAAATCATTCTTTCATGTTTCACAAAATAAACATATATCATTCATAATAACCCAACGAATAAAATGTGTTTCATAAACATCATCCCATCATAACATAATCCATATAAAAGAAATGGATATCAGTTCATCATAAGAATAATCAAACCATTTAAATAATAGATACATTATACTTGATAAATAAATATACTTAATAATGTCATCTTAGATAGAAATTAGTTTTGATAAAACACTTGAAATGAATTCTTGAGAAAAATATCCCTTTTTCTTCAAAATCATTTTCTTTTCTCAAAATGCAATGTAATTTTAAAAGAAAAGGATTTTGTTGAAAATAATCATGAAATTTTGTAGAGTAATATTAATTGAAATAATTAATTATGAAACCGTAAAAATCGTTTCATGCCTTATAAGTTAAAAAAACATTATCCTCATACTTTTGTCAGAAAAGTAAAGAAGTTCCTCGTGTGGTAAACAAAAGTAAGATTCCTTTCATATCATGTGGTGAAATTAAAAAATGGATAAAAAGGACTTTAAAAATACATGAAAAAATTTTAGAAAAAATGGGCATGGATGATAACAATAACCCCAGTAAATACTTATGAATAAAAAATCCTCGATAAAAAATTAGATTGGAAAAATTTATCCCATACCTTATGTCTGATATGCTTCATACATATCCGAACCACCTGTATAATAATTTAAATAATGAAATTTACTTATTAAAAAATCATATTCATGGTTATGATATCATATATGGTTCACTTATGACTTTATATAAATCGTTCTTTTGTAAATTCCATGTTAAAGCAGCATTTTGTGTAAAATCATTTTATTTATCGTACGTGTTTGGACTTGTTGTTCATGATATTATTATTACTTATATCATGATTTAATTAATTCCAAAATTTAAATCATGATTTATATATCATATATATTCAGTATATACATATTTATAATGGGTAGATCAATGGAATGAAATACACCGTTCATGGAGACGGTAGGTCGTATGTATGCATGAACGTTGTTTTCCTTTCCTTATTGACTTGAATGGAAGTAAGTAGATGACATATATATATAAACATAAATCCAGTAGCTTATTTATGTCATATATTTCATTATTATTAATTTTATATACTTTATAATCATTCTTGAATGGTTAACATGGAGAATGAATCTCATCGCGTCGTGGAGACGGTAATCCGTATGTACGCACGAGCGATGATATAATTCCCATTATTATTGAATGGAATTTTAGTGTATGATATAATATCTCAGAATCAGTATGATGTTATAATAACCATATATATTTATTCTTTACACCATTATATAAATCCAAGTAAGCTGGTGGTGGAAAAACAGATTACACCATCGCATGGAGACTGTATTATGTACGTAGGCACATGCGTTGATTTCGTTTATCGTATGATGGATAGAAGGTGAAATGGGGTTGTTTAATATTTATAATTACATATAATTATATTATTGATACTTATGTTATTAATTTATAATTAAACAACTAAAGAAGAAGTTGAAAGAATCGGTGGAAGAGATTATCTCTTCTTTGACGCACCTCTTGTAAGCTTCCTCTTAAGGCACTAGAGTTGGTCTTCTGAGGAGACCATAATCTCTATAATGTTTCTAGGGAAGATGAGAAGAGAAATGGGTAGGGGTTGGCCGATCTTGAAGGCTCAAAGTTGTGTAAATAGGAGAGGCAGGAGGATCCCTTTTATAAGGGAGGAGAGGGGTAGCATTGGAAATCTCAAAAATATTAATTTATAATCAATAAAACTGCACATAAAAACATCCAAAAAAGACTAATATTCTAAGAATAGATGAGATAGGGTTGTAATATCATCAAAAACAAAAATTTATACAAGATTAAATTTTATTTTAAACCATATCAACTTGATATAACCTTATTTAATCTATTTAATTTTATTTGTGGTAATAAGATTCTAAATTTTGAATTGTTATGAATAATTACTTATGTTTTTTGAATTTTCCATAATTGGGTAATTTATAAAATTTTAGGCCATATAAATTTTAATTTATAATTTTTAAATATTTTTGTGATTTTTATACAATTTTATATTATGTTATTTTTATAATATAACAATACTATCAATTTTGACACTATTCAATTATTTGAATTTAAATAAAATTCACACAGAATATATATTCACAATAAAAACTTTAATAGATTCATAACGTGTCATATATATCTATAAAATTCATGGAGCACATTAAATAGTTCATATAATATTTATTTTAATATTTTAAAAACCATTTTTTTGATATTTCAATCAATAAAATAATTTCAGCATCACTATTGTGTCAGCTTTAATGATAATTATTTAATCCCTAAAATTCAAAATAAAATAACATGATGTATATAATTATATTATATTTCTGGAAATTATTCATGTTCTATGTTTCATGAAATTTATCACTAAATTAAAATTATTATACTTATAAGATTTAAGAGAGTGACATGTTGTCACTTTCTTTAGTTTTAATAATAATTACATCATTTTCATGGTCAAAGGTCCATAAAATGAATCTATTCTGCCCCTTAGGTGATTTGGGTCGAATTTTACTAATCCAATAGAATTCTTCCATGTTTTAGGGTAATTTTACAATCTTATTTTTACCCTTAATTACCTGATTTACCTTTAACTATAATAAATAGAAATTAGAATATTTACTATTCATAATATCAAATAATAGTAACCTATTAACATAATTTGGACCCATTAAATCCAAATATGGAATCCATTTTTCAAAATTCAAAAGACAGAAGTTGCAGTAATTAATTTAAAATTAATCATGTTGTTAAGAAAATGGGTTTTAAAAGTTAAAACATTGTCAAAGATTGAAATGTTTTTACCTATGAATTCAATATAAAATTATTGGTAATGACAAGCATTATATTAAATGGTAAAAATATATTCTATTTATACTTTAAAACAATTAAATAATATAATTTAACCATATAAATTATCTCGATGAAAAAAGTTTTTTTAAATTAAAATTTAGCATATTTTTACTATTTATCAAAATAAGAAATTTATCAGAAAAATATAAAAGATTTATCCAAAGTAAATTTTTATATCCTGATTCCAAATAAGAATTCTATATTGACAATTTGAACTTATAAACTTGTCAAAAACTAGATTTAATATGGGTGCACCATCAAAATTCGTCAAAACTACATTTTTTGAAAAATAATTATTTTACCCAAAACAAAAATTTTGTTCTCATACCATGTTCTAGAAAATGTGTAAGATGAATAATAATGTAATAATAATCAAAATTTAGTTGATACTATTCATAATGTCATGTTCATAATAATATTATTACCATAAATCATTGTTTGGTAAAACCTTGTATTGCGTACAACAAACTCTATCGAGGATGGTCACGATTACGTGTAATGCAAGCCATGTCAGGGTTGAATGTTGTTCAAGACTCCTTCATTGTTTCATATAACAGAATCCAACAATATTTCATTTATACATTGAATATATATATATATATACACTCATTGGTGCGTAGAATATCTACTATCAAACGAACTTGAAATGGTGCGTAACATGATCCATGAATAGTGTTGTGTATACTGCAAGCTAATAAGGAGTTGCGTATAGCACAAGGTAATCTTTGTGAAGAGTAAAATAGAAGATATGAATATATATATTTATATATATCTTATAAAATCTTTGGGTGTTACATTCTACCCCCCTTAAAATTAATTTCTCCCTCGAAATTCTTCGGGGTTATAAATGGTTTATTACTTGAGAGTTTGTTTCATAGAAACCCAAATTTTAAAAAGGAATAACAAAACTTACTTTTAAAAATGAACATTAGAAAAAAACGGATACCCAAAGTAACTCATCACTTGGGTTCTCACATAGGATATCATTGGTCAAAATATGGATATAGAAGAGAAATCTAACTGTCAAGTTCTGATGGAGAGTGGTAGAGGAAAGGGCAATGGAAAATCCAATAGTCATAAAGCCATAAATTTTTGATGAACTAAGGTACCATCTGATTCATCATATATGAGAGCACTAGGACAAAATTTTTGTTTTTCTAGATCATTTCCCAAATGTTGAAGTATTTTTGAATTAAAATAAATACTTACTTGATTTTGTTACAATCTCAATATTGCTCATGCCTCTAACAATTTCCACTTCATCTCTAAAAGAAATGAAGTTAAATTTGTCTTTTGCGATGTTTTAGCAGATCATGCGATATAATGATAGGTCATTCCATCTGTATCAAAAATAATTAAGCAAAATTTATATACATAAGTCCATATATGGTGAGATTAATCAGATATAGTTCCAAAATTGATGTATACTTCATCTATCATCCTTCTTAATAAAATAAAACTAGTTTCTACTAACCAGGGGCAACCTATAGGCCAGTGGTTGGTGATAAAGCCATGTCGCACTTCGGTTGTGGGTTTGATTCCCACATCCTTGTCCGACGCAATGGGTTATCTCCCATCCTACAGGTTTTCCTTTTTCTAAAACTATATTATTATAACCTTCCATCAATAATATCAAAAACATTATAGCCTTAAACAATACTAACATATGTCCAACATAGTCTATACAGGTCATTAGGCTTATCCAAAATACTTCTGTCCAATCTCATATTATAGCAAAAAAGATTACCAGTGAGGTCATATAATATGTAAATATCATCCTTTATCCCCCATATATCATAAGATATATCTCACATGTGAATACCTTAATCATGTATTCTTACCATATAACCTTAGTGAAAACATTAATGTTGTCAAATGTTAACTCTCTCGACATACCAAAATCCCAAAATTTGTACACACTCAAACCATGATATAACATTTTCCTTATTTCATTTTCTCATTATCCCTTCATTATGCATATATCATCTTCTTTCCAAAAGTTTTTCAATCACTTTTTTTGGTTACCGGTACCATATAATTGTTGAAAACCAATACATAAATATTCCAAAATTTCGTGATACCATAAATGAGATTCCATCATACTATTTTGATATCCCATTACATAAACACTTAATCATTACAAAACATCATTTTCATACTCAACATTTACAATAGTGATCACATTTGACTTCCCTTTTTCCTTTTCCTTAAGAGGTCTCTCATGTCGATCATCATTAACCCTTGCATTAGGGCATTGATTGTCATAATGCCCCATTTCCTTGCACTTGAAGCATTGAAGTGATGGTGGAGTGTTCCCTTCAGTCTTTTCTCTATTCACATCAATAGAAACCTTTTTTCAATTACTTTGGCACTCAGCTACTTTATGACCTTATTTTCCACACTTGAAACATTTTCTAGTACCTTTTAGACAATCTCCACCATAATTGTTTCCACACTTTGAGCATAAAGAACTTTTCACATTCTGTTCACCATTGTTCTGATGTTTTTCCTTGAACTCCAGCTTTTGTTTCTTGTCAAAACCATGAGATGGATATGTTATACCAACTTCCAGTTCTACCTTGATAGCACAAGGCACAATTTCTTCAAAGCTACTGAAGTCTCCTATAGCTAATTCCATTCGATGACTTGGTTTTAAGCCACTGAATAATTGATCAACATTACTTTCATGTTGGATGATAAAGCCAGATGCATAACTTGAAAGCCTTGTAAAAGTTTCCTCGTACATACCAACAAATTCAGCATCCTTTTTCATAATCTCGAGGAACACCTTTTCCATATATGTTAGAAGAATACAAGGTAAGTACTTATTGAAAAACCAGTTCTTGAACTCATCCCATTCCCTGGATTCAATTTCATCTCGGGGCCTTGTATTGTTAATTAGAGTCCACCATTGGTCTACTTCACCTTCTAAATGGTATATATCCAGAATGAATTTTTCATGTTCTGAATAGCTAAGTATGGAAAATATCCTTTCAATGGTATTGATCAATTTTTCAGCAACAAGTGGATTAGAAGACACACTGAAAGAAGGTGGACGTTGCCTCAAGAAAGACTGAATAGAATATTGTTCCCTTATCTGCTCATTTGGAAGTCCAGAATTATTCATAGCTTGGGTAAGTATAGTAATAAGATTTTTTACTTCATCTCCCATGAAATTGGTTTGTTTAGAAGTAAAATGATTGTATTTTCCATTACATTGATCAACATGGTTCCTTCGGGTTCCATCCATCATCTAAAACCCAAAAAGAATAATGTGAGAGTCAAAAAAACATGCTTGGGAAAACAACATAATAAAGGGGGAGTACATTCAATATCTAACATCTTAGGTTTAATTATAATATCGTTATTGTAATTATAGGACTATAACCTATACTTATACCTAACCTTAGGGACATCCCTAAATATACAATAGAAATACCTCTAGGGATCTCACTAATTTTTTTTGCATCCTAGTTTCCAAAGGTTAACTAAACTTTTCCTCTCATACCAACTGTAGAGACCCAATATTGTCGTACATGGACTTTATATTACTTTTTCATAATACCTAATACATAACAAAAAACACACAAGTAACGTAATAGTTAATGTCTTTGGAAACTCGGAAAAATAATCTTCTAATCATGGTGAAAGATCTTCAACATCTCCCATAAAGATATTACCCTTTTGTTTTCTTTAATAAAACCCTTCTTTATATCCTGGGGAAAATAAAACATTAAAATGGTGATCTCAAATTCTCAGTAAGAGTAAACATAGGGAACATAATACAATCCATAAACATTTGAATGCAGGAACTTGAACATAAATTCAAAACATCAAAATATTGAGCAAAGACATAAATCATGGAAGTACATAAGGCATATATCATAAAGGAACATCCATCATGATAAAATAGCATGGGAATAAAACATGTAATTGTGGAAAACCATTAAGCACATGATATGATTTCCATAGTAGCCAAGGCATTTCTGCCAAGACCATCTTAGTGGACAAAGTCCCTTTTCTGAATTGAGTTCACTTCTCATTCCAGTCCTGTATCACTGAATCAGATTAACTTACTATTCAAACCATGTCTATCTCATGAGATATAAATCATTACCCAATGTATTTAAGGGACTTATAGGTCCCACCCATCTCATAATTAAATCATTCTTTTGTGTTCCACAAAATAAACATACATCATTCATAATAACCCAACGAATAAAATGGGTTTCATAAACATCATCCCATCATAACATAGTCCATATAAAATAAATGGATATCATTTCATCATAATAAAACTCAAAACATGTAAATAATAGATAAATTATACTAGAAACATAAACATACATAATAATTTCATCTCAGATGGAATTTTTTTTTTGATAAAACACTTGAAATGAAATCTTGAGGAAAATATTCTTTCTTCTTCCTAATCATTTTCTTTTCTCAAAATTCCATGAAATTTTAAAAGAAATGTATTTTTTAAAAAATAATAATGATATTTTTTAGAGTAATCTTCATTGAAATAAGTCGTTATGAAACCATAAAAATCCATTCATGCCGTATAAGATAAAAAAACATTCTACTTGTACTTTTGTCGGAAAAGTAAAAAAGTTCCGAGTTTGGTAAACAAAAGTAATATTCCTTACATAAAATTTGGTAGAATTAAAAAATGGGTAAAAATTCCTTTAAAAATACATTAAAGCATTTTTAGAAAACATAGGAATGGATGATAACAATAACCCCAGTAAATACTTACGAATAAACAATCTTAGATAAAAAATGAGATTGGAAAACTTATCCCTTACCTTAGGTCCCATATGCTTCATACGTATTTGAACCTCCTGTATAATGATTTAAATAATTTAATTTACTTATTACAGAACCATATTCATTTTTATGATATCATATATGGTTCAATTATGACTTTATATTACCCGTTATTTTGTAAATTCTATGTTAAATCAGTGTTTTGGGTAAAATCGTTTTATTTATCGTACGTGGTTGGACTTGTTGTTATTGATATTATTATTACTTATATCGTGATTTAAATACTTCTAGAATTTAAATCATGATTTATATATCCTATATATTCAGTATATATATATATATAATAGTTAGATGAATTAAATGAAATACACCGTTCATGGAGAAGGTAGGTCGTACGTACGCATGAACATTGTCTTCCTTTCCTTATTGACTTGAATGGAAGTAAGTAGATGACATATATATCTATATATAAACATAAATCAAGTAGATTTAATAACTCATTTATTTCATTATTATTCATTATATATACTTTATAATAATTCTTGAATGGTTAATAGGGAGAATGAATCTCATCGCATCATGGAGACGGTAATCCGTAGGTACACACGAGTGATGATATCATTTACATAATTATTGAATGGAATTGGAGTGGATGATATAATACCTCAGAATTAGTATGATGTTATAATATCCAAATATAGTTATTCTTTTCACCATTATACCCATCCAGGTAATGTGGTGGTGGAAAACATATTACACCACAGCGTGGAGACAGTATTTCATACGTACGCACGCGCGGTGATTTCATTTTCCGTAGGATGTATAGAAGGTGAAATGGGATTGTTTCAAATTTATAATAACATACCAGTATATTAGTCATTCTGATGTTATTACTTTATAATGAAAAAACTAAAGAAGAAAAATTTGAAAGAATCGGTGGAAGAGATTACCTCTTCTTTGACGCTCCTCTTGTAAGATTCCTCTTAAGGCACTAGAGTTGGTCTTTTGAGGACACCCGAATCTCTATAATGTTTCTAGGGAAGTTGAGAAGGGAAATGGGAAGGGTTTGGCCGAGAATTAATTCTCAATTTTATGTAAAGAGGGGAGGGGGGAGGTTCCCTTTTATAACGGAGGAGACGACCACCATTGGAAATATCAAGAATATTAATTTATAATAAATCAAACCCCACATAAAACCCTCAAAAAATGACTCATATTCGAATATTATATGAGATAGTATTGTAATATCATCATCCAATACAATTTATACATGTTGGAAATTTATTTTAAACCTTATCAACTTGATTTATCCTTATTTAATCTATTTAATTTTATTTGTGGTAATAAGATTATAAATTTTATATTGTTATGATTAATTACTTATGTGTTGTGAATTGTCCATAATTAGATAATTTCTAACATTTTAAACCATATAAATTTTTATTTTTATTTTTTAAATATTTTTGTGATTTTTAAACAATTTTATATTATGTTATTTTTATAAAATAACTATGTGTCAATTTTGACACTATTCATTTATTTTAATTTAAATAAAATGAAAATAGATTATATTTTAAAACTAAAAGCCTTAATAAATTCATAACAAGTCATATTTATCTATAAAATTCATTTACCAAATTAAATAGTTCATATAATATTTATTTTAATATTTTTGAAACAATTTATTTGATATTTCAATCAATAAAATAATTTCAACATCAGTATTTTGTACCATTAATGATAATTATTTAATCAAAAAAAATTATAAATAAAATTACATGATTTAGATAATTTTATTATATTTTTTTAGACTATTAATGTTCTAATTTTGATGCAGTTTATCACTAAATTAAAATTATTATACATATAAGATTTAAGAGAGTGACATGTTGTCACTTTCTTTAGTTTTAATCATAATTATATCATTTGCATGGTCAAAGGCCCATGAAATAAATCTATTCCGACCCTTAGGTGATATGGGTAAATTTTTATTAATCTAATAGAATTTTGGCATGTGTTAGGGTAATTTTACAGTCTTATTTTTACCCTTAATTACCCGATATACCTTTAAATGTAGTAAATAAAAATTACCGTAGTTACTATTCATAATATAAAAATAAAAGTAACCTATTAACATAATATGGACCCACTGAATCCAAATATGGAATCAATTTTTCAAAATTCAAAACACATTCATTTCATTAATTAATTTAAAATTATTCCCGTTGTTAAGAAAATGGGTTTTAAAAGTTAAAACATTGTCAAAGATTGAAATGTTTTTACCTATGAATTCAATATAAAATTAATGGTAATTAAATGAAATATATTAAATGGCAAAAAAATATTCTATTTATGATTTAAAACAATTCAATATTATAATTGAACAATATAAATTATCTTGATGAAAAAAGTTGTTTTTAAATAAAATTTAGCGTATTTTTACTATTCATCAAAATAAGAAACTTATCAGAAAAATATCAAAAATTTATCCAAAGTATATTTTTATATCCTGATTCCAAAGAAGAATTTTATATTGTCAATTTTAACTTATAAACATGTCAAAAACTATATTTAAAGTGGGTGCTCCATCAAAAGTTGGCAAAACTGCATTTTTGGATAAATATTTATTTTACCCGAAAATTTTATTTAGTTCTCATACCATGTTCTAGAAAATGTTTTAGATGAATAGTAATGTAATAAAATTCACAATTATGTTTATACTATTCATAACAACTAGTTCATAATAATATTATAACCATTTATCATTGTTTAGTGAAACCTGATATTGCGTACAACACACACTATCATGGAAGGCCGTGATCGCGTGTAATGAAAGCCAAGTAAGGGTTGTGTATTGTGAAAGACTCATTTGTTGTTTCGTATAAAAAAATCCATCCATATTTCATTTATACATTGTATATATATATATATTTACAGTCAATGTTGTGTAGGATAACTACTATAAAACGAACTTGAAATTGTATGTAACATGATCCTAGAATAGTGTTGCATATACTGAAAGCTAATAAGGTGATGCATATAACGCAAGGTAACCTTGGTGTAGCGTACAACATAAGATATGAAATACATATATCTCTCTCATAAAATCTCAGGGTGTAACACGTAGATCCTCATGTCATGCCCCACTCTACGAAGCCATGTTCACATGCTTATATATAATAACCATCAACCATCCAAACCATTGCCCTTCAGCAAACACTATTCACAATAATCCACATGGGAATCCAAAACATGCCTTAACCCATTAACATATTACCATTTCACATCATTTAACCATTTACCCAATTCCCATGTGTTATGCCTATCTCACTAAGCATTGATCATTAGACCCATAACTTATCCTATTATGGTCTTAAATCATTTTACACATTAACCAATTTAACCCGTTTATCATTTCCATGAGTTAGCCATTCATGCCAATATATTTATCAAGGGGTCGACAATTCATTACAACAAGGTCACTTGTTTAATAGCAATCCATAAACCTGGGAAAAGCTGGCACAACCCATGGATAGACCTAAATTAGGTCATGTCAATCCCAACACATCCCACAGGGATCGTAAGGGTTCCCATTTACCATTTTAAATACCATTATTACCAAACATTCCTAGGTTATTCAAAACATAACCAAATGAAAACAAGAACACAACTAAACATGCACAAATACCCAAATAACCATGGGATATAGCTTTGTAGACCATCTACCTTGAATCCGCAGTTGAACGCACTCTCAACTGAGTCCTTAGACCTCGATCCAACCTACCCATGTAGCTTCAAACTAAAACTCACCCAAAAGATAAGGTTTTAGAGCTTCGGATCAAGGGGGAGAAGATACAAACCCTAAACCAAAAAGATAACCAAGGATGAGATTAGCCATACCCGGAGCTTAGATCTGTAACCAACGGCTCCAAAAACTCCTTAGAAATGAGGGAGATCGGTCTCTTGGATCCTTTGGGAAATCTGGTTCGTGCCTAGGGTGGAGAGGGAGGAAATGAGAGGAAATCCCGATTTGAGGTTTAAAATCATGGAGTGGAAAACATGTAATTTTTCACAACGTTATGTTTCTGCATGGTTTGTCCACACGGTTTGGAAAACCATGCGCATGCCACTGTCCGGAGGAGGAGGGGTTACACGGTTTAGCCTGATCAGAATGCACGGTTTACCTGGTCGTGCGCAGGCCATGTGCCCTGGCCTGTCTTGCCAGGATTTCCTTTCTTCCATGCCCCGAGCCCCCAGAACACCCCCAAGGCCTCTCACACTTTTAGGAACCATTTTAAAGCCACAAAACCAAGGATTCAGCCCAAAACACAACAAAAACATACCTTTCCAAAAACAGGGATCTTACAACCTCCCCACCTAATAATGACTCGTCCTCGAGCCGAGATTCCAAGCCACATTAATCCACCAAAGAGAAGAGTTCGGGCCACTGATCCCGTATATCCGATTCCCGCTCCAATTTTTCTTTCTGAAATTTCCCATGCTGCCATATTACACATAATAATGGCACAACCTTTCCCCGCAAGATCTTTTCACTACGATCCACCACACAAACCAGATGCTCCTCAAAGGACGCATCAGCCTCAAGCTCCACATCCGCAACACCAACCATGTGAGATGGGTCAAGATGATATCGTCGAAGCTGTGACACATGAAACACATCATGTATCCCACCATACCATTGTGGAAGAGCCAACCAGTAATCCACTGTTCCGATCCTCACCACAATTTCAAAAGTACCCACATTCCTGGGTGCCAACTTACCCTGCATTCGAATCCATCAGTGACCCAACCATAGTGACACCTGAAGGAACACTTTATCACCCACCCCAAACTCAAGATGTCTACGCCTCCGATCTTCATATTACTTCTGCCGAATTTTAGCCATATCCATCTACATCCTGATCAACTTAACTCTCTCTAATATCTCCTGCACTAGAAATGTCCCCAACAACTCGGATTCACCGGCCTCTAGCCAACACAAAAGAGATCTACATGGCCTCCCGTAGAGTGCCTGAAATGGTGCTATCTGAATCGTAGCCTGAAAATATTTGTTGTAGAAAAACTCAACTAACGATAGGTACCTCTCCCAATAACCACCAAAGTATATGACACAAGCTATTAACATGTATTCCAACACATGGATCATACGTTCCGACTGCCCATCCATCTGCGGGTGGAAATCCGTACTCAAAAAAACCTGCATACCAAGCGCCTTATGCAACCCTTTCCAGAAACGCGATGTGAAATGTGGATCTCGGTCTGAAACTATGGTTCACGGAACACCATGTAACCACACTATTTCTTGAACATATAGCTCACCCAACTAGTCGACTATAAAGGTCTCCTGAATCTGTAAGAAATGAGCCACTTTTGTTAACCGATCCACAACCACCCATATTACATCATTCTTCTGTGGTGTCCTTAGAACACCCATGGAAAAATACATTGTCACAACATCCCACTTCCATTCCGGGATGGGCAATGGATGCAACAAACCACCTGGGCGTTGATGCTCGGCCTTCACTTGCTGATAGGTAAGACACTATACCACAAAGCTCGTAACTTCTTTCTTCATTCTAGGCCACCAAATCTGGCTTCAGAGATCACGGTACATATTGGTCAAACCAGGATGCACTGCCCACTTTGATGTATGGAACTATCACATCAACGCTTCTCACACACACTTTGGAACAACCAGACGATCATGGACACGAACAATACTATCCACCCCGACGGCCCTGCCAGAAGGTATCTCCCCAATTTTAAGCTTTTCATTCATGATCAAACACACAGGATCATCAAGATGACCTTCCTTAACTCAACTCACAATCTTCAACTCCATCGTTAAGGAAGCAAGAGTGACCTAACCATTCTCCTACTGCACCTCCAGGTGCATCTCTGCAAGCAAAGACATCACCTTCCACTCGGTAATGGATTCCTAAACCAACTGATTCTGAACATTCCTACTCAGAGTATCAGCAACATTGTTTCCCCATATCGGCATGTAAACCAACTCAAAGTGAAATGACTGGAGATATTCAACCCATTTTCGCCGCTGAAGATTCAGATCCCGCTGTGAGAAGATGTACATTAAACTCTTATGGTGGTTAAACATGGTAAACCATTCTCTCGACAAATATTGAATCCAACACTTAAAAGAGTACACTACTGCCGCCAACTCAAGATCATGGGTGCGATAGTTCCACTCATGGGGTCTCAGCTGCCTTTACCCATAAGCAACAAGCGGATCATCTTGCATCAAAATAGCCCCATGTACGACTCTGAATGCTTGAAAAAACACGATGTAATTCTTACCCAGATCAGGTAAGATCAAGATAGGTGGGATCGTCAACCACTTCTTCAACTCTTGAAAGGCATTATCACAAGCCTCAAACTACTCGAACCCGATTCCTTTCTTGGTAAAGCTTTAGATTTTTGCTGCTAAGTGAGAGAAATCTTGAATGAACCTTTGGCTACTCTCAACATACAACTGCCTGCACTTTCTCTGGATCCACCAACACACCTACCTCTGAGATGATGTGACCTAGAAAATGCACCTCACCTATCCAGAATTGGACCTTTTATATCTTGGAATATAGATGGTGCTCTCTTAGCATACCCAAGATGATGTCAAGATGTTGGGCATGATCATCGTGAGTTTTCAAGTACACTAATATATCATCAAAAAAGATCACCCAAAATCGATCTTGATAGGGATGAAAGATCTGGTTCATCAAAGCCATAAACACTACCAGAGCATTGGTCAAGCCGAATGGAATTATCAAAAATTCATACAACCCGTACTGACTCTGAAAAGTTGTCTGCGGTATGTCGGAAGACCATACCCTCAACGTTCGATGGTCAACACATAGCCTCAACAAACCATCGACCTTCTTTTCAAAATGCATGGGAGATCCCCAAGGTGACGTAATATGATGGATAAACACCATACACTCCAAATCCTCAAGCATAACATTCAGTTCTTGGAGTTCTACCGGTTCTATTCGGTATAGTGGAATAGAAACTGGATCCACTCCTAGCAAAAACGTGATCATGAACTCAACATCCCTCATGGGGGTAACCCCAAGAAATCCTTAGGAAACACGTCTTGAAATCGATCCACCATAGGAGGGAAAACAGACTACTCCCCTCTTTCATTGTCATCATGCATGGGACATGCCACTCAAGTACTGAGTCCACTCAACCGCTGACCAAATAGTCCTTCACGACCTACTCAGATATCCCATTCTCCACGGTGGACATAAGTGTCACCATCAAGCGACCTGAACGATACTCTGCGATGATAGCAGTCCATATTCTCCCGATACAACACCATCCAATACATTCCCAAGAGGAGGTCAAACCCTGACATCCCGAGAATGAACAAACACCATAGAAAATGATACCCACCGAATTCCAAGGCACACCCCTTGAATTGCTTGATATATTTAACCTGCACCCCTAATGGAGTGTCAATTGACATAACTCCACACACCCTCCCCACAGGTAAACCCAGTGCTACCACAAGTTGAGTAGAGACAAAAGAGTGTGTGGCACCTATCTCAAACAATGAACTAGCAAAAGTAGAAGCTACAAGGATCGTACCTTGAATAGTTGACAGTGTAGCCTTGCCACCACTAGGCGCAAACTGAACTTCCTGAAGATGACCTGCCCCTCTACCTTGGGCCCTAGCCTGAACGCCATGTGCTGTACTGCCCTGTTGGCGTGACTGATCCTACCCTGGAGTTCCACATCTACCGCCCCTGCCAGTATGGACCGTGGAGCTCTAACTTCCTCCCTTATATGGGGAAACTGATTTCTTTTCGTACCTGGCACCTACTTTTTACCATCATTCTCACCGCAAGCTGAGGGTTCTTGCAGAATCTCTGCACATGCCCCATCCTGCAGCACAAACGACACTCAACTGGAGGTCAAGGACACTGACCACACATATGCCCAGGTCTAACGCACTAATAACAAAACACCTGGTCCCCACTCTGACAGGTTGACCCCCTCTTCCAGCCACTTTGTACACTTCCACCCTGTTTTGAGCTCTCATAGCATCGCTTTCGACCTTCGGTAGCTACACCGCTCGTCTATCCCACTGACACCACAACCCACTACCCGAAGCTCCCTTCAGGTTTCATTCTGAGATCAGTGCCAGATCTACTACCTCTGTGAACATCTTCAAGTAGAAGATGTTTACTTGAGACATGATCTCTTATCTCAGCCCATCATAAAAACTCTTTGCTACTGCTGCCTCATCCCCTTCTAGTACCGGGACAAAGCATCTCAAATCAGTGAAGCGACTTGCATAGTCCATTACAGATAGCGATCCCTGAGTCAGGCTCATAAGTTCTCTAGCCCTCTCCTGTCTCATAGTCTCTGGGTAGAAATGCTCTAGAAACGTTTCTTGAAACAGCTTCCATGACATTCCCTCAGCCTACTCGATTTGAGCCTAAATGTCACCCCAATGCCTTTCTTGACCTCACAACATATAAGCGGCCAGATTCATTCACTTTTCAACAAGGGTATCCAGATAGTCCAGTATTGTCTAGATAGTCTCTAACCAGAACTTTTCTGCTTCTAGCCCACCCTCTCAGGTGAAGGATGGCGGGTGATGTAGTTGGAACTCCCTGGTCAGATCAAAAATACTCGGTGCAACCCGCCCTTGGTCCCGATCCATCATCTACATAAGGTGAGCCATGTTCTCCTGGAACTAGTCTTATCTCACATCATTGATCACCATATTTTCTTGCTCCTCTACTGGAGGAGTGTTCTCAGCAACATCCTCTTGTTTCCCAACTGGTAACAGACGTCATGGTGGAATTTCACTACATTTCCAATCACAAGATTTAGCACGCATACCATAAACTTTCATGACTCCTTAAAAAGCTCTTTACTAGCTACAACAACCCATTTTATATATTAACCCAACTCCACATTCCAATTTTTTCAACCCTTTTTACTCCATTAAACATCATTTACCATACATTCATCCTTACCCACTTGGGTTATTTCATCCATCTAATCATTTATTTCTTTTATGAAATGCACGATGCACCCTAATTTCCTGCCTCACACACCCACCCCATGAGTTTGTGCATAAAAAATGCATGTAATCTATCTCCCTAGGTGCATACAATGATCCATGAATGAAAATCCTCATGACATTAAGGCCACGAGCCAAACGTCATAAAACAGTCACATCAAACCACATGTGCATCACCCAATGGTAAAATATCATCAACTGTAACATCACAAAACCAAGAACAACATTTCCCACCCATGGTGACATGGGTTTCCCCCATACCTGGTTTAGCTACTCACATGCACAATATCATTATCAAGGCCCAATATGTCTTAACCCATGGTTACCAATCCAAAATAATAAGACCTTAGAGAAGGAGAAGAAAGACCTCCTTTGATACAACTTTGTAACGTCCCTGGCCTAGAATCCACTAAACCGGTGCTCCGAGCTGGGTGGTTACACGACCTTAATCGCGCCTCCCAATATTCCAAAGGCTGCCGACTAGCAGCAGGGGTCGATGAAGTCATGTCGGGAGACTATACCCCATTTTTATCAGAATAAGCCACAACTGAAATAAACCAAATAGCGGAAATAATAACCAATAAATACAAACCATGCATAGAAATCATTTTCTATAATAAATATTCCATGTCATACTACAAGTGCAAGAGTGAAAAAAATCCCCAAATAAATACAATAGCAAAAATCCCCCAAATGGCCCCGACTCCAATTCTAGATCTTCTACCAAGTGCTACACATGTCCACTCACTATCTAGCAAGGAACTTTTCCCTTCTCCTAACCTAAAAACATGAAGTCCTCTCGGGTACCCAACGGCGGTCCGAGCAGGGTATGAGTATAACTCAGTAGGCCACCACCAACGGTGTTTACAAAATATCTAGTAATAACAAGTAGTTCATGCAAAAGGAATATGAATGATAATTTCCGCATAATTAATTAAGGTTCCATTAACATGTTCATAGCCAAAGTCATGTCCATTCCATTACCATTCATTTATTGCCAATTATAATTTCATATCATTTCGTCACATTTCCATGGGTTAACACATTCATTATATTACATGGGTCTAAGGCCAACAATCACACGAAAGACGGTAAACACATTGTTATACTATCTCCCTAGGACTAACCCACTCATAGCAACCATAAACTCACCTCGAAGCTTCAGTCTGGGTGGATGCATTTGTTTGGAGAATCGACCCCCAGTCCCCTTTCCTAACCTGTGCATTTAGGGTGGAGTTTAGAACCTCAGTCATATCTCAGCCTATGGGCGTAGATCCTCATGTCATACCCCACTCTAGAAAGCCATGTGAACATGCTTATATATAAGTAACCATCAACCATGCAAACCATTTCCTTTCGGAAACACTATTCACTACAACCCACATGGGAATCCACATCAAGCCTTAACCCATTAACACATTACCATTTCACATCATTTAACCATTAACCCAATTCCCATGTGTTATTCCTATCTCTCTATGAATTGATCATTAGACCCATAACCTATCCCGATATGGTCTTAAAAACCATTTTACACATTAACCCATTTAACCCATTTATTATTTACATGAGTCAACCATTCATGCCAACATATTTATCGAGGGCTTGACAATTCATTTCAACAAGGTCACTTGTGTAATAACAATCCCTAAACTCGGGAAAAGCCGACACATCGCATGTATGGACCTAAATTAGGTCATGTCAATCCCAACACATCCCACGAGGATCGTGAGTGTTCCCATTTACCATTTTACACCATTATTACCAATCATGCCAAGGTTATTCAAAACATAACCAAAGGAAAACAAGTACCCAACTAAACATGCACAAATACCCAAATAACCATGGGATATAGTTTTTTAGACCACCTACCTTGAGTCCACAGTTGAATGATCTCTCAATCGAGTCATTAGACCTCAGTCCAACAATCCCATTGAGCTTCAACCTAAAACTCACCCAAAAGATAGGGTTTTAGAGCTTTAGAGCATGGGGGAGAGAAGATACAAACCCTAAACCAAAAAGAGAACAAAGGATGATATTAGCCTTACCCGGAGCTTCGATCCACAACCAACGGCACCAAAAAATACTTAGAAATGAGGGAGATTGGTCTCTTGGAGTCTTTGGGAAATCTGGTTCATGCCTAGGGTTGAGAGGGAGGAAATGAGAGGAAATCTCAAGTTGGGGTTTAATAACCCAGAGAGGAAAACTTGTAATTTTTTCCAACTTTAAGTGGCCACATGGTTTGTCCACACGGTTTTAAAAACCATTCTCAAACGTGCGCATGCCACTATCCAGAGGAAGAGGGGTTGCACGGTTTATCATGGGCAGGCCGCACAGTTTACTTGGTCATGCGCAGGTCATGCGCCCTGGCCTATCTTACCCAAATTTCCTTTCATCTGTGCCCCGAGCCACCAGAACACCCCCAAGGCCTCTCACATATTCAAGAAACATTTTAATGCCCCAAAAACAAAGTGTTCAACCCAAAACACAACAAAAACATACCTTTCCAAAAACCGGGAGCTTACACTCCAACTTACCGAGTCTAGGATATTTTTTGCCAGCTCCTCAAGGACAAGATTCACAAACCAACAACCTCTCAACTAGAGGTTCCATTCCCATCCATGTCACCAAAAAAAGCTTCAACAAGAACAACCAGTCAAATCGTCAGAACAAATAAAGGGATTTTTTTTGATTTATCTAATTCCACTCATTATGTTCCATCTTCCATTTGGTTAAAGGGGTGATCACACAAGGTTTATTATCCACCGTGAATCCATTTAATTAACCAAGATTACATGATTAATCTGTTTACATGTTACATTCATTCAATCACATGATTATCCAGAAACATATCTTTGTTAGCGTATAAGAAATGACCAACAGTGGCCATGATTTTCAGTGTACATGAACCCATACAATTCACAACATAAAAATGATGGTAAAATACAAAAACACCATCATTCTTCCCACACCTTCATTATTTAAATTACCATTTATTATCTTAGTTGATGTTGGTTTCATCTACATCCTAAGGGAACATCATCATACCTACCCCAAATGATGCATAGTAAAGATAGAAAAAGGAAGAACTCCTATCTGGATGATCAAGGATCGATGTTTTCTCATTTCCCCAAGAACTGGGGATTGTGTGACTTGTAGGAAGAACTCCAAGGCTATGCGGTAATGGCTCTAGAATGGGAGCATGAATCTTATCAGGAGTAATTCTGGAGGCATGATTTAAAAATAAAAATGAAGAAGGAAGAGAGGATCTCAGCTTAAGAAGTGACTAGATCCTAAAATCAAGGAGACCATTTAAAATTAAATAAAACTCAAGTTGTCACCAAACCACGTGTCATAGTATGTTCACATGTGGGAATTAATTTAGATTTAATAATTCCACTCAGAATCTATGGAGATAGACTAGCAGATAGATTTGATTTTATAGATTTCATTTAGAAGTAGAAAAACATGTAATAGGGGGGACGGGAAAACTGGAAAAATTTGGACCACACAGAAAAGGGTGTGACACCAATAAAAATCCACAAATTTTGGTAATTCCAGGTTCATAAGTCTCTTATGTGTTTCAAAATATATTTTAAGGCCTTAAAAAGACCTTAAATTACTTTCGAATAGTCATTAATACACTTTTACATTAAAACATGTGTTATGAGGGTGAAACTATAAAAACTGGAAATGACTCACAGATAGGTGAGTCACCAACACCATGGCACTGATACCCTGGCACTATTGGGTGTGGCATCGCTGTCGATTAGTGCCATTGTTCATTCAACCTGAAATTTGGTACTCTTTAATGAGTTGTCTACAGTCTCTAGGATACCTCAAATGTCAAGATTTGACAAAGTAATGGACCAGGATTGTTTGATCCATTATAGTCTTAGTAGACCATGAATGTAAATTAGGGAGAGTGATAGAGGAACCTTCCATAGTAACCTCTGCTACATTCTTGACTCATTTATTCACCCCTTTCATTATTAATTTCACAAACATAGAAATCTAGTTGGATCATGTGATCTAGTGATCTCAATAGGTTTATTCTTCCTTGTGATATCCTGAATAGAATGATCCAATTGAGGGTTTCAAATTAACATTTGGATGGATTCCCAGGCACCAAATGAATTAAGTGCTTGTGTGTTTAATTTTTGGTGAGATTGGTGTGTGATCCAAGTCATCGTTCATTCACAGATAAAGGTTGAAAGTTGTTGATTTATTTTTCACTTGATCGATGATAAATATTTGAGGTTGGAAGGAACTAGTCCTTTCATTGTTCTAGATAACTTTTCTTCTGTGATATTATATCATTTTTTAATCTTTGTGATTGTTCTCATTGTGACATCATGTCTTTTGTTCTTTTTTTACTGTTTCATCAATGTTGGTCTTCTATTTTTTCATTTTTTACTCATTTCTACACCTTTTTTCATCATTGTTTTTACTATTTTATTTTTTTTGTTTTCAAAATATTTAATAACACAAAATGATCTCCAAAGGAAAAAACCACCTAGGCATTCGAGGTTACTTCCATGATAGAGACCTCATAGTTAGACAATGTATTATATCTTGGGTCTTATAAATAAAAACATGACCATCTTTGCAATAAGTACAACATAAAAGTTTGACGCCATTATATGGAAAGAATGGTTTTCCTAAGTGTTTTTTCTTTTTTTCTATAATTAAATTAACAAACACTAAAAACCCAAAAAAGGATACTATATTTTCTTTTTATGGTGCCAGTTTTTGATTATTGTAATGTTCATTCATTGTATGGGGATGTTGATTTATTTTAATCTTGGTTATAGACTCATCCAGTTTGAGATATTTCAGATGCTATAATGGTTGTGACTCATAAAAAAGGATTATTCTCAAATATTTAATCAAATCCAAAAGGTTTAACATGGAAAGAGCCTACTAAGAAGGATATTATGGATACTATGAGAATAATATACTTCCTAGAACCCATATACCTAGCTCCAAACGACCAAAAGAGCATGGCAGTACCCTAACAAGCCATTGATGTTACACCTTCTAGAAAACATATTAGTGTAAAGTGAAAAAAGAAACATAAGTAAAGCTAGTAATATGGAAGTTACAATATTTGTGATTAAAATGCCTTATAAAATAATTCTATTATTTCATGAGTTGTATACATAATCCCATTTCAAGGATTATAAGAAGATAGAGCAAATAGACATAGAAGAAGGTAGGCACAAACTAAGAGATCATTTTATTTATTCCATTTCATTTGATCAAATCACGTGTTCTGAATTGTCTAATTATTTTTTCATTATAACCACAAGACATAGTTGTATTTTCCTAAGAGGGAACCACATTATAGGTCATTTTTTATAAGAGAGACTATGGGAGGTTGGGTAACTCACTCATGCCAGATATTGTCTTCTAGGAGCACTATATACTCTTGGAGAAGAGGAAGCTAACCAATCTCTGGGATAATTTCATTCCATTGAGCATGATTTTATTTTTTATGATTCAATATTTCTTTTAACTAATTATAATTTTGATTCTACTTTTATATTTTCAGAAAAGTCATCTTAGCTACCTGATTTCCTAGAGAGTCTTAAGGAAGGTGCACATAGAGAGAACATAATGAAACTCCCAATTTGGGATTACAATTTCAGTTTGAGAATGGATGCTAAAATAATGTAGGAGTTGTGCATAGGATCCCAAGTGGATTATTAAATTGTATTTTTTCCTATGAAAAAATAATTTATTAAACTAAACTTCAATATAAGTCTTATCCTAGAATTCTAGGCTCACAAATTGTACACACAAATCCCCAAGATGAAGAAGAGGTTAAGTAACCTTATATCATTTCCCTCCTCTATCACTACACATGAGGTATTCCACTACCAAGGAGGAGTTAATTGATTAAAGCTCCAAAAGGTGTACTATACATGTTTCAAATCCCTGAAGTTGGAAAGAACCATATCTTGATGTTCTTGAGAAAGAAGTCTCATCCACCATCTGACTGGGGTTGATCCTCTAATTGTCCTGTTGTGGGAAGTCAAAATACAAAACCCCTTGGGTGGTTAACCCAAGATTATCCATTTACAAATTTTTTTTTCTTTATGCATGATGTTTTTAATATTTTAGGTTTTTCTTGGTAGTAAAATAAATAGGCAGTAGTTCCATGTGGCAATCAATTAAGATCTAAGGGAATGTCTCAATAAAATTTCCTAGGATTTAACTCTCTAACTTAAGCCTGGTTTCAGTTATTTTCAAGGTTTAAATTATGAAGATATATATGAATTTGTTTACACCTTATAGGTACTTGAACATATCATCCATTAAACTTTCAATGAGAAAATAAAGGGAGGAATCATTAGGTTGAGCTAAATGAAATTAATGAGAAGATTTCATACTTAGGGAATTATTATTTTAATTTTTTTAATATTTTAATATACACATTCATATTTCCTTTTTCATGTTTCTAAGTGCGGTGGAGTCCCACTATTTTTTGTGAAAAGTGTGAACTGTTTTTTTCCTGATGGGTTTTGGATTTATTATATATACTAACATGAATATTTTTTTGAGTTGATTTGTGAATCTTACTACACCCATTAAATTAACTATCATCTTACATGTATGATACAATATTTTTCATCATGCTACTTTTTGAACTAAAATGAGAAAAATAATTTTCTTGTTTATAACATATAAAGGCATGAACATTTAAATACTGAATTTTTTTTCAGGTGGGGGTTGGTGGCCTTTCATTGTATTTTTTTTCATTTTTCATTTTTTTTGGAAAGTGATTTTTGAACTTTATTGTTACCCATTCCATCAAATTCATACTGATTTTATCATCTATTTTGATCTAATATATCCCCCACCTTTAGATTCTACATTTGGGAAAATTTTGAGTTTTAAGTGTAGGGAGAGGATTCATTCTCTTGTTTCATACTCCACCATTATTTTTTGTCTGTAAAATTATCAAAAATTTCAAAAAATTTCAAATGATTTCAAAAATTATTTCAATTTGGTTCACAACATGAGGGTCCTTTGGATTCAAATTTCCCATAAATTCTTTCCTTCCTAATGTATAACTACTAGTTAGATATTTATGATTGAACTGATTCTAAAATTGTGGGGATGAGGGATTGTTGAGTGATATTACTCAATTTTATATGGATATTCTATTTGTGAACTGTGGAAGGGAGTGAGATAGAATAAATTTTGTGGAATTAAGATCATAACATTAGGGGACTAGAAATTTTAACTCAAACCAAGAGGACTCATATTTTAAAAACAACGAAAAAAATCACATAATTGAGCCTAATAAAATGATAATTATTTAAGTGATTTGTAACTAGAGTAAAATGGGAAAATGGGATCCCACTATGAGTCTTGGAGACAAGGCAATTAGGTTCATTTTTGTTAATATATAAAATCCATTTTCAACATAAATAATATTTATTTATAGTGATTTTTACAAGAAATATGGATTGGAAAAATTAAAATGAAGCTCCCTATAAAAAATTAATTCATTTAGGTGAGGTAAATTTTGAACTAAAATGAAGAAGGGAACAATTGAATAAATTAAAAATCATTTCAGTTAAATCACTAAACTGAGAAAATAATTGGACTTTTATTTTTGGAACCTTGGAGAAAATGACAATTGAAGGTTCCTTTTGTAAATATTTTAATTCCACAGGATTTAACCTCTCATCACACCTTGAATTGGAACATGTACTAGTATTGAAGTAAGATGGTATGTGGCTTCTTATTAGAGGCATAATATCTTTAACAGTGAAAGGATCTGTGTTTCCTTTGATTTCTAGTGTGTTTTTGAAACTAGGTAAGACCATTTTTAAATAATTTCTGGGAAGCCATTCTTGGTCCTTCTCCTCTATTTGAAAAAGTTTTGTTATATACTTTTTGAACATAATTATAAAAATCATTTCATCAGTTTTAAAAAGCTAAAATCTTTCATTTGTTTGAGTAAAAATAAAAATTTAAGTGTGATGGAGTTTGATGTGGCACATTTCAATGCTTCTTTCCCACATTGTTTTTCACTTTTTATTCTCTTCATATTATTAAAATAATGTATTTTATGTAATAATTAAAAATTCTGATATTTTTGATATTAAATTGTAAAAAATATGGTTTTGTGTAAAAATCAAGTATTTTAGAATTTATTTTTTTCTTTTTAAATAATTTTTAAATTAAATAACTCATTCTTCATTAACATCCATTTTTTATTTTTTTTTATTTAAAAAATAAATGTTTTTATTTCCTTTATTTGATCATTTATTTAATTTAATTAATTATTTCATAAATAAATAAAATTTCTTTTCTATTTTTTAATTTTAATAATTATATTAAGATAATAATGTAATTCTATTAAATAAATTATTTTATTAGTTTCTAATAATTTTATTTTAATTATTTGATATTATTAGTTATAGTAATTAATTAATTTTTTATTTTATTTAGGTAACATGCCATTAAATTTTTATTTTAAATTAATTTATTAACAATTTTTAATCTTAAATAAATATTATTTTAAATTTATTTTTTACGTTGTTAGGTAAATGATTAATTTTCTTATAAATATAAGGCCTAGACCTTAAAATATTACTTAATATTGACTTAAATCAAGAATTCACATTGAGCATCTTTTTAGGTTTACTGTTTTAGAGAATTAGGTCATAACCATTACATTACATCCCAAATATTATAATGCATCCACTTCTAATTTAACCAATTTCTTTCACAAAAATAAAACTCCTTAAAATAAAACATGAATTCTTTTCTTGATATAAATCTTCTTGAATTATTCCTTGGCTTTCCCTTCCTTATAACCTGTGAAAAACATTTCAAAAACATGGGATAATCATAAAAACCTTGGTAAGGGTTATAAAATAATGAAAGAAATCATTAATCTATCAATTCATAAAAATAAATGAAATCATGCTTTTCACTCAAATAAAATAAGCCCTTTAACATACATCAGGAAATCATAAGATTTATGAATAACACATAGAAATCCTAAATCATAAAGTTTACTTGTGGCATCAATGACGTACATATATTGTTGATTTCACAGCTACATAGGGAGTAACATTTGCAATACCCATCATAATATATTCCCTAAATATCTTAGGAGAAACATTAACATTTACCTATGTCAGGTTACCCAAGGCATTGGAGTGCTATCACATGCTCACCCACCAAAGGTTTATCACAGAACCACCCAAAGATGGTTTATCACATAACCACCCATCAAATGTCCAAGTACCATTGCATAATCATAACACAATAAAGATTGAAATTATAAACATTTAACTCATTAATTATAAGAAATAAATTCTAGATATTGAAATATTCAATCCATTTCCAAAACCATTTAAAACATTTAATAAAGTTCATTTTGAATCAAAGTGTCCCATACCACATTGAAACTTTTAAAAGGAATTCTATAATTATAATTTTTAAACATGTATATCCATATAAATAAATCCTTAAAACCATTTTGAAAACATGGACCTTAATGTGAAATATTTTGAAGAATAAATATTAAAACATTTAAAATGATGTTTTAGATAAAGAGTCTATTACTACATGAAAACAAAATTGAATAAAAATCATTAAATAATAACATTAAAAATCCTATAATATCATGATAATATAGATATTCATGATATAATATATTAAAGGGTATTATATAAACCGTATAAAAGGATCTAGGTGCATAATATTACAATATGCGTTAATGAAATGAAATTGGGATGAAATACCGCACAAAGATCATTTTGTAAATAAAATAGATCGATTTTGTGTGTTCAATATAAGTACATAAAAATAAAGTATTTTTATATTATATAATATCAAAATTTATTTCCCACATATTCATAGCACGGCATAATCAATAATTATAACTTTAACCCAATGAATTGAAATTGGTTTACAAAGTTCCCTTATAAAAAGTTGGCAGCCTAACAACATCACATAAAAATTCAAAAAAAAAATGATGAGAGAAAAAAAGGGTCCCTCATAACGTGGAAATAAAATTAAAGAAATAAGTATATATATTGACATATCCCAACATTTTCAAATTTGAATTAAAATACATGACATAAAAGGAGTCTTTGACTAAAAGAAGACGATGATAGGTTCTCATACCTTGAGTCTGACTCCTCACATATGTTCCTTTTTCATCCTGAATAATAAACATAAGTTAATTTCTACTTTATTTAGAACTTTTTTCATGTTTACTATTCCTTTTATACCACTTATTTCCACACTATAAACATTACATAATTATTTAATTTTATATCGGTTGTTTTGTGGATATTCGGTACTTGAATCAAAAATGATCTTTTTATAATTAATAATTTCCCATGTGTTCAAAATTCCATCATATCCAGAATGATATTCATGATCTAAATATCATATATATCCAGTATATTTATTTATTTATAATAATACATAACATTAGGATATAAGAAATGAAATGTTCCGTTCATGGAGACGGTAAGTCATAAGTACACATTAACACTATTTTCATTTCTATTTATAATTTAATGGAATTAAAATGAAATGATACCTAGGTATATTATAATCACAGTGTAATATAATATTATATATATATTAAATAGGTTCATTAACACCATCCTTTATACGTTCCATGTTTGTCATGAATGGATGATATCACATTGAGGGGGCGGTAGTCCGCACTTTCTCAAATAAAATTATAATATTTACATGTTTGGGAAATAATAAAGTTATTATTTAAAAAATAAAAATAGAATCATACAGAAAATATATATATATATATATATATCATATATAAATATAGTTATATCATAATGTCCACAATGGGAGGAGCTAGGGTAAATTTTAACAATCATTGTTTCGTGAGACAGTAGTTCGTCGTCCACATAAATAGTATATCTGTATCCATTAGATGGAGGTGTGTGTAATTTTATTTTGAATACTTATCATAAAAATATCCTAGTATATTTAAGATGCTATTTTTTTAAGTAATCAAATAATAATAATAAAATTTATAGTGAAAAAGTAATGTATTGGAATGTATCTTTTGAGAAGACGCTACCTCTTAAAATGTGTAACTCCCTTTGATTTGGTCCAAAAGGCTTTATTGAACTACCTTCGTCATAATGTAAGGCTTATAGGAAGGAAGAAATGTATTTTGGTTGCTTATTAGGGAATTTTTTGGATGATCCAAGGGGCTTGAGATTTGTGATTAAATGGGTAGAGGTGATGCCCTTTTATCAGAGGGAGGAGGGGTACTTTAGGAAAGTTTTGAAGTATTATTTTATTATAAAACTACTTTCGGTTTCAAATGATCCCAAAGTAATTGATTTCAAATATATGACAATTTTTCATAAAAAACTTCTCAACAAATATGTTTTAGACAAATACAGGTCACAAATTTATCCTTGTCATTTATCTTTAACCCTTTGTTCACTAATTTTACTCTTACCATATCTTCTTGTATATTCATAATACATGGTTAATATAATTAATATAAATTTAAAATAGTAACTAAAGTGGAAAATTAAATAAATTTTACACACTATCTAAGACATTAGGTTTAATTTTAGAATTTTATAACTATTATATCACTTAATAAAATAGTATTTGTTTTAAAAACTCATTTATGTCAATTTTAATACTATTTATATCATGGCTTTTTTAAAACCCATAAAAACTTGATTATTTAAATAAAACATCATTAATTGAAATATAACAAGTCATTATCATTCATAGAATTCATGTTTGTCATAAAAAATTTAAAACAAATTATTTTAATATTAATAATCTCATTTATATAAATTATTCATTAATAAGGTAATCACTACATCGTCATTGTGTCATAACTAAATTTATTTATTAGATATCTAAAAATTATAAATAAAATACAATGATATTGGAAATATTTTAATATTTATAATTAATATTTATAGTCAATTATATCACTTATATAACCCCATATAAATTTTTTATTAAAAGATACATGTTTATTTTCCATTTTTCTTTACATTAAATTAATTCTTATGAAATGTCATTTTCACATCCAAGTGGCTCAATGTAGTAAAAAAATCGACCCATGGATGACCATGGTCAGACATATCTCATTCAATAGTATTAGGACATGTGTTATGGTAGTTTAATATTATTAAAATATTATTTTTTACCCTTATTTACAAGATTTACTCTTTAAACATGGTAAAATAAATAATTACTAAAGAAACTATTCATAATGTCTAAAAATTAAAGGTACCTATTTAAAAAATATGACATCATCATTCCAAATTTAGAATCAATTTTTCATATTTCAAAACACATAATTTTCGGTAAATAATTTAAAATTAATTCCAGTTTTCAAAACTGAAAAGTGGGTTTTTAATAAGTTATATCTATAAAAATATTAACATGTTTTTATGTACAATTTAAATGTTAAATTAATTATAATGATCAACAGTGGACTAGATGACAAAAATATAAAAAAAAATTCTTTTAAATGAATTAAAATTACAATCTAATTGTATAAATAAATTACATAAATATGCAGTTTTGACTTAAAATTCGGTATTTTTCATGATTTATTAAATAATAAACTATATCAAAACAATACCAAAAATGTATGCAAATAAATTTTATTATGTCCATATTCTATATAATTTGTATATTTTTACAAATATAACATATTAAAGTAACCAAAACTATATTTAAAAATGGTTCACCTTCAAAAGGTAGTAAGACAACCTTTTTAAAATATTAGAGAATTTCATGCTTAAAATCAAATTCATTCTTATTTTAAGCCGCTAAAATTTATCAGATAAATTTAAAGACACTTCTAAAAAAATTATAATCATATTGATTTTAGTTCTATTCATTACCTCCAATAAAATAGCTAGATGTTATCTACCATTTTAAAAATAAAAATATTATATTATAGTTTGGTGCAACTCAAAGTTGTGTTTAATGAAAGATATCAAAGAAACTCAATGTTACATGTTGAGTACACTATAAGAAAAAAGTGTCAACTTTAACATAAAATTAATATCATATTTATAAATATTAATATATATGAAAATGTATTATTCTATAAATACCGGGGTCGTTACATCCTTCCACCCTTTTGAAAATTTCATCCTCACAATTATAAAATTGGGCTTGGAAACTTCATTGAAAGCCCCACGTCAGAAAAATATTCAATAAAACAATCATTTTAAATGAAATAAGAATAAGTAAAAAGGTCCCTCAAGATAACACGTACTGGGATTTCATGAAAATATTAATATGAAATGGAAAACTAACCATCATGTTCTGATGGGGAGTGATAGAAAATATGATTACGATAATGTTAACAACAAGAAAACCACAAACTTATGATGGGTTAAACAGTCTTCGATTCCCCAGTAAAAAAATTCAATGGATAATGTTTTTTTTTAAGTTCCTTTCATAATTTTTTGGAATTATTTCACTACTATGAATAAGAACATAAGGAAACATACTTACTTGTCATGTAGAATTTCGAACTTAAAAAACTAACTACCAAAAACTTATCTTTTCTCAAAACGATGAGTATCCAATATTAAATGGTCACACCTGAAGTAATAGAATCAACTTCTAATAATATCACATAACCCTCAAAATATTAACTATGTATTTCCCTTTTGTTTAGAAATTATCCAAAAACAAAATTTTTTGTACAAGGTAAGATTATCTCTGAAAAGGAAAAACCTTTTTAAAAATAAATTCTACTCTTATTATCCAAAATTCAACAAACAATATCTGAATTTTAACAAAGACCATTCGATACAAAATTTCCCATAAAATTATTCAATATAATCCAAACTAAGTTTGAAACACAAATCTTATAAGAATTTGATCACATAGTCTTCAATGATAAATCATAACATTTATACCCAAATAACATCAAATAATCATAAAGTATCATACATAAATGTAATTATTCTAATCACATATTCACAAAGATAGGTTCATCATTTCTATAAATAACCCAAATCACTATAATTCCACAATAAAAACATATATTCTTTCAAAATAAAATATCCTACATTACTCCTCAAATGAAATCCCATAATATTCTATTTTTCTTAGACATATATTGTTCTTAAAAGAGATTATGTCTTAAAAAATAAAATTTATCACATAATTACAAAATCATTTTCCTATACTAAAGATATCAATTTGATAAGACAAAAGTTCCAAAAATCAACTTATTATTGATCCATAAAATAATTTAACTAAAAATAATTAGTCACACTAACCGGGGACTTAGTGTATTCTAGTGGTAGGTTATAAATCAAAGTCGCACTTTGGATATGGGTTCGATTCTTGTAGCTTTGACCGACATAATAGGTTGGCACACGGTCTACAATTTTTCATATTTAAAATTACATATATTTATAATAACATTGAAAAAGTGAGATAAAATCATTAAAAATATCCATAACATGTTTTAACCTAAAAGGTTATTTCATACCTTACATTTTGAATCCCAAAAACTAATAACCCATAATTGCCTCAAATTCCAGGATCATATAAACCCTAATGGTTCATTATAAATAAATCTGAAAAAGAAAATATAATTATTCCTCCATTAAAATTTTTATATAATAGACATAACGGTTAAAAATAATGGAATTATAATAATGTAATCCCATCATTAATACATTTAAACATATCATCACCCTAGATCCGACATAACTCTTCAATTCCTAAAATGTAGAGATCTTAATAATTGAACACCCCTCACTATAATTTACCCCTATTTTATTATCTTATATATTAAAAACTAAATCATTCATAATGTCCTAAGATATCAATAATGATAAAACAAGATCTATGAAATAAGCCATACCTTCAATAGGTCATTTTCAGTTTCATCATCTTCTATTGGATTGGAATTAGGTATAATTAAACTTATTTTTGTACGGTCCTTCTGATCCCATTCTCAAACCTTCTTCTTATGAAATCTAATTCTATAATGATTATACACACCACATTTATTACATTCAATTGATCCCTCAGAAAGAACTTATTTCCCATTCCTGGAGTCATTGAACACTTCCTTTTTTCCATGGAAGTTTATTTCTTTATGAAATTAATTTCCAGATATATAACATCTTCCCATCCCTTTGAAGAATTTTCCTAGGCGTTTATTTCCACATCCTTGACACATAGGTTTTTTAATATACATACCTTTATGATTATTACCTAAACATACATCAAGATTCGTTTTTTTTCATATATGATGCCATAGAAAAATCCCCAAGTTTGATGTGGTAAAAAATGACTACAGATAGTTGGTTAAGAATAACCATAAGAGTTCTCATTGTATCTCCCATTCCATTTTGATTCTCATTCAGAAAAACATCAGAGTTTCCTTTATATCCATTATTAAATTGGTGCCTACTAGATCTAACCATTTACTCTAAAATCAAAATGGTCAGTGTGATTATATTAGTAAAATCAACAAATAATATTTTATGAGGAGTTTAATCACTAAAATATACGTATTCATGTCATCTTAACCACATTCAATATATTTATAATATCTATGTCTCATTCTAATATATTGACCATTATTGTTATGTCGCTAATTATTAAATAACACCCTAACCTCTTATGTTATATAAACTGACCTATAATACCAACTATAAGGTCCCAACATTAAATGATTACTTAATCTTGAGTTGAATCATTAATTCACATATAGTATCTTTTCAGGTTTATAGTTTTTGTGAATTAGGTCGTAACCACTACATTACATCTCAAATATTACAAATTAGACACTTCTACTCTAACCAATTTTTTTCACAACAATAAAACTCCTCATATAAAACAAGAATTATTTTCTTCATATAAATCTTCATGAATTATTTCATTCTCTTAACCTTCCTTATAACCCATGAAAAACATTTCAAAAACATCGGATGATAATAAAAAACTCAGCAAGGGTTATAAAATATGGAATGAAAACATTAGTCCATCAATTCATACAAATCATTGAAATCATTCTTTTCAGTCATAAAATGAAATATATTTAACACAACTCATGAAATAATAAGATTTATGAGTAACAAATAGAAACTATAAATCATAAAGGTTACATGTGGAATCCCTAACATACTTAAATAATTAATTTCACAGTTATACTTGGAGTTTAATTTATAATAATTGTTATAGTATATTCCCAAAATATAGTAGGAGAAACATTAACATTTACCTCTTTCATGATACCCAATGCATTTATAGCTATTATGGGCTCACCTGCCCTATGTTTATCACGGAACCACCTGTATTTTGTTTATCATGCAACCACCCATCAAATGTCCATGTAACATTACATAATACTAATAGATAAAATATTGAAATTATCAACATTTAACTCAATAATAACAAGAAATCAATTCAAGATATTGAAATAATCAATCGATTTACAAAACCATTTAAAGTATTTAATAATGATATTTTTGAACAATGTTTCCCATACCGGTTTGAAAATTTTAAATGGAATTCAACAATTAAAATTTTAAAACATTAATTGAAATATAAAGAAATCATTAAAACAATTTTTAAAACATTTAAACTAATGGGAAATATTTTGAAGAAGAATTCATTAAAACATTTAAAAATAAGCTTTTGTTAAAGAGTCCATTACCACTTGAAAAACACTTGAAAAAAATATCACTAGAGAATAACATTAAAAAAACATATAATATAATGATAATATTGAGATTCGTGATATAATATTTCAATGGGTATTATATACACCGTATAAAAGGAACTAGGTGAATAACATTACAATATGCCTCAATGAAATGAAATTTAGACGAAATCCTATACAAAGATCATTTTGTAAATAAAATAGATCGATTATGTGTATTCACAATAAGTACACATAAAAAGTATTAATACATGATATAATATCAAAATATATTTATCACATAATCATAGAATGAAATAATTAATAAGTATAAGTTTAACACATGTAATTAAATTGGGTTAAGAAGTTCCCTTATGAAAATTTGGCAGCCTAACAGTGTCACTTAAAAATTCAGAAAATGATTCAAGGAAAGAAAAAAAGGGCCCCTCATCACTTGAACATAAAATGGAATGAAATAATTATATATATTAACATATCCAAACATTTTAAAATTTAAATTAAAATAAATAATATAAATAAAGTCTTTGAATAAAAGAAGACGGTGAAAGGTTCTCTAACCATGAGTCTGACTCATCATGTATGTTCCTTGTTCTTCCTGAACAATAAACATAAGTTAATTAGTCAGTTTATATAAATTATTACCATGTTATAAATATTAAATAATTATTTATGTTAATATCGATTTTTTTTCCGATATTCCGTACTTGAGTAAAAAATGAAATTGTTATAATTAAAAATTTTCCATGTGGTCAAAATTCCATCATCTCCAAAATTATATTCATGATTTAAATGTCATATATATACAGTATATTGATTATTTATAAACTTCCATAACATTTGGACATAATAAATGAAATTCATCTTTCATGGAGACGGTAAGTCGTACGTACGCGTTGACACTAGTTTCATTTTTTTCATATTTAAAGGAATTAAAACAAAATAATACATAGGTATATAATAATTATATTATAATATCATATTTTTTATACATAAAATAAGTTCATTAACACCTTACTTTATAAATTCCATGTATGGCATGAATGACTAATATCACTTTGTGGGGCTATAGTCCGTACTTCCTCAAATGAAATTATTGTATTTATACATTATTGAATGAATAAAGGTATGATTTAAATAATAAAAGCATAATAATATAGAAAATATAAATATATATCATATATAAATATAATTTTATCATAATGGACACTATGAGTGGTGGTATGGAAAATTTAACAATCACTATTTCATGAGGGAGTAGTTCGTCGTCCACAGAAACATAATGTTCAAATCCATTAGATGGAGATGTGTTTAAGTTTAGTTAGATTAATTATCATAACAAAATCCTAGTATATTTAAGATACTGCTGCTATCATGTAATCAGAAAATAAGAATCGAATATAGAGTGAAGAAGTAAAATAATGGAAAGGAACTTTTGAGAAGATGATGCCTCTTAAAACGCGTAACTCCGTCTGATTTGAGCCAAAGGACTTATAGAATTTCCTTCTTCCCAATGTAAGGCTTCTATGAGGAAGAAATATATTTTAGAATATTATTTGGGAAGATTTTGGATCAGCCAAGGGGCTTGAGATGTGTGATTAAATGGGTAGAGATGATGCCCTTTTATAAGAGGGAGGAGGGGCACTTTAAGAAAATTTTGATGTATTATTTTGTTATAAAACTACTTTTAGTTTAAAATGGTCCCAAAGTAATTGATTTCAAATATATGATGATGTTTCATCAAAAAAATTTAATAAAATAGGTTTTAGACAAATCTATGTCACAAATCTGAACCTGTCATTTATCTTTAACCCTTAGTTAAATAATTTTACTCTTACAATGTCATCTTGTATATTCAGACATCATGGTTAATATACTTACAATAAAATTAAAATTATAACTAATGTGCTAAATTCATTAAATTTTAAACACTATCTAAGCCATTTGGCTGAATTTTAGAATTTTATGACTATTATATCACTTAATAAAATAGTATTTGTTTTAAATACTCATTTATGTCAATTTTAATTCTATTTATATCCTCAATTTTTTTAAAATCCATAATGACTTGATTATTTCTAAAAAACCACATTAATTAAAATATAAGAAGTCATAATCATTCATAAAATTCATGTATGACATAAAAATATTTATAATAAATTTATTTTATTATTAATAATATCATTTATTTAAATTTTTCATTAATAAGGTAATCACTACAACGTCATTGTGTCATAACTAAATTTATTTATTAGATATCTAAAAATTATAAATAAAATACCATGATATAGGAAATATTTTTATATTTATAATTAATATTTATAGTCAAATATTTCACTTATATAACTCCATATAATTTTTCCTAATAAAAGATACATGTTTATGTTAAATTTTTCATTACATTAAAATAATTCTTATAAAATGTCATTTTCACATCCAAGTGGCTCAATGTAGTCACAAAATAGAACAAAGGATGACCACGGTCAGACATATCTCATCAAATAGTATTAGGACATGTCTTATGGTATTTTAATATTATAAAAAAATTATTTTTTTCCTTTATTTACAAGATTTACTCTATAACCATAGTAAATAAAATAATTACTAAAGTTACTATTCTTAATGTATAAAAATAGAAGGTACCTATTTACAAAATCTGACCTCTTGATTCCATATTTAGAATCAATTTTTCTAAATTAAAAACTCATAATTCCCAATAATTAATTTAAAATTAATTCTGGTTGTCAAAATTGAAAAGCATGTTTTTAATAAGTTATAACTTTCAAAATATTAACATGTGTTTATGTCCAATTTAATTGTAAAATTAATTCTAATAACAAAAAGTGGAATAAAAGATAAAAATAAAAATTAGTTTTACATTAAAACTAATTGAAATTACAATCTAACTATATAAATAAATTACATGAAAATGCGGTTTTGACTTAAAATTTGGTATTTTTCACTATTCATTAAAAAATAAACTATATCAAAAACATTATCAAAAATGTATCCAACGAAAAAAATTAATGTCTGGATTCTATATAATAAATTTATTTTGACAAATAAAACCTATAAAAGTGACCAAAACTATATTTAAAAGGGGTTCTCCTTCAAAGGTTGTAAAACAACCTTTTAAAAAAATTAGATAATTTCATGCTTAAAATCAGATCATTCTTATTTTAAGATGCTAAAATTTATTAGATATATTTAAAGACTATTCAAAAAAAATTATAATCATATTGTAGCTAGTTTTATTCATTCCCTCCAATAAAACTACTAGATGTTAACACCCATTTAAAAAATAAAAATATTATATTTTTGTTTGGTGTAACTCAAAGTTGTGTGCAATGTAAGATTTCAAAGAAACTCATTGTTGCAAGTGGAGAACATTATCAAAAAAAGTTTCAACTTAAAATTAAATTAATATCATATTTATAAATATTAATAGATATGAAAATTTATTATTCTATAAATACCTGGGTCATTACATCATTCCCCCCTTTTGAAAATTGCATCCTCGCAATTATTAAATTGGGCTTGGAAACTTCATTGAAAGCCCCACATCAAAAAAAGATTTAATAAAACTATCATCTTAAAATAAATAAGGATAAGTGAAAAGAACCCTCAAGATAACACGTACTAGTATTCCATGAAAATATGGATATGGAAGGGAAAACTAAACATCATGTTCTGATGGGGAGTGATATAAAGCATGATTATGAGAATTTTAAAAATAAGAAAACCACAAACTTGTGATGGGTTAAATGGTTTTCGATTCCCCAGTAGGAAAATTAAAGGGATAAAGTTTTCGTTTTAAGTTCCTTTCATAATTTTGAATAATTATTTTACTACTATGAATAAGGACCTAAGGAAACATACTTACTTGTCATGTAGAGTTGTGTACTTAAAAAATAACTACCAAAAACTTATCTTTTCTCAAAACGACGAGAATTCAAGATTATATGGTCACACCTAAAGTGATATATTAAACTTCTAAAAAATCAAATAACCCTCAAAATATTAACTATGAATTTCCCTTTACCTTATACATTAACCAAAAACAAAATTGTTACTACAAGTTCAGATAATCCCTAAAAAACGATAATCCTTTATAAAAAGAAATACTACTCTTAATATAAAAATTCAACAAACAATACCCGAAGTTTATAAAAGAAAATTTGACAAAAAAATTCCCATAAAATTATTCAATATAATCTAAACTTTGTAAGAAACAAAAATATCAAAAGAATTTGATCACATAGTCTTCCATGATAAATAATAACATTTATCTCCAAATAATATCAAATAATCTTAAATTATCATATATAAAAGTAATTATTCTAATCATATATTCTGAAAGATAGGTTCATCATTTCCATAAATAACCCAAATCTCTATAATTCCACAATAAAAACATATATTCTTCAAAAAAATAAAAAATCCCCAATTACTCTTCAAATGAAATCCCAGAATATTCTATTTTTCTTAGACATATATTGTTCCCAATAGATATTATGTCTTCAAAAATAACATGTATCACATAATCACCGAATTATTTTCCTATACTAAAGATATCCATTTGATAAGGCATAAGTTTCGAAAAATAAACTTATTATTGATCCATAAAATAATTTAACTGAAAATAATTACTCATAAAAACAAGGGACTTCACGTATTCTTGTGGTAGTTAATAAATCTCAGTCTCACTTTGGTTATGGGTTCGATTCTCTTTGCTTTGGCAGAAGTAATAGGTTGTCACACAGTCTACATTTTGCCTTTTTTCAAAATATATATATTTATAATACATTTATAAAAAAGGAGATAAAATCCTTAAAAATATCCATAACATGTTTTAACCTAAAACGATATTTATACCTCACATTTTGCATCCCAAAAACAAATAACCCATAATTTCCTCAAATTCTGGGATCATATAAACCCTAATGGTTCATTATAACTATATCTGAAAAAGAAAATATAATTTTTCCACTATTAAAATTTTTATATAACAGAATTAAGGGTTATAAATACTGGAAGTCTACTAATGCAATACCATAATTAATACATTTAAATATATCATCACCATTGATCCACATAACTCTTCAATTCCTAAAATTTAGAGATCTTAATAATTGAACATCCCTCATTATCCTTTATCAGTGTTTTTTCATCTTATATACTAAAAAAGAAATCAAGAATAATGTCTTATGATATTAATAATGTTAAAACATGATCTAAAAAATAATCCATGCCTTTCGTAGGTCATTATTAGTTTCATCATCTTCAATTGGATTGGCATTATGTATAAGTAAACATATTTTTGTACGGTCCTTTTGATCCCATTCTCGAACCTTCTTCATAGGAAATCTATTTTCATAATAATTATACACACCACATTTAAAAAATTCAATTGATCCCTCATAATGAACTTATTTCCCTTTCCTAGAGTCAACCAAATGCTTCCTTTTTCCCTTGCAGTTTATTTCTCTATGACCATTATTACCACATATATAATATCTTCCCATCCCATTGAAGAATTTTCCTAGGTTTTTCCTTCCACATCTTTGACACATATGTTTTTTAATATACATACCATTATTATTATTACCTGAACATCCATAGGGATTCGTTTTTTGTATATATGATGCCATAAATAATCCCCAAGGTTCAAGTGGTCAAAAATGACTCTTGATAGTTGGTTAAGAATAACCACAAGAGTTCTCATTATATCCCCCATATCATTTGGTTTCTCATTCATAAAAACATAAGAGTTTCCTTCATATCCTTTTATACTTTGGTGCCTACTAGATCTAGCCATTTACTCTAAAATAAAAAAGGTTAGTGTGATTATATATTAAAATTCATTATATATTACCTTATGAGGAGTGTAAAAACAAATATATACTTATTCATGTTATATTAAACTCAATCAAAATATTTTAAATATCTAGGTCTCAGTATAATATGATGACCATTATTATTATGTCACTTATGCTTAAATAACACCATAACCTCTAATGTTATATAAACCGATCTCTAATACTAACTATAAGGCCCCAACATTAAATCATTAATTAATCTTGAGTTGAATCAATAATTCACACTAATTATATTTTCAAGTTTAGAGTTTTTAGAATAAGGTCACAACCATTACATTATATCTCAAATATTACAAATTAGGCACTTCTACTCTAACCAACTTTTTTCCCACCAATAAAACTCCTCATATAAAACATGAATTCTTTTCGGGATATAAATCTTCATGAATTATTTCATTCCCTTACCCTTCCTTATAACCCGTGAAAAACATTTCAAAAACATGTGATAATCATAAAAAATTACTGAGGGTTATAAAATATGGAACAAAAACATTAGTCCATCAACTCATTCAAATCATTGAAATAATTCTTTTCACTCGTATAATAAAACATCTTTAACACAAATCATGAAATAATAAGATTTATGTATAAAAAATAGAAATCATAAATCATAAAGGTAACATGTGGCATCCATAAAATTCATACATAATTAATTTTACAATTACATTTGGAGTTAAGAATAGAATACTCATTATAGTATATTCTCCAAATCTCATAGGAGAAAAATTAATATTTACCTCAGTCATGCTACTCAATGCATTGAGAGATATCACAGGCTCACCCTACCTAGGTTTATCATGGAACCACCCGTATTTTCTTATCATGTAACCACCCATTAAATTTTCAAGTAAAAGTACATAATACAAACAAATAAAAGATTGAAATTATCAGCATTTTAATCAATAATCACAAGAAATCAATTAAAGATATTGAAATATTCAATTGATTTCCAAAACCATTTATGGAATTTAACAAAGAGATTTTTTTAACAATGTGTCCCATACCGGTTTGAAACTTTTAAAAGTAATTCAATAATTACAATTTTAAAACATTAATTGAAATATAAATAAATCCTTAAAACCATTTTTAAAAAATATAAATTAATGGGAATTAATTTGAATAATAAATCATTAAAAGATTTCAAATTATGTTTTTGTTAAAGAGTCAATTACCACAAGAAAAACACTTGAATAAAAATAATGAATGAATAACATTAATAAAAAACCTATAATATCATGGGAATATAGTTTTTCGTGATATAATATGTCAAAGGGTATTATATACACCATATAAGAATAACTAGGTGAATAACATTATAATATGCCTCAATGAAATGAAATTTAGACGAAATTTCTTACAAATATCATTTTGTAAATAAAATAGATCGATTATGTGTATTCACAATAAGTACATATACAAAAGTATTAATAAAATATAGAATATCAAAACTTATTTCTCACATAATCATATAACTACAAAATCAATAAGTAGAAGTTTAACACATGTAATGTAAATTGGGTTAAGAAGTTCCCTTAAGAATATTTGGCAGCCTAATAGCATCACTTAAATATCAAAAAATGATTTGATGATAGAAAAAAAGGGTCCCTCATCACTTGGACATAAAATGGAAAGAAATAATTATATATATGAATATATCCAAAAATTTTATAATTTAAATTAAAATGCATAACATAAAATATTTCTTTGAATAAAAGAAGATGGTGAAAGGTTCTCTTACCTTGAGTCTGACTCATCACGTATATTCCTTATTCTTCCTAAATAATAAAATTATCATAATTTATACATTATTAAGAAAATTTTTAAATTTAATTAGTCATTTTATATCACTTATTACCATTTTATAAACATTTTATAATTATTTATGTTAATATTGGTCGTTTTTTCGATATTCCGTACTTTAGTCAAAAATGAACATCTTATAATTATAAACTGTCCATGTGGTCAGAATTCAATCATCTACAAAATTATTTTCATGATTTAAATATCTTGTATATCTAGTATATATTTGTATTTATAAAATTACATAACATTTGGATATAATAAATTAAATGCACCATTCATGGAGATGGTAATCCATACGTGCGCGTTGACGCTACCTTCATTTTTTTCATATTTAAATGAATTAAAACTAAATCATGCATAGGTATATTATAACTAAATAATAATATAATATTTTTTATACATAAGATAAGTTCATTAACAACATACTTTATAAGTTCCATGTATGGCATGAATGGGTGATATGACAATGAGGGGGCGGTAGTCCGCACTTCCTCAAATGAAATTATTGTATTTGCACATTATGGAAATTATAAAGGTATGATTTTAATAATAACAGAATAATAATATGGAAAATATAAATATATATCATATATAAATATAGTTTCATCATAATGGCCACCAAGATAGGTGGTAGGAGAAATTTGAGCAATCATCATTTCATGAGGCAGTATTTCGTCGTCTACCAAAACAGTATGTTCGTATCCATTAGATGGAGGTGTGTGTAAGTGTATTTCGATTACATATCATAACAAAATCCTAGAATATTTAAGATATGGGAGTTGTTATGTAATAAAAAAATCATAATCTAATATAGAGTGAAGAAGTAAAATAATGGAATGGAACTTTTGAGAAGATGCTACCTCTTAAAACATGTAACTCCCTTTGATTTGATCCAAACAACATTCTTGAATTGCCTTATTCCCAATGTTAGGATTCTAAGAGTAATATTGGGATTTGGGGAGATTATTTTTTTAGAGTATGGATGAGGAAAGGTCTTGATAGGTGTGATAAATGGGTGGAGGTTATTCCCATTTATAAGAGGGAGGAGGGGCACTTTAGGAATATTTTGATGTATTATTTTGTTATAACAAGATTTTCCGTTTCAAGTGGTTACATAGTAATTTATTTAAACGATATGATGTTTATGGGTCTAAACACTTACAACCAATAGGTTTTAGACAAGTCTAGGTCCCAAATTTAACTTTATCTCTAATTTTTAACCCTTAGTTAACTAATTTGACTCTTACCATATATTCTTGTATATTTATACTACATGGTTAATATAGTTAAAATAAAATGAATATTAAACCTAAAGTGGTTAATTAATGATATTTTGAAAATTATCTATGTAATTTGGACGAATAATATATTTTTATGACTATTATATCATTTAATAAAATAGTGTTTGTTTTAAAAACGCATTTTTGTCAATTTTTATACTATTCATATGAAGTATTTTTTAAAATTACATAGAAACATGATTATTTCTCAAAAACTTAATTAATTAAAATATAAAAAGTCATAATAATTCATAGAATTATTTTATGGCTTAAAAAGTTTAAAAATAAATTTATTTTAATATTTATGATATCTTTTAATTAAATCATTTATTCATAAGGTAATCACTACATCATCATTGTGTCATAGCTAAATTTATTTATTTTATGTATAAAATTTATAAATAAAAAATCATGATGTAGAATATTTTTTTATCTATCTAATGAAAATTTATAGTCAAAATGATAACTTATATAACCACGTATAAAAATTTGTTTACTAAAAGATACATGTTTAAGATACATTTTTTTACTTTAAATTAATTATTATATAATGTCATTTTCACATACAAGGGTCTCCATGGGGTTCCAAAATAGAACCAAGGATACCCATGGTCATAAATATCTCATATAATTGGATTATGACACGTTTTAAGGTAGTTTAATATTATTATAATATTATTTTTTACACTTATTTACCATATTTACCCTTTAACAATGGTAAATAAAATAATTAATGAAGTTACAATTCATAACGTATAAAAATAAAAGGTACCTATTTACATAATATGGAACTCTTGATTACAAATATTGAATACATTTTTCCAAATTCCAAACACAAAATGTTTTTGTAATTAATTTATAATTAATACCTGTTTTGAAAACCAAAAAACAGGTTTTTAAGAAATAATAACTATCAAATGAGTGACATTTATGGCCAATTTAAATGTGAAATTAAATAAAAGGACCAAAATTGGATTAAATAAACTAAATATAAACTAATTATACTTTAAAACTAATTAAAATTATAATCTAACTATATAAATAAATTATATGAAATGGCAGTTCTGGCATAAAATGCTGCATTTTAAAATATTCATTAAAAAAGGACTTTATCAAAAAATGACCAAAAATTTATCCAATCAAAATTTTGATGTCCATATTCAATATAAAAAGTTTATTTTTTCGAATAGAACATATTAAAGTGACAAAATAGTGGATTTAAAAAGTTTTCTCCTTCAAAAGGTGGTAAAACAACCCTTTAAAAATGTTAGAGTATTTCATACTTAAAATCAGATTCATTCTTATTTTAGGCCTCTAAAATTTATCTGATAAATGTAAAGACATTTAAAAAACATGTATAATCATATTGCAGTTATTTTTGTTCATTACTTCCAATACAGTGGATAGGCATTAACTACCATTTAAAAATAATAATATTATTTTGTTTTTTTGTATAACTCAAATTTGTGTGCAACGAAAGATTTTAAACAAACTTGTTGTTGCGTGTTGAGTACGCTATGGGACTAAGTGTCCTCTTTAACATAATGTTAATATCATATTACTAAATATTATTATATATGAAAATGTATTATTCGATAAATATATGGGTCATTACAATAAATTATTCTAATTATTTTTATGTATTTCATTTATTTATTTTCAATCTTATTGTTTGAGGTACCTACTACAGAGATCATCTGGCAGTGAATCAATTGGTTTAGTTCTAGATTTCCCATCTATGTCTTGTTTTCACACATCATCCTCACTATCTTTTCCATTTTTCTCACCACTAAAATTCTCTGATGGTTATTCATTTAGTCTCCTCTATTAGCCTCACCATATGCTTCTCATATTTCCAGACTACTTAGTTATGTGTCCCTTTCACACTATCAGCTCCAATTCCTCACTAAGACACCGGCAGCCCCTACAGCCAGAATTTTAGATATTTTCATTAGATCTGAAGGATCCAAGCCTACTGAGCCATCCAAACTAATTAAAGACCACCAGAAGAAGTAAATAGTATTACCACTCTCTCTGCCGCTCCCCCCCAATGTCAATGTCCACCTATTGAATAACCATCCATCAGCCGAGAGCCGAGTCACCGAGCTCCACCTACCACCTCGCTGACTGTCGCTACACCCCCTCCACCACTGAGACCCACCACCCCTTCTCTTATCCTCTACTTCCGATGCTAGACCCACCCCTTCCCATGGACTTCTCCGCCTACCTGCATGCCCCCTGCTCTCCCCTCCCCTATCATCTTGATCCACCCCACCCCATTCTTCCTCTTCCCTCAACGTACATCCCCCAATCCCCATTCTTCATATTTTTTTTAATATTTAATCTAATATCTACAAATAATAATTTTAAATATAATAATATAATAATATATAATAATATATATATAATAATATATTAACATAATTGATATAATATAAATAATAATAATAATAAGTGTTAATATTTTTATTATATTAAGTTTATTAATATTTTATTTTCATATATATTTACATTTATGGTAATTGTATTTAATATAGTTAATTTATATAATTTCATTTTCATTTATAAATTTATAATTATTATTTTAATAACTGTAGGATTATATATATATATATTATTTCTTTTTTACTACAATAAAATTAATATATTTTTATTATAGTCATTTCTTTTTCTCTAATTTTTGGACATAATTTTTTTTGTTTTTTGTTTATATTTTATATTGTATAGGTAAACATGAAGGGAATTTATTAATTGGGAAAGTGTAGGGGATACTTTTGACATTGAAAGAGATGGGTTACAATCACATAGGGTTCAATGGAATCAGGTGACAAACTCCTAAGGGGAGACACATGGATCTACTGTTTGTAAAATTTATTTTATTTTTAGTTTTATTATTTTCATTTTTTGAATATGGATTGGCTAATCTTATGATTTTCATAGGTGGGGGGATTCAACACAACTCATACAATTCTGATCCCCCTACACATGAGACAAAAAAATCTTCACTCCTGGAGATGGGTGCCCTGTATCTTCCTCATCTTCTTCTTTTCTTCGTTGTTTTTTGTGCTCTACTTTCTGTAAATAACATTATGTTTTGAATGATCTTTTGAATTCAATTTTCTTTTTTTAATTTTGATGTTTTTGGGCTATTTCATTCTTTGTGTGTTGATTCATTTTATATCTAAAAACTCTAGTAATTCAGAACTAATTTATGGGGGCCAGATTCAGGAAGTGACACTCGACGTGACCTGAAGATCCATTGTTCACTGCTATCATCCATTTCGTCATCATCTTAGTAGTCATTTAATGTGAATTAGGGTGATCTAGAGAAGAATCGTACATATGAACCTATTCTACTTTCTCACATTGTTTCTTCTACCCTACCTTTCTCAATTTCTTGAACTAATAAATTGAGTTTGGTCATGTGGTCTTATGATCTCAACAGGTTTATTCTTCCATGTGTCATCCTAAATAGAATGATTTGGTTGAGGGATTAAAATTTTAATTTGGGGGTATTCTCAGGCACTGATGAAATTCCATGATTGTGTGTTAAATTTCATGTGATATTGGTGTGTGATCTGAATCATCATTCATGAACTAAGCATGGTTCATTTTTTTATTTATTTTTTCAATTGATTTATGAGAGAGGGTTGAAGGTGGATTTACCTAGGTCAGGACTTATTCTAACTAAATTTTCATATGTTTCTTTCTTTCACTTATCTTGTTCTTTGTGATTATTCCCTATTTTTCATTTGACCTTTGGGTATTTTTTTTGTTGCTCATTGTTGGTCTTCAATTTTCTCATTATTTCTTCATTTCATACATTGTGTTTATCATAACTATTTTTACTATTTTTTCTCGTTTTCTCAATATATTCAAAAACACAAAAATATTTCTAGAAAAAAAATCCACATAGGAATTCGACACTGCTTCCTTGAGAGCGACCCTTAGGTTATCCATTATGTTATGTCTTGCCTATTAACAATACAAAATTAACAATCCTTAAAACCAAGATCATATCATGTATCCTTGGGTTTTCAAATATTTTATAAAGGGTACATAAGGTATGTTTTTTTTTGGTAATGGATCTTAGCATAATGTTACCTGGTGCTCCTTATAAGGGTTGAAATGTTTTATAAAGGACGTGTAACTGTATATAGAACACTATGTAAAGGTAACCTTCTCACATAAGGGTGATGCATCAGCATATCATTCGACTAAATTATATTTTCCTTCTCATTTAAGGGTTTAAAAATAAGTCTGGGGATACATAAGCGTAAAATTGTGCTACCCTTACACAGTATCGTTCTTAGTAAAAAAACATTTAAAAACTCCATTATTGCTTCCTCGTCACTCAACAAGACCCAGTAACCTATTTTGGTTCTTTGAAAATCCTTACTTTAGGGGATTGATTCTATTGACATGTTTATATAGAAAACACATATTATGAAGAATTTCAAAACCTCGGAATTCGATATCCACTAAAAGGGAAATTATATGGGGCATCTAATTTAGAGGTTCTTTCAGTTCAATAAACTAGAATGCAGTATTTATATTATTAAAATAGTTGGATACTTATGGAATTTGTTTTCTTAGTTGACCTATTGAGTATGAGAATCCATATATCATTTATGTGAGATCAAAAAAGTCCACTTTGTACTATTTTAGTTCTTCAATTTTCAATGCATGACTAAAAATTTCTATCCTATGTTCTTGAGAGAAACATTCTTCAATGAAAAAATTATATTTATTATTTAATCAATATTTGTTAATATTTTCCTTACCATGATTATAGAATCAAGGATAATGTATTAAAAAATAATAATATTATATAAATTGTCAAATAATGGTAAGATTCTATTATTATAGGCTAGCCAGGTTCATTTTATGGAGAGAAATAATTATCATATGTGAAATCGGATTTCGGGATTTCGGAAAAACGTTTAGAGTTATTTTTAAGTGATAAATCACCCAGAATTACCAGTATAATAATGAATAATTATTACTAATTTATCTATTATTATTATATATATAATTTCAATAATGATAAAGAATAATTAAAATAGATTATTATAAATTATCTTGGATTGAGAAATTTTTTATCACATGGGGTATTTATTTCTTTTAAGAAATAAAAATATTTGGAATTAGTCCTTGGAATATTTAGTGTGTTTTTATAACCAAATAAGATACAAACATGATTTGGGTGAGGTTTCCTTGATGAACCTTTATATTAACATTGACAATCTTGAGGTAGTTGGTTTTGTGTACTCTACCCCTTGGTAATTATGAATGATTGTTGACATGTTTTATGAGGTTCACCAACATGGGAGAACAATCCTAATTCTCATAATGAGATATGATAATAATAATTTTAAATTAATTAATTCTCCATGAGACATAATTAATTAAAGGAACCATTCCTAATAACTTGAAAAGGCGTCAAGGGCCATGTTGGACCATTTGTGTTGGTTTGTTTCGTGAACACTGTTGGGTTAATTTTTACTAGTTGTGTAGCCCATGAAATGTGAGTTTTATGATTGATCACAAGTTCTGTGTGTGTGTAGTTGTCTGATCCCAAGTTTGATTTTTTCTAAATGATGCGGAGTGTTGTTGTGATACTTATGTCCATGATCGCATAATATTATATTTTATTTTTGAACAAATGTGAATTTACTATGAATCTTGATGATATTAAAAGATCTATTTATATGTATATTCATGATGCCTTGATGGAATACCCATGTTGTCATAACATGTTAACCATGCTTTATAGTGATCTTATGTGTGTGTGAAACAGTAGTATAGAGACCCATTGTGTGATATGATATTCCCATGGGTGAGAACTATATTTATGTGATATTACACTTGAAATGTGTGACTAGAATGATGCCACATTTTCCTTGTGATATGATTGGTATGTGTTATGTTGTTGTTGTTGTTTAATTCATGGTATGTAAGATAAAGGTAGAGTCATCATGGCTCTATATTCCTTTAGGGGGAGCAAGTTGAGACACCACATGTGACATGATAGTGATGTTGAGGTATAATATGGGAAATGATGACCTTTTGGGATTAACCTAGGGGCATGGTATTCATATTTTTTCAAAACTAAGAGGCAAATGTGGGGAATGATGGTCTATGTGGCCAAATCTATGGTATAGTGGGGAATTATGGTCTTTGTGACCAGACTTAAGAGATATCAACAGGGCATGATGGACTATATTTCATTACCTTGTGGCCTTGGGCCTGTACAAATATTGAGTAGATTCGAGGATGACACCTTTGTTATGACTTGGTCTTGCTTAATCCAACTACATTTCTTAATATCCTTCTGGAATAGAGAGAAATCATGTAAATATATGATTTTGTGGCATCTTTGTAAGGGAATGACTACTTGGAAGATGGTTTTTTACTAATCATGTGTGTTCGGTGATAGTATTATATGTCTCATAGTTATTTATTTCCTATTTACTTCCTAAGGACCTTATCAAATTTACATACACTACATATTAATGGTTTTATATTGGACCACATTGGTCATGTCCTACTAGGTTGTGCTCACACCCTGCTTGAATGGCCATGGCACTTGGGTGTCTGATTATCCCTCACTTATTGTAGGTACAGGTTCAGCTGAGGCCTGGGTTAGGTCATCTAGTGGGATATCTCTCTATGAGTCTAGATATAGGGATCATACGTGGAGTTTAGTGGGAGTATAGCCTCAAGTACTTTTTAATTTTATTATATTTTTTTTGATCAACCTTGTGGGTGATCATTACCTTAAAATTTTGTTTTTGAGTCTATTGTTTTTCCATAAATTCATATAATGGTATGCTATTGTATTCCCCTTACTCTGATTGTGTATTTTTTATATGTTGGGTTATTTATCATTATTATTTACTATGATTGAGTGTATAGGTTCCCCATAGTTCCATTCAATACCCTCACTGCTTGACGATAACCAATGCATATGGGGAGATGGGCCTGAGACGATGTGGCATTCTAGCACAGTCTTAGTGATTCGGGTTGTGATATTAAAAGATTGTTTCATAGGATGGGAGGCTTTCTTTTCCAATATTATGTGTTGGTAGATAGGAATCATTTTAATTCCTTGAAGATTCTTATGATACATAAAAAAGTGCATCATGAACCCATTTTTGAGGGAATCCAAGTCACTAGGGCATGAGATTGATCTACTTTGTTTACTTTGTTATCATCTATTTTCACCTTTTTTGACACATAGGGTTTTTGAGGCTGTAATTTCATATGGATTTCACTCTTTTCCATGTTGGGAAGAGGCATAACATGAATCATATTTGGCGAGTTAGTTCCATGTGACACTTATGCTTTTTTATGTGTTATTTTATTAACCCCTTATGCATGTTTACTTCTGATAGATGGTCATATGGGACTCTATTTTGGTTCCCTCCGGTGAAGATGATGATAATGATAGAAATGATAATGGTGATGATGATTTTAGGAACCCAGTTATTCCATTGTTGTATGGTTCTTTCCTTTTAAATTTTTACTAAAGGAAATGGAAGAAAAAAGATGGTTACATGTCGTGTATTTTCAAGAACCCGCCATGTAATATGGGTACATGTCATGTACTACCAAGTACACGCCATGTGATGGTATGTCCAGAACCTTTAAATAATATTTACAGACATGATGTGTAGTTTCTAGTACACACTGTGTACATATCGTTTTTTGGATAAAATGGGTAGTAGCCTCATGTTTCATTAGACAGATAGAGGTCTCCCCTGTTACACGAACAGTAGTTCCATACCGGATTTTTCCTCCTAAATCTCCATCTAACTCCAATTTAATCATCTTTGGTGGCATTTAAACACAATCGAAAAGCTATCAATTCCCCTTGAGCTGTTATTTATGATTTTTCATCTTATCCAAGTTATTGAAGGTTTAGCGTTTATTCTCATTTTGTAGATCTAATCTGTTCTAGGTTGAATTAGAAGCTGAAGTTGGATGATGAGAGTATTACGACTATGAGGTAGGTGGAATTGTGAGTTTCCCTAATTATCATGATGTTTATATATGTTGGAGTGCCGCACATCAATGTTTGGGGGGTCACATTGTAACAACCTGATGTTTTATGATAAGTATTCATTTTAATTTATTTGATGTCATGTGTTTTATGTTACAACAATAATATCTTGTGCTATACGCAACACTATATTAGATTGAAGTATATGCAACAACAAATGAGTATTTCACTACACACAACCCCGACTTGGCTTTCCTTACACGCAATCATGACCTTCCTTGATAGCGTGTGTTGTACGCAATACTGGGTTTTACTAAAAAAATACATATTATTATAATTTTATGAACTAGCCGAGATGAATAGTATTAACTAAATTTTTAATTTTATAACATTATTGTTCATCTTACACATTTTCTAGAACATTGTACACGAACAAAATAAATTCTTCCGGTAAAATAAGTAATTTTAAAAAAATGCAGTTTTGCCATCTTTTGATGGCGCACCCACTTTAAATCTTGTTTTTGACATGTTTAGAAGTTCAATTTTACAAAATAAAATTATTCTTTGGAATAAGGATATAAAATTCTACCTTGGATAAAATTTTCATATTATTCTGATAACTTTCATATTTTAATGAATAGTAAAAACACGCTATATTTTAATTAAAAAAAACTTTTTTCATCATAATAATTTATGTGGTTAAATTATAATATTTAATGGTTTTAAAGTATAAATAGAATATATTTTTACCATTTAATATAATGTATGTCATTATCATTGATTTTACCTTGAATTCATATGTTTAATCAATTCAGTCTTTTGCAATGTTTTAAACAAAAACCCTTTTTCATTCGACAACGAGATTATTTTTAATTTAATTTATGCACCTTTTGTGTATTGAATTTGGAAAACTGGATTCCATATTTTTAATCAGTGGGTCCAAATTATGTTAATAAGCTCCTTTTTATTTTTGGGAATTATGAATAATAACTACGGTAAATTTTATTTACCCTAGTGAAAGGTAAATCATGTAATTATGGGTAAATATAAGATTATAAAATTACCCTGACACCTGCCAAAATCTTATTGGATAAATAATAGACGACCCATATCCCCTAAGGGTCGCATTAGATTCATTTAATGGACTTTTTTCCACGAAAATAATATAATTATTATTAAAACCAAAGAAAGTGACAACATGTCACTTTCTTAAATCTTAAAAGTACAATAATTTTAGATTAGTGATACGATTTATCAATCTTCAAATATAAATAGTCCCCATATATCTAAAAATATTAACTAAATCAAATGAATTTATTTATATTTTTTAGATATTAAATAATTATCATTAAAGGTGACATAATAGTGATGTTGAAATTTTTTTTTAAGAGAAATATCAAATAAATGGTTTTAAAAATATTAAAATAAATATTATATTAACTATTTAATGTGATCCAATATTTTTCTAGATAAATAGCACATGTTATGAATCTATTAAATCTTTTAGTTCGAACATATATTCTGTATATTGTTTATTTAAATTCAAATAAATGAATAGTGTCAAAATTGACACTATTGTTATTTTATAAAAATAAAATATTATTAAATTGTTTAAAAATCACAAAAATATTTAAAAATTATAAATTGAAATTTATATAGTCTAAAATGTCATAAATTATCCAATTATGGAAAATTAACATCCCATAATTTATTATTTATAACCATTTAAAATTTAGAATTGTATTACTCCAAATAAACTTATGTAGATTAAATAAGGATAAATCAAATTTATAAGGTTTAAAATAAGATCAAAACATGTCAAAATTTGATTCGTTGAGTATATTACAACCCTATCTCATATAATCTTCTAATTGAGTCATTTTTGGAGGTTTTTATGTGGGTTTTGAATTTATATTAAACTAATATTTTTGAGGATTCCAAAGGTGCCCCTCTCCTCCCTTAAAAAATGGGCACCTCCTCCCTCTCCTCCTTACACCACTTTGAGCCTCCAATCTCGGCCAAACCCTGACCATTTAACTTATCCTCTTCCCTAGAAACATCCTATAGGTCATGTTCTTCTTCAAAGACCAATTTTAGTGCCCTAAGAGGAGGTCTCAAAGAGGCGCTTCAAAGAAGAGGTAATGTCTGTTACCGATTCTTTCAACTTTATTTTGTCTTCAACTTCTTCTTATTTAGTTGTTTAATTATGAAGTAAAAACATCATTATCACTCATATACTTATATGTTATTATATGTTTGAAACAACCCTATTTCACCTTCTATCCATCCTACGGAAAACAAAATCACCGCACGTGCGTACGTACAGAATATCGTCTCCACGCTGTGGTGTAATCTGTTTTTCCACCAACACCTTACATGTATTGGTATAATGGTGTAAATAATAACTATATACGGTTATTATAACATCATACTGATAATTATATATTATACCATCCACTCCAATTATATAATTATGGGAACGATATCATCGCTCATGCGTACGTACGGACTACTGTCTCCACGATGCAATGGGAATCATTATCCATGTTAACCTTACATGAATGATCATAAAGTTTATATAATGAATAATAATTAAATATATGAAATAATAATTCTACTGGAATTATGTACATATATATTTAATCTATTTAGTTTCATTCAATTCAATAAGGAAACAAAAACAGCGTTCATGCGTACGTACGGCCTACCGTCTCCATGAACGGTGTGTTTCATTCCTTTTATCGATCTATAATATATATGTATATGATGAATATAAATCATTTTTTACATTCTGAAATTACGTATATTAGGATATAAGTAATAATATCAAGAACGAAAAGTCGAAACACATACGATAAATGAAATGATTTTACCCAAAATGCTACTTTAACATGGAATTTACAAAAAAACGTGTAATATAAAGTCATAAGTGAAACATATATGATATCATAACAATGAATATGATTATGTAATAAGTCAATGACATTATTTAAATCATTCTACAGGAGGTTCGGATCCATACGAAGCATATCGGACCTAAGGTAAGGGATAACCTTTCCAATCTCATTCTTATCCGAGATTGTTTATTTGTAAGTATTTACTGGGCCTATTGTTATCATCCAAGTCCATGTTTTCTAAAAATGTTTTTATGTATGTTTGAAGTAATTTTTACCAATTTTTGACTTTTACTACATGGTGCGTAAGGAATCCTTCTTTTACAAGGTACTTTTCAACTTTTCCGGAAAAAGTACAAGAAGAATGTTTTTTAACATATACGGCATGAAAGGATTTTTATGATTTTAAAAAGCCTTATTTTCATGAAGATTCAACCAAAATATTTCATGAATATTTTAAACAATATCCTTTTCTTTAAAAATTGCATGCCATTTTGTGAAAAGAAAGTTATTTTGAAGATGAAAGAATATTTTCTTCAAGAATTCATTTCAAGTGTTTTATCAAAACCGTTATCTATCTAAGATGACATTATTTCATATGTCTATGTTTCAAGTATAATATCTCTATGATTTACATGGTTTCACTTTTCTTATGATGAAGTGATATCCATTTGTTTTATATGGATTATGATATGATGGGATGATGTTTATGAAACCCATTTTGTTCTTTGGGTTATGATGAATGATTTATGTTGAGGCACAAGTATGAATGATTTCATTATGAGATGTGTGGGACCTATATCTCCCTCCAATGCATTGGGTAATGATTTATATCTCATGAGATAGACATGGATGGAATGGTAAGTTAATCTGGTTCAGTGTTATAGGACTGGAACGAGGAGTGAACTCGATTCAGAAAGGGACTTTGTCCACTAAGATGGTCTTGGAAGAAATGCATTGGCTACTATGGAAATCATATCTTGTGTTGAATGGTTGCCACAATTACATGTTTTATTCCCATTATATTTTAACATGGTTGATGTTCCATTTTGATATATGCCTTAAGTACTTCCACGATTTATGTATTTGCTCACGATTTTGATGTTTAAATTTCATGTTCATTTTTTTTCTTTCAAATGTTTATGGATTGTTTTATGTTCTCTATGTTTTCCCTTACTGAACATTTGAGATCACCCTTTTTATGTTTTATTTTCCCCAGGAAATAAAGAAAGGTTTTAGGTAAGGAAACAAAAAGGGGAAGATCGTTATGGGAGTTGTTGAAGATCATTCACCATGATTAGAAGATAATATTCCGAGTTTACAAGGACACTAAACTATTATGGTCCTTGTGTGTCTATTTTTTATGTATTCCGCAAAAGTAATGTAATGTTCATGTACGTCATACTTTGTGTCTCTACAGTTGGTATCAGAGGAAAGGTTTAGTCAACCTTTGGAAACTAGGATGCGAAAACGTTAGTGAAGTACCTAAAGATATATCTAATGTGTGTCTAGGGATGTCCCTAAGGAAAAGTATACGTAGAGGATATAGTCCTAGAACTACGGTAATGATCATAGAATTTAACCTCAGGTGTTAGATGTTGAGGGTACTCCCTCTTTACTATGTTGTTTTCCCTAGCATGATTTTTTCCTCTCAAACTATTCTTTTTGGGTTTTAGAAAATGCCTGGAAACTAGAAGATTCACGATAATGGAGAATATGACAGACAATGGAATGATATTCTCCATGAGAAACCAAATGAAATGGGATTTGGAAGTACAAACATCGTTATTATGCCGAATCATCAATCTCATAATATGATCAAGAAACTCAAATTTGTTAAGTTTCTTGACTTAAATAATAAGGAAATATTGAGTTTCATGATGATCATAGAGGAAATAAAGTTCAATTTCCCTCATGTAAATCATGTGGGAAGAGGAATAAAGGAGATTGTTTCAAAGGATCTAGAAGATGCTTTGGGTGCGGAAAAGAAGGACACAAATCCAGTAAGTTCAAAGGAAAAGGTTCAGTTAACAGTATGGAAAAGGATAATGGTATTTCTATGACATCAACAATGATTTGATGTTTTAAATGTCGAATGTATGGGCATTATGAAGACCGAAGCCCGAAGGGAAAATCTCATGAAGGGAATCAGAATGGTCACACGGGTAGTATTTATGTGGATGATGATGAAGAGACTACAAATTAAATATAAGATGAAAGAAATGATGAAGCTTAGCTAGTGGTTTAAGAAGTTAGTGGAATGATTGTGTGTTTGTCAAGAATAATGTATGGTACTATGGAATAAAGAATCATCTAAGGATTGTTACACTATTGTTTTTTCTAAAGTATTTGAAAGTATATGTTGAATGGTACTGGTAACCATGAAAGGTTATTCAGATATTTTTGGAAAGAAGATGATATGTGCATAATGAAGGGATAAAGAGAAAATAATATTTTTGATAGTATTCATGAGCTCATGGCTGATAAAAGGACAAAGTGATATCATGATTTGAGTATATAGATTTTATTTGGGATTTTTGTATGTCGAAAGATTAAACTTTTGACAGAACTCATGTTTTCACTAAGGTTCTATGGTAATTCATGTTTCAATAGAATACAATATTAAGCTATTCAGATGTTTTTAATGTGACCAACAAGATATATATTATGATATATGGGGGATAAATGATTCTATTCACATGCTCGGTAGATGAAATTTCTAATAATTGTTCTCTTTATACAATGAGCTTGGACATAAGTATTTTGGATAAGCCTAAAGATTGGAATGGAATATGTTGGAAATAAATTAGTATTTTCTAAGGCTAGAACATTTTTTTCAATATTATTGATGGGTTGTTATAATAATTTAGTTTTAGAAAAAGGACAACCTACAGGATGGGCAACAACCCATCGCGTCAGACTAGGTTGCAAGAATAAAACCCACAACCGAAGTGCGACATGCCTTTATTACCTACCACTTGCCTATAAGAAGTCCATGGTTAGTAGAAACTATTTTTATTTTATTAAGCGGTACGATAAATAAAGAATAAGTCCATTTTTGGAACCATACATGATTAATCTCACCATAAGATGGACTTATAACTTTTTCCAACCTTTTGTTTGAAATAGATGGAATGACCCATCATTCTATCACTTGAACTGCTAACAATTCATGAATAACAAATTCAACTTCATTTCATTAAGAGATGAAGTGGAAATTGTTCAATTCACGAACAACAGTGAGATTGTACCAAAATCATGTAAGTATTTCTTTTAATTCATCAACTTTAGGGAAATGATCTTGAAAACCAAAAATGTTTTCCTAGTGCCCTTATATCTGATGAATCGGATGGTACCTTAGATCATCACAAATCTATGGCTTTGTGATTATTGGTTTTTTCATAGCCATGTCCTCTACCACTCTCCATTAGAACTTGATGGTTAGATTTTTCTTCCATATCCATATTTTCACCTATGTTCTCCTATGTGGAAACCCAGTGATTAGTTAATTTTGGTAACCGTTATGTTTCATACTTTAGTTTTTAAAGTTATGTTTTGGTATTTCATTTTACAAAGTGGGTTTCAATTACAAAAACATTCATGTAGAATACCATGTATAACCCTAATGAATTTCGAGGGAAAAATTCATTTTAAGGGGGGTAGAATGTAACAACCTGATATTTTATGATAAGTATTCCTTTTAATTTATTAGATTTCATGTGTTTTATGCTACAAAAAACTATCTTGTTCTATACGCAACACTGTATTAGATTGTAGTATACGCAACAACTAATGAGTATTGCACTACACACAAACCTGACTTGGCTTGCATTACACGCAATCACGACCTTCCTCGATAGCGTGTATTGTACGCAATACCGGGTTTTACTAAACAACCACATATTATTATAATTTTCTGAACTAGCCGGGATGAATAGTATAAACTAAATTTTTAATTTTATAACATTATTGTTCATCTTTCACATTTTCTATAACATGGTACAAGAACAAAATAAATTTTTCCGATAAAATAAGTATTTTTAAAAAAATGATGATTTTCCATATTTTGATGGCGCATCCACTTTCAATCTAGTTTTTTACATGTTTAGAAGTTAAATTTTACAAAATAAAATTATTCTTTGGAATAAGGATATAAAATTATACCTTGGATAAAATTTTCATATTATTCAGATAACTTTCATATTTTAATGAATAGTACAAACACGCTATATTTTAATTAAAAACAACTTTTTTCATCATAATAATTTATGTGGTTAAATTAAATTATTTAATGGTTTTAAATTATAAATATAATATATTTTTACCATTTAATATAATTTATGTCATTAGCATTTATTTTACCTTGAATTCATAGGTTAAGTCAATTCAGTCTTTTGTAATGTTTTAAACAAAAACCTGTTTTCTTTCGACAACAGGATTAATTTTAATTTAATTTCTGTAACATTTGTGTATTGAATTTGAAAAAAAGGATTCCATATTTGTAATCATTGGGTCCAAATTATGTTAATAAGCTACTTTTTATTTTTGGGCATTATGAATAGTAACTATGGTAAATTTAATTTACTATAGTTAAAGGTAAATCGGGTAATTAAGGGTAAATATAAGATTACACAATAACCCTAACACCTGCCAAAATATTTTTGGATGACTAAAAGTCGACCCATTTCACCTAAGGGTCGTATTTGATTCATTTAATGGACTTTTTTCCATGAAAATAATTTAATTATTATTAAAACCAAAGAAAGCGACAACATGTTACTTTCCTAAATCTTATAAGTATAATAATTTTAGTTTAGTGATAAGCTTCATAAAACTTAGGATATAAATAGTGTCTATAAATCTAATAAAATTATATAAATCATATGAATTTATTTAGATTTTTTAGGGTTTAAATAATTATCATTAATGGAGACATAATAGTGATGTTGAAATTATTTTATTAAGAGAAATATCAAATAAGTGGTTTTAAAAATATTAAAATAAATATTATATGAACTATTTAATATTATCCCCTAATTTCGTATATAAATATGACATGTTATGAATCTATTAATCCTTTTATTTCGAACATATCTACTGTATATTGTTTTTTTAAATTCAAATCAATGAATATTGTCAAAATTGACACTATTGTTATTTTATAAAAATAACATATTATTAAATTGTTTAAAAATCAAAAAAATATTTAAAAATTATAAATTGAAACTTATATAGTGTAAAATGTCAAAAAGTATCCAATTTTGGAAAATTAACATCACATAAGTGATTATTTATAACCATTTAAAATTTAGAATTATATTACCACAAGTAAACTTATGTAGATTAAATAAGGATAAATCAAAATGATAAGGTTTAAAATAAGATCAAAACATGTATAAATTTTATTCATTGATCATATTAAACCTATCTCATCAAATATTCGAATTGATTCATTTTTGGAGGTTTTTATGTGGGTTTTGAATTTATATTAAACTAATATTTTTAAGGATTCCAAAGGTGCCCCTCTCCTCCCTTATAAAAGGGAACCTCCTCCCTCTCCTCCTTACACCACTTTGAGCATTCAAGCTCAGCCAAACCCTGACCATTTCACTTATCACCTTCCCTAGAACCATCCTAGAGGTCCTGTTCTTCTTCAAAGACCAATTTTACTGCACTAAGAGGAGGTCTCAAAGAGGCGCTTCAAAGAAGAGGTAATGTCTGTTACCGATTCTTTCAACTTTATTTTGTCTTCCACTTCTTCTTCGTTAGTTGTTTAATTATGAAGGAAAAACATCAGTATCACTCATATACTTATATGTTATTATAAGTATGAAACAACCCTATTTCACCTTCTATACATCCTACGGAAAACAAAATCACCGCGCATGCGTACGTATAGAATACCGTCTCCACGCTGTGGTGTAATCTGTTTTTCCACCAACATATTACATGGATTGGTATAATGGTGTAAATAATAACTATATACGGTTATTATAACATCATACTGAAAATTATATATTATACAATCCACTCCAATTCTATAATTATATGAACGATATCATCGCTCGTGCGTACGTACGGACTACCGTCTCCACGACGTGATGAGATTCATTCTCCATGATAACCATACATGAATGATCATAAAGTTTATATAATGAATAATAATGATGTATATGAAATAATAATGCTAATTGATTTTTGTATATATATATTTAATCTATTTAGTTTCATTCAATTCAATAAGGAAATGAAAATAGTGTTCATGCGTACGTACGGCCTATCGTCTCCATGAACGGTGTATTTCATTCATTTTATCGATCTATAATATATATGTATATGATGAATATAAATCATGTTTTACATTCTGGAATTATATAAATCAGTATATAAGTAATAATATCAAGAATAACAAGTCGAAACACATACGATAAATGAAATGATATTACCCAAAACGCTACTTTAACATGGAATTTACAAAAAAAGGGTAATATAAAGTCATAAGTGAAACATATATGATATAATAACAATTAATATTATTATTTAATAAGTCAATGACATTATTTAAATCATTATACAGGATGTTTGGATCCATACAAAGCATATCGGACCTATGGTAAGGGATAACCTTTCCAATCTCATTCTTATCCAAGATTGATTATTAGTAAGTATTTACTGGGTCTATTGTTATCATCCAAGTCCATGTTTTCTAAAAGTGTTTTTATGTATGTTTGAAGTAATTTTTACCCATTTTTGATGTTCACTACATTGTGTGTAAGGAATCGTTCTTTTACGAGATACTTTTTCACTTTTCCGGCAAAAGCACGAGAAGAATGTTTTTTTGACTTATACAGAATGAAAGGATTTTTATGGTTTTAAAAAAGCCTTATTTTCATGAAGATTACTCCAAAATTTTTAATTAATATTTTCATCAAGATCATTTTCTTTTAAAATTTCATGCCATTTTGTGAAAATAAAAAGATTTTGAAGAAGAAAGGATATTTTCCTCAAGAATTCATTTCAAGTGTTTTATCAAAACAATTTTCTGTCTAAGATGACATTATTTCATATGTGTATGTTTCAAGTATAATATCTCTATGATTTACATGGTTTCACATTTCTTATGATGAAATTATATCCATTTGTTTTATATGGATTATGATATGATGGGATGATGTCTATGAAACCCATTTTGTTCTTTGGGTTATGATGAATAATTTATGTTGTGGCACAAGTAAAAATGATTTCATTATGAGATGGGTAGGACCTATATCTCCCTCCAATGCATTGGGTAAAGATTTATATCTCATGAGATAGACATGGATGGAAAGGTAAGTTAATACGGTTTAGTATTACAGGACTGGAACGAGGAGTGAACTCGATTCAGAAAGGGACTTTGTCCACTAAGATGGTCCTGGAAGCAATGCCTTGGCTACTATGGAAATCATATCATGTGCTGAATTGTTTCCATAATTACATGTTTTATTCCCATTATATTTTAACATGGTTGATGTTCCATTTTGATATATGCCTTATGTGCTTCCACGATTTATGTCTTTGCTCAAGATTTTGATGTTTAAATTTCAGGTTCATGTTTTTTATTTCATATGTTTATGGATTTTTTTATGTTCTCTATGTTTTCCCTTACTGAGAATTTGAGCTCACCCTTTTTATGTTCTATTTTCCCCAGGAAATAAATAACTGTTTTAGGTAAGGAAACATAAAGGGGAAGATCGTTATAGGAGTTGTTGACGATCTTTCACCACGATTAGAAGATAATATTCGGAGTTTCCAAAGACAGTAAACTATTACGGTCCTTATGTGTCTGTTTTTGTTATGTATTCCGAAAAAGTAATGTAATGTCCATGTACGTCAAGCTTTGGGACTCTACAAACATGATTTATATTTTACCCTTATTGTTCTTTATTGGTGTTTAGGTAATAAAATATGTTTTTTTAGTATGAAATATGTTGTTTACCTTGATTAAAGGCCACCCCATGGGTGTGTTTCCCTTGGAAGGACCGTTTATGGTCGTTTGGATGAAGATTCCAATGATTTGGGTCTTATTTCCCTTATTGGGTTTTCAAGTATGAATTAAATTTATATTGGAATTGAAATTGTGATATATTGTGATTGAATTGATTAAGGGTTTGGGATTTGTGATTTCCCCATTTCCCCATGTTATGACTTTGCCTATTTAAGCATGTTTGGATGGTTTTTCTCTAACTTTAAACCTACCCATGTGAGTTAGGTTATTCTAAGTCCTTGTAATTGATTATATTTCCTAATAGTATTTTTATGTAAATTGTTCCCATGTGTGTGATTTTTGATTGAATCCATTTGATTATTTAATTCACATTTTTTACTTGTTATATGATATGTTCCGATGTGATTTGATATGTTAATGACATGTACTAGTTTAATATAAATGTAGATACATGTATGAAATGACTAAGTAGTGGTAATTTGAAATGGTTGAGCCATAGTCTCTATTAAAAGATAATGTAGGGATCATGTGAGTAATTAAACATTATATACCTTGGGTGAATCGTTGTCTCTATTAAAAGACAATCGATAGTCTCAAGAGTTTACTTATGTAAATTACATGAGCAAGCCACATATAGAGTGTTCGTGCTAGTTGAGTCATATTAAAAATTTTGTACGAACCTAGGATCCATTGAGGGATACCCTGGCCGAGCTCTATTGGAAAACGATTAAATGGTTATTATATCACGAGTTGATGGTTACATTTATATGAGGGGTCTTCGGGCCTAGGTCGGACCTCAACACTTTTATATAATCCAATATAATTGAATAAAATAATGGAATTACTAATAAATTATTTTCCAAGACAAAGAAAAATCTTGGATTTGGTATTTACTTTCACGTGGTTACATTGTTTTCTTAGAAATCCATTGTGCTTACTTTTGAGTACATTCTTATTTGCTACATTATCTATTGTAAACATCCAATTATATATATGCATAGAAAAACTCACACATTTCAAGGTTGGTTGACTGCTGGGATTTAGTCCCACATACATTTTCAGTAATTATTTTGGGCCCAAACAGATTATATGATTGTAGTTGTTGATAAGTGAATGAGCCCTTATGCTGGTACTTGATTTTCTGTTTGGATAGGAGAGTATGGGACCAAGCCAAGGATTTCAATGCTTCTAAGTCTCTTTTGTTATTTTTGTACTATTGGTATTTATATAATGTATTACTGAAGTGTAACCTATTTTGGTTGATCTCCTTGAACATGTAACATGAAACATCATATTTATGTGCTACAACATATGGTTATTTATATTATAAATTTTACATTGTTTACCTCTATTGTATGGTAATTTATCTTCTTCTATTGTTACATTATTGTATTCTAGTATGTTATAATACGATAATGTGGGCATAGTTTCCCCATTATTACACCTAGGCCCTCACTGCTTGTCGGTAGCCTCTAGTATTTGGATAAATGCAATTGAGGCCAGGTGGCCAACCTGGCACAGGGCACCTTTGGGTGGCATGCAGATCTAGTATGATACAATGTGGTATCATAAGAGTTCATTATTATTTTTTCTTACTATATGGATACATTGTCTAGGGATATGAAGGAAATGGGATTTGGTAATTAGATGTGCCCGAGAGTAGTTACCCCATGTATAGGGAAAAGCCAAATTATCTCGAATTGACTTGTGATTTTTGAATTCTGTGTTGTTATAGTTGATTCGATTTCACCATTGGGTGAGGAACTTGTTTTGTTAAGTTATTATAGGTATTATTGTGATTATATTTTTTTGAAACTCTATGATATGAGGATATTCCATCCCATGCATCATATAGAAACTTTTTAAAAATCACATACCATGCATTCTTTCCATGCCATTGAGGAGAATTTCTAATTGTATATTGTTGTGAAATATTTCATTCTAGATGTTCATGATGTTGTGATATGTACCGTGATAGATATTCTTATTATTGTGATAGGTTTATTGTTAAGTGTTATGGTTGAATTGGATCGATGCCAAACTTTTGTCCCCGAGGAGTATTGGCCCTATTGGATCGGAATTTAGTGGATCATGTTATGGCAATGGGATATAGATTTTGTTGTTATGTGATATATAATAAATATCAATATTTCATTTTAGGAGAGTATGGTCCCCCATGGATCATAATTTGTCACATCGTTTCTTTAGTTTTCAAAAATAGGGGTTCCGGGGAAGTTTCTAAGGGTAACTATATGGAAACCCAAACGACAAGGCATGTGATGCTATGAGCACATGCCATGTGTTTTTCTGTTCAAGAAGAAAAAAATTCTCATAAGTACATGCTGTGTACTCAGGGTACACATATTGTGGTAATTGACTATATTTTCGGCCATGTGAGAGAGAACATGGGTTGTTGGTTTTTGGTTACTGCATGTTGTGTACAGTAGATATACACCTTGTAGTTTTACTTATATAGACCTATTGTTACTCTAACTATGTGGAAGTACATGGATAAGAGGTAGAACATGAATACACACCACATGTTGGGATGAAATGTTGTGTACCTAGGATGTTTACACACCTATCTTGTAATGAGTACACTCCTATATAAGAGCCTGAGGGTACACGTTGTGTGAGGTTTCTACACAGTGTGTACATTTTTCTGGTGCTCTTTAAGGGTATTTTCCTATTTTATCCCCATTTATCAATTTTTTACTAGATAGTAGTCCAATATGGGTAGTTTTCCATGTAGATCGCAATTGTGAAACCTATGGAGTTTTCTAAGGACTCCTAATGGGTGTTTTTGGAATTCATTCTAAATTGATAGAATCTTCCTATAGTTACCATTTTCAGTTTTCAATTGAGAGTGAACTTGGCGTGAATGATTGGTTGGGTGTTCAAACCAACCTAGTTACAACCTGTGATCTAAGATGATCTATTAACTGTCTCTCATGACCTCCTATTAAGGAAGTATCTCTTAATATATTTGTCCTATTGGCCTATAAGGTCGTGATATGAATTGACATAAAGGATTCCATACAGGATTCATCTACTTGTGTTTCGACATAGAGAATCTCATGTAGGGTTTCTATGTCTTCTATCTATTAACCAAGGATCCCTAGAGGGATTCCTTTTTTTACATGTTATTCTAGTGATTCCTTTGTAGTATCTCTCTTATATATTGTTTGTGAGGATCCCTATTATAGAAATCCTCTGTTATTTATCTTTCAATGATCTCATGTTGGATGCCTCTCATTCCTTTTTTTGCTAAGGATCCCACGTTGGATGCCTTCACTCATTTTACCTATAGGATATTGAGTAGGATGCCTCTCAGTTTTATGACTCTTATTCTTTATAAGGGGCTAGCCTGTGGTAGAACGTTCCAACACTGGTACCGCCCTGGTGTCGTTGTTCATAGTAGGATGTTGGAGTATTTAAAGATGAAACCCTTTTTCAGATGTGTGATCATAGTATCTCGACCCTTTATATGGGAAGGAGCATTTGGGAATGCTCGGTTCAGTATATTAGACATGTCTCAGGCATGATCAACTATTAGGAGGTTGTGTGAACCTCTCATTCCATAAGTTATGGGTGACTCGGTATGTCATCATCCGTTTAAATGGTTGTGTTTATGAGGTGCATTTGATATAGTTCTTTTTATATCCATCTGGTACTAGGATTCATAGGGTGGACTACCTATGAATAGTAACCCGAATGTGTTTTTTCTCTTGTAAACTTGGGGTAGTATATGTTGACATTTGTGGTACCCATCGAGTGTTCAATGTTAAAAATTAGCCATTGATTTTGGTTAAATCACTGATATTTAAGATGTTGTGTCTTTTCTCAGTCATCTATGGAGTATAGTGACCTAAATGTTTTAAAACCATGTTTTTTCCACTACTCACGAGTACTTTCTACAACACGGGTTTTTGACATGCTGGTCAGTTTAATTTTCAGCTTTCATGCCAAGTGTTATGATGAAGTGATTGTCATTCGTGGAACGAAACTCATTCGTTTAAGTAAGTTCTAAATTAGAGCATTTAAGATCTCTTGTTCCATTTTCTTAATATTTAATACACTCCTGGGTGGGGAGCATCACACCGGTTATTTTTAAACGTGTTCTTCCAGGAAGAAGGATCATAATAAAGTACCATTCAGAGATGGTCATTTCTACATGAATTTATTTGAGACTTGTGAGTCCTGATTTGGGTTACTGTGTTTTGGTTGTGTGTGAAAACATTGTGAGGCACCAATGATCATGAATGGACCTCAGTGGTTCAGTGTGAACTATGACGGAAATTACTTTCTATAAAGGAATTGTGGTCAGTTAAATGAAAATGTGTTAGCAAGTGAATCTGGGTTTCTTTCAGAAGGTCGAACAATACTAGTTCGACTATCATTTTATATTGATCCATTAAATCCTCTTTGTGTGTTCTTTTTTAAGAAATTATCATGTCCCCTATCTTGAAATCATCCTACCTGAACTAAGAGAGCATTGTTTTTAAGTCACACTCCAGTTCAAAGTTGTTGGGATAGTTCATGATCTCATACTGGGTTCTGTGATGGATACGTCGTTTTAAATTTATCTTGGTTAATACTATGTGATACTTGGGATCCCATGTTGGAATTAATTGTATGGACTCTGTGATGCATGTTGTTTTCTTCGAAATGACTGTCGGGCAGATGCCACTTTGGGTTCAGTCATTGTTATAATGTGGACATTTGGCCTAGTACCAAAGTCTCACTAGTAACAGGGAGTATGGACTACCTTGGTGAGTTCCTCTGACTCCGAGTTATTGAATCTGAGGTCATCTCGGATATTTAGTCTGTCTTAGATGTGATTCTTTGAAAAGCGAAAATGGTTCCAATGGGACAGATCTAGAATTACGCTTTTACTCATGTTGTGGAATAAAATTTTAATTGATCAAGGGATGGATTGAAAAAGGAGTGTCACCGAGAGAAAGGTATAAGAAATAACGAGAGGGATCATTGTGGGCATATGGTGCATTGGGGAAGGTGTTTTGTCCTTTTTCAATACATTGGCCTTCTATTCCTTTCATTTCTAAGATAAGTCATCTTGTGATGGTTTGACTCATTATCTTTTTTGTTCTTCCTATTTGGTTTCTTTCGAGCAGTTTAAATATCCCACCATTTTATGGTGGGTTTTGTGTAAAAGTATGCAATAAATTTTGAGTAAAGAATGTGTGACCATTTTTTATGAGGTCGATCTAGGTTCGATCATTTATTGATTTGAGGCCACTGTAATGACCCCATTTATGTTTGGGATTCCCCTGTTAAAGGAAAATAACACTGGAAGCACTGATATAATGCTCAGGGGTGTGCTTGGTGGAGTTTTCCAATGGTGGAGGTGTTGTTGTCACAATGATGTCCGCATTGTTCTTACCAAACTCACAATGTATACACTCTTCCTACTGATCAAGTAAATCATCTGTGTTGATGAGATTGGATGTTTGTACATCATGAGATTTTACGACTACACGAGGTTCTGTATACTATCATTTCAGGTTGGGATGCACAATTTACTTCTTGTTTCTGGCCATGGCTATAGAGGTCACTGTGTACACAAGTGCTTCTCAGCACAACATACCACCGCCAGATGGATATCCAGTCATAGTGCACAATTCAGGTGTTGGAGGACATGCTTTGGGTATACGTCCTGAATTTTAAGGATTCATGGAAGAGACATATACACTTGATTGAGTTATCCCATAACGAAATAATTTAGGATAATATTTAGATGGAACCTTATAATTCCTTTCATGGTAGACCATGTTGATCACCCCTGTATTTACTATAGGATAGAGAGGCAGGTATGTTGGGACCTCATCTTGTATATAATACCACTGAGTAGGTTCAGTTGATTCGGAAGCAGATGGCTATTATGCAGTCTCATTTGAAATAATATGTCGATTGTCGTAGAAGACCTCTATAGTTTGAGGTTGGGGATCAATTTATCTTGCATGTTTCACTGAGTTTAGGGAATAAGAGGATTAGGACACATGGTATGATTTTTCTGAGATACGCCAGGTCGTTCGAGATTCTAGAGATAGTCATTCAGGTTGCCTATCTGTTGCAGTTACCTCAGAGGTACCTAGATATGTATGGTGTTCTCCATGATTCTCAGTTGTGACATTACTTTTTAGACATGTATCATTCTTTTCATCTCTAGAAGTTTGAGTTATCGGTTGATGTGTCCTTTTAGGATGATCCAATAAAAATTTTGGATCATAACACGAAGGTTCTCTATGACCGGTATATTTCTTTAGTACATGGGCTATGGCAACACGGTCAAGTTCAGTACGAGACCTGGGAGAGGGAGACCGATGTAAGATTGAAGTGGTTAGAGTTGTTCTTAGATATTTCTTCATCACCCTTGGAAGAGAAATTTAAGGTAAATTTCTTTAATGGGGGAAGTTTGTAAGAACTTGGTTCTTCCTTTGAGGTACAGATCTTTCCTTCTAAGTTTTTACTTAATTAAATAGAGGAAAATAGGATTACATGTCATGTAATATGAGTACATTCTAGGTACTACCTAGTACACACCATGGGGTGGCATGGACAGGACCTTTACAAAATATGCATAGACACGGTGTGTAATTTCGAGTACATTCCATGTAATTTTCTTTTTTTTTGAATAAAATGGGCAGTATCATCGTGTTCTATTAGATGGACAGAGGTCTCACACCATTATATGAACAACAACGTTGGATGGTACTTTTTCTCCCAAATCTTCATTTGAACTCCGATTCAATTTCTATCAGAGGCATATAAACCCAATCGGTAGGCTCTCGATTCCTCTTGAGCTATTATCCGTGATTTCTTATCTCAATTGTGTTATTGAAAAATGAAAAATTATGATTTTTTTTAGATCTACTCTATTTTAGGTTGAATTAAAAGTTGATGTTATACAAGGAGAGTCTTACAACTTCAAGGTAGGTGGTCTTGTGCCTTTCTAGAATTGTCTTGATGTTTATATATGTCGGAGTTCCACACACCCATTATTGGGGTGTCGCCTAATTTACATTTTACCCTTGTTGTTTCCTATTGTTGTTTATGTAATTTAATAAGTTTTTTAAAGTATGAATTTGGTTTTCTATATTGATTAAGGTCCACCATATGGGTGAATTTTCTTAAGAATCGCCATTTATGGCTGTTAGGGCGAGGTAGCCTATGAAGCATGCGTTGTTTCCCTTATTGGGGCATCATGTTTGAATTTATTTACTAATGGAATTGTAATTGTGACAAATTGTGATTGAATTGATTAAGGTTTTTGGATTAGTGATTTCCCCTTTTCCACATGTTATGAATATTCCTATTTAAGTATGTTTGTAATTTTTTTCTTTAACTATTAATCTTCCCACCCGAGTTAGGTTATGTTAAGGCCTTATAATGGTTTAGATTATGTAATAGGATTGTTATGAAAATTTTTTTTCCATGTGATTGATTTATGATTAAATACATGTGATATTTTAGTTGACATGTGTTTCTTGTTATATGATATGTGGCCACAAGGGTTAATATATTAAATCCAAGTAATAGTTTAATTTACATGTGGATGCATGTATACAATGATTAAGATGGTGTAATTAGAAATGGGTGAGCCATAGTCTCAGTTAAAAGACAAGGTTAGTCTCATGTTACTAATTGAACCTTATATACCTTGGGGGGACCATTGTCTCAGTTAAAAGACAACAGAAATGCTTAAGAGGTTACTTATGGATAGGCCATGAGCGATCCACGGATAGGGTGGTCAGGCTCATTGAGGATTATTTAATACGCTGAGCGAACCAAGCATTCATTGAGGGACACCCAGGACATGCTCTACTGAAAATTTATTAAATGATTATTATGTCATGCTTTTATGTTTACTTTTATACGGGGTTCGTTGGGCCTAGTTTGGACCTCGAGTCCTTTATATAATCCAATGGAATTTAATAATGTAATAAAATGACTAATTATGATTTTTCCAAGCCAATGCACAAGATTTGATTCATTCTTCACTTTTAGATGGTTACATCATCTTCTAAGACATTCATGGGGATTAATTTTGAGTACCTTTGGTTTTACTACATTAACTATTGTACAATACCTGTTATAGATTACAGGAACAAATCATGGGTGGTTTTCTACTGTGATCTTGTCGCACACCCTCTTTAGATCATTCCTTTAGCCACAAACAGATTATATGATTACAAGTGTTGATAAGGGAATGTTTTATTCTACTAGTACTTGATTTCCTGTTAGGATTGGAGAGCATGGAACCAATCTGAGGCTTGTGATGCTTCTAAGTCTCTTTTTTTCTTTTTGTATTGTGGGTACTTATATTTTGTATTATTGTAGTGTAACATGTTTTGGTTATTTTCCTAGAACATGTAACATGAAACATCATATTTGTATGCTATAACATCTTGTTATTTATATTATCAATTTTAAAATGTTTTCCTTTATTTTTTGGTATTACTACTTCTGCTATTGTTACATTATTCTATTCCAATGTGTTATACTCTACAAATGAGGCAATTGTTTCCCCACTATTCCACCTAGGCCTTCATTTCTAGTCGGCATCCACTAGAGTTTAGGGAAATGTGCTCCAGGCAATGTGGTCAATTGGGTATGGGGGACCTTTGGGTGGCATCCAAATTTGGGATGTTATAATGATATAATCCATTTATGCATAGATGGAGCAGTATTATAAATTTATTTTTGTTAGGCATTAAATGCCTTAGTAAGAACTATAAACATGTATATAATTGATAGGTTTGGTTAATTAAGGTTAAAACTAAATTATATATATAAATATAAATATATATCCATATATCACCTATTATCACTATTATTAACCAAAATCAGTGTCTATAAACACTCAATGGCGTTAGTCTAAAAGTGAATCCATTATAGTGTGTCTTTAGAGATGTTACTAGATGAAATTTCATCAGTGGTAACCATAGTGAATCCATTTCTAGGCTTCTCAAAGACCTTGTGGGATTAAATAAGATTACTTTTACAAGCAATTTAATTTATCATGCTACTTGGAAGTAACCTAAATGAGTATTTACTTGTAAAGGAATGATCAATGTTAATGGAAAGGGGTAATTTTTGTTGAACAAAATACCTTGTGAATATAAGTTACCTCTAAATGGGAAAAATTAATATATTTAATGTCCCCATGAAACCATGGAGTATAGTTCTCTTAGATTGTTAGTACTCGTGATATAGGGTTCCGTTTTTTATAATTTAGGCATTTGTTGCATTAAAGGAAAAATTTTATTTTAATTTTCTCATTCATTGGGAATGAAACTCTTGTTTGATGTCAAGTGAGAAATCCTAGGTGGTTTGCACTAGGAGGGTTAATATGTGGACAGATGCTAATTGTCTTGAAATTTCACATGTGTTTTAGGTGGTGCGATACAAATCTCAGTAGCATGGGGATTCTCTTTCTTAATATAGGAATCAAGTTTTCTCTAGAATAAAGGAAATAGACCTTTGGGTGTGACAGTTTTGAATACATGTGATTTTGGGATCGATGGTCGTGACTCCTACATAAATACCTATGTTAAAAAATTGATGATGTCATTATGCATTGTTGGTAATCCTTAATTCATGAGAATTCATATAGATTTTATGGATGGGTTAGAAAAATCCATGTGATTTACTAACAATTAAAGATATTTTTAGTTTTTTCGATGACCCATTTGGAGTTTTTGTTGTAGTTCATTGAAAGTTTTCATTTCATGACCACCCTTGATGATTAAATCCATTTTTATTGAATAAATATCTCATGGATTGGTGGGTCAGTGTTAAATTCTAATGGGTTTATCTCTTTGGTAGAATATGGGATCGATAATGGATTGGAGTACCATTATGCATGATGGGAGGAAAATAAGGATGCTCTTATGGAAGATAACATCAATCTGGTCATGTGTCAAATGTTATCTCCTATAGAAGGGTCCTTTTTTGTGTAAGAGTTGCCACTTGAAATTTATGTTAGCTCTATGGATAAATTTGAAGGGGACCTGAGACAACTTGGTTCCATGATTAATGTTCAATGTTTGATTTCAATATAGAACTGGATGGAGATCATGTGTAGACTTTATAATCAGGATAAAAATTAGGTAAAGATAAAGAGGATTTGGACCATCGGTGTGTTGATGCATGATTGAGAGCCTTGTGGTTATTGCAATCAAGTGTATAACTAATCGGGAAAAAATTTATGAATTCAATTCAAACCTTCTGGTAAAGGGGATATCTCATGGTTTACTTGGATCCCTTGTGGATGTTATCTTATGGGGATAAGTTGTAATTGTAATGATATTTTCCTTCCCATGATATGTCTCAATTACTCCTTGTGTATTTTTACCTTAGATAGTGTTATCCTTCATTATGAATGGTTTTGAAACACGTGAGGTTAATTGTTTCTTAGGGATATTATGGAATCTGGTTCTAATAATATATGGACATTTCATTTATTTTTCTTCAAAATCACTCATGTTTATTCCTTCTATGGGTGTATCCATGTGGTAAGTGTTCGACACCATTTAAGTTGGTTGTTATTACTCAGTATCCTTTTGCCTTTTTCCTAATGGTTAGAGCTCGATCTCGAGGTAATTTATGATCATCCATGTGGGAGTGTTTTGCATGTTTGGGATCCATCCAATTCTTTCGATCTATTTTATGTTCAAAATTTATAGACCTTGGGGGTATAATCAGTTGGATATAATGATGTAAATTCTTGATGGACTATGAACCTGGAGGTTCAACTGGATTATTCAATGGGATCATTAAGGGTTGAGGCTATGTGTTGAGAAAACTAGGTTACTAATGAAATACATTCCCATTGTAGAAATCCATTTTATTTTTATTCTTTTCTTTTGGATAGTTGGGTCATTGATGGATCTTTAGAGCATTGTTCTTTTTTGGAATCTTTGTGGTGTTTTTAATGTGTCATTATTTAAGGTTTAAATATATTCTCTTTGTTATTTCATTGTTTCATTTCATCCAAGTCTTTTCTTGAGTTAAAGCACTACTAGAATTCTCAGTATATGAGATGGGATCCCATGACAAATAATCTCTATCGATGGGGTCCCATCGCAAATAGCCCGTCATGGAAAACACCGTCGCAAAATATATTATTTAATACGTGCCCATCACAAATAATATTTTTTTGCGACGGGCAGCTTCACCGTCATAAATAATTCTCTGATTATATTCTTTATATATATATACTTATTTTTGATAGGCACGTAATCCCGTCACAAATACATTTAAAAAATTTTAATTAGAATATTTGTTACGGGCCCGTCGCAAATACTCTTTACGATGGGTATTTATTTCCATCACAAATACTTTTAAAAAAAATTATTTAGACTATTTGTGATGGGCCCTTCACAAATAATTTTTATGATGGGTCCCTAATCCCATCACAAAAACCTTTTTTTAAAAAATTAGACTATTTGCGATGGGAACCTGTCGTAACAGATCCCGTCGTAAATAATAAATAAATTAAAAAAAATTAATAAAATTATGACTATTGAATAATTAATTTTAATAGTTCTAAAATAATTAAAATAAAAATATATTAAAATTCTCAATATTCACAAAATAATATTAAAAAATCATAAATTATTATTATATTTATTATTATTATTATTAAAATAAACAAATATTAAAAAATATAATACTGAAAAAATATATTTAATAAAATTATGATTAATGAAATAGTAATATTAACATTATTAAAATAATAAAAAAATTCAAAATATTAAAATTCAAAATATTCACAAAAACAAATCATAAAATATTATAAATTAAATTATTTAATAATCACACTAATATAAAAGATAGAAACTCTAAATAGTTCATATTATAACAAATTTAAATTCAAATGTTTTGGACATAAAAAAATCACTAGGGAGTCGTCTTCTGGGGGAGGTGGAGGAGCTGAACGAGCTGTTGGAGGAAACTCAATCCTTAAACTACGAGTAAGAGAGCCCATGTACACCATTTGCTCATGATGTTGTTGCTGCAATTGATGCATCTCCATCTCGTGGTGCTGCTGCTACTACTTCCATCGATGCATATCCTCCTCGTGCTGCTGCTACTGCTGTAGCAGCTGACGTATCTCTTCTTGCTGCTTCTACAAACACTCTATAAGGTCATTTTGAGCTCAGAACTGCTCCTCACACTGTGAGCCAGAAGATAATGCCTCTCCACGATCTTATCTCGAGCTGGATTCCTACATCGCAGTAGTACCATAACAAGTACCATGAGTCACATGAGAGCTGCTCCCAAATACATGGCCCTTCTCAATGCCATACTGAGTCGCCTGCATCCATGCTGCCTCACCGAAATGGTGGGCACTAGTTTGATCAATCACCCTATCCTGACCCTCAGCCTGTGTCTGAGAAGTCGTAGCCTTATATGACTCCTTCAATAAAAATTTGAAATTAAAATTGTGAAAATATCATATTCAGTTAATTTCCAAACTAAAAATAATAATACTAACCACAATCTTACTCTGGAGATCACCTCTAATCTCTCCAGTGGCTGGATCACTGTACATCCTTCGATAAACATCGTACTCTATAATATTGGGATTCTCTACTGCCTATATGAATATAAAACAAACTGTTTATATTTGATGTCAAATAAAATATTTAGAAATATACTTACCCGATTCTCTCTATGTGTACTGAATATATGACTACCATCTTGATGTGTCACCTCCTGTCTCCCCCGTTTCTACTGACCCAATTAAGACCTCATATGAAATTCACCCTCCAACCAGTGTGAACATAATCCATCGCAAACATGAGATGAAATGTACCCTGGTCGGTGGTCTCTACATCACTCATCAAATGTTTTCACTCCTTCTTTATTAATGGTCCTCTTTCTCAAATTTTGCAAAAACTGACACAAACGCTCACGCATAGCCACCTCCAATGCTGCATGGATATCATCATGCATGCTATCATCGATGGGATACCATTAACCATGAAAATAATTTATAATGTCAAGTTATTAATAAAATAAATTTCAAATTAAATATTATTTATTTACGTACTAGCTAATGATTTTACATTTTGAGTTGTATATCAATGAGAATCTGTTCAAATATTGTCCATGGCTAAGAAAAATAATTGTGCAAGATAGAACACCCCTATCCAATAGCTACATGTGAAAAACTGTGAAAAAAGAATAAATAATCATACAGTTAGTATATTTATAAATAAATTAATGAAATATAACTAAAATATAATGGTTACCATACCTCCGTCTGCATGGATCAAAGCCAAGAGGTGGACATCACTCGGGGATATGGTCAAGAATAATCAGTCGTGCAAGACTGTTCCCCCTCCGCGTACCTCCTTATCCACCAGTAGGCTGAGGGTCAGATGATCCCACATCCCCCTCATCCAAAGGTAGCTCAGCATCCTCTAACTAACGTAATAGATCAAAGTCCATCTGAAACAAAAAATTATTGTTGATAGGAGATAGTTGAAAATGACTATTATATATATATATATATTAGTTATGTTCATAACCAGTATTTAACTATGCCAATGTTCAAATTCATCATCATATTCAAATCTAATGATGTCAATGTCTTCATATTCCTCATCAGCATCATCAATATCCATTTAAGTTTCACATTCATCATCCCTTGTCATTTCAATTTCATTTGTAACATCGTTAACATCTCCATCACCATAGACCCTTAATTTTGGGATTTCCTCATAGATATTCAAGTTTCTTTGTGAAAAAGATGGATTTTGAGTAGTCTCTTTAAAAATTTCAATTTCTTCCACTTCATCAGAACCACATTCAGTTTGAGTAAATTTATTTTCCAGTGATTTCATTTTTATTATGCTCCACCAATCTCCTAGGTCTCTTGATGTAGCATAGTACATTGCGTAATAAGTTTGATGTCCCTATTGAGCTAGTAAAAATAGTTCATTTACTACAAGAAGACTATTACATTTAACATCAATGATTCCATGAGTCGAATGAACACTCAAGCCTCTCTCAGTATCAAACCACCGACATTTAAACATCGTTATGTAATTTGGCCCAAGATATCATAGCTTAACAACTTCATCCATAATTCCATAAAAGTATACTTTAGTTTCTCTATGATGTGATCCCCTCAAACAAACCCCATTGTTCATTGTTTTTTTATTCCCCATATGCACATGTATGAAATCAAAAACCATTCACCACATATGCCTTACAAGATTTAACCATTTTGGATGGTGGATTACTCAATATACAAAGTCGCTTATCAATTTTATCAGCATTATGAGCCACCTGAAAATTTGAAAAAAAATATCAATATAATAAATAGTAAACTTAATTGATATTAAACCATCAATAATTTATGTTACCAGCTTTTGATACCATTGAGAAAAAAAATTTGTTTGCATTGTTCAAGAGAAACTGCTGTAATTTTTGGAACTTTTTTCTTGATATGATTATCATATAACCTAAAAATAAAAAAAGTTTACATACAGTAACATAATTTATAGATTAAGTGATAGAATAACTCATAGTACAAATGCTATTATTTCTTCACAGTTGAGCTTAACATATGTATGAGCTCTTTGATGTTCATCATCTGAAGGCCATCGTTCTTGAACTCCAATGAGGCCAAGATTTGGATCATTAAAAACTGATAAATGATTGTCCATTTCATTATTAACATTGCCCTCATTCCATCCCATGAGGTTTTTTAGGGATATTCATATTCAAAATAGTGAGAGCAGAAAAAAGAAATTTCCTCTTGCTAATAAGCTTCAACAATTAAGCCTTCAACTAATGCATTGTCACATACTTTTTTTTCAATTTCATTATGCATCCCTTGAATGGGTACATACATTCAAATTTTACTGGACCTACATATTTAGCTTCATATGGAAAATGTAATATCAGATATTCCATTGAATCAAAGAAAGCAGGTGGATTGATTTTTTCTAGTTTACATATAATTATAGTGACATCTTCTTCCAGTTTTCTTAGCACATCGTAGGCAGTTTTCACTACACAAATGTCTCGACAAAAATATGATATGTCTGTTATCAAATCCCAAATCACATAATTTAACAAACCTCTAAATCCAATCACATTTTTCTTTCCATTATAACATGACAATCATGACTTTTTAATCTGGTAATATGACCATTCTTAACACATCTTCCCAAATTGGATGCATAGCCATCTGGAAGTCTCAAATCTACAATACACTGACAAAATAATAAATTACTCTCTTTGTACAGTGTATAAGGTTCTTTTGGATTCATTAACCTCTACGATCTGACATTTTCAAATAGTTCACGTTCTGGTTGCCTATAAATTGGGGCAACATCTAATCGTGCTTTTACAATATATTTGATCTTACATGGTGTATCCAAAACTGTATGAAACAAATTATCAAAATAGTTCTTCTCAATTTTCATGACATCCAATATGTGGGGGACCAATAAATCATACCAATATGGTAGATCCCAAAAAATGCTTCGTTTTATACAATTAGGTTCTTTCCCAAATCCATATATTTTCTTTTGGTATACTGTTAGCCCAAATGTGATGGGTGGTAATGAAAATACAACTGCTTTTTACTCTATACCTGATATCATTTTTGGAGGTTCATCCCTTCCAATTGTTCCTTTTCTGAAATGATATTTTTTTACTTAGAAAAGGATGATCGGTTGGAAGAAATCTGCGATGACAGTCAAAATAGCCGGGTTTTCTTCCATTGACAAATATAAAACCATTTTTTTTCTTTCATACAGTAAGGACATGATTTTCAGACCATGTGTAATCCATCCAGATAACATGCCATATGACAGAAAGTCACTAATCATCTACATCAATGCAGAATTTAATGTGAAATTTTGTTTCGCATCAACATCATATGTACTAACACCATTACTCCATAATACATTTAACTCATCAATCAATGGTTCCAAATAAACATCAATATTATTTTTCGGATGTCTTTGGATTAATAAGGTCAAAAAGATATAGGTCACTTTCATCAACATCCATGGAGGTAGATTGAATGGAGTTATAAAGACAGGCCAACATGAATACTGACTACTATAAGAACCAAACGGATAGAAGCTATTAGTAGAAAGACCCAATCACATGTTTTGGTCTTCTAAAGAAAAAACGGATGCAGACGATCAAAATGTTTCCAGAAATCACCATTAGAGGGATGATTCAAGTTTTTACCAGTTGAAATATTGGTTTTGTTCCATGTCATCAAATGTTGTAGCCTAGGTGTAAGGGGGAAATATCTCTACTGTTTTACAGGAAGCGATCCAGACTTCCCTGGTTGAGCTTCTTTATACCTCGATTGTCCACATGTCGGACAACTATCCAGCAACTCATTTTCACCAGAATATAAGATGAAATCATTTACACATGCATGAATCATCCAATAACTATGGCCTAGATTATGAACCAACCTCTTGCTCTCATAGTAATTTCCAGGTAACACATTTCCTTCCGGTAACAGTTTTTAACCAAAGAAAATATCTGATCAAAACAGTTTTTTGACAATACATTTTCTGATTTAATAGCCATAAATTTTTCAACAACTTATAATTTTCTTATCTTGCAACCAGGATATAATTCATTCTCAACAGACCTCAAAAACTTATAAAATTCAGATGGATCCAACTCAGGAGTTAAATCAATATCATAGTCAGTGCCAATTTGTCGAACAGATGGACCTGCAACATCATGTACTAAATTTTGGAACTGTGATGAATCTGGAATCAAGTTATTAGTATCTTCTCTGGAACTGCGTTCACCATGTTGATACCAAAAAACATAATCTGTTTGAAAACCAAACCATAAGATATGTCCCCCAACCTTGTCAATTGTGTCATACGTTCTCAGAGAACATTTTTTACAATGACACTTAATTGTGCCTTTTGAATAATATTCTAGTTTTGATGATTCAAATGCTAATAAATCTTCAACACCATCAATATATACAGGATTTAAACAAGAACCATTTATATTTCTGCACTAATTTATCAAAGCGCGATCATCTAATAATGACTTATTTCGACTTCTGTATTCCATATTTTTCTACAAAATATAAAAACATCACTATTTTTGAATAATTTAAAATTATAAAAACACCATCTGAAAAAAGAAGATAAATAATTACTACTATTTCTCAATAATTTCCATTAAATAAAGGTGACACAATTTCTAGTGGATTGATAGCTACTCTTTTGTCTGAAGGCTCATTTACTTTCATCTTTCTCACACAAAAATCACAATGAAGAATCTGGTTAGAGGTACGCATATTCATTCAAATATGCATGAGAATGAATATAAGTATCTCCAACCAGATTCTTCATTGTGATTTCAGTGTGAGAAAGATGCCTGTAAATGAGTTTTCGGACAAAAGATCCCCCATTTCGTCGATGAATCATCTTCTTCCAACTGTCACCATCTGAAAACATTATAAAAAATATGATCCTACGAATTCATATCAAATCTCTTGTATACGAGATTGAATATTCCTATATAGAAGCACATTTTTCCTATTATTTTGAGTCGGTGAAAGTTGAAAGGAGAAAAGTCATCGAGTAAAAATAGTTCCATCAATCCACTGGAAATTGTTCAAGGTTCTTAGAATTTATTAAAATTTATTATGATTTTTTAACTGTTCCTAACTAATTAATACTAATTATTAATATTTATTACTAATTATTACTAATTTATCGATACTTAGAAATACATAGAAAAATGAAAACTACTTTTATAATGAAAGGAAATTTGGTAATCACCATTGCGGAGATGATTACAAAGTTTCCCTTCATTATCCAAGCAGTTTTCATTTACTAATTATAATTATATCTAATTATTACTAATAAAAAAATTATTTTATCGATATTTATGAGAAAACAATATTAATATTATAAAAATAATAAAATTTTTATAGAGTATTAAAATTATCAATATTCGCAACAGGATTTTCTCTATTCTAAACATGTTCAAATCTCAAAGGGTCGCCAATTGTCAGGTCATTCATAATAAAATGTTTGTGTCATCCATGTCCAATGTAAACCCTATAATTTTCCTTGTATAGTTGATCACCTTGCAAGTAGTGTTGCAATAGGACGAGCAATGTAATGTCTTTTTCATCTCTAAGAATCGTCTTTCTCCCTTTACATAGATCATTCATCCTTAAAAATTTGAGGGGACATCAGTGTCTTTCAATTAAATTTTCACAAAATAATGGTTTATGTAAATGGTCATGTGAGATAATTCTTATAGATAAGAAGGGCATGACTTGGGTTGTCCTATTGCAACGCCACGTGCAAGGTGATCAACCAAGCAAGGACAATTATATCTAAATATATATAATTATTATTAATTATGACTAATTATGACTAATTATTACTAATTATTACTAATTATTACTAATTATGACTAATTATGACTAATTATTACTAATTATTACTAATTATTACTAATTATTACTAATTATTACTAATTATTACTAAGTATTACTAATTATTACTAATTATATGTAATTATATCTCATTATTACTAATTATATCTAATTATAACTAATTATTGCTAATTATATCTAATTATTAGTAATTATTACTAATTTTTACAAATTATTACAAATTATTCCTAATTATATCTAATTATATCAAATTATTACTAATTATTACTAATTATATCTAATTATATCTAATTATGTCTAATTTTATATAATTATTACTAATTATTACTAATTATTACTAATTATTACTAATTATTACTAATTATATCTAATTATATCTAATTATATCTAATTATTACAAATTATTTCTAATTATTACTACTTATTAGTTTTTATTAGTAATTATTAGTATTTATAAGTAATTATTACAAATTATTGTTAATTATTTCTAATTATTCCTAGTTATTCCTAATTATTGCTAATTATTCATAATTATTGCTAATTATAACTAAATAATGCTAAATATTACTAATTATTAGTATTTATTCATAATTATTTGTATTTATTCCTAATTATTACTAATTATTCTTATTTATAACAAATTATTACTATTTATTACAAACTTTTACTATTTATTTCTAACTATTACTATTTATTACTAATTATTACTGTTTATTAATATTTATTAATATTTATTACTAATTATTACGCATTATAACAATTTATTACTAATTATTAATATTTATTCTGATTTATTACTAATTATTCCTAATTATTTCTAATTATTGCTAATTATTCCTAATTTCTGATAATTATTGTTATTTATTTCTAATTATTGCTAATTAGTCCTAATTGGTCCTATTAATTCTTAATTAATGCAAATTATTACAATTTATTCCTATTTATTGCCAATTATTGCTAATTATTGCTAATTATTGCTAATTATTCTGAATTATTGCTAATTATTCCTAATTATTGCTAATTGTAACCAATTGTTGCTAAATACTACTAATTATTGCTAAATATTACTAATTATTAGAATTTATTCCTAATTATTAGTAATTATTCATATTTATTACTAATTTTTTCTAATTATTAATAATTATTTCTAATTATTACTAATTATTCCTATTTATTAATATTTATTGCTATTTTGTACTAATTATTGCTATTTATTACTAATTATTACTAATTATTTCTAATTATTTCTAATTATTCCTAATTATTATTAATTATTGATATTTATTTCAAATTATTGGTATTTATTTCTAATTATTGATAACTATTTCGAATTATTTCTATTTATTTCTAATTATTGCTAATTATTAATTTTTATTCCTAATTATTGCTAATTATTTCTAATTATTGCTAATTATTCCTGATTATTGCTATTCACTGCTAATTATTAGTATTTATTTCTTATTATTAGTATTTATTAGTTGTTGTTACTAATAATTAGTTTTTATTACTAATTAGTACAATTTATTACTAATTATAATTAATTATTGCTAATTATTGCTAATTATTACTAATTATTTCTAATTATTACTAATTTTTGACGATTATTCCTAATTATTGCTAATTATTCCTTGTTATTGCTAATTATTACTAATTATTAGTAAGTGTTACTAATTATAAGTATTTATTCCAAATATTTCGTAATTAGTCCTAATTGTTACTAATTATTCCTAATTATTACTAATTATTCCTATTTATTAATAGTTATTTCTTTTTATTACTAACTATTGCTATTTATTTCTAATTATTTCTATTTATTTCTATTTATTTCTAATTATTTCTAATTATTCATAATTACTGCTAATTATTGCTATTTATATCTATTTATTGCTAATTATTTCTAATTATTTTTAATTATTGCTAATTATTGCTAATTATCAGTATTTATTAGTATTTATTAGTAATTATTATTTTTTGTTACTAATTAATATAATTTATTAATAATTATTACAATTTATTACTAACTATTACAATTTATCAATAATTATTATTAATTATTCCTAATTATTATTAATTATTCCTAATTATTACTAATTATTCCTAATTATTCCTAATTATTCCTAATTATTACTAATTATTCCTATTTATTACTAATTATTCCTATATTATACTATTTATTTCTATTTATTACTAATTATTGCTAATTATTGCTAATTATTCCTAATTATTACTAATTAATACTAATTATTGCTAATTATTGATATTTGTTTATAATTATTGCTAATTATGTGTAAATTACTGCTAATTATTTCTAATTATTTGTAATTACTGCTAATTCTTCCAAATTATTTGTATTTATTGCTAATTATTAGTATTTATTAGTAAATATTAGTAATTATTAGTATTTATTACTAATTATTACAATTTATTACTAATTATTACAATTTATTTCTAATTATTATTAAATTTTGCTATTTATTACTATTTATTAATAATTATTTCTAATTATTACTAATTATTGCTTATTATTCCTAACTATTGCTAATTATTCCTCATTATTACTAATTATTACTAATTATTAATATTTTTTCCTAATTATTCCTAATTATTACTAATTATTCCGAATTATTACTAATTATTCATATTTATTACTATTTATTGATATTTATTACCAATTATTATTAATTATTACAAATTAATTATATACACTACTAATTATTGTTAAAAATTAATAATTACTAATAATTATTAAAAATTAATACTAAAAAATTCAATTTTTTAGTACAAATAAATACAAATGACAAAACTATATAAATTTATTTTAATTACAACTAATCAACAATAAAATACTAAACATAAAAAATGAAATAAATAATAAAATAAAAAAACATAAATACCTTTAAGACTGATTTTTTATTGATGCAGACGGCTTCACAACTTCTTCGTGAACAAAAAAATTAACTGAGAAAAATCTTCTCTCTAAAATCAGAGTTTAGAGAGGAACAGGATCTAAAATTTGAGAGGAATTAGAGGAAAAACAGACGGGGGTATATATAGGTTAGATTATTTGCAACGGGAGTATTTGCGACGGGATACCCGTCGCAAATAGTATCTTTTGTGACGGGACCCATTGCAAAAACATACGCCCGCATTAATTACTGTCGGCAGTTAAAAAGTTTTTTGCGACGGGACCCGTTGCAAATATTCCCTGCTGACACACCTTTTGTGGCAAGACGACATCTCTTCGCAAAAGGCTATAAACTGCCGCCGGTTATTTGCGACGGGCCCCGTCGCAAAAGTTTTCATGACGCATAAAACTATAAACCGCCGCCAATTATTTGTGACGGCTCCCGTCGCAAATACATAACTATTTGCGACGGTGGGATCCCATTGTCGTAAATAACCTTCACGCGGGTTAGTGCGCTATTTGTGCCAAACTATTTGCGATGGGAGACGAAATCCCATCGCAAATAGTGGGTTAGTTGTGACAGTTCGTTACCCCCATCGTAAATAACCACTTGGATTGACCTTTTGCGACGAGATTTATTCCTGTAGCAAAAGGCCCATCACAAAATTCCCTTTTTCCTATAGTGAAGAGATGTGATTTGGTGGATGTTTTCCTTGTGTTCCATAATTTTTCTAAATTGTTAAATGGTGGGGATACCGGTACAAGGTCTCCAAATGTTTTCTGTTGTTTAGACCAGTTATCATTATAGGAAGATGGTTGAGGTGTTGAGAATGACCATTGGAGAATCTTTTTGGGGATGAGAATTCATTGGAGCGGGGTCATTATAACATCTTCATTTTTAAGAAGATCTAAAAACCCGTTTTGGTTTTATTTTATAAGTCAGTTTGGTTAAATTTTTTTAAAAATAAACTAATATTCTACCCTTTCATAGGAAATGGGGTCTATATAAGGGTAAGGTTACTTTTTAAACATTGAGAAAAGGGTAAGTGTTTCCATTGGTTTCAAAAGGTAACTATATTATTTACATATTTATTTAAGGGTAACAATTCAATACATAAGGGAATGTTTCTTCTTCTGGTGCTTTGTAAAGGTAATATGCATGTTTTGAAAGGGTAGATAGCTCTTTTATCACTATATAAGGGTTGTCCTGAAATACTACATCTCGTGTAAGGGAGAACATGTGTAATTTTAGTATAGAATTAAAATTATATATGTTTCGTAATGGTAAATACAAGCTTACATAATGGTAGCCTTGGGTTTTCAAATAATGTGTAAGGGTACTTAAAGTATGTTTCATAAGGGTAAAGGAGTAATGTGTAAAGGTAACTTGAGAACTACATAAGGGTAGATTTGTAACCTATTTTGATGATTTTAAAAGCATTAAATTATAAAATTGATTCTTTTGACTCATTTAGATTTAAAACTCCTTTTATGAATTATTTTAAAACATCCACATTCAAGATTTACATAAAGGCAGATTAAATTGTGCATCTAATTTAACGGTTCTTCCATTGTTGTAAACAAAAACATGGTTTTTATATTATTAAAATAGTTAAACCATTGTGGCCTTAATTTTTTTTAGGTTTCTTCTTGTGTACGAGTATCCAAATATCCTTTACAAGATATCTACAAAGTCCACTTTAGGAGATCTGATTTCTTCTTTCATTTTCTAGGCACTACTAAACCACTCTATCCTTTGTTTTTTAGAGTAGCGTTCTTTAAAGAATAAATTTCAGGCATTCTTTTATATTTTTTTTCTAATCTTTTTATTCCCATGATTCTACATTTATGGATAAAGTATTCTAAAATGATAATAATTTTTAAATGATCAATGAATGATTAGAAACTATTCTCCTATTCTTGTGAGGTTTGTTCTATGGAGATGAATAATAATCTTATGTGAAATTGGCTCCCATGATTTCTGGAAATAGGTCACAGTTCTTATTATTTGTTAAATCACCCAAAATTATCATAATGATAAGGAATAATTATTAGGAATTTATCTAGGGTAATTATAGGGATATTTTTCAAGAACAGTAAAGAATAATTATTTTATATTTTTTTAATTAACTATGAGAGAGAAAGTAATTATCACAGGGTATATTTATTGATTATTGGAAGTAATTTTTTTTATTTTTTCCTACAAATCCATAGAGATCTATTATAACCAACTATTATCAAACATTATTCCGGTTATGATTCCTTGAAAAAAATTGATGTTTACATCAATGAACATGAGGTAGGTAGAATGTGTACTATACCATTTAGTATTTATGCATAACTATTTTCATATGGTATGAGATTATCTCCATTGAGTGGACGACCCAATTTCTCATAATGAGTTTTGATAATAATTATAATATTTTATAATTAATTAATGATGCTTGATTCTTAATTAATTAAATGAACCATGGCAAATAACCTGGAAAGAAGCCAATGGGCATTTTGGAAATTGTGCGTTGGCTTATTTCCTTGCTACCGATGGCCAATGCTTGACTTGTTATGTAGCATGTGAACCTATGTTTAATGATTGATCACATGGTCTGTGTGTGTGTGTGGCTAGAGGATCCCATATTTTTTGTTTTTAAAACTTGGTGTGTGTTGTTATGAAACTTGAGACCTAGATCCCATAAGACCATGTTTGATGTTTTATCACATGTGTAACTTCTCTAAATCTTGATGATACACCATGATCTATTTATATGTATACCCATGTTTCTTGATGGTATACCCATGTTGGTATAGATTTTTTACCATTATTGATAGTGATAGCATTAATATTTAATGGTGTAGTATGGAGACCCATTGTGTGATATGGTATTCATATGTATGTGAACCATATTTGTGTGTTATGACACTAGATATGTGTGAATGATATGATTCCATAATTTCGCTATGATATGTCTAGTATATGATGTTTTTTTCATACATGGTACCTAAGAGATAGGTAGACCCATAATGGATCGGTATCTCTTGAGGGGGGATGTTTATATGCTACATGTGATGTGATGATTAGACCAATATAGGGAATGATGCATAATGGGCTTGTGTGGCCGGACATGGGCGCATGATGATCATTTGTTATTGGACCCAAAAAGAGACTTTGGATCTCGATGGTCTGTGTGACGTAACCTATTGGACACCGGGGATAGAATGGTGTATGTGTCCTAACTATAAAGATGGTGATAGGGTATTGTGGTCAATGTGGCCTGAACTAGTAACCTCGGGCCCATACAACTGTTGATAACCCTCATGGTCAGATCCCTTTTTGTGACATTCTCTTGCTTACACTGACAATAGTTTTATATATTCTTCCAGCATAGAAGCAAAGAAGGTATGGTCAAGATTTCATGGAATCATGATAAGTGTGTGAATTCTCAATACATGGCTATTTACTACATGTGCGTACTTGGTGATATTATGCTATATTGTGAAGTTATATATTTCTTATTTACTTCATATTGAGCTTATCACATGAATGTACACTACATTTTACTAGTTAGGAATTAGACTTTTTTCTAGTGTCTTACTGAGTTTTACTCACACCCTACTCAAGAAACCATGACACATGAGTACCTGAGCACCCCCAATTATTATAGGTATAGGTCAGGTTGAGGCCCAAGTAATATCATATAGCGGGATATCACACAATGAGTCTAGATAATTGTATGAAATGTAGATTGTATTTGAAGTAGATCCTATAGTACACTGTTCTTTTTCTTTTTTTATTATGTGGTCCGCCTAGTGGGAAATTAGTGCCTTATTCTCATTTTTGAGTTTTTTGTTTCTAAATAAATTCATAGGGATGGTTCATTATTGGATTCCACTTACTCTAATTGTATATTTTTTACATGTTGGGTTATTTATTATTATTGTGTACAATGATTTTTGGTATAGTCTCCTCATTGTTCCATTTGATAAACTTTTTTCAAGAATATATTGATATAACAATTTTGTTTATTTATTTTTCATTTTGATTCTCAAAAAACCCATATTTATGTCACTAATGAAGTTGATTTAAATTTAATTTCAAGAAGATATTAATCTTTTGAATATCTATTTTTATTTTGGATGTTTACACAAGTCGTTAATCCATGGGAAATATTTGATTAAGTATTCTTGATGTGTTTGGAAGTATTATAGAAACATGTTTCATACCCTATATTTTTATGTGTAACATATGTTTTGGGAACTGTATGGTTGGACTAAAATTTATGGATCATATACCATATGTTGTTTGAAATTTATGGATCAAAAAACCATCATTTGGAAGAAAAACTAGGTTTTAGGAATAAACCTATGGTTTATCAACATTAATTTTGTAAACAACCATATATTGTCAATGAAACTTTTAGGACATTTCATTATGTGAATGAACCCTATGTTTGACTAGGAAATTAAGGAGTTTAAAATAAAAGATATTATATTACTTTTCTGTTATAGCCTCTCTATGTGAAAATATTTATATAATATGATTTTATGATTGATTCAAAGGATCATACTCAATAGATTAAATAATTGTTATTTATAAGGGAAGTTGTGACCTCATTGAAATATTTAATTTCAAATATTTTCAATTTATTATATTGTATTTTTAAATCTGGTTTGACTTAGAGTTGTTTGATCGTCAATATAAATACTGAGATAGTCATTTTTAAAAAATATACATATCTACAAATATAAATGTAAATTAAAAATATTTTTTCTTGTAAAATCATAGTGTATCATTTACTTCAAATCTAAACCTTGGAGACATACATGTTTTTATCAATCTGATTTACTCGATCTTGTTATTGTCACTACTACTATATCTTATTGTGACATATTCTTCTGCAGGTTCAATATATCATTTTTCAGAGTTACACTTTGGAGATATATATATATTTTTTGTATGTATTTTGTTTTATCTATAATTTTTTAAATAAATAATTTTGAACTATTGAATATTGTTTTACTAATAATGTACATTATTAAAGGTCAAATACATCTGAAGGTTGCTAGCGCAATAGTGAATGGAACATATTTTTTTCAATCAAATCAATATCTATTGATTTATTAGAGTATTGGATGCTTGGACATAGTCATGATGGAGAAGGAGAATCCTATTCTTGGTCTAATTTGTGGATTTTTGGTTCCTTGAAAAATAACCATAATGCCCAATGAAAGCCTTATTATAAAGGTATAACTACATGTACTTAGTTGTAGAAGTCCATGGTAAAAGGAATTCTAAATGAAAATAACCAAACTCATTGAGAGAGCACTGGTGGAGTGGATTATGGGATCTTTGTGCCATTAACCACTGTATGTCTCTATGTTCTTTTCTTTATTATTTTTTCTACTTACTCATCTTTGAAGATATAACGAAAGAAACACTACATTTCAAGAGGGATATATTGAAAATATTGAATGTTTTTAGGGAATCACAATTCTCCACCCCCTCTTGTGTATTCATCATAGTCATTCTTATCTCTTGGAACTAGAAAGTGGAATCAAAGGTAGGGATCTATTAATACACTTCCTATTTTGAATGTATTCAAAAAATAGTCTATTTTTATTCGATATCAACATGTAATATCAGAGTTTGTACACTTTTACTAAACTCATTTTTGTAAATTGTTGATTATTCTATTTGATTATAACAAGTGCATCAAAATAATTTGACTCTCCTACAATTTTGATGGTATGTTTTGGATCTAAAAATCCAAATTTAATGATTCAGATGAAAACAAATTTTGAAATGGATGATCTTACACAAGGTATGTTGATGATCCATACTCCATATTTAATAGGGATAGTTATGGATACTTGAAATAATACATGGTTAGTAATTTGAAAAATATTGAAATAAGAGTTCATTTAATGGTTATCAATCCTTATGATGTTTCTGTGGATGGTCTAGGGATATGGGATGATAACCAAAACAAATAATATGAGCACAATTCAAAACCAATGATTGAAATAGACTATGGTTTAGAGACTGATGTGTTTGATCTAGTTTCTCAATGTAAAACTGTATACGAAATGTGGAAGATTATTTATGTTACCTGTGAAGTAACTGAAAATATCAGACATCTGAGACAAAATACCAAAAATTTATAATTTGATACATTCAGAATATATGAAGATGAAAATATCACTCATATGAAAGTGAGATTTCCATAATTTTCCATAATATTAGTGCTTTCAGAGATCTAATTAAATAATCAGATCAAGAGTTAAATGTTATCAATCCTAAACTCTATGTTTAATGGAGTATTTTCTATAATACATTTATCTACACCCGTTAAATAATTAAAAATGAAATAACTAATTAGAAATTTGATGATACATGAAGTATACATGCAAGATAAAGCTAAAAGTAATTTCAAACATGAATAATATTCTCTAAAAACTATTATTCATGAATCATTTGATTCGAGTCATCCATATTTAGATGAATATCTTCATAATCATGTCAAAAGTTTCGAAAAATTGTCTACAAAAATAAATATAAGAATTAAAAATATTAGAGGCTGTGAATAAAAATAGAAATTCCATACAATCTTTATCTATCCTTTACTTAAATCTGAACATAAATCCTATTATAAAAGAAAAGAAATGGAAATTATAAAGGCTATAGGGATTTATTCTTCTCACTAAAATGATTAATCATATATAAGATCTAAATTTGAACATAAAAAAACAAATGGTATTCCTTATGACTGATACTAATGACGTACAATCTTCTTACTCTCCAAAAACTAACTCGGGAAAAATTACTCATGATTAAATAAATAAATAATTTTTTATGCTTCAAGATAAACTTGAATCCTTAAATTGTGATCATAAACACATATAAAATCATATCATTCTTTTTTATTAGATAAATAAATTTCATAAAAATATATTACATTTTTAAAATCTAATTCTTCCAAAATTTCATATGATTTTTTTGAAACTAAATTTAAAGAATTATTGGTTGAATATGATACTTTAAAAAATTTATTTAGTATTCTTATAAAATGAAAGGATTTTATAAATAAAATTATTATTAAAGATAAAATTCAAAAATGGAAACTTGGTATATGGCTTAATGGTGAAAGAATATTATTATATAGGAATTATTTTGTTATTGGATCAAATAGAAAAAGCATGTCAAATATTAAATTTTTTTATTATGGTATTAATGGAAATAATGAAAATTATATTTCTTATAGAAAACATTATTTTTTGTGTTAATAATAATAATTTTCAAAATAATTTTTTAAATTGAATAGTAAAATCTCTACACTAAATTAAAACATTTGGTTGGTTAACAATTTAGCTGCAAACACTTTCTGGCCCAAAATCATATGGGTACCAAAAGGCACTTTTATTTGATGTTGTGTAGGAATACACCACTATATTACATAATTAAATTACTAATGTTCTTATCTTTGAAGTATTTAAAAATCTCTATCTTACCATAGGAGTGATCAACTTTGAAGTAGTTTGTTATAAAAAATACTTAATGTGGAACCTATAATCCAGATAGTATTTAAATAATATTTATATATATATGTGTGTGTGTGTTTTCATTGAATTAATTGTTTTATATAAGGGGATGTATATTTTTTATTATTTTTAAATATTTCCTTAAACATTGAATCAATTTTTTCGAAATTAGTCTATAAAATTAAATAATTAATAGCTAACATTTACCATTAAATATTTAAAAAATATTTAGAAAATATAGTAATAATTTTATTATAAATAAGTTTGTGAAAAACTATATTCTTTGTTTAATATTTTAAACATACTTTTTATTTAAATTTCATGTTCTTAGAAATGTTATTTATCTTCATAATTCTTTCAATAAGAATATATTTCTTAGGAAAAATTTATTTTAAAATTTTAAATTATGAAATGATTATCCTCTGTTTTTTACTTGAGAATGTGAAGTGTTGTTAGATATTTTTTAGAACAAAACAAATAATCTTACTCTTTAAAACCCTAGAGTATTCTTCTCAAAACCATTTAAATTATTTAATCATATTCCTGGAAATATGTTAGTCAGTGACTTCTAAAATAAATCATAGGAAAATGAAGTGATAAAAAACATCAAGTTTGGAAGAAATTATTTCTTAAAAGAAAACAAAATGTAATACTTATTATAATCTATTAAGATGTCATTTGGTTTTTTATGTTAAGGACTCATTTTAAAAATATTATATAAATGGAATGGAAAATCAAGGTTATAAAAAAAGGATGTTTCTTTGGCTCAAATTTCTAATGGTGGAATGAATTATAAAGAGCTTCTATTTATGTTTAGTAATTTTAATGAAAAAAAGGTTTTATGCCGATCTGAACGCATCAAGAATGTTGAATTAATAGCTAAAGAATTTTATGTGTCATAGATGGTTTTTGATACACTATAAAGGTAGTTAAATAATGTGAAATAAATATAGTTTTCAAAAAAAATATTTTGAATTATTCAAATTATAAATGTTAAGATAGATGGATCTACTCAAAAAAGAATGTTGTTACTAAGATGGATCTTGAAGAACTAAAAAAAATTTTATGAAACAATTTTCATCTTCTTCATTCTATCAAAGATCTATAGATTTTCCATGCACAATAAGACAACTATCAAAAGTTTTAGTAGTTTTATAATATAATTTTTCATTATTTTAATGTTCAGATGACCCATCTAATCCTTCATACACCCATATTTTTATTTATATCTTTAGTTTGATCAAAATTTTATATATAATTTTGTTTAAATATTATTTTTAGTAAAAATATATGTTATAAATTGTTTCGTAATTTCTTTTTATGTTTTATACTCATATTATTTTTTCTAAATGGTTATCTTACGTAGTAATGTTATTAATGTTTTATTATTTCTTTACATGTGATAAAATAGTCTACTTGTAATACCCTGACCCAAGTTACCAAGAGTCGGTGCATTATTACATAACATTGGCAAGATACAAGGAATCATGTCCTGAAAGAAAGTTCGGTTTAGTATCATTGGAAGTTCTAGATACATATATAAGTTTTATATTACATGATGAAATTAAATGGCAACATTTTGTATCTGTAGAATACACTTATACCCCTTAGACTATCCCTCTAAGTCGGTCATAATATATTTCTACAAATCCTGGAAAAAATAAAACATAAGGGGTGAGATCCTATGCTTTGTAAGGATAAAAATATAGTGGAATCCTTCATAAATAATCAAAAAAATTTAAGACACTGTATAAATAAAATATTTTCATTTACTTACTCACATGGATATTCTACTAGTCGAATAATCACAAGTACTATCAATAGAAAATTTCATATTGATAGAATGCATAATGTCGGATATCATAACCACATAGTCAAGGCCTCATGCAATGATTAAAAATAATATTTTGTCAAGGCCTTGTGCCAAGACACTTGTTTTTTTCATGAGACCTACCGATGCATCTAAGAGTTATAGCGTGCTCCACCTGTCACTTACTGAGTCCAACACATTCCTAATATGAAAAGGTTGAAACATAACATAAAAAGTCATATTAAAATTAGCATACAAAATGTTAATAATTTAACCATAAACCATGAATCTTATAAAAACAACACCTCCATAGTAAAACATATCACAAAACCTTCAATACAATAGAGAATATTTTATCATAATAAATCAACTTCAAACAAGTTTAAAATCCATTAATGGGTGTAGACATAAATGAAAACAAAACTATTTGAGAGAAATATATCTTTCTATTTTGAAATAATTTAAAAGTCACATAATTTTAAGATAAAAATATTATTTTGAAAATAATATTATAATCTTGTAATGGACTCTTTGAAGGTGTTATAATGGCATAAAAGTTTTGTACTCATCGTATAAGTTATAAAACATTCTTTCTTTAATTTTGTGGAGAAGGACATAAAGGACTGTGTTTGGAAGACAACAAAAATATTACTTTATAAATTTTTTATAAAAAGTCAAATAAGGGTATAAATTACTTTATCCCATAGTCTATAAAATAGTAAAAATGTATTGAAATACATTTTTAATATACACAGATGTGGATGATAAAGAGGTCCTAGAATACACTCACATACAAACAACATCAGTTAATGAAGATATTGTAGAATTAACTTTTACCTTGTAATTTTCCTTGGTTTAGAGTATGTTAACCTCCTATATAAAAGTTAAATTATTGTTATTAAATTATTCAACAACCATATACATAAATATGATATTATATATGATCTTCTAGTATTTTTTTATAAATAATATTTCAGTAGTATGGATGTTTCGGGTGTTAACTAATTCATTTTCCATTATATCATTTCTAGGTAAGTAATATTTGATAGTGGATGGATTTAATTGATTCATATCAAGAATTATATTATGTTTTTAAACAGTATTTATTTGAAAAAATGAAAATAATTTTTGAAATATTTCGAGGGGAATGAATCTTATCACGTTCGTGGAGACGGTAATCCGTATGCATGAACGAGCGACAATACCATTTTATTGATGGTGAAATCATAAGTAATTGGATGTTATATCATATATAAAGAATCATTAGAATGTTATATTTATTATTTACATAAATTATACTCATAATTATACCCATCTCAATACTGAAGTGTTGAATAACTAACTACACCATGACGTGGAGACAGTAAGCTATATGTACGCACGTATGGTGACTTTGTAATTCATTGGATGGATAGAATAATGAATATTGTTATAACATATTTAAAATAATATCAAAGTATATAGAAGGTATTTGATATATTATTTTTTATTGAATGAACAAATAAAAAGGATGTGTAAGAAAAAAGAACTTTGAAATAGGTGATGAAATTATTACCTCTTCTTCAGGAGCTTCCTTTTGATTTGATAAAAAAGGTATCCTTTGGATGGATTACGATCAATATAAGTCCTCTCAGTTTTATTGAGTGTAGTAGGGAGTATATTTGAGTAGGTTTTGGCCGAGCCAAGTGGCATTGGATTTGTGAATTTGAGAGAAGGGGAAGTCCCCTATTATAAGATATGAGATGGGTACCTTAGGAAAAGATTGAAATATTATTTTATTATATGATCATATTCGGTTTATAATGGCTCTAAAAGGATTTATTTAAAGGGTAAGTTGAGTATGGGTCGAAAAACTCTCATGAAATAGGTTTCAGATAGGTCTAGATCACCATATTAACCTTATTGTTTAGATATAACTCTTAGTTAAATAGTTTCACTTTTAGAGTGTCTTCTTGTATTTTTATATTACATGGTTAATAAACATACTATAAAATTAAAATTGAACCCAAAGTGGTTGATTAATGGCATATATATCATTATGTAAGTCTTTTGGCCAATACTTATATTTTTATGAATATTGTATCAATTAATAATATAGTATTTGTTTTGAAAACTCATTTATGGAAATTTTGACAACATTTTTTATTTGGTTTTTGTGAATATCATTATAACATGATTAAATAGAAAAAAAATACATTAAGTCAACCCCAAAAAAGACATATTCACCTATAAAATTCATGTATGGAATCAAAACATTCAATTCTTATTTATTTTAATATTAATAATTTCATTTATTTGATTCGTTCATTAATAAAGAAAACACTGCATCATTATTATGTCATAAAGAAATATATTTATTTTATGTCTAAAAATTATAAATAAAATATAATAATGCATGAAATCTATTAATATTTCTAAAAACTATTTATGGTCAAAGATATCAATTATATAACCTCATATAAAAATTCTTTTACTAAAAGATTTATGTTTCTGTTATTTTTGTCTTTACTTTACATTAATTAATATAAAATGTCGTTATCACAACCATGTGGATCCATGGGGTAAAAAAATCAACCCAAGGATTTCCATGGTCGGAAATGTTTCTAAAAACAGGGTTAGGACTCATTTTAGGATAATTTAATATTATTATAATATTATTTTTTTACTATTGTGTATAGGATTTACCCATTAACCTTGGTAAATAATATATTTACTGAAGTAACTATTCATAATGTCTAAAAATAAAAATTACTTATTTAAAAAATTTGGACCTCATGATTCCAAATATGGAATCAATTTATCAAAATTCAAAACACATAAGTTTCATAAATTTATTTAAAATTAATTCTCATTGTCAAAACCAATAAATGGGTTTTAAGAAGTAATAACTATCAAAATATTTACATATGTTTATGTATAATTTATAAGTGAAATTACCTAAAATGACCAAAATTATATTAAATGGTAAAAATATAATCTAATTATATATTAAAACAACTCAAATATATAATTTAACACTATAAAAAATTCAATTAAAAAACTAGTTTTTAATTAAAATATAGTATTTTTCACTATTCATAAAACTATGTAAGTTATTAGAAAAGTACCAAAAATTCACCCTAAGATAATTTTGATATTCAGAATACAAAAATGTAGTCCAATTTTAATCATAAGATTTATAAAATTTCAAAATGTTGGTATTACTATTTATAAGTTCTTTTATAATGGCATGCTCGATAGGTTCTGGTGCGCTTGAACTCGATGTTGCGTACATCACACGATATTGCATTATTCAAATAGAAACGCACTGTGGAATCTTGGAGTATTACATTGTTCCCTCCTTCAATGAATTTTTTCTTCAATATTTTTATAATACTGCTACATAAAAATATTCAGGTGGTTCTTCATCATAAGTTCCTCAGGTTCCCATGTTGCCTCTTCCATCTTATGGTTTCTCCGAAGAACATTTACCAGACGAGACGTTCAATTTGTCAGCACTTGTTCTCTTGTATCAAGGATCATGACATGCTTTTCACAACAATATAGATTGGGTTCCATTTCTGTTTCTTAATACGTGATTACATGCATTGGTTCAGGCATGTTTTTTCTCAACAGTGATACGTGTGACACCTCATGAACTTTGTAGAGACTTGGAGCTTTTACCAAATGGTAAGAAAGAACCCCAATTAGTTCCAGTATTTTGAAATGTCTAATGTACCTAGGACTTAATTTAACCTTCTTACCGAAACGTATAACACCTTTCCATGGAGATACCTTCAATAAAACATGATCTTATACTTGAAATTCCAAATCCTTCCTTCCGTTATCGGCATAGATATTTTTCTTACATTGAGATGCTTTGATGTGGGTTTGGATAATCTTCACCTTTTCTGTTGTTTCCTCAATATGTTTTGATCCTACGAGTATTCTTTCACCCACATCATCCCAAAAAGTTTGTGTGTGACATCTCATTCTATATAATTCTTTATATGGTGCTATCTGAATACTTGAATGGAAGATATTGTTATTATAAAATTCTACCAGAGGTAAATATCAATCCAACATACCTTGAAAGTCAAGTGAGAAATATCTCAACATGTCCTCTAAGGTTTAAATAGTCCTTTCGGATTGTACATCATTTTGAGGGTGGTAGGCAGTGCTCAAATGAAGTTTAGTATCTTGGTATTTCTGAAGATGTTTCCTGAATCTTGATGTAAAATTGGGATCACGATCAGAAGCAATCAATAAGGGAACACCATGAAGTCTTAAAACTGCATTAATATATAGTATTTCTAAGTGTTAAGGTGGTAAATCTTCTCTTATAGTATGAAAATGTGCTGACATGGTAAGACGATCAACAATGACCCATATTTCATCATACTTTCTAGGACTATTTTGTATCCCCATGACCATTTCCATCATAATATTGTCCTATTTACACTCATGTATATGAAATGGTTTCAAGACACCTCTAGGATGTTGTCTTCCACCTTTCACCTATCGACAAACCATACATCTTGACACATAATTAGAAATCTCCCTCTTCATGTTGTCCCACCAAAAATATTCCTTCAAATCATTATACATCATTGTGGTACCAGGGTGTCTAGAGAAATTGAAGCTATAAGCATTATCCAACAATTACCTTTTTAGATTAGGTTTGTCAAGAACACAAATCATCTTCCCAAATTTCAAAATTCAATCTTCATATTTGACGTCAGCTAATCTCCCATCATTCATAGCTTTAATTTTCTTTTGGAACTCCTAATTTTAGTCTAAGAACATTTTATCCTTTTTAGTAATGATTTTTTGGCAACTATTTGAAAAATAATTTATGTTTAACCTTCCATGATTATTCCCATATCCATCATTTCTAGATCCATGAACATAGGATCCCTTTCAACTGTCATCTTGTTCAAAACACCCTGATCTGTTCTGATCAAATCATCTTCCACATTATTTTCCTTCCCCATGTGGTAGTGTATAATGAAATCATAATCCTTGAGTAGTTCAATCCATTTTCATTGCCTCGTGTTGATTTCTTTCTATGGGAATATATGATTCATAGTTTTGTGATCAGTATATATCTCAAATTTTCACCATATAAATAGTGTCTCTATATCTTCATAGCAATGATTACCACTGCTAACTCAAGATCATGAGTGGGATAGTTTTGTTCATTACTTTTTAGCAATCATAATGCAAAGGCAATAACTCTATCATTCTATTTGAGGACACAACCAAGTCCTTTCTTTAAAGTATCGCTATAAATAACAACCCCATCATTCCTCGATGAAAGGGTTAAAATAAGTGATTTGACTAATCTTCTCTTCATTTTTTCGAAACATTCTTCATACTCTTTTTTTTAGACAAATTTAACCCCTTTATGTGTGATATTGGTTAATGGTTTATCCAATCAGGCCAAATTCTTGACAAAATGCTAATAATAACCTACTAATCTAACAAAATAGTATACATCAGTTATACTCGTAGGTGCTGGCCATTCTTGTATTGGTCTTCTCTTAGAAGGATCAATAAAGATTCCATCCATAGAGACAATATTACCAAGGTAATAAATCTCTTGAAAACGGAATTCGCACTTGGTAAACTTCCCATATAATTCATTTATTCTAAGAGTCTTTAGAATATTGCGCAATTAATTTTAATTATTGTCATTTCTTTTGGAGTAAACCAATATATCATCAATAAATACCACTAAAAATTCATCGATATATTCCTCAAAAACTCTATTCGTGGTATCTATAAAGACAAAGGGTGCATTAGTCAGTCCAAAAGGCATTACTATAAACTTGTAATGCCTATACCTAATACTAAATGTTTTCTTCAGAATGTGTTCCTTCTTCACACACAACTGATGATATCCAGTTCAAAGGTCAATATTTGAAAAATATTGAGCTCCATGAAGTTGATTGAATAAATCATCAATGTGAGGTAGGGGATACTTGTTCTTTATTGTTATAGCATTGATCTCCCTATAGACAATGCACAACCTCATAGATCCATTTTTCTTCTTAACCAAAAGAAGAAGGGCTCCCCATGGAGAAACACTAGGGTTAAAAATTCCTTCATTACTCAATCCTATAGTTGTTTCTTTAGATCAACTAATTCCACTATGGACATTCTCTAAGGTCTCATCTATATGGGCCTTTAACACAAAAGAAAATCAATTGAAAACTCAATTTATCATTCTAGAGGATGTGCAGGTTAATCCTCTAGAAACACATCAATATATTCATGCAAAATAGGTATGTCCTCTATTTGAATATTCCTTTCCTCACCCATAGTTATTTTACTATCATCATCCCCAATAATTGAGTTTAGTAGAGAATTTATGTGTGAATCTAAATGCGAATCAGATGGTGTTGTTTCTTCTCTAATGATAAGGTACTCTTTATCATCATCAAAAATTGTAACCTCCTTCTTCTTACAATAAATATTCTGTTCATGGTTTGAAATCCAATCCATTCCAAGGATTATATCAAACTCAATCATGGTTATGATGAAAAGATCAGAAGATAAAGCATGTTTATATAATCTAATGGGAACTGATTCACAATAATTTGTTGAAATGATACCCCCTTAGGTATTTTGACTGACATATCCCTTGTTAAATCAAATTGGAAATATCAAGTTTTTTTAGTGAACTGGGAAGATATGAAATAATGTGATGATCTAGAATAAAATAAAACATTGGATAAATTTGAGGAAACCATTAAATTACCTACCACCACGTCATTCTGATTTTTAACCTCAGCATTAGTGATCACATAAGCATAGCCTTTCTCCCTTGGAATTTTATGAGGTATGTTTCCTTGGAGCTTAGGACATTCATTTTCATAATTCTTCATTTCTCTACAATTGTAGCATTAAAAATTTATAGCCTCTTTCTTTCCCTTGAAATCATGAGCTTGGTGACCTTTTTCACCACACATGTAACAGACTCCCATTCCCATCAGGCAAGTACCTGGGTGTTTCTTCCCATATTTACTACAAGAAGGGAATTCATGTTTTCCCTTGTTCCCATTATTTCAATTTACATAGTTTTCAATAGATTTATTCTTCTCTTGCATTTATTTAATGTCGTAAAACGTATATAATTACTTTTTTATAGAAAATGAGAAAATAACTATATATGATGAGAAGGATTGTGAGAGTATTGCTCGATGCAGAAATGGTTTTATCCCATCAATGAATCAATCAATTTTACTCCTTGGGTTATGTATATAATATTCTATATGCCTTGTTAACCTTGTGAAGTTAACCTCATACTTTGCAACATTCTCATACTCCTTTTGCCTCAGACTCAAAAATTGTCTTTCCATGTCCACATTATGGTCATGTGGAAAGTATTTTTCTAAGAAAAACTCTTTAAAATACCTCCATTCCATATTTTGTACTACTTCTTCCTCCTTTGTGTTTTGAATTAATGACCACTATTGATTTTCATCTCTCATGAGGAGGTAAACTACCATGACTACATTTTCCCTTTCACTACTCCCCAAAGCCTGAAATATTTTCTCTAAGTAACTTATACATTGCCCATATACCAATAGATTTATAGTCCGATTGAATGTTGTTGGTTGTTGTCTCATTAGGCGGTCTAATATTGATCCTCCGCATTGTGGATCAGGGTGCTCCATATGGGTAAGGTTATTTTCTATAACCTGAGTGAGTTGTCCCCATATGGTTATAAGTTGTTCATCACCAGTCGCATCACCATCTTCACAATAATTATCTTGAGTAGGAGGTAAATCCCTACATGGATTATGTACGTTGATATGGTTTCCATTCCTTCCTCTAGACACCATTTATAAACAATTTCATACACTATATTAGTTTATGAATCGAAATACATAATTCCAAACTAGTAAAATACCTAACATAAATTGAACAGATTGTGCATATAATCCATAATCATTAAAAAATGTTTTCATTGAGGATGTATTTGCTCATAAATCCTTCATAATTGTTTGTAAAAAAATTTAATTATCCTAATCATATCCCCTAGGAGTTTCATAACCAAGAGTACAACAAGGCCCGTTGTCGGGTACCAGGATACCCCTGGTCAAGCCCGAAACTCCTTATCAGAGTTTTCACTCCCATGTACATCTGTGCCTTATCCTCCTCTACCAGCTCATATTCAAACAGGGATATATTTCTTATAAAATACACAAAATCTCTACATTACCAAAATTTGAGGAAGATCTTCTATAACAATTTTCAATGTCTTTCTTAGGGTAATGGTCTATAATAAGTGATTTTCTAAATTTAGCTTCCAAGGTTTGTACTAAACCTCCTATGATATCAATAGTAACACCCCGAACCTAGTTACCCAGAGTTGGGAACTATTACATAACATTGGAATGATACACGGAATCATGTCTCGAAAGACCGATTAGTTTATTATCCTTGTAAGTACTAAATTTATACACAAGATTTACATTACATGATGAAGTGAAAATGGAAAAATTGTGTATATGTTTAATATGCATATATCCATTATCCTATCCCAATAAGACATTTACAAAATACTTCTTCACATCCAAGGAAAAATATAACATAAGAGAGTGGAGATCTCAGATGCTCAGTAAGAATAACAATATAGTGGAAACATTCATAAATAAGCATAAACATTTAAAGAAATGTATAAAATTAAATCACAAGACATTTAAACATAAAATTGAGCATAATATTTCAAAGATAAATAAAATAATTCCATTTACTTATTCACATGGATATTATACAAGTTGAATAATCACAAGTAATATCAATATCCCATTTCTTAATAATGGAATTCATAATTCCAGACATCGTAACCACATAGTCAAGGCCTCGTGCCAATACAAAAAAAATATTTTATTAAGGCCTTATGCCAAGACACTAGTTGTTCTCATGAGACCTACCGATGAATTGAGGATCCATAGCGGGCTCCACCACTCACATATTAAGTCCAATGCATTCCTTATATGAAAAGGTTGAAACATAACATAAACATTCGTAATAAGACTAGAATACAAAATTTTAATACTTGAACCATAAACAATGAATGGTATAAAAACAACACATCCAAAGTCAAACATATCACAAAACCTTCAATACTATATGTAATATTGTATCAAAGTAAATCAACATCAAAAAAGTGTAAAATCCATCAAAGGATGTTGACATAGATGAAATAAAAACTATTTGAGAGAAATTTATCTTTCAATTTTGAAATCATTTAAATGTCACATAATTATAAAATAAATCATTTATTTTGAAAATATTCTTTTAATCTTGTAAGGGAAGCATTTATGGTGTTATAATAGAATAATATAGTTTCAATCCCTGTTTAAGTTAAAAATACATTTTTCTTTAATTTTGTCGCAAATGTCACAAATAACTGTGTTTGGAAAACAACAAAAATATTTCTTTATAAAAATTTTATAAATAGACAAGGGTATAAATGAATTAAACCCATAGTCTAGGAAATAGAAAAAATGTTTTGAAATACATTTTTATGAAACACATATGTAAATGATAAATAGGTCCCTGTAGATACTCACATATAAATAACCTTGGAAAATAAAGAGATTGTAATATTAACCCGTTCATTGTATGTTTAATTGGTATAGGGTACTTTAACCTCATGTATAATAGTTAAATTATTGAAATTAAATTATACATGAACCATATACATATATATGATATTATATATGATCTTCTATTATGTTTTTGTTAATAATATTTTAGTAGTATAATTGTTTCGGGTGTTAACTGATTCATTTTATTTTATATGTTTTGCTAAGTAAGTCATGTTTTGTTGGGATAGGATTTATTTTTTTTTATCGAAAATGATATTATGTTCTTAAAAACTATTTTTATTCATAAAATGAAAATTATTCTTGAATGGTTATGATTGGGAATAAATCTCGTGGAGTTCTTGGAGGCGGTAATCCATACGTACACAAGAGTGACAATACCATTCTTTTGATGATGAAATAGTATGAAATTGGACATTAAATCATATATATATAATAATTAATGTTATATATTTATTATTTAAATCAGTTATACTCATCATTATACCCATCCAAATAATGAGGTGTTGAATAACAAACTACACCACAACGTGGAAATGGTAAGTCGTACGTACACACGTATGGAGACTTTGTCATTCATAGGATGGATAGAATAATTAATATGGTTTTACCGTATTCTAAATAACATCACAGTATTTATAAGTTACTGGAGAGATTTTTTTGGTATGGAAACAACAAAGAAAGAGGAAGTGGAAGAAGAAAATAACATTGAAAGATGTGACAAAATTATTATATCTTCTTCCAGTACTTCCGTTTGATTTGATCAAAAGGGCTCATTAGGTTAGATTATAATCCAAATAAGGCCTATAGGATGAATTTAGGGTATTTGGGAGTATATTTGAGTAGTTTCTATTTGAGAAAAATTAACTTGAATGTGTGAATTTGAATGAAGGGAAAGATCCGTTTTATAAGAGAGGTGAGGGGCATCTTAGGAAAATATCGAAATATATTTTTATTACACAATAATATTCGGATTATAAGGGATCCAAAAGAATTTATTTCAAGGATAAGGTGGTGATGGGTCGATAAAATTTTTATAAATATGGTTTAGATAGTTTTAGGTCCCCATATTAACCTTATTGATTAGATTTAACTCTTAGTAAAATAGTTTAACTTTTACATTGTCTTCTTGTATTGTTATATTATATGGTTAATAAACATAAGATGAAATTACAAGAGAACACCATTTGGTTCATTAATGAAATATATATCATTATGTATGTCCTTTGACTAATCCTTATATTTTTAGAAAAATTATATCAATTAATAATATATTATTTGTTTTAAAAATTCATTTATGTCAATTTTGATATTATTTTTTATTTGGTTTTTTTGAATGTCATAAAAACTTTATTACTGCTAAAAAAATAAATTGAATCAAACCTAACATGTCATGGTAATATATAAAATCTTCTTTGTAATCAAAATATTAAAATTATATTTATTTTAATATTTATAATATCATTTATTTGATTCGTTCATTAATAAGGAAAATACTGCATCATTATTGTGTAATAAATAAATATATTTATTTTAGGTATCAAAATTAAAAATAAAATATCAAAATTTAGGAAATATTTTTATCTTTATAATGAATATTTCTTGTCTATGAGATCAATTATATAACCCTATATAAATTTTTTTTACTAAAAGATACATGTTTATGTTACTTTTGTCTTTACTTTACATTAATTCATGTAAAATGAAATTATCACACCCAAGTTGCTCCATGGGGCCCCCAAATTGACCCAAGGATGACCATGTTCGGAAATTTATCTTCCAATAGGGTTATGACACCTGTTAGGGTAATTTAATATTATTATAATATTATATTTTTCTCATATTTACACGATTTACCCTTTAACTATAGTAAATAAAATATTTAATGAAGTAACTAATAATAATTTATAAAACTAAAAAGTACATATTTACAAAAATTGGACCTGTTGATTGCAAATGTGGAATCTAATTTTCCAATTTTATAATATAGAAGTTGTGGAAATTAATTTTAAATTAATTCTTGTTGTCAAAACCAATAAGCGTGTTTTTAAGAAGTAAAAACTATCAAAAGATTGACAAATGATTATATAAAATTTAAATGTGAAATTACAACCAATCATCTAAATTATATTAAATGATAAAAATATAATCTAATTATACATTAAAACAACTCAAATATATAATTTAACACTATAAATTATTTTTGTTAAAAAATTGTTTTTAGATAAAATTTTGTATTTTTCACTATTCATGGAAATATGAAAGTTATCAGAAAAGTAAAAAAACATCACCCTAAGATAATTATTATATTACAAATCCAAAAATGAAGTTCAACTTACAAAATAAATTTTATAAAATTTTAAAAATCAGGTATTGTTGTTCATAACATCTTTTAAAACGGCTAGTTCAATAGGTTGTGGTGAGCTTGAACTTGATGTTGCCTACATCGCATGCTATAGTATTATTAAAATAGAAATGTACCATGGAATCATAGGGTATTACACTATTAATTTGAGTAATAAATAATTATATTAATAAATTAATTTTTCCCTCAATTATGACATGTACTAAAATTAGTTGAAAACCCTTTATTCCTTGGAAATATTTTGATTCATTGGATATCATTTTCAAAATGTTATGTCTTAGGGGAGTTATTAAAAATATTTTATTATTATAATATGAATCAAATGGTTTAATACATTCATTAAAACCCTTATTATTCCTTGAATAACTTTTCACATATTTTCATGGTTCCTTGATTATATCATTTTATCTTTTTAAAAGGAAACAAGAATATAGGTGCGTTTTATTGGTCAATGAAATAAGAATAAAATTTCCCAAAACTCTTCTTTTTTATGTCAAAAATGGTGGAGAGGTTTACATGAGAATTTTATAAGTGGAATTTATATGAGAGATTTATGTGAAAGGGGGTTAATGCGATTATAATTTATTTATTTATAATTTTTAATTATTTTATTCTAATTATTTTTTTTAATTTTAATATATATTTTATTAGTTTTTTGATAATTATAAAGTGGGAGATTATTGAGAATGTGTTGATTAAAATATATCATTAATGTATTTAAAATTTTTATGCTAAAAAGCACCTGCATTTATGTTACTAATGAAGTTTCTTTTAAGTGAATTTTAGGAAGATCATATTTGTTAGAATATCTATTTCTATTTTGGAAGCATACAGAAGTCATTAATCCATAGAAAAATATTTTATTATGTATTATGGACATGTTTGAATGTATTCTAGAAACATTGTTTGTAGCCTACATTTGTAAGAAAAACGTATGGTTTGGGAAACCATTTTTTTGGAATTAAATGTATGGATCATATACCCTATGTTGTTGAGAAACATATGTATCAACAACCCTACATTTGGAAGAAACACTAAATTTGAGGAACAAATGTATGGTTTATCAAACCAAAATTTTTAAAAAAACCATACGTTTCCAACCTCGCTTTTAGAAATTTTCATTACCTAAATGAACCATCCAATTGACTAGTCAACGAAAGAGTTTTAGATAAAAGATATTATCAATGTTTTCTGTAATAGTCTTGATAGACGTAAATATTTAATTAAATCTTTTTAATAACCGATTCAAAGGATCATAATAAATGAATGAAATAATTTCTATTTATAAAGAAATTTAAGACTTTCTTTGAACGATTTAAATTAAAATATTTTAAACTTATAAGTCATTATTTTTTTATTTTGTTTGACCTGGAGATATTAGATCGTCATTATAAATTTTGAGACGGTCATCTTCTAAAAATATACATATTTATAAATATTCATAAAAAATAAAAAGTTGAGTTCTTTTAAAGTAATAGTATATCATTTACTTCAGAGATACACTTTGGAGACATCTATGTTTTGATATATCTGATCAAATTGTTGTTTTTTTTCATTAATATTGTATATTATTATTTTATCTTCTTCTACAAGTTCAAAAAATCATTTCTCAGAGTTTCACATTGGAGCAATAATTTATATTAACCTTTCTAGTGTTTTCTCCTTTACTTTTTGAATAATGCATTTGAAAATGTTAAATATTTTTTGTATATTGATTTATGTTATTGAAGATAAAACACACCTATCAGTTTCTACTTCAAATATTAATGAAACCTATTTTTCTCAATCAAATCAATATCCGTTGATTTATTAGGGTATAGGATACTTAGACTCGGCTGTGGTGGGGAAGAATTATTAACTTCTTACTCTAAACTGTGGATTTATGGTTCCTTGTAATAGAATTATAAGGCCTTGTGAAATCCTTATTCTAAATTTATAAACTTCCTATAATCAGTTGTTTAAGTCCCGAGTAAAAGTAATTACTAGTTAAAATAACCTATTTCGCTGAGGGAGTTTTGGCGGATTGGGCTACTCGATCCTTGTTCCCAAAACCACTATACATTGTTATATTCGTTTATTCATTATTTATTCTGATTATTAGTATTTAAAATTAGAAGGGCAGAAACATTTAATTTGAAGAGGGTTATTTTTAATCTATTTAAAGGTATTAACAAATCACAAACTCCCTTATTCCTTTGTCATATTTATTCAGAACTATCAGACCTAACACCTCACAGCTAGTCAATAACCTCTTTCATGCAGGGAGGTGTGCATGAGGTCATATGACATTCCATCTTAGACTCAGTGATTCATGATGAGATATTACAATATAAAAGGTTATGTCCCAACAAAATCACTTCCTAGCTCAGTACATGTGATGGATATAGAACATAATTCATCCAATGTGATACCTGGAATACACAGTGAACTTGGGTGAGGTGTGGAAAAGGTGTTAAGTGGTCATCTACAACCTCAACATAATCATGGATCACAAAGGCATCAATTTTCTAAGTCTTAGCTTCCATTTCATCCAAAATCACATTACCGTCTTCCATGGATATATTCAATGGAATACATTATCACCATCTTCAAACTCACGATCTCATTGATGATTATTTTCTTAACTCTTTAGTCTACTTTTTTACAACTTTCATATTTCATTGAATGGTCTAAACCTTCTACATCATTTCATGGAAGAGTTCATAACCTATCATCATACAATCTCAAAAATTATACCAACATATTGGAGTCCTACATCACATCCTCTATAGTGCTTCATATGGTGCCATCTGAATGATACAAAGGGAATTATTGTTATATGTGAACATTAATAGGGTGAGTTTTTTATCTGAACACCATTGTAAATCCATTGAAAAATATCTCAACATATCCTCTATAGTTTGAATTTTCCCCTCAAACTGACCATCTATCTAAGGAAGATAAGTAGTTATAAAACACATATCTTTCGTGAATTATTTTTTAATTATAATACCCAAATATTTTAAAATTTTATTTTCATATATTTTATATCATTTTGTATATGCAACATCAAGCTTGAATAGACCATGATATAAAATTCTTTAAATGTGATCATTTTGACCTAGTCATTCGATTAGTGGTTATGAATTGGAATATACATATTAAGAAATAAACTTTTCTACATAATAAAATAAATAATCAATCATAAATTTATTATCAATTGTTTTTAAATGAAGATAAAATATTTTTATGATAAAAGTGATATTTTTCAAACAACTATTTTTATGTGTGCAATAAATTTTGGTCTTAAATTATTAAATTAATCACTAATAAAAATTTATTCTAGTTAAATAATAATATTATATATCAAATTTAATTAATTAACATTATTTTAATTAGGGTTATTAAAAATTAAGGAGAATTGATTAGTCACTTAAAGTGGCTAATATTCATTGTTATGTTCTTAATATTAATGTGCTTAAAATTTTATAAACATCAATTTTAGTCCAATTCAGAAATTGAACTTCATTTCCCATCATTGTGCAATTCATGCTTAAAATGTCAATTTCGGCCCACTCAATAATTTGCTTGTGGAAATTACAATATTAAACATTTTAATTTGAAATTTTGGGATATTATTGATCACTTTGTTTGGAACATTTTATCTTTTAGGTCCGATGGATGAATCCCAAAGGAAGATGGAGAAGTTTGCGCATGAAGTCAGAAACTTTCTGGAAAAAGCATAATGGGCCTAAGGCCCATCAAACAAATGTGGGGCCCAGAAACCAAGCCCAATGAAGCTCAAATTTATACAGTAGAAAGATAAAAATATGAGGATCATTTTATTCAACTGTGGCTGGAGCTAATTCTGAATTTATCATGATGATAAATGGATCTGAAGTTGAGATTTAAATGGTGGAGTCGTCATTAATACATAGAAATCCGTCCCACCATTTCGACTATAACATCCAAACGGCTGGGCGAACTTTCCTGAAATTTTTACAGATCATAGAGGACAGATGGACGAAGATATTTCTCTTCTATTTCCCCTCCGGATTCGGCCTTCTTCAATTTCGAATGCACACGTCAATGTGGTGGACGAATCTGGACAGTTTTCCGGGTCAAATTCGAAACATCAATTTCCTTTTGATTATTTACCCTCCATTTGACTCTATTAATTGTTGAGGGGTGAATTAATTGTTATGGGATGTACCTAAGGCTCCTAATATTCCTATATAAGGAGCTATTGGTGAAGGGAATGGGGGTGGAAAATTTTCTTATCATCTTGGATGCTTTGTTTCATTGTAATGTTTTGCTTCCAAATTTCCTTTGTAATGTTTTCCATTTCCATGTAAGTTTTTTTTGTATATTTATGTTCTTAATCAACTTCTTCTCTTATATATTTTCCATTTCATTTATTAAAACTTTATAATCACAAATCACAATGATATCTCTGTGTTGTTGTGAATTAGTTCACACATAGGTGTGAATTTCATTCACACACACGGAGGAGTGCTCGTTATTTCCGCGGTTTTAATTTCTTCAATCCAATTCTTGTTAGCCATCTTCCGCCCACCATTGAGAGTATACCATCAATGGAGGGCTAAACCCTTAATGGGTTGATCTTAGGAGGATGCAAAGGCTGGATTGAATGTTATTTTATGGACGAATTGTTGTTAAATGGATAATTAATTTAAGACATCCATTCTTCAGTTATTTCTACTCTTCATCTTTACTGTGTTTGAGCAAAATAAATTCAATTACTAAATGACCATATACCTCAGAGAGATCATGAATTTGGTTCTCTAAGTGTATAGGGGATTAGTAATTGTGTTTAGTAAGCACCAAACCAGAAAATGATGAAGGTAGTGTTATTTTTGACGAATGGATTCATCAAGAATTAATAAAACCAAAATTGTTTAAAGAAGTAAAATTCATTCAATCCACCCCGAGCATAATCCTAGATCAACCCATTTTCATTAAATTGAATTCACGTAGGTGTCTTAGTGTTATTTAAAACCATCCAAAATCAAAACCAAAGTTGGCTACTTCATAGCCCATCTTTCACCAAATCATAGCGTCTCAAGGTTACTTCTTCGGTCCCTGTGGACTCGACCCCTACATGTACTACATCGATCGCTTTTACCCGTAGGGTAAATTTGGGCGCAACCAAATTTTGGCGCCGTTGCCGGGGACCAAGTAAGTTCCTTAGACCAAAAACCTTCTTTTCTTAACCCCATTCTTCTATTCTCATCCCAATTCTCTTATCTTTTCCCTTTCTCGCTTTTTTTTCCTTTTGACGCATGTCCGCCTACACCCGCGATAACTCAAACAGATTAGTTAGGGTGGATACTCCTAGGGCTAGGGAGTCAAGCAATAAAAGAGGTCTATTTCCTTTAGATCCAAATCTTCCTAATACTCCAAATTCAGACGTTGAGTTCGATACAATGGAGAATATCCCACAAAACCAAATCATAAACTGAGGAGGGAACCAAAATAACGGGCAGGACCCTAACTTGGGAATTGTTGCAGACCCGACCATGAATGACTACCTCACACCAACCTGGACCAATGCACCCTCATGCATTAGGCATGATAACATAGGATATGCCCAATATGTTTTCAAACCCCATGTCCGGAACCACCTTCCAACCTTTCATGGGATGGAGTCTGAGATGCCTTACCTTCATGTTAAAGAATTTAATGACATTACCGAAACCATGTGCCCACCAAATCAAATTGAATCTGCTAAAATGAGACTTTTCCCTTTTTCCCTTAAGGACCGAGCAAAGAATTGGTTAAACAATTTGACACCAGCATCCATTCACTCTTGGGACCAACTTCAACGAGAATTTTATAAAAAATACTTCCCCCATCACAAAACAATTGCACTTAAAAAGAGAATACAAAACTTTTTTGAAAGAGAGGGAGAAACATTCTACGAAACATGGGAAAGGTTCAAGGACACATTAAACATGGTACCACACCATGGTTTCTTAATCCCAGAACAAGTGAGAATTTTCTATGAAGGGTTGGGTCCCGGAAACAAACAATTCATTGATATGATGTGTAATGGAACCTTCAAAAACAAAGCCCCAAATGATGCTTACGAGTATCTATAAAATCTTGCTGAACAAAACCAAACATGGGGAACATCACCATACTATGAGAATCCACCCAAATCTGGTGGAATGTACAATCTTGGAGAAGAAGAAAACCTTAGAGCAAAACTTGCTGCACTCACGAGGAAAGTTGAGGAGATTGATCTTAGGAAGGTCCACAAAACCCAAACTGTTGAGCTTGTTTGTACAATTTGTGACAAGAATGACCACAAGACTGATAATTGTCCAACCATTCCTTCCATCAAGGATGTTCTTTTAGGAGGACCACCAGAAGAAGTTAATGCAATGAACTTTCAAAAGCCACAATTCACGAACACCTTCAATCCAAGGTATAACGACCATCCGGGCTTTCGTTGGAAGGACAATCAACAACCAACACAACAACAATGTATCAACCCATACCCTCAACAAAACTTTCAACCTCATAATCAGTTCCAACCACAACGGGTCCAATTCCAACATCCTAATGTCCAATATCAACAACCTATCCAACAACCAAAGTATCCTCCTGGAATAAACCCACAAGCTCAAGAACCAACCCAAAATGTTCCACAAAGCCTACTAGAACAACTGTGTAAATAAATGGACAAAATGAACTCAGAATTCTCATCCATTAAACAAGAACTTCAAACCATAAGAACTGGAAAGGCACCCATGCCTACACAAGCCATTCCACAACAAACATCAAGGGGAGAGACAAGTTTCGCTCAAACAACTCACGAACAACTAAAGGCTGTGACAGTTTTAAGAAGTGGGAAATCAATTGAAAAACCTGAACAGTTAAGTCAGAAACCATGTGAAGCTTCAAAATCTAATGAAAATTCAAATGAAATACAAGTTCAAACTGAAGAAACTGATAATAATGTGAATGAAACCACACTTCATCAAACGACTCCACAATCTGCACCATTTCCTCAACGCATGAGGGGGAAAACCAAGCCTGAATTGAGTGAAACATTGAGGGAAATCTTCTCACAAGTCAAGTTGAACATTCCCCTTCTCGATGCCATCCAAACCATACCTTCCTACTCAAAATATCTTAAGGACTTGTGCACTTTTAAAAGAAAATTTTCACAGAAAAACCAAGTCCTTTTGGCTGCTAATGTTAGTACCACAATTCAAGGGACCATTCCTCCTAAGATGAAAGACCCAGGATGCCCTTACATAAATGTTGAACTAGGAGAGAAAAAAGTTGTCAAAGCCTTGTGTGATCTAGGTGCTAGTGTGAACCTCATTCCTTATGCCATGTACTGTCAGTTAGGGCTCGAAGAACTCCAACCCACATCTGTCACTCTTCAACTTGCTGATCGTAGTGTTCGAGTTCCAAAGGGGATCTTAAAAGATGTTTTGGTGAAGGTTGAAAATTTCATTTACCCAGCTGACTTCATTGTTTTGGACAATCACCCAAGCTTAGGTCCTAGGGAGCAAACCCCAATCATACTTGGTCGTCCCTTCCTTGCAACAATCAACTCTGTAATCCGAGTTCGAAATGGGAACATGACCATCACCTTTGGGAACATGAGCTTAGACTTGAACATCTACAATGCAAACTATCAAATTGGGGATGATGAAGAGATCCATGAGGTTAATTGGATTGGTATTGTGGATAATGAACTCAATGAACATCAAGGAGTTACCGAAGGATGGTTAAGTCAAGAAGAGATTGATTTTGTTTATTCACATGAGGGAAATTTGCCTCCTTGGATTGAATCTATTTCAGACAGCTCTATTGATGAATATCTAGAATCACCAATCAATGATACCATGGTTGAAATCAATAACATTGAGTCCATAGCCATTCATGACACTACTCTGGAAAATTTAGTGGATGAAAATTCTGTTCACAAGGAACCAATTTTGTCAAGAAATCTGAACAAAGAAACTAAGTTCAATACAAAGTCTCATCCATTCATGGAAAGTCATGACCAATCTGATCTTGAATTTAAAGTCTTACCTTCATCACTAAAGTATGCTTTCTTAGGGGACAATCAATCCTTTCCTGTTGTCATTTCTTCCTCCCTTGAATCTGATCATGAGAGGATGCTTCTAGATGTTCTTATGAGACACAAGAAAGCCATTGTATGGACCCTATCTGATATCCCTGGGATTAGCCCACTTATCGGGACTCATAGAATTATTCTTGAATCTGAGTCAAAACCATGTCGTCAATCTCAGAGGCGACTCAACCCTAATCTCATGGAAGTAGTGAGAAAAGAACTTTTGAAATTGTTAAAAGCTGATATCATCTATCCTATAGCTGAGAGTGAGTGGGTTAGCCCAATCCATGTGGTTCCAAAGAAGGCTGGAATCACAGTAATAACCAACAAGGATGGAGAGATGCTTCCAACAAGGGTCAGTAGTGGATGGAGAGTTTGTATTGACTATAGGAAGCTCAACTCTTGTACCAAGAAAGACCAGTTCCCCTTACCCTTTATTGATCAAGTCCTCGAGCGAGTGGCAGGTCATCAATTCTATTGCTTCCTAGATGGATTCTCAGGGTATAATCAAATCGAAGTCTCCTTAGAGGATCAAGGAAAAACAACCTTCACTTGTCCATTTGGCACTTTTGCCTTCAAACGCAAGCCCTTTGGGTTATGTAATGCCCCTGGTACCTTCCAGCGGTGCATGATGGGAATATTCTCGGATATGGTGGGGGATTTTTTAGAGGTCTTCATGGATGACTTCTCCATCTTTGGGGATACTTTTGAGGGATGCCTTATAAATGTTGAAAAGGTTTTGTCAAGGTGCGAGGATAAGAATCTCATACTAAATTGAGAAAAATGCCATTTCATGGTAAGGGAAGGACTTGTTCTAGGTCATCTGGTATCTGGTAGAGGGATTGAAGTTGATAAAGATAAGGTTGACATCATTCGTCACCTTCCCTCTCCTAAAACTGTTAAGGAAGTGAGGTCCTTCTTAGGACATGCTGGTTTTTATAGAAGGTTCATTAGGAATTTCAGCTCTATTTCTCGAACACTTTGTGCTCTATTGGTAAAAGATGCTCCATTTTTATGGACAGAAAGCTGTGAGGAATCATTCTCTACACTCAAGTCAACTCTTATATCTCCACCTATCATGAAATCTCCAAATTGGAAACTTCCTTTTGAGCTCATGTGTGATGCAAGTGATTTCGCTGTAGGAGCAGTCTTAGGACAACGGTGTGAGAAAACTCCACATGTAATTTCTTATGCAAGCAAATCTTTAAATGATGCACAAATAAACTAAAACACCACTGAGAAAGAGTTGCTTGATGTTGTCTTTTCCTTAGAGAAATTCAGGTCTTATCTCTTAGGATCACCCATCATTGTCTTCACTGATCATTCAGCCCTAAAATACCTTTTCCAAAAACAAGATGCCAAGGATAGATTGATTAGGTGGGTCCTTCTTCTTCAAGAGTTCAATTTAACCATTAAGGATAAAAAGGGTGTTGAAAATATTGTAGTTGATCACCTCTCTAGGATGGAATTCAAAGACAACTCACACCACCTCTCTGTGTCTGATTCATTTCCCGATGAGCACCTCTATTCAGTGAGTGATTGACCTTGGTATGCTGACATAGCAAACCATTAGGTGACGGGTGACATTCCAAAATTCATGGGGACCCAAGCTAAGAGGAAATTCCTTTCTGACGTAAAACACTATGTGTTTGATGATCCTTACCTCTTCAAGTTCTGTCCAGATCAAATCATCAGGAGATGTATTCCTGAGTCTGAGCAAGAGTCCATTCTAAAATTTTGTCATGGAGAGGCATGTGGAGGCCACTTTTCTACAAAGAAAACCACTGCAAAGGTCCTCCAAAGTGGTTTCTACTGGCCTAAACTCACTAAGGATTCCTTCCAATTCTGCAAAAGTTGTCCTCAGTGTCAGAAATTAGGATCCATTACCAAAAGGAATCAAATGCCCCCCACTCCCATTCTAGTCGTTGAAATCTTTGATTGTTGGGGAATTGATTTCATGGGGCCTTTTCCAAACTCTAAGGGATACCTCTACATCCTCTTAGCTATTGATTATGTCTCAAAATGGGTTGAAGCCATTCCCAACAAGTCCAATGACCACCATGTTGTGATCCGATTTCTAAAAGAGCATATATTTTCTCGATTTGGAATTCCTAGGGCTATAATTAGTGATCGTGGAACCCATTTCTGCAACCTCCCATTCGCTTCACTCATGTCTAAGTATGGTATTACTCATAAAGTTTCCACTGCATACCATCCTCAAACCAACGGTCAAGCTGAGTTGGCAAATAGAGAAATTAAACAAATTCTTGAAAAAACTTTTAATCCCTCTAGGAAAGATTGGACTGAGAAACTCTTAGATGCCCTTTGGGCATATCGAACTGCTTTCAAAACTATCCAAGGCATGTCACCGTATAGATTGGTTTATGGAAAAGCATGTCATTTACCTGTTGAAATTGAACATAAGGCCTTTTGGGCAATAAAAAAATGAACTTTGACATTTCTTTGGCTGAAACAAAAAGGAAATTAGATCTTAATGAACTCGATGAACTTAGGATGGAGGCTTATGAAAATTCAAGGATCAATAAATCTAATGTTCAAGCCTACCAATCTAGGAATCTCAAAGTCAAACACTTTGAGCTTGGAAAATTTGTGCTCTTGTATAGTTCAAAACTTCATCTACACCCAGGAAAGCTAAGGTCCAGATGGTCTGGTCCATACCTAGTGCATCATGTGTACCCTCATGGGGCAATAGAGATTCAGGATCCCACAAGTGGTCATGTCTTCAAAGTCAATGGTCATAGGTTAAAACCATTCATTGAATCATTCAATAAACAAGAAACCAAGGAGGAGTTAACTGAGCCAACATATGAACCAGAGAAAAATTGATAGATTTAGGGTACAAGTCGGGCTAACGACGTTAAACAAAAGCGCTGCACGGGAGGCAACCCGTGGTTTTCATGTTTCCAATCACTGGGAATCATCTTTTGTTTCCTTCTTCTTAATTTTGTTACTTATTTTTATATATAGACTGTTGACCTGTTCTTCTTTTATGAGTAAGGATGGGTATGAAAAGGGAGCACCGTATTCATCCGTGTCACGCGGTGTGATCCCTGAGTAATACCTTACCCAGAAATTTAAAGAAGACAATGTATCATCAGTTTATTTTATTTATGTTTTTGTAGGTTTAAAAAAAATTATTAGACTCTTGACCTGTTCTTCTTTTATGAGTATGGATGGGTATGAAAGGGGAGCACCGTATTCATCTGTGTCACGCGGTGTGATCCCTGAGTAATACCTTACCCAGAAATTTAAAAGAAGACAATGTATCATTAGTTTGATTTAAAAAAAACATGAAAATGATGGTACTTGGAATTAAATAATTCATTGTGTTGTTTGTTTTGTCTGCTTTGTCCTTCTTTTTATGGTTCAGGAACTATTTTGGCTGATACATGTTCAATCAAGGAGGTGCCTATATCCCCAAAGAGATCAAAGGAGTAATTTGGAGCATCATGAACCTCAACTTTAAAAACCAGGTGAATTTCTTCCATGTTTTTCATTCTCAATTTTATCTTTGAACTCCTCTCCTACCCCCTTCTAAGTTTTTTTTCTTTAAACACTGGGGACAGTGTTATTCTAAGTTGGGGGGGGAATAAAAAAATGATTTTTATTTTGAACATGCATGAAAAAAAATTCCATTAACCATAAACATGATAAAGACACATTGCAAACTCTAAAATTGGATATCAAATAAATTTTGCATGCCTTGATTCTGATTTTAATGCAAGTTTAAGTTCATGAGCATAGTTTTTGGAAAGTGCGGTTGTCCGATGTGATTTTTCAAAGTTTACATTTTCATCCTCTTAATAAAAATGCCCCAATGCACGTCTTTTGGATTGTGGGTGTAAATTTGAGTTCTTGGGTCCCTTTCATTATAGCATAGGGTTCTGGGGTCACTTTTAGTTTAATTTGAGTATCCAAAAAAAAACAAAACAAAACAAAACAAAAAACAAAAAAAAAAACAAAAAAAAACAACAACAAAAAGACCGCATAGAGCAATGTTTTGTCCAAATGCGTGGCGTCCGGCACTTGGGGATCATGACTCCATAGTTGTCTTGCCCAGAGTTAGGCTTTATATCTCTATTGTAGAGCATGAAATTGACAAAATGCGTGGCGTCCGACACTTGGGGATCGTGACTCCATAGTTGTCTTTCCCAGAGTTAGTCTTTTCATATCTATTGTGGTTAAAAAAAATAAAAAAATAAAAATGGATACTCATCTTAAGGTTTAATGTGATTCCCACCTAGCGCTTCCATTTTTTCCCCTTGAACAATAAAATGGGCCCCATATCTTTTATGATGCACAACACTTTATCATGCTTAATTGGAATTGGATGAAATGTGGCGATGAATTTGAACAAAGGAATGGGCTTGGGCTTGGGATATGCTTATGGACCTAGCTTGTTTTAAATTATTTTGATGGGTTTTCATAATTTTTTTTGTATTAGATATTTGGGTGAGCAATGTGTATTTAAAATGTTTTTGGAAAAGGAGATTTCAATTTCATATTTGTAATTTATTTTGCTCGGGACTAGCAAAACTCAAGTTGGGGGGTGTGATTAGTCACTTAAAGTGGATAATATTCATTGTTAAGTTATTAATATTAATGTGCTTAAAAGTTTATAAACATCAATTTTAGTCCAATTCAGAAATTGAACTTCATTTCCCATCATTGTGCAATTCATGCTTAAAATGTCAATTTGGGTCCACTCAATAATTTGCTTTTGGAAATTACAATATTAATCATTTTAATTTGAAATTTTGGGATATTATTGATCACTTTGTTTGGAACATTTTATCTTTTAGGTCCGATGGATGAATCCCAAAGGAAGATGGAGAATTTTGCGCATGAAGTCAGAAACTTGCTGGAAAAAGCATAATGGGCCTAAGGCCCATCAAACAAATGTGGGGCCCAGACACCAAGCCCAATGAAGCTCAAATTTATACAGTAGAATGATAAAAATATGAGGATCATTTTATTCAACTGTGTCTGGAGCTAATTCTGAATTTATCATGATGATAAATGGATCTGAAATTGAGATTTAAATGGTGGAGTCGTCATTAATACATAGAAATCCGTCCCACCATTTCGACTATAACATCCAAACGGCTGGGCGAAAGTTCCTGAAATTTTTACAGATCATAGAGGACAGATGGAAGAAGATATGTCTCTTCTACAGCCCCTCCGGATTCGGCCTTCTTCAATTTCGAATTCACACGTAAATGTGATGGACGAATCTGGACAGTTTTCCGGGTCAAATTCGAAACATCAATTTCCTTTTGATTATTCACCCTCCATTTGACTCTATTAATTGTTGAGGGGTGAATTAATTGTTATGGGATGTACCTAAGGCTCCTAATATTCCTATATAAGGAGCTATTGGTGAAGGTAATGGGGGTGGAAAATTTTCTTATCATCTTGGATGCTTTGTTTCATTGTAATGTTTTGCTTCCAAATTTCCTTTGTAATGTTTTCCATTTCCATGTATGTTTTTTTTGTATCTTTATGTTCTTAATCAACTTCTTCCCTTATATATTTTCCATTTCATTTATTAAAACTTTATAATCACAAAGCACAATTATATCTCTGTGTTGTTGTGAATTAGTTCACACATAGGTGTGAATTTAATTCACACACACGGAGGAGTGCTCGTTATTTCCGCGGTTTTAATTTCTTCAATCCAATTCTTATTAGCCATCTTCCGCCCACCATTGAGAGTATACCATCAATGGAGGGCTAAACCCTTAATGGGTTGATCTTAGGAGGATGCAAAGGCTGGATTGAATGTTATTTTAGGGACGAATTGTTGTTAAATGGATAATTAATTTAAGACATCCATTCTTCAGTTATTTCTACTCTTCATCTTTACTGTGTTTGAGCAAAATAAATTCAATTACTAAATGACCATATACCTCGGAGAGATCATGAATTTGGTTCTCTAAGTGTATAGGGGATTAGTAATTGTGTTTAGTAAGCACCAAACCAGAAAATGATGAAGGTAGTGTTATTTTTGAAGAATGGATTCATCAAGAATTAATAAAACCAAAATTGTTTAAAGAAGTAAAATTCATTCAATCCACCCCGAGCATAATCCTAGATCAACCCATTTTCATTAAATTGAATTCACGTAGGTGTCTTAGTGTTATTTAAAACCATCCAAAATCAAAACCAAAGTTGGCTACTTCATAGCCCATCTTTCACCAAATCATAGCGTCTCAAGGTTACTTCTTCGGTCCCTGTGGACTCGACCCCTACATGTACTACATCGATCGCTTTTACCCGTAGGGTAAATTTGGGCGCAACCAAGAATAATGTCATTTTATGCTTCAAAAATGCTTTTTATTGCATTTGTTGCACATATTATAATTACCTTATGAATATTTTATAAATTATATTTGAAAAATTTGATATTATTTTTCAAATAATCATTTTAAAATAGTCTTGGGATCTATATTTGATGTTTTTTCTAGAAATATCAATTTTTGAGTGAATAGTGAAAATGTAGATTTTTGAAAAACATTTGTTTCTTTTCAATATATCAAGAAATTTGATAGTGTTATTCTATTTTTTTATTTGTTTTTAAATTAAAATATTATACTATTATTGTAAATAAACTAATTATTTCCATATTAATCATCTTTATACTTTATTTTTAAAAATCACATTTATGCATAAAAATGAATTCAAAAAAATTGTTTTCCATTGTGTTTTATGCACTTAAATTAAAATTTATTTCTGAAACATTTAATTATTTATTCTTGAAAAATATATTTCATACTTTTAACCATTATTTTCATGTTTATAAAATATTTAAATTTCATTTTTAGTCATAATGAATATTTGCCATGGTAAAGGATTATCCCCACTATAATGGGTAAAATGGGTTAATAAAGGTTAAAACAATGATATAAGCTCTCTAAATCATTAAAACACTTTAATTTATTTAATTTTATGGGTTTAATTGGAACATAACCATCCTAAATTCAAAAATATGACATTTTTTCCAATTTAATTTGATTATTAACTTTATATTATTTTTTGTTGGGAAAATTTACAAAATATCATTCTCTCACTTTCAATATCACTAATATGTTGTAATAGAGGTAAAAATAATAACTCAATTATTATAAATGGCTATTATTAATATTAATTTATTATTATTTTTATATTATTTAAAAATATTATATATAGTATAATTTCCTTGAACACTTACACAATGTTGATGGAGTGCTTATGCAAGCTGTAGAAAAATTTAAGAAATTATACTAAAAACATTAAAAGTAATATATTTTGGATGAATTATCTTATAAAATGGAGAGGATGGTGTTGGAGGGGGGTTTTGGTGTTAGGAGGCTTCATAGCTCGATTAATTGTATGCATGAAAAGCTTGTCTGGGAAGTTCTGGAGGAACGAACGTTATGGGGAAGAACCATGTCTCAGATTGGTGGGGATAGAAAATATGAAGTGCATGGATACAGGTCTCCTCTATGGGGTAATTTATACCCCTAATTCAGCTACTACTTCCGCATTCCTGATGGATTTTTGGTTCAGGGGACCTTTTTTTTGGCACAAGAATTGGGGTGGTAATTCACTTGTCTTCCCGGGGTGTCCTGCTCCTTTGATTACAGTGAAAGACACGATGTTGTTTCCCAAGTTTATAAGGGTTGTGTTAAACTCTGATCAACAATACCTTATGGAATCCATCAATTTAAATACAGGTCCAGATATCTGTGTTTTTTCTCCTTCGCCTTCTGGAGTCTTTTCCAATAGAGAGTATCGAAGGTTAGTTTCAGAGCAGAACCACTTTGATGAATGGAATGGAGTGTTGTGGTGCAATTTAATTTTCACTAAGTTCAAATTTATTCTATGGTGATTTAGAAGGAAATAATTGGCCATGGATGAGTGTGCTAAAAACCCTGGAATGAACATGGCATCTACATGCCACAGTTGCAGATGTAAGAAGGTGGAGAGCGTGAATCATTTATTTTTTGAAGGAAACATGGCATCAACATTGTGGAAGTGTTTCGGAGGCTCTTTTTTTCCTCTCCTCAGTAGTGGGATGTCTCCTCATTCTAGAGGGACTAGTTTCAAGGGTCTCTCGGGATGGAGAAGGAGCGTACGGCTTGGGCGAGGATTCTGAGTGTAGGGTGCTAGTGTTTGTGGCATACTAGAAACTAGGTCTGTTTCGAAGTTGAGGTCTCTTCGACATGATCCATTTTATCAAGGATGAGATTCATGATACTAGACTAGTCTTCTCTTCACAAGGTGTGGTGGGATTCACCTTCGTTTTGTAGGCTTCAGATAAAAATCCCTCACCCTCTGCCAGCTTCCGACGAGGTGTGGGGAAGGTGGGTTTCCTAGAAGCCCCTAGTTATGGTTTCAAACTCAATACTAACGGGTCATGTGTGGATGGAAGAATGAGAGGATGGGGTGTGGTTAGGGACACCCAGGGTGATGTTTTTCTAGATTTTTCTACATTCTTTGGCATGGGTAATGCTTTCATGGTTGAGTCCAATGCTATGCTCATGGGCATCTTCTCTGTATCCAAGAAGGTGTGATTTTAACTCAGGCTGAGACCGACTCTCTCATTCTTAATGATGCTATGCGGGGAAAGAGTGGCTTCCACTAGTCCATTTCATTTAAAGTTAGGAAGTATAGATCACTGATCTGGGTCTCCATTCATGTTTTCCATACATGGCGTGAGGGAAAAAAATTAGCTGATCGTCTGTCTTCTTTGGCTGAGCAGACTACCAGGCACTCTTGCCTCATTCCTACTTGTAATCAGAAACCTGAGGTTGTGAACTTAATTAGAGGGGATTCCCTCATCTTACATTATTTCAGACCTACTTAAGAAAGTGGGTTTATGGTGTGTTTCCTTTCTTTGAATAAAACTTTTTTATCTTGGATGGATAATTAAGATGTTTTCTTTAATCATTTAAAGTCATGATATATGGATAGTCATTAAAGGGGCAATAAATGATATTTAATGTTAAAAATTTATTATTAAATAATCATTACATTACAAATAAAATTCCACATTCAATAATTTTTATGTGAAACTATTTATAATATCATTAATGTTTAATTTATGTTCAATTTTTTATTTTTTAAATTACAGTCATTACTCTTAAATAGTGAAAAATTTGTTGCAATGGTTAAGGTTAAGATAATTTAATGTGGCGGTTAAACCAAAATATAATGTTTAAAATGAGATATAAATCTTTTTAAATTTTATTTTTTTATTATATTTATACTTTATACTCCTTATATTCTAATATAAGTTGTTTTGGTCAATTTTTCATGATTTATAAACATATTGTATATTAATATTTGAAGTATTTACAAGTTTTCCACCCACCTCACTTATAAAAGGGAATCCCCCATATTATTTTTCTCACACCTATTAAGACACTTAAATTGATCAATTTCTACCATAATACCTTCAAAATATTCCTTATAATTCCCTATTGTTCAAGTTCTTACAAAAGGATCAATCCAATTAGGATAGAGGTGTAATTCAAATGATGTTTTTCAAAGAAGAGACATAACTCTTTACCAAGTTCTTTCATTTTATTTCTTCATCTACCTACTTAAAACATTAATTAACTATGATGAAATAATAAAATTACTATATATAATGTAAAATAATGTTAATATGATTACTTTAAAACCCTTTTCATCTCATTTTAAATTTTATGGGAAATGAAAACACCACTCATTCGTACTTGTGGACTACCACCTCCACGAAGAAATATGGTTCCTTTTTAATCATTGCCTCAAATGGATTTTGATAAAGATATATTTAATTAATATATAAGTTTCTTGTAAATTATTATTATTATAGAATTATAACATATTAGTTACCTTCTTACCCTCTTCTTTCATTGGATAATGATAACATCACTCATTCGTGCGTGTAGAATATCACCTCCACGAAGTGATGTGATTCATTTTTTCATTATCATAACACATAGCAATTCAAATGGATGGAAATAATTAATAGATATGACATTTATAAAACAATTATAATTTTATAAAATTAAAATATTATATACCATATTTCTTTTTAACCCAGTAGAAAAATGGAAACATCCATTGTGAGTATGTGTGGACTACCACCTCAAAGATATGATGTATATTATTTTCTGCATTCACCTTTGATGAATGGTTCTAAAATTATATTTAATGTATAAAATTAATTATTTTTTAATGTTTATTATTGTTTATATGATATAACCATGATCAATTTGACCATAGTCGACATACCAAAAGCATTTTGGACTTATAAACGAAACATCTTCAAAACATCTAATGTGATGTTAACCATTTTAGTGAGTAAATAAGTCATGGTAAAAAATGGAATAAAGAGAATATTTATAATGGAATTAACGTGAAAATTTTTCTTGATCAAATATAAAATAAGTATAATATTATTAATTTCTAGGGTATACATATGAATGAAAATATTTGTGACTTGGGCTACGGTACATTCTTTTAAAATGATTATTTTAAATTATTTCTTAAAACTATTTTTTTATGTAAAGGTTATTTTTAATTTTTTAAAGAATTTTATTATTAATTCTTTAAAGGTTTATAATGGTATTTTTTACTATTTTTTAATTTATTTACAAATTATTTATAATGAATCTTTTCAATGTTGTCCATATGAATAATTTTTGACTTTCTCTACTAAAGTGACAAAAAAATACTGGTTTTAATGATTATATAATTGATAAATTTCCCAAAAATCATCAATATTATTTTCTTTTAATATTTTCTACAGGTTTATAAGGTTCGTTTCAATTAAATTATTTTTTATCAGTATTCTATTTTTTTTTAAAAATATATATATTTTATAAATAAATAGAAATTCTTTCACATTTTTATGTGATAAAATTATGTATTTTTTATTATGGGGATGAATACAAACTAAAATGTGTTTTATGGATAACGTGATAACTATTTGTTTTATAATCATACTTTGGTTGTTTTTTAATTTATAATATTGATAGGTGATCCTAATAGAACTCTCTGATTCATTGGGTAAAGTGATTAAGTTTACTTGTGATAGGATACTCCTAATAGGAGTGGGAATTAACTGATTAGGTGATTCTAATGTAAGGGAGATTTTATGGATAATAACCCAAGTTTCTTAGGTGATTTTTATATTTATTCTATTTTTTTGAAGGAAATATATTGATTTCATATAGTAAGTAAATGAACTAATTATTTAACAGGGTTTAATGATTTTATAAAGTTTAAATGTTTTTTTCATGAGTTATATTATTTTACTAAGTAAATTTATGACAATGATTTTTAATTTATATTGTTTTCAAAAAAGTTTATGAAAACGCTTGTCTTTCATGTTGATTTCCTGAGTAAATACATAATTATTTTAAGATTAAATGTTTATTATGTGAAAAGGAAAACTTCTTTATGGGTTTTCATGAATTCCAACTAGATTAATAGGTTTTCTAATTATTAATATCCATTAATGAGTTTTTTATGCTCATCCCAAATTTTATGAAAATCATAGGGATGAAGGATGTGTAGTGATTATATCAAATTAAATGCTGACACTCCTTGATCAAATAAAATGTATCATGAAAAAATATGTGAGTAAGCATAAAGACATATTTTTTAGGAGAAATATACTTTTTGTGGGGTTGTACACTTTATTATTTAAAGGATTAATATGTAACAGTTATTCCAAATTCTCAAAGACACCAAACCAAAAAGATCCTTGAAATTTTGGGAATTGAAACTCTAGTTATGAATCATTTAACTATGTGGTATTATGTTATGATGCATTATATGAATACTTCTCTAGATCCTTAAGGTAAAAATCATATCTCAGTTAAATATAATGGATAGTGGTACTCAATCCAGCCTCACAAATTTCCTTGTATATATCATGGTGAGTTAGTCAAGGGATAAATCTGCTTTGATGGTAATAAAGTGAATTTAATTTATAAGGTGATTGTCTAAGATCTAAAAAGCATTATGGCCTTTATATATTTTGGGGAGTCCTATGATGAATTTTATAGTGATGTTGTCCTTTTTCCATACCGATAGGGTTAATGGCTGAAACATACCCTAAGAATTTTCTCATTCATTCTTAACATACTAGAATACAAAGCATCGATATACTTATTTTATAATTACTCTCTTCATGTTATCCCACCATATTATTTTTCTTATATATTTATACATATTTGTACTCACAGGAAGAATAGATAAGTATGAACAATATACATAATCCAAAAGTTACATCTCCAATTCTAGTTTTTATGGGACACATATCCCAGTTCAAAACCTTATAACATTATCTTTATCAAAGTTAAACTCTAAAATATTAACTTTATTTTTTTGAACATATGCAAATGTTTCTAGGATTCTTTGATCTTTATAAGAATTTATGGTTTATAAATCAATTGGGAAAGATATAATTTATTATTTCCCTTTCTGAAATCAATAATAATCCTCTAAAATTCTATGACTTCTCGGGTTTTTTTAATCCTCATCATGGATATAGTAGCATGGTATTTCCCATTAAAAACATTAGCCAACTTATTTTCCTATCCTGAGTGGTAATAAATTTAGATGTTGTAATATTTTATCAATTCCAAACATATCATTTGAAAAATATTCAATTATGTTTGCATGAATGTTAATTTTAAGCTCTTGTGACCAATATATATATATATATATATATCACACTTATCTCTAAATATATAATGTCTCCAAATCATTAATTCAATGATCGATATAGCTATCTATAAATCACATGTCATGTAAATTTTGTATTGGGTTTTTAATTGGAATAAGGAATAATAAATTATCTTACCAATCTACATGAAGATAAAACCCAAACCATTTTTTAAAGCATCACTTTATATTATAAAAGCTTCCCCACTATAAGGTAATGTAAGTACAAGAGTAGTGACCAAACTCTTGTTTAGTTCCATTAATCTTTCTTCAAATTTTTCTATATAAATAAGTTTAACTAATTTATGTGTCAACTTTGACACTTTATTTTATAATCATGATATATTTATTACAAAGCATCAATAATATACTACAAACCCTAGAAAACTATATATCTTAGTTATAGTGGTCAATCTATTCCATTTCTTGATAACTATCATATTTTATGGATCTAATGATATTCCCGTTATTGGGATTACATAAACAAATAATTATAATTTCTATATCCCTAATTCACACATTATAAATTTGGAGTATGTTTTTTACTTTCTCAATGAATTTAACATAATCTAAAAATTATCTGCATGTGCTTCCTTTATCTTTGAATATATATTAATATCTTTTATAAAGACAGCCAAAAATTTACCAAGGTAGTCCCTAAATAATCTATTCATTATATCTATGAATATGGAACTAGAATTATTAAGTACAAAGGGAACCACTATAAATTAATAGTTTTCATACATCTAATGGAGAGATGTCTTGGAAATATCCTTTCCTTTATCCCTTAGCAGAAGATATCTAGATCAATGGAAAATATTCCAGAAGTATCAAGCTCCTCTATGTTGATTAAATATATCATCGATACGAGGTAGATGATACTTTTTATTGAAATTGATTTTATTAAGATCATGATAATAAATGAAAATATGCATTTATCTAACCTTATTTTTTGAAATATGACTCATTCACCTCATGGTTTAGCACTAGGTTGGATAAAAACCACGTCAAAATTCTTCTTTGTATTCTTCTTTAAGTCCTCTAATTCAAACGTAGTTATTCTACATGGACTCCTTAAGATATTTATAGATCTATGTGTAAGTTCAATCGAAAAAAACCTCATGATCAAGGGGAATACTAGGTAGTTCATCTAAAAATACATCAGTACATTCCCATACAATTTTTATGTCATCATTTTTACTTCCTCCCTAATAATTTTATTCAATAGTCCCTCTTTTGTTGGGTATCATAACCCATATTGCATAATTTTTATCTATATACATTTTATAATCATCCTCATATTGACACATTAAAATTTGATGATTTAGGATATGAAAAGAGATTTCATTATCATAATACTCAATATTTGCTTCATTCTGAGGAAAATAATACATGCCCAATACTATTTCAAATTCAACCAAATAAAGAAGAATTATATATGTATGAAGTATCATCCCAGAAATCTCTAGCACATTAGATTTATAAATCATAGATATGATCATTGTACCACTGGAAATTTTCACTGACATTTCGATATCAATTTCCTGAGGTGGTGATTGAAAAGTTTTAGAAAACATTTATAATATAAAATAATGTGATGAACTATAATGAATTAGGGTATTATCATATCTATAAAAGAGATCTAGAATTCCTTCAATTACACCATTATTGCGATCTACCTCAATGCTAGTGATCACTAATTCTCTTACTTGTTCCCTCTGTTCGGGATGTTTTTTGGGCCTATTTTCTTCATTGGACCATGGCTTGGGTATTGATTCACATAACATCTTTGAATCATTATAGTGTGGGTGGGTCATTAATAGGAACATTCTTCAATTTAATTTCATTAATCGGACACTTATCCATAGTTCAACAGTTTTGGGATTGGTTTCTGGATTTAACATACTTAAAACATATGCATTGTCCTCTGAGGAAATTACCTGGTTTCTTTGTCCCACATTCATTATATATAAGAAATTATACTTTCTTCCCACCATGTGTCTTATAATAAGTGATTCTATAATACTCAGCATTCCTTTTCTTTTCTCCATAATATTTAGAGGTTCTAGTTTTAATCTATATTATAAGATCACATTGATAATTATATTCATAGACATCAAATTATCTTATGGTTAACACCCTTATAAGACTAGTATTTATTCCAGTAAATAAGTGATACATTTTTTTCTTACTATAAGAGATGAAATCATAGGAATACCTCAGAGGTCTCATGATTTTTTTATATGATCCAATATATTTATCCTCCTTTTATTAAATTCCAAGAGTTCCCTCTCTATTTGTTTCAAAGGGATAGAGAAAAATACTTTTTTAAAACAATCTTCATGAAAATTTCCCATTCTATATAGTCAACTTCCTCCTTTCCCATGGTATTCTTAATCAATCTCCACAACTAATTAACATCACCTTTTAGATGATAGACTGCAAAAAAATCATTCCCATGGTCCAAGCACTAGATAGTGGAAGATATGTTTTCCATTGAAATTACTCGCAACTTAGCAACTAGTTGATTAGAAGAATCACTAAAATAGGGTGGATGTTTCACCCATTGTTAACTCAATTCTTTCAGGTTATGGAAATTACCTTGAAAAATGTAAAATTGAGAATGATTATACCTATATTAATTAATATACATAGAATGAAACTATAAACATAGTTTTATGATTTTAATAATGGCATATATAATTTAACATATGAATCTCTTGTTTTTATTGAAGGATCTCCATGGTCATATTCCTAATAGGTTCTCTAACCAAATTAGTGAACATTATAATGAAATCATTTTTTATGGTTTTAAAAGAAATTTGATCAACCAAATCATATCCATCATGAGTGTTAAGTAGGTTTTTATATATTCTTGTTTATTATGCAACATGTCACAATCGAGCTAATAACCAATCCAATCTTTTCAGAGTTATTACCCCTAGGTACAACTATTCCAGATCCTATATCGAATTTTAGTATCCAGAAAGGGAAGTAATTTCTAAGAGAATCATAAAATCTCTAATTAACATAAATTTTGGGATGTTTTCCTACACATAGAATAATTATTTAGAATTATCATTAGTTTTTTTTGTAATATTTTCTAAACTAATCCCCAAAAATAACTAAAACTTGAATTTAATACAATTTAATGAAACCAAAGACAAACATAACATAAATAATTCATTAATATCATAATTTAAATAATGTGTCCCAATTATAGTTTCAAAAACTGAGGATTGAAAGGTTAATTTTCTTTGATATTAGCTACATAAACCACTCATTTTATAGAACTTGAAAACATTTCTCTATAATAATTCTCCTATAAAAATATCACAGGATATAATCATATACATAACTTAGGGAATGGAAACATAATAAAGGGGTATATCATGTGCTCATTGAGGTAAAATGTTTCATAATGTATCATATTATAAACATGAAGAAGAATATAAGGAAGAAGATAAATATCATATTAATGTATTGTATTAAAATATCATAAGACCATATACGATAATCATAAAACATGACAGATAAAAAGAGATCACAACATGATTATTAAGGAAACATAAAAGTTACAACATGGATCAAAATATATATCAATGATCACAAAACATATGATCACGACATAAAAGTGCCAAGAAATCTAAAAAAATAAGGCGTAATCATGAAAACAAAGAATTCCATTAAAATGAAAATCAAATTGTTAATATTTCAAACTTTATAAATAACTTGGAAATATGGAACAAACATATGAATAAAAAAATTGTTGTGGTAAAACTCAGAATTTTGAATCCTATGTAAAAAAAACTATTTTTTTCCTAGCCAAAAAATGTGAGAAAACTCATCATGCATATGTCGGGGTAAAAAGATTCATTATATACATGGACGACTATCTCGTGAGATATACAGTTAAACCGATGCATTGGAGGGTGATATAGGACCCCAAAATTCATCTTCCATACATATTTGTTCTACATAAATTGAATCATAAACATATCTTAATGAACCTATGAAAAAATAATGGGTTTCCTAAACTTATCACAATACCTGAACATAATAAATCATAGGATATAAGGAATAAAATTTTCCAAAAGTAATAATATCATAATATAACATATTTTGTGATAATATAATCACATCCTAAGAGAAACCCTTTAGGTAAAATAGATGTAAAAATAATGAAATTATAAAACCATTAAAACATTTTCTTAAACATTAAAATAAATTTTTTTTAAAAAAAATAATAAAGAAGGGAGAGATAAGAGTTATAAAAGAAGTTATTATATAGAGATCCAAATAAAGGAACCATAAAAATAAATGAAAATCATGATAATAAATCTAGAGTGGTAAATGATGAAAAGAAAAGTTTTTATTAATCTTTTTAGGCCACTTTCAAGAAAAAATACATCGAAGAAATGTTGAAAGGCATTTATTATTTAATTTTTGTAATGTAAAATATTATGAGAATAAAAATAATAATAATTTTTTTCATTAAGTAAAATGCATTATAAATGTAAAAACATGGACATGGGAGAAAATGATTCCTTGGTATGAATCAGAGTTATTCTTACCAATGCTCTACTTTTATTTAATAAATAATTTCATTAAATAAATCATTATTAATGATGAGAAGTAATTTCCTCAGATAAAAAAAGGAATAATATATAAAATAGGGAAATTTTTTGGATCATATAAAGCTTGAAATGTATAATAAAATTTGAAATAATATGACTAAATGAATCAGAAATTGAGTCGATGAAACCCTTACCATGGTCATGATTAACTTTTCAATTGTGCCTAACATCCTTATTAACAAAATTATGATAATTTAAAACCTTATTAAGATTATTTTTTCATCTATATTTAATTTTATATTTTTCATTTTTTCATATTATATTTATTTAATATATGTTTTTTGTTTATATTGGTTACATGATGGGGTTCGATCAACTTCTCTGTAACACTTTTGGTATATTAACCATGGTCAAAGGTGTTGTATAATAACTTTATAATCTCCATAATTATATATTTTTATGTATATTAGTATTAAATATTTTTAAAAAAATTATAGTTATATAGGTTTTTATAAAATGAACAAATAATATGAATGCACCCTGATATGTTCATCTTGGTTGATTAAATTTATTATGATAATTTTGTGTTATTATCACATATAAAATATATAATATTACCTTAATATAATATCAATAGTTTCATAAAAATAATTTATATACTTGAAATATATTTTTAATTTTAATTATGTTTGGTCGTTCAGGAAAACAAAAAATATCTTCTCATTGAGGTTGTAGTCCACCCATGTGTATAGGTGATAAGTTTATTTCCCAATTAATATAAAGAAATTATGAAATGGTATTATTATTTTTGAGAATTAATTATGTTATAAATATCATATTAAACCGTTAATTCCCAAATTTATAACGTCCATCAAAAGTTATTGAAGAAAATTCAAACATTTCATTCATAAAGGCGATAGTTTTCACGCACTTGTGATGAGGTTTTCATTTTTCAAAATGAAATTACCATGATATTTAATGTGTATAACCCCAATAATTTACTATAATTTTTGTTTTATAATAAATTTAATTTTTTATACTTTTAATGCAAGAAATACTGATTTAGTTTCGAATTCATGCAATACATGATTTAAACAAAACAATATTTAGTCGCATTTTTCTTAGTCAGTTAAATTATTACACTTATTAGAATATTTTATGGAAAATTTATATTTTAGATATCCAATAAAATATTTTCACATTATTCTAATATATTTTATAAGAATAATATAATAACAAACCCAATTTTACACATAAAAACATATATCTTTATAAAAGGAGTTTTACCGCCTTTTAAAAGAAAACCTATTTTAAATCAAAATTTAGGTAATTAAATAAATTTCACATATAATAATAAAATTAATTTTTTATGTTTTAATTCCCAAATTATCTTAGGTTGAATTTTTATTTTTTTTAAGCCTCATTTTTTTATCAATATTTAAAAATATAGAATTTTAATTGAAAACTACTTCTTTGTCTAATTTATTTATATAGATAAATTAAATTTTAAATTTTTTTTAAAGTAAAATTATATAAATTATACATAATTTAATACAATTTAGGTCATTGGAATAAATTTAACATTGAAATTGAATATAATTACATAGAAAACTTTTGAACACTTTTACATTAAAAATCCATTTTTTCATCCCGTCTCTAGGATTATATTTAAATTAATTTATGTATATTATGTGAATATAATTTGGAAAAATTTAATCCATATTTTGAATTAGAATAATTTCTAAATTCTAAAAATTTGAACTTGTTTTTTAAGAAAAAATATTAGTTAAATTAATTAAAATTAACTACAGAGATTAATAGAATAAAAATTAACTAGGCACTAAACCTTAATGTAAAGGGCCAAAATGGCCTAGAAAATTTTTCAAACTCTACTATGTGGAAATATTTAGACCTTATAATCCATTTTAAATAATTTGGTTCATTATTTGATCCACTTTACGTGGAAAAGACATGGTTGGAATTCCCTTTTCAAAACAATTCAGAATATCACTCATCATCCACTATAAAAATGAACTCAACCCTCCCACTTAATTACACATATCAAGCAATTTGAATAGCCCAAAATCCACCCAACTAATCTCCAAAAATACCTTCCCTCATCCTAGAATAGTCAAATTGGTTAGAAAGAAAATCTAGTAAGCCTTTTTGTATAATCAAAAATAAGTTACCTGAATAAGAGTTAAACATATTTAACAATCACTTTTTGTTTCACTTACATCTACACCCCGTTATTTATTATAGATTATATAATAAAATCAATATCATAAATAAACTGATATGTTTTTATTGTATGATTTTAACTTAAAATTTCACATACATCCATCAAATGGGATACAAATCACTGTTTGTGTGTATGACGGACTACCGCCTTGCAAACTGATGTCGTTATTTCTTCCATTTACCACCTTTCAAGGTTAAAATAATGATGTAATTATTGTTTATATATGGTATATATAATATTTATATAATATTTATGATTATTTATTTTCAATATACAACATACCTTTTATTCTTATAATTTTTTGGGAATACCATAACATCGTTTGCGGATGTGTGAACTACCGCCTCCTCAAAGTGATGTGATTTTTTGACACTTTACATATAATGTAGTAATAATGTATTTAATAAAAATATTTGATATACATGAAATAAATTTGGTACAAATATTATATTATAAATATATATCATTTACTTTTAATTCTTTTAAAAATAGCATGAAAGGGAAGTAGTATTTATGCGTACTTACGGCCAACCATCTCCATGAACGGTGCATTTCATTTCCTATCTCCAAATATTGTAGATTATAATAAATAAATATATAATGGATATATATGATATTTAAATAATTTTTTAAATAATATATATGATTAATCATTGTCTAATTAATCGTAACAACAATTCACAAGTCAAAACATGCTAAAAAACTTACCAATTAACACCTGAAATAGTGAGAATAATGAAATACTGTTACAAAATGTGTAATAAGATATCATAAGAAGATAATATATGTTATTATAAATATTATTATGGTTATTTAATAAAATAATAGATTTATTAAACCCATTATAATGTATTTTAAAAAAATTTCTCCCAAAAGGAAATATAAGGTAAGGGATTTTCATATCACTTTTTCATCTATGGGATAAATGTCATATTCACCACTTACTTATTTTTTGTGGTGTATATACTGATACTTTTGATATATTATGTCATGAATAATTTTATATTCATTTTATTTAATGTTTTACCATCAATTATCTCTTCTAAATTGTTTTGAAATTAAAATTACCACGTGGTAAAAGTTGTGTTTACAATCTCACATTCTTTTGTGATTGTTAACTTTATCTTCAAACAACCACGTCCTTATGACCATTTTTCATTTGAAATAAAATTTATTTTGGATATCCATACAATTATTTTATTTTTATAATTAGTTCATAAAACTTATACCATTTTTACATATGGTGTGCACTTGACGGTAATTTGATTAAATTGGGAAATATTGGTAAATCCATATTTTTACTCAATATAGATATTTGATATGGTTCATTGTTCAAAATTTTAATTTATTATTTTATATATGAGTATTTATTGGGATAGGTATCACATGGGTGGTTCCTGATTATAGATAGACTCTCGATGCATCATAGTCACATGAGGCGAATTAGTTGGCTAAATTAGACATGTTTCTACCTGATATGTAAAACTGTCTTATGAATGGTCTTGATGGTAAATGTTCCATATACATAGGAGACATGTAATCCAAAAATTAATAATTTACTTTATTTATAAATTAGTAATTATTATTATTATCCATGATATTTTTGTTTCGACATTATCTATGGATGTAGTTCATTCTTAGTTTTTGATTTAATGGCATGTGTTCTCATTACTTACATTTAAATATTGATTTTTTTTATCCAATTATATTAATGGAATCAGTTCCTAGTTATTTCCCATTAGATTTATATTTATTCTCATTGATTCAATATTTCTTATGCAATAATCACCCGTACTGAGCATTTAATATCACACTTATTTTTATATCCTTTCCCAAGTTTATGAAGAGGAATACTTGTTTATGAGTTTCAATGAGTCTGAGCTTTTATTTTTGTTATGATTTATTTTATTTTACCAATTTAATATGGGTATCATATTTGTAAAATTTTTTTCTGAAAACTATAAATTCTTTTCTCCTTTGGGATTTGAATATTATATCTATACATATTTAATACAGTAGCTCACCGGTTCTGGGATTCTCGGATCAGGGCATTATATAATGCATATTATATAATCATAAAAAATTATAATATTAGTAATACTAAATTCATTTCCATATAATGAAAAATATTGATATTAATTAGGTAAGAAAAAAACAATGATTTTGTGAGATATTGGTATAGAGTATTACCATTCTCCTTTAGATGACATCCCTTGAGTAAAAAATTAAGGAACCTAAGAATTGACTTTTAGAAAGTAAAATGATTATATGATGTGGAAAGCTTGTTTATTATAGTATTTTGAATTTTCTTTTGATCCTATGTATTTGGAGATAGTGGTGAAGTGAAGGGATGAAGAGTTCCTTTTATAAGTGGGAGGAGGGGCACATTTTTAATAATAAAAAGTAAAAAACGTTATTTAAGGGTCAACGTTTCCAATAGTAGAAAAAATTGGATTTTAGGGTGAGCTTGGTATAATTAATTCTAAAGAACATAGTTATAAACATGTTTTAAGACCATTACTCTTAGGTTATTACATTTTACAATTTTTGATTTAGATTAAGTGACTTGTTTTTTAACGAAATAATATATGTTTTACTAAAAATGTAAAATAACATGTATTACCAAATTTTCGTGTTTTTATCCTAAATATATTATAAATTTAATTTTATTGAATTTATATATAATATAATATTGTCTTTTAAATTAAAAAATTTTATATTTATAATTTTTTTGTAAAAAAATGAATTTTAATCCTTATGTGTTATTAATGTTATTTAGAATTAGTTACCAATTAATTGTGAGTTATTATAACTATGTATTAATTTAAACCTAATAATAGAGTCATTTTTTAAAATATTTTAATTTAATTGGTTACATAAAAATTAAGAAATATTAATAAAACAAAACTATGGAAGGAAAAGTTTGACCATTATCACTATATCTAACATTAATCTTATTAATTTACTTTTTATTAATAAAAAATGAGTTTTTTATATAATTTAGATATAATTATTACAATAATTTAACCCATTTAAAAAAATAAATTTTTAAAATTTTAGAACAAATTAATTATTATATTATCATTCTTAATGTGTAAAAACTGTTTTTATAAAAGGGTATCTCCAAGAAAAAAATGGCCTTTATTTAATATAAGTTCTATAGTGATTTTATAAAAAAAATTCTTCTATTCATACATACCAACTAAATTTTTATAATATAAAGGTATTATTTAATAATTTTATGAGGGTAATATGAATTTCATTTTAGTCTGTGTTGTATGATTGACAAGCTACTCACATTGTATTTAATTAAGAAGAATTATTTACTAAATATATGGTCATTATAGTGTAGGGTGTGAGAAAATAATTCTCATCGGGCCACTTACAATGGTGAACCTAACCTCTACTATAATAAATGTTTGTGCACACATGATATGCCTAGCTTAGCCGAACAAATATATCTAGAATAAAATAAATAAACAAAAAATAAACAAACTATTAGAAATACTCTAGTTATAACATGAAACATGATATCAATCTAACCATTTTAGGTCAAAGCTAGATAACTTGGATCATATGGCTCACCAAGCCACGTAATATAAGGCATGTCAGTCCAATATTAAAGAAGCTTCAAAAAGTTTTAACACATCAATATTCCTGAATACTAGATCATGGGATATAACCTTAGGAATTCAAAATAATAATACATAACCTACTAGCTCCTAGAGACTACAATATCATGATCTGAATGTATGATAGGAACTTATTTTTATTAGGGATAAACTATCAATGTCCTATTAGCCCCTTAAAACATTTCAGGCTATAAAATAATCATTGTCTAACTATGCCCTATCAATGAATTTTTGGGAGTGTAACACTATCCACATACACAAAACATTCTCCTTGACAGAAAATAATATTAAACTAGGATGGGTTCACTCATCCAAAACAACCATTATCTCTTTAAGACCCCTAACACCAATCACTCAATTAACCAATAGATGTGAGTATATAAGAAACTCAAGGTCAAACAATGGAGTTTAGTTTCTAAGAAACTCACCTCCAATATATCATAAATAAGAAAACTCTCATATATTCATTGTATAATCTACAAATCACAACAAACCAATGTTTGGAAAATTCCTACACCAATCGGTAATAACAAGTCCATAACCTGCTCATACCAACCCTCTCAGGGTCACACAACTTGGGGAACTTTCAATAATCCCTTGAATAAAAAATAAATAAGACACCCCATAAGGTTATCCTCTATCACATCAAAAACCTTAGACCAAGAAAAATATTCAAATTTCCTTAAATGTCATATCAAATATATAACTACTACTTAATCGACTACACACCAAGCACAACATCATACAGGTTCCCTTAGACCAATCACATCCTAGGATCACTAGATCCCTTCCATACCTGACACTCTATGGTTTCATAATTTTATCCACTCAAACCTTAATCATCTAAACTCATCATCAGACAGCCATCCAAATAATTCTATTTGTGACATTACTCATTCTTAGCTTTCGATAACCATATGAATAATCTAATGTCAATCTATGTGGAATCCACAATATAATTAATCCATCAAACTCATGAACCTCCCTTTGGTATATCACCTTTAACTAGGGATAAACATCTTGATTCATCACTCTCCTCTACAAGGATGATCCAAGGAAACCCATTATAAGGACCAAAATGCTTAAACAATTCATTCACTCCCCTCGATTAACCCTAACCAATAAACAATGACTCTCAAGGGAAATCAATAGTCCATGTGATAAATTAAAACCTAAAAAAACTTTTAAATAGGTAAATGTCACAAAATCTAGATGATTGGCCTACCTGATGGTGATTCATTGATGATTCAAGCCTAAATATACACTCCAGCATTATCTACATCACCAGCCTTGTACCACACATCAAAATTTAATTAATTAAATAATTTATAATTAATTATTACAAATTAAAAATATTGGTATATATTCCTAAAAATTCATTTATTACTTTCTTCATATCAAAACAATAACTAACCTTGCCTAGAAGGCCTATGAGACACTCCTAACACCATCCCGAGAAAAATCTATATCCTTTAATACCTGGTCAATGACCAATTCTATTTAATTTAAATAAAAGAAATTGAAAATTTTAATAAAAGGAATACCTTAATTAGAATATTAATAAATTATTTGTGATCATTGTTGAAGCTCCATTCCATCATAGAGTATAAACAAATGAAAAGGGAAATACCTTAAACCCAAAATGATTCATCCTTTAAAGAAACATCAAAAATTGACAAAGGCATGAACAAATATTCATTTGCACTTGGGTCATACACGTTCCACCAAGGTCACGCAAGTATACTTGTGCACCACCCAATGTTCACGCAGGTGACTTGCGCACCCTCTATGATTTTTTCTCAGGGTCTTCAGTAGCCTATAAATACCCCCAGTGGGCCCCCAATTTTGAAGAGGAAAAATTCCAAAAACTCAAATTTGATCTCACGGTGCCCTAGTCTCTTCTAGAAGCATCTGAACACTTCTATGGTAATTTATTACCATGAACGGAAGATATAAAGAGGTGCAGTATGGCCTAAGTGTTGAAACTCATCAAAACGTGCGCGCCTAAGCGGCCAGCCCTTAAGGGAAATGGCCACACATGCGCGCCTCCTGGCTTATTCAACAGAACTTTCGCCCCACTCTTTTTGATGCCCCTAGGGACAATACTAAGGGCTTGAGCCAAGTCTCTCCCATGCATTACCTTAAGGGTTGACCATTTCACAAGTATCCATGTGTCGTGCAAGTGTACTTGCGCGACCAGAACTTGTGCGACAACATAGGACTTGTGCGCCTCTCTTTTTTTTGGGTACCCCTCCTACCTATTTCACATCTCTTATGCCTTTCCACCTATCCTATTCAAGATTCATCCTTAATAACATTCTTCGAATCCAGTTATGGCATGTTTCATTTGTTGGATTCCTTATCTGAAAGGAATTATGTGGAACATGTCTTAAAACCTAGTGATTTACATATCATTATGTCACTAAGGTTAAAGATTTCATTCATTAAACCTCATTCTTTAAGAAGAGAGGATCCCTAACCTGGGCCTCATTTTCAGGAGTAAGCCCTAGTATTTAAGTTCCCTTAATTTTGGGAATCCTCTTAAGGAGTAATCCCCAACCATAATTCTTTTAATAAGGTCATCCTCCTTAGGAGTAAGTCCCATGTTCCCAGAATCCAAATTTCTTTAACTTGGGATTCCTTTTCAGAAGTAAGCCCCAATCATAGTTCCCTTTAGCCTGGGCCTGTTCTTTAAGAATAATCCCCAGTCATAATTTCTCTTAACCAGTCTTACTTTACATTTTACTTGGGATTCCTTTTCAAGAGTAAAACCCAATCATAAGACCCCTCCTAATTTGGGCATCCTCCTCAGGAATAAGCCCCAAGTTAGAGTATCCAAATCTCCATAAATCACATATACATTTATAGACCTTGTTCCCAGGTTTCTTCCCTGAATTAAATCCTAATCTTCATCTATCTGGGAAGTCATACATATATAAGCCCCACATCATTTATAATAATTGCATCTTTCATGGAACAATTGTCTAGTTTTACCAATACATCTAGTTTCTCACATCGATCATGACTCACGTGAGCTTAGAGTGTAAAAGTAATTATGACATCTTCCTTTGAGCCATCAATCACGCATAAACCTCATACATCTGTACTCAAAATAAGTGGGTTCTGATTCCCTTTCTAAAACTATTGATATGTAGGTAGCCCATCTGTGGGTACGATCCCAACATTGAAATAATCTATGTCCTTCGGAATGATAATAAACTTCAAGTTCCACGCTGAGTGGCTTTAAAACCTGTATGGTTGTCATAATGACCAAGAGATTTCAATATAATGTGTCGAAGGATACCATTGACTAAGAATCTCTAAGAAAGACAGATGATTCTCTATCGATGAAGAACTTAAAATACATATAAAATCTTCTCTAAATCTCATACATATTAATCATTGATTGTCAGATCTAAAGGAATGATCATTTTCATTCTTTGTAATTTAATAAGGATTCACGAACATAACTTAAATATATAAAGAGAGACCCATAGTAGACAATAATTCCCCTAAAAAAGGTGTGATGAGTCCGACCTCCCATCCTCTCGACCAATGAAAAATCTTAAGTCTCATCGGTTTACAACGAATGAGCACCTACCATTGGAAAGTTGGTCCAAATGGATATGGAATCGTTGAATGTTTCTAGTTATACAAACAAACCTATTAGAAACTGCATGGAATGTTTGAACCCTAAATCAATGAGGTCATCCCCATTTTCAGAGGAAACAAAAAATGGTGAACCCTACATGAATCCTTAACCTAGTTAAAATGATGTTTTACTTATTATTTTTGGCCCCTATTTAAACTCAATGGGAGGGCCAACAGAACAATCAATAACATATGTGCTCATCCAAAAGATGTAGCAGGAAAATTTATCTTGATTATGTTTGTTTTATCCAAAAAGCACCCTTTTCCAATATCTTTTGCGTTACAGAAATGGCTTCTCTTAAGTTCACGCATGTGAATTCCTCTGCTGCTACTCCCACTAGATCGTCGTCCGCTCTGAGGATGACATCACTTACTCAGAGTCTTCAACGCTGGGTATCAAATGCGATGGATAAGGAATACCATCCAAATGGTAATATTCTAACTCTGGAGGCTTCTCGACAAGCCCTCCAAGTCAATAATTTCCCCTAGTCATTCAGACAGCGACGACCATCGATCAAGAAACAGGTGGTGCTAACCACTATCTCCAACCGTTTTGGGTCGTTATCCCTGGAATGAAATCACCATTCCCTCCCATATTTTGAGGACGTGAATGAGAAGGTCACTCAAGGCCTTAATTCAGGGAAGCATGAGTCCTTCCTGAGGGCTCCCACCAACAATCGCCACCAGACTCATGCGGCAGTGCGCCCTCAACATGATGATGGTATCATTTCTAGGCGTTCGGATCAGGTTCCTCGAACCCGAGCAGGCAAGACGAACCACACGAGGTAAAATCCAGTCAACAGTGAGTAGGTTCTCATCTCTGTCATCTCTGGAGAAGACCACCAACCTAACTTGGTGGAAAGCAATGAGTGGGAACACACACCCGTCCGTTTTAATTCCTCTGTCTAGCAGACTCGTCTGGCAGCAGTATGCCAATCCCGCCAAGAAATTCTGGTGGAGTACTATAGATGGGAACATACACATGTTTATAAATCATCAACTATTCAGCTAGCTCATCGAACTACATATGATGGAGCCCGCCAACCCAATGTGTTGACAACTAGTAAACATGCACATACACCTGCTTACACTCGTGAATAATTCAAGTAGCCTTGTCTGACCTTATTGAAGGAAGCTCATCAACCACATTTGGCGGAGTGAAATTAGTAGGCACATAAAACTACTAGTATTGATCAAGCCTACCAACAGTCTTGTTTGGTAGCATTCGGAGAAGATAGTTGGAAAGCTCCAGCGACAAACAAGAGGTAGACTCAACTCTCTGCCCCCACACATGTGTACTGTCAGAATTCACTAATAGGAAAAGGAGGACATGAGCAGGAACACACACCTACTTCAAGCATGAAATGTATGTATATTCCTATTCCGGTAGCTGAAGTCACCAAGCATATTTTTTCAATGGTGAATGAGCAGAAGCAAATCCCTATTCATATTCTGGATGCTTGTCAGGATATTATAACAGATTTAGCAGCATCTCACGGAAAAAATGAAAATCTATCCCTACCAGTAGAGTGGCAAATCAATAGTTCACTCCAGAACAGACACACACCTCTGTTCCATTAAAAGAGGTTTGTGGGGCATAGTCCCCCATATCATACAGACAACCAAGTTAGGCACATACACCTGATTTGAGTGGAGATAATCAGCCTAACCTGATCATTTCTCCTGAGCAGGCACATACACCTGCCCATAATGACCAATTTCGTCAAAAATTGGTTCCTAAAATGAGTAAGAAAGTGTCTTAGAAAAATTCCCACCCAACAAAATCATGAAATCAAGGTCCAATTTGTAATAAAGCCTTACTCGTTGCTGGAGTTCTTGATGCACTCATACAATTGTCTATTGCAACTCAACATTCTATTCTCTCAGTTCCCAATAGTGGGAACATTAATTCTGAAGGTCTACATTAGACACTTCCTCATGAAGGCTTCCTTCATGAGAATTCGGTCTATCTCGAAGTTTTATCTTCAGATGAGAGCCACAAGAACCCTCTGTGTAGCTAGAAGATGAAGGAGAAAAATATTTCATCTTTTGCTATAACCCACCATGGTGGTCCTCCCCATGATGCTGAATTTAGCTGCGAAATTCCTCTCCGTAGTAGTAATTCACGTTGCCTGGAAAATGATCCAATGGAAAATGTAGTGAAGAGAAAGCCCTCTTATCTTGAGGAACATTCAAATATGAAGCCAGTCATGTCTGATGCTTTACCAATAGCGGGTGAAATACATTCTCAATTAGATGATAGCCTGGGGTGTAGGTCATTCTCCAAACCACCCCTGGGTAATTCATCTTCTAGATTGATTAGTGAATTCTCTACCAATTTTGTTAAATCTGATGAAGCAACAAGGAAGCACCAGCTCTGGTTTAATCAGGTAGAAGAATATTCATCAAATTATAAAGATGAAGTGCTGAATATGAGAAAAAAATGGCGAAAGGTGAAGTGCCAGTCATGTTTTGGCCTCTGGATGACTCTCAGTATGATATTCTAGAGCTTTTGACAGAAGATGGAATTAATAATATTAATCTTAACATATGGAAAAGTCTATGTCAGTTGAAAAAGAAAATATTATCTTATGATGAATATGAAAATAATGTCAAGATAATAGAAGGGTTACAATACCAAATTGACTTGACATCTCTCTCAGTTTCTCAACATCCGAAGGCTGAAAAGCAGCCTAGAGCCCTTCATCGTTCATGCATTAGCTCACTAAGAAGATTTCACTAGTTAATTTCCAATTCCCCATCTATTATTCATATAATGTGATGGGGTGTTCCTGGGGCACTTCATTTCACTGTAATCTCTAGTCACCAAAGCCCACCGAAGGTGGCCTCATGCAATGTTATTGCCCACGGCCGGCCACTACCAATGGGTTTTTTTTGTAATCAACAGCTTGCTCAAGAACATGCCTCAACTAGTTCTTCTCAAAATCAAGAGTATAGAGAACAAGTCATTGAATTACGTTTTCATCAAGAAAACTAGAATATTGAATAGGCTTCCCGTTTAGAGCATGCACATCATCAAGTGATAGAAGTGTCAGAAATAATTTAATGGTCTTTTGAGCTGGGTGATAAGACTGGATGAAGGTTAATGCATCCATCCAATTTTTGGACTAAAGTCCGCAAGATCAGGAGATATTTTAAGATGGTCTCAAATATAGCAACTCAAGAACCACCCCGGCTTTCCAGACTAAGGACTCTTTTATACCAACCCTCTTAATCAACAAATAGGATTCGATGAGTTGAGCAGAAACAGCAGGAATAGCCCCAGTCCATAGGACTGGGGAATTTTTCAAATCCTCAATCTCTCCCTCAGAGAAAGTCAGTCTTCTCTCGATTATGGAAGATTCTACAAGAGGAATGAAGATCCGAATTATTATGAGATTCCCTCCAGATTATGGTTCGTCAATAAGTTCCTAAGGGATCAAATCAGCAAAAGGAAATGTCTCATAAAGGTCATGGAAGAACAAAATATCACAGAAATACTGATAAAAGAGATGTAATGCATTATGCATCAATTAATGTCATCAATGCCATTATTTCTAATTCCCCAGATGAGGCTCACTTGGAGGGATCAGATGAGGAAGCTCCAGTTCAAGAGGGTGTATGCACAGACACAAATGAAGAAGGTGTCCGTACACGAAATCAAAGGATTACCCAAAACCTAGGTAATCCTTCAAGTAACGCACTTCCCCCTCTTAGAAAGGTGTACAACAAAGAAAAAGGGAAGAATCAGGTTATATACCCTTCCTCTGGAGAATGCCAATCACTCTCACTAGAGAAAAGATTCGCACAACAAGAGGAAGAGATAAAGGAATTAAGGAGGATGAATACAGAACTACTTCAAAGTAGCCATCCTCCTAAGCGTACTACAGTTAGTCAGCCAAGGGAATTTGTTGAGGCTACTAAGATGGATCAAGAGTATCATCCTTTATCAATAAACCTTCACAAGTGTAATCATATGGGTCAGGTGCAACAAAAACCGGAAATACTACCATCGGTGGCATTCTTGGTCACCACACCTATCCAAGCTCTAGTTATTGAACCTTCATAGGTCCAAGCTCAACCAGATTTTGATCAAAAGTTAATGACTACCATTAAGTCCTTAACAGCTTGGATGGAAGCTATGGAAGGAAATTTTTCACTTTTTCAACCAGAGAAGAGATCTTACCCTGAATTTTTAGATGCAATTACTCCCCCATCAAATTTTTCAAGTACCAAATTTCCTAATATTTAATGGTTCTGGAGACCCAGAGCAACACATAAAACATTTTGTTTCATGTTGAGATCCTATGATGGGAACCCCTCAGAAACAAGAAGCAGTTAAGCTTAGGTGTTTTTTACAGTCGTTATAAGGACCTTCTTTTTTCTGGTATACAAGATTAAAATCCCGGTCAATTACTAGGTGGGAGGATCTTTGTAAATGATTCCTTCTTCAATTCAGCCCAACATTGCCAAAGTCAACAATTTTTTATCATACAAATTGTAAGCAAAGGGAGAATGAAAGGGTTTCAGATTTCATTGCTCGTTGGAAGGGATTAACATATTCCCTGAGCATAGTACTCCCATAAAGAATAATTATTTCCAATATGTGTGGAAAATATATGTGATTAATTAAGCACGCCATTGATCCCTTTGAAATACATAGGAGGGTTTCGAGACCCTACTTCAATCACTCAACATATTGAAGAATCTCTTATAAATACTATGGATAATGATCATGTAATTCCATCATCTCTAGGAAGGAGAATGGGTAAAGTAGAGACTGCTACAATTATGCTTAAACAAGCACCTATACCTGCTTCTACTTCAAGGCCTTCATCTTCTCGAAGGGCTCCACCTCCTGAGCTTCAACAACAGAGGTTGTTTCTTCATGATGATCAAATAGATCAAAGATAGAAAAATTTGAGAATTTGAATAGAATAATTTATTCTTTCCGAAATGAACAAGTTCCTGGTTACTTCATTTCAGCTCTGGAAAATAATTTTGTTCAATTTCCAAATGCCCAAAAGGCCAAACAAGGAAGGTGATGAAGACCATCCCAATTATTTCCCATTTCATCAGATGATGGGGCATCCCATTCAGGATGTTTTTGTATTCAAATACCTCCTACAAGAAATGGTGGACTCGAGACAAGTCAAATTTAATGTTTCATCAGCTCAGGTAGTATATGGTAGGACTACAAATCAAGTGGATTAAAGTGAGTGCAAAGAAGTCAAGAACAAAAATGCGCAAAAATATGATGATTGGATGGTCAGAAAAATGATCAACCAAACTCATAACATTTTGCGAACACAATTGAAGAAAACAATTGTGTCTTCTTCTATGAATGCCACAGCAAATCCTCCATCATCAGAGGGAAAATCCTCAAATAAATGGAGTAATTTAGAGAAAGAAGAGCAATCATAAGAATATGAGATCATGTCAAAGCCCCAATTGTCTTTGACTCTGGAAAATTAAATGCCATCTATTTCGAAGCTACGAGCACCGCCCCGCCAAACGGTACAACCTAAAAGTGCTAATTATGCAGAGTCTTCATCAGATGAATAGTTGATCTTTGGTTTTGTTAATATGATTCATTTAATAGATCCTTATGTCGGTCGCAATTTTGATTTTGATGAGCCTGAATTCCCTTTATCAAACAGAGGAATTAGAGGTAGATCCAGAGGTCTGGCATACATAGGAAGTCATGGATATCCCAGAAACCAATATTCCAATTCTACCCCTGTTAGAACTGTGTATGCAGTAGAAACTCATGGCATAGCCCTTCAGCAGGCTCAACAAGAACAAGAAAATTCTTCCACGCAAGGCATATTCAGTCCTGGTATAGTTATTTTGGAAGATCGGTTAGAGGATCAACCATCTTTCTCTCAACAAGTAAATAGACCTATTCGATCTAATCTTCCAAAGCCAGGAGTATTACCATCTCCTACCCCGATTCAAGATGTATATACTTCCAAAGAATCAAATTCTAAGGTACCGGTGAAACCACATGATCTTGTTGGGAAACGCAGACCCCTGGATCAAAAGTATGATGTATTGAAACACTTGTCCCAAGTACCATCCAAGTTATCAATTCTGGATGCCTTGAATTTATCAAAGGATCTTCGGGAGGCACTCATTGAGGCTTTGTCAAGTCCTCATATATTTGAAACTTAAATTGTTGTAGTTGAAGTCTACCATGTTGAGAATAATCCTGCAGAATTCCATGCAGTAATATCATTCACAGATGAAGATGAATATGGTATTGTGCATTGAAATATTAGACCTTTATACTTATCTGGAAAGTTCAATGGTGTAGACGTCCGAAGAGTTTTCATTGATAATGGTTCAGGAGTCAAACTCATCCCCATTCGTAAGCTTCATCAATTGGGACTCACAGAATATGATTTATCTCCTTCAACTTTGATGATACAAGGGTATGATAAAAATGAACAAGAACCATTGGGAGAGATTACACTCACAACTCAGTTTGGATATATTGTATCCAATTCAGATTTCATGATTGTTGATCAAGACTCAGACTTCAACATCTTGCTTGGACGACCTTGGCTACATCAACATTCAGTTATCCCTTCATCATACCATCAATGTCTCAAATGTTGTTTCGATGGTCAAATTGGGACATTATATGGTGATAATTCCCCATTCAAGACATGTGAATCTCAATACTTTGAGGCGGAATTCTATCACATGAAGGGAAAGGATAAATCCACAACAAGGGTGATTACCCAATTTAATGCTCCATATGGTTTGGAAAAGATTCTAGTAAACCCATTCACACATGTGAGTACAGATTATGTATTGCCTATCAGTCAAATTGATAGGATAGACCCAAATTTCAATATTATTATGGAAACTTCCTTCATGTCAATTACGACAATAAAGCTAGACAACATGGGAGAAGTTGGTGATTCCCCAAGCAATGATGCAAGCTCAAATGGGGATGTCTTCATTTCATCTATTGAATCCAGAATGTCTATACATCGCCAATCAGGCCAGAAGAAGTTATAGCAATGTCAGAGGTAAATGATGATGTCGATTCTCAATCCATCATCTCCTCTTTATTACCCAAGGAATACCCTTCATCATCAATCATGTCAGAAATAGAAGCTTCTTCATCAAGATGTTCAAATTTTAACATCTCTTATGATCATGGAAATTCTACTTCACCATCTACTATGCAAGTAAAAACAGAAGAAATAACACATGTTGAAGAAGAAGAGGAAGATCTCAGGGATGCTCCTCCAGCACTTGAAAAGGGTATCTCTACCACCATGGATGAACTCAGAGAAATAAAACTAGGTACAAAAGACGATTTGCACCCCAATTTAATTAGTGAAGCCATGACTCTTGAAGAGCAAGAGATGTATATTTCATTTTTAAATCAAAATCGAGATATATTTTCTTGGAACTATACAGAGATACTGGGGCTTGATCCTGATGTTGCTACTCATTGTTTGGGTTTTCTAGAAGAACATCTAGGATTATAGAATGACACAAGAAGAACACACCCAACCTATGATTCCAAAATTGAACCTGAATTTGATAAGATAATCAATGCTAACTTCGTCAGAGATCTTAATCGACATTGTCCTAAGGATGATTTTCCAGTTCCGATTTCATAACTCTTAATGGATGAAATAGCTGGATATGAAGCACTTTCCTTCATGGATGGATATTTAGGACATAATCAAATCCAAATGGCTTCTGAAGATGAAAAATCTACAACCTTCAGAGCCCCTCAGGGTGAGTTTTTCTATCGGGTAATGCCCTTTGGCCTAAAAAATGTTGCTGCAACATATCAGCGTTCCATGCATCGTATCTTCAAACCCTTTTTAGGGAAGTTTGTTGACTGTTATGTGGATGATTTGGTGGTTAAATACAAATAAAATTCTAATCACTTGGCTTATTTGGATGTCATATTACACAAACATCGGCAACACAATTTGATGATGAACCCCTTAAAATGTGCTTTTGGGGTAACCTCAGGAAAATTTCTCAGTTTGTTATACACCATCGTATTATCGAAGTCAATCATGAGAAGAAAAAGTCAATACATGGTATTTCACCTCCTCATAATTTGAAATAATTGAGAGGACTTCAATAATACTTAGCCTATATTCGGCGTTTCATCGCAAATTTAGCATGAAAAAGTTTACCCTTAACCAAATTGATAATGAATGGGGTCACTTACCCGTGGACAGAAGAATGTCAAGAGGCATTTGAGATTCTAAATAAATATCTCTTGAGTACACTGGTATTAATTCCACCTATTGATGGAAGGCCATTGATTCTTTATGTGACAGCTTTAGAGCGATCATTTGGTGCCTTTCTTACTCAGAAGAATGATGTTAGGAATGAAAACAGCCTTTACTATCTCAATCAGACTATGCTTGAAGCAGAAACCCGATATTCAAATATTGATAGGTGCTTCCTAGCATTAATCATTGCATTTCAAAAGTTAAGACACTACTTATAACATCATGAGGCCTAATTGGTATCTCACAATAACCTGCTAAAATTCATACTTAGTTGTCCAATGCTTATAGGACGTCTGGCAAGGTGGGAAGTTATTTTGCAGCAATTTGATATTCAGAATGTGTCTCAAAAGGAAATAAAGGTCCAAGATCTGGATGATTTCCATGATGAACATCCTTCAGTAGAAGATACATATTCAGATATTGAACCTCCTAATGAGGAAGCCTTTTCTATTCAAGATAGTTTTCAAATATGGTAAATGTACTTTGATGGTGCTTCCAGAAGTCCAACAAAGAAGAAAATAGAAGATCCTAAATTCAACAATGTTGGGTTAGTGATTGTACTCATTTCCCCAGAAAAGGAAGTGCTACCTTATTTGTAACACCCTGAGATTTTATGAAAAATATTATTTTAATTTCATTAATGTCTTATGTTGTATTCTACACCAAGATTACCTTGCGCTATATGCAACACCGTATTATCTTGCAGTATACGCAACACTATTCTTGGACCGTGTTACACACAATTTTGATAATAGTTATTCTACGCAACATTGGGTATATATATATATATATATATTAAATGTATAAATGAAATATGGTTGGATTCTGTTATACAAAACATTGAAAGATTCTTTCATAACACGCAACCCTGACTTGGCTTGCATTACACGCAATCGCGACCTTCCTCGATAGCGTGTGTTGTACGCAATACCGGGTTTTAATAAACAATGTTATATTATTATAATATTGTCATGAACTAGCCGTTATGAATAGTATTAACTAAATTTTGAATTTTATAACATTATTATTCATCTTACACATTTCTAGAACATGGTATAAGAACAGAATAAATTTTTCGGGTAAAATAAGTATTTTTCAAAAAATGCAGTTTTGTCGCCTTTTGATGGCGCACCCACTTTAAATCTAGTTTTTGACATGTTTATATGTTCAATTTGACAAAAGAAAATTCTTATTTTGAATCAAGATGTAAAAATTTACATTAGATAATGTTTTGATAATTTTCCGATAACTTTCATATTTTAATGAATAGTAAAAACACGCTATATTTTAATTAAAAACAACTTTTTTCATCGTAATATCTTATGTCGTTAAATTATAATATTGAATGGTTTTAAAGTATAAATAGAATATATTTTTACCATTTAATATAATGTATGTCATTAGCATTGATTTTACCTTGAATTCATAGGTTAAATCAATTCAATCTTTTGCAATGTTTTAAACAAAAACCCGTTTTTATTCGACAACGAGATTAATTTTAATTTAATTTCTGCAACTTCTGTGTATGGAATTCTAAAAAATGGATTCCATATTTGGAATCAGTGGGTCCAAATTATGTTAATAAGCTACTTTTTATTTTTGGGAATTATGAATAGTAACTACGGTAAATTTTATTTACCATAGTTAAAGGTAAATCGGGTAATTAAGGGTAAATATAATATTTTAAAATTACCCTAACAAATGTCAAAATCCTATTGGATGACTAAAAGTCGACCCATATCACCTAAGGGTCGGATTAGAATCATTTAATGGACATTTGTCCATGAAAATAACTTAATTATTATTAAAACCAAAGAAAGTGACAACATGTCACTCTCTTAAATCTTATAAGTATAATAATTTTAAATTAGTGATAAACATCATAAAATTTCGAAAATGAATAGTCTCCAGAAATATAAAAAAATTATCTACATCATGAGAATTTATTTAGAATTTTTTGGGATTAAATAATTATCATTAATTGTGACACAATAGTGATGCAGAAATTATTTATCTAGTGAAAAATCAAGAATATAGTTTTTATTAAACTAATAGTGACCATAAAAGGCACAAAACCCTGACCAAAACTTATTGGTCATGTAAATGGAAACTATAATCATCCAATGGTCGAATATTTGACCTTTTGGAGCCTTATACAAGCTATTATGACACTTATATTATTTTATTTTAAATGATGCCAAAGTTGTCAACTTCATAATTTAATAAATATAACAATTTAAATATTGTGATTTTAAGATGATAAATTCGAGTAAAAGTATTATTGTGAAAGGTTATATATTTATCTTCATAATAGGATTTTATTTTAAATTTTTATACAACAAATAAGTATATTAAATAATTATACAAAAATGATGTAGTAATTATTTTATTAAGAGATAAACCAAATAAATGGTTTTGAAATAATAAAATAAATATTATATGAACTATTTAATGTGATACACTAATTTTATAGATACATATGACCTTTTATTAATATATTAAAGCTTTTAGTTCGAACATATCTTCTGTATATATTTTATTTAAATTCAAATAAATGAATAGTGTCAAAATTGACACTATTGTTATTTTACAAAAATAACATAAAATAAAATTGTTTAAAAATCACAAAAATATTTAAAAAATTATAAATTTATATTTATATGGTCTATAATGTTATAAAGGAAACAATTATGGAAAATTCACAACAAATAAGTAATTATTTGTTATAATTTAAAATTTATAATTTTATTACCACAAATAAACTTAAATAGATTAAATAAGGATAAATCAAAATGATAAGGTTTAAAATAAGATCCAAACATGTCTAAATTTTATTGGTTAATGATATTACAACCCTATCTCATATAATCTTAGAATATGAGTCATTTTTTGAGGTTTTTAAGTGGGGTTAGATTTATTATAAATTAATATTTTTAAGAATTCCAAAGGTGCCCCTCTCCTCCCTTATAAAAGGACACCTCCTCCCCCTCCTCCTCACACCAAATTGAGCACTCAAGCTCGGCCAACCCCTGCCAAAATCTCTTCTCCACTTCCCTAGCAACATCCTAGAGGTTCTGGTCTTCCTCAAAGACCAATTTTAGTTCCCTAAGAGGAGGTCTCCAAAAGGCGCTTCAAAGAAGAGGAGCTTCGAACACGTACAAAGCAAATCGGACTTAAGGTAAGGTAAATATCACAATCTTACTTTTATCCAAGATTGTTTTTACTTTGGTAATTACTGGGGTGTATTTTATCATCCACATCCATGTTCCCTCAATATGTAATATTATTTCCATCCTTATACAATAGTTTATATCCAATTTTACCCTTCGGTGAGTTTTTAGTAAAAGATACGAAAGGAATCTTTTGTCGTTTTTCGTACGTGGTACTTTTTGACTTTTCCGACAAAAGTACGAAGAATGTTTTTTTCAACTTATACGGCATGAAAGGATTTTTATGGTTTTATAAAGCCATATTTTCATTAAGCTTCCTCAAAATGATTTCATGACTATTTTCAAGAAAATACTTTTCTTTTTGAAATTCTTGACATTTTGTGAAAAGAAAATGATTTTAAAGAAGAAAGGATATTTTCCTCAAGAATTCATTTCAAGTGTTTTTCTCAAAACTATTTTCCATCTAAGATGAAATTATTTGATATGTATGTTTCAAGTAAAATGTCTCTATGATTTCAATGGTTTAAATTTTCTAATGATTAAATGATATCAATTGTTTATGGATTATGATGGCATGATGTTTAAGAATCCCATTTTTATTACATGGGTTATGCAATGATGTTTGATTTATGATTTTGTGGCACACATAAGAATGGTATCATTATGAGATGGGTGGGACCTATATCTCCCTCCAATGCATTGGGTAAAGATTTTATATCTCATGAGATAGATAGGGCTGGAACGGTAGGTTATACCGGTTCAGTGAAACAGGACTGAAACAAGGGTTACTCGATTCAGAAAGGGACTTTGTCCACTAAGATAGTCTTGGAAATGAGTCATGACTAACAAGAAATGATTCTCTATGATTATGTGTGAATGCCACAAAGTTTCATGTTTTAAGTTATGATTATTGTGATTACATTTCACTGCCATGATTTATCCCACGTTATGAAATTATGCTCTCGTTTGCAGGTTATGATTTCCAAAATGTTATGTTCTTATGAATACGATGTGATTGATATTTCTTTTGTTTACCCTTACTGAGCATTTGAGCTCACCCTTTTATGTTTTCTTTTCCCCAGGATATAAAGAAAGGTTTTAGGTAAAAAAAAGATCATTATGGGAGATATTGAAGATCTTTCCCCACGATTAGAAGATTACGTTCCGAGTTTCCAAAGACACTAAACTATTACGATCCTTGTGTGTGTGTTTTTGTTATGTACGAAGTATTCCGCAAAAGTAAGGTAATGTCCATGTAAGTCAGGCTTCGGGTCTCTACAGTTGGTATCAGAGGAAAGGTTTAGTCAACCTTTGGAAACTAGGATGCGAAAACGTTAGTGAGATCCCTAGAGATATTTCTAAGGTATGTCTAGGGATGTCTCTAAGGTTAAGTATACGTATAGGTTATAGTCCTAGAATTGCTCTAACGATCTTAGAATTTAACCTAAGATGTTAGATATTGAGGGTACTACCCCTTTATTATGTTGTTTTCCCTAGCATGATTTTTTCCTCTCACACTATTCTTTTTGGGTTTTAGACGATGGCTGGAACCCGAAGGAACCGTGTTGATCAATGCAATGGACAATACAATGATTGTCCTCCTGAACAAACAAATGTTATGGGAGATGGAGTGCAGAATCTTATTTCTATACTTACACAAGCTATGAATCATTCTGGACTTCCAAATGAGCAGAGAAGGGAACAATATTCTATTGAGTCCTTCATGAGGCAACATCCACCTTCTTTCAGTGGGACTTCTGATCCACTTGTTGCTGAACAATGGATCAGTACCACTGAAAAGATATTTTCAGTTCTTCAATGTTCTGAACATGATAAAGTCATCTTAGCAGTATATCGTTTGGAAGGTGAAGCTGATCAATGGTGGAATCTTATCAAGAATACAAGGAAAAGAGATGAAATTGAGTCCATGGAATGGGACGAGTTCAAGAACTTATTTTTCAATAAGTACTTCCCTCGTATTCTTCGAACAAAGATGGAGAAGGAGTTTCTTGAACTAAAGCAAAAGGATGATGAATCTGATGGTATATACGAAGCGAATTTTACAAGACTTGCAAGGTATGCATCTGGCATTATCATCCAACCTGAAAGTAAAGTTGATCGATTTTTCAGTGGCTTAAAACCAAGTCTTCGAAGGGCATTAGCTATAAGAGACTTCAGTAGCTATGAAGAAATTGTGCGTTGTGCTATCAAGGTAGAAATGGAAGTTGGTGTTACATATCCATCTCATGGTTTTGACAAGAAACGAAAGATGGAGTTCAAGGAGAAATCTCAGAATAATGGTGAAAAGAAGATGAATGTTTCCTTATGCTCAAAGTGTGGAAAGAAGCATGGTGGAGATTGTCTTAAAGGGACTAGAAAATGTTTTAAGTGTGGAAAAGAAGGTCATCGAGCAGCTGAGTGTCGAGGTAATGGAAAAAGGGTTTTTAATGATGTGAATAAAGAAAACACTGCAGAGAATGAACCACCAACACTTCAATGCTTCAAGTGCAAAGAGATGGGACATTATGCCAATAAATGCCCTAATCCAAGGGTTAGTGATGATCAACATGAGCAACAACTTAAGGCAAAGGACAAAGGGAAGTCACATGCGATCACAATTGGCGATGTTGAATATGACAACGATGTGGTGGAATGATTAAGTGTTTATGTAATGGGATTCCAAAATAATGTTGTATCATGGAGTATTGGAATATCTATGTATTGGTCTAATGTGGTATTCAAAGTGATTGAGATATTTTCGGAAATAAGATGATATGCACATAATGAAGGGAAAATGAGAAAATGAAATGTTTAACAGTATTCATGAGCTCATGATTGATATAAGGACTAAGTGATATCATGGTTTGAGTATATAGAATTTTGAGGATTTTTGTATATGGAAAGTGTTAACTTTTAACTGCATTCAAGTTTTCACTATGGTTCAATGGGTATTCGAGAGAGTACAAGATTAAGGCCTTTGAATGTTTGGAATGTGACCAATAAGATATATCTTATGATATATGGGGATCAACGATGGTATTAAATCTCTGGTAATCGTTTTCACTATGTTATGAGAGTGGACTGCAGTATTATGGATAAGCCTAAAGATTGGAATGGATTATGTTGGACATAAGTTAGTATTGTTTAGGGATAGAAGTTTTTTCGATATTATTGATGGGATGTTATAGTAATATAAAAAGGACAACCTGCAGGACGGGCGACAGCCCATCGCTTCGGACAAGGCTGTGGGAATCGAACCCACAACCGAAATGCGACTGGCCTTTATCGCCTACCACTGACCTACAGGAAGTCCCTGTTTAGTAGAAACTAGTTTTATTTTATTAAGCGGTATGATATATGAAGTATAAGTTCATTTTTGGAACCATATACGATTCATCTAACCATAATATGAACTTATAACTTTTCAAACCTTTTGTTTGAGACAGATGGAATAACCCATCATTCTATTACATGATCTGCTAACACATCACGAATAACAAATTCAACTTCATTTATTTAAGATATGAAGTGGAAATTGTTCAAGGCATGAACAACAGTGAGATTGTACCAAAATAATGTAAGTATTTATTCTAATTCAAATTTTCAACTTTAGGGAAATGATCTTGAAAACCAAAAATGTTATCCTAGTGATCTTATACCTGATGAATCAGATGGTACCTTATATAATCACAAATCTATGGATTTGTGATTACTGGCTTTTCCATAGCCATGTTTTCTACCACTCTCCATTAGAACATGATGGTTAGATTTTTCTTCAATATCCATATTTTCACCTATGTGGAAACCCAATGATTAGTTTATTTGGGTAACTGTTACGTTTCATACTTTTGTTTTAAAATATTGGTTTTGGTATTCCTTTTTACGATGTGGGTTTCTATCAAAGAAACTTTCAAATAGTAAACCATTTATAACCCCGACGAATTTCAAGGGCGAAATTCATTTTAAGGGGGGTAGAATGTAACACCCCGAGATTTTATGAAAAATATTATTTTAATTTCATTAATGTCTTATGTTGTATTCTACACCAAGATTACCTTGCGCTATATGCAACACCGTATTAGCTTGCAGTATACGCAACACTATTCTTGGACCGTGTTACACACAATTTTGATAATAGTTATTCTACGCAACATTGGGTATATATATATATATATATTAAATGTATAAATGAAATATGGTTGGATTCTGTTATACGAAACATTGAAGGATTCTTTCATAACACGCAACCCTGACTTGGCTTGCATTACACGCAATCGCGACCTTCCTCGATAGCGTGTGTTGTACGCAATACCGGGTTTTAATAAACAATGTTATATTATTATAATATTGTCATAAACTAGCCGTTATGAATAGTATTAACTAAATTTTGAATTTTATAACATTATTATTCATCTTACACATTTCTAGGACATGGTATAAGAACAGAATAAATTTTTCGGGTAAAATAAGTATTTTTCAAAAAATGCAGTTTTGTCGCCTTTTGATGGCGCACCCACTTTAAATCTAGTTTTTGACATGTTTATATGTTCAATTTGACAAAAGAAAATTCTTATTTTGAATCAAGATGTAAAAATTTACATTAGATAAAGTTTTGATAATTTTCCGATAACTTTCATATTTTAATGAATAGTAAAAACACGCTATATTTTAATTAAAAACAACTTTTTTCATCGTAATATCTTATGTCGTTAAATTATAATATTTAATGGTTTTAAAGTATAAATAGAATATATTTTTACCATTTAATATAATTTATGTCATTAGCATTGATTTTACCTTGAATTCATAGGTTAAATCAATTCAATCTTTTGCAATGTTTTAAACAAAAACCCGTTTTTATTCGACAACGGGATTAATTTTAATTTAATTTCTGCAACTTCTGTGTATGGAATTTTAAAAAATGGATTCCATATTTGGAATCAGTGGGTCCAAATTATGTTAATAAGCTACTTTTTATTTTTGGGAATTATGAATAGTAACTACGGTAAATTTTATTTACCATAGTTAAAGGTAAATCGGGTAATTAAGGGTAAATATAATATTTTAAAATTACCCTAACAAATGTCAAAATCCTATTGGATGACTAAAAGTCGACCCATATCACCTAAGGGTCGGATTAGAATCATTTAATGGACATTTGTCCATGAAAATAACTTAATTATTATTAAAACCAAAGAAAGTGACAACATGTCACTCTCTTAAATCTTATAAGTATAATAATTTTAAATTAGTGATAAACATCATAAAATTTCGAACATGAATAGTCTCCAGAAATCTAACAAAATTATCTACATCATGAGAATTTATTTAGAATTTTTTGGGATTAAATAATTATCCTTAATTGTGACACAATAGTGATGCAGAAATTATTTATCTAGTGAAAAATCAGGAATATAGTTTTTATTAAACTAATAGTGACCATAAAAGGCACAAAACCCTGACCAAAACATATTGGTCATGTAAATGGAAACTATAATCATCCAATGGTCGAATATTTGACCTTTTGGAGCCTTATACAAGCTATTATGACACTTATATTATTTTATTTTAAATGATGCCAAAGTTGTCAACTTCATAATTTAATAAATATAACAATTTAAATATTGTGATTTTAAGATGATAAATTCGAGTAAAAGTATTATTGTGAAAGGTAATATATTTATCTTCATAATAGGATTTTATTTTAAATTTTTATACAACAAATAAGTATATTAAATAATTATACAAAAATGATGTAGTAATTATTTTATTAAGAGATAAACCAAATAAATGGTTTTGAAAATAATAAAATAAATAATATATGAACTATTTAATGTGATACACTAATTTTATAGATACATATGACCTTTTATTAATATAGTAAAGCTTTTAGTTCGAACATATCTTCTGTATATATTTTATTTAAATTCAAATAAATGAATAGTGTCAAAATTGACACTATTGTTATTTTACAAAAATAACATATTATAAAATTGATTAAAAATCACAAAAATATTTAAAAAATTATAAATTTATATTTATATGGTCTATAATGTTATAAAGGAATCAATTATGGAAAATTCACAACAAATAAGTATTTATATGTTATAATTTATAATTTATAATTTTATTACCACAAATAAACTTAAATAGATTAAATAAGGATAAATCAAAATGATAAGGTTTAAAATAAGATCCAAACATGTCTAAATTTTATTGGTTAATGATATTACAACCCTATCTCATATAATCTTCGAATATGAGTCATTTTTGGAGGTTTTTAAGTGGGGTTAGATTTATTATAAATTAATATTTTTAAGAATTCCAAAGGTGCCCCTCTCCTCCCTTATAAAAGGACACCTTCTCCCCCTCCTCCTCACACCAAATTGAGCACTCAAGCTCGGCCAACCCCTGCCAAAATCTCTTCTCCACTTCCCTAGAAACATCCTAGAGGTTCTGGTCTTCCTCAAAGACCAATTTTAGTTCCCTAAGAGGAGGTCTCCAAAAGGCGCTTCAAAGAAGAGGAGCTTCGGACACGTACAAAGCAAATCGGACCTAAGGTAAGGGAAATATCACAATCTTACTTTTATCCAAGATTGTTTTTACTTTGGTAATTACTGGGTTGTATTTTATCATCCACATCCATGTTCCCTCAATATGTAATATTATTTCCATCCTTATACAATAGTTTATATCCAATTTTACCCTTCGGTGAGTTTTTAGTAAAAGATACGAAAGGAATCTTTTGTCGTTTTTCGTACGTGGTACTTTTTGACTTTTCCGACAAAAGTACGAAGAATGTTTTTTTTAACTTATACGGCATGAAAGGATTTTTATGGTTTTATAAAGCCATATTTTCATTAAGCTTCCTCAAAATGATTTCATGACTATTTTCAAGAAAATACTTTTCTTTTTGAAATTCTTGACATTTTGTGAAAAGAAAATGATTTTAAAGAAGAAAGGATATTTTCCTCAAGAATTCATTTCAAGTGTTTTTCTCAAAACTATTTTCCATATAAGATAAAATTATTTGATATGTATGTTTCAAGTAAAATGTCTCTATTATTTCAATGGTTTAAATTTTCTTATGATTAAATGATATCAATTGTTTATGGATTATGATGGCATGATGTTTAAGAATCCCATTTTTATTACATGGGTTATGCAATGATGTTTGATTTATGATTTTGTGGCACACATAAGAATGGTATCATTATGAGATGGGTGGGACCTATATCTCCCTCCAATGCATTGGGTAAAGATTTTATATCTCATGAGATAGATAGGGCTGGAACGGTAGGTTATACCGGTTCAGTGAAACAGGACTGAAACGAGGGTTACTCGATTCAAAAAGGGACTTTGTCCACTAAGATAGTCTTGGAAATGAGTCATGACTAACAAGAAATGATTCTCTATGATTATGTGTGAATGCCACAAAGTTTCACGTTTTATGTTATGATTATTGTGATTACATTTCACTGCCATGATTTATCCCATGTTATGAAATTATGCTCTCGTTTGCAGGTTATGATTTCCAAAATGTTATGTTCTTATGAATATGATGTGATTGATATTTCTTTTGTTTACCCTTACTGAGCATTTGAGCTCACCCTTTTATGTTTTCTTTTCCCCAGGATATAAAGAAAGGTTTTAGGTAAAAAAAAAAGATCTTTATGGGAGATATTGAAGATCTTTCCCCACGATTAGAAGATTACGTTCCGAGTTTCCAAAGACACTAAACTATTACGATCCTTGTGTGTGTGTTTTTGTTATGTACGAAGTATTCCGCAAAAGTAATGTAATGTCCATGTAAGTCAGGCTTCGGGTCTCTACATTATTCCTTCTCATTATTGTAAGGCGGTATAAATAATGAAGCATAATACCACGCTCTTATCGTCGGAATGTAGTTGGCGCTTCAAGCACAAGTGAATCACTTAAAGGAGAAAGGTGATTCATACCTATTAATCAAACAAGTCAATGGGGATTATTCAATCAGAAAAGAAGAAATAATCCCTTTGTATGATTACTTCACAGAGTTAATGGCAGGATTTCTTTCGGAAATGACATTTTCTTATGTCTAAAGATCACAAAATGCTCAAGCTGATGTAATGGCTAATATAGCCATAGCTCTGGAAGATCCAAATCGGGATGAGACATGCATCAGTATTGCCCACCGTCATACAATTGCACCTTATGTTCAAATCAGAACAGAGGAAATCAATGAAATTAGTCCCATTCCTGAACTATATGGTCATACTAATGGATGGATGACACCTATCAGGGAATACCTTCAAAATTGAACACTTCCACCAGATAGAGCCGGGAAAGAACAAATATGGTGACATGTGGTCAATTTTACTCTTTATGATAGCCCGAATCACCTAGAGAAAATTCTCTACAAAAGAGGTTTTGATGGAGTTCTCTTCAGATTCATTGATGGTGAAGAGACAATAGTTGTCATGAAAGAAGTGCATACAGGAGTCTGTGGTGCCCACCAGTTTGGATATAGACTATCTGATCAAATTCGAAGGCTTGGATACTATTGGCCTTCAATAATACAAAATTATGTTGATTTCACAATTAAGTTTCATTGTTTCCTAGTACATGAAAACTTCATTCATTAACCCCTAGAGTTGTTTCATACAGATAAATACTCGTGACCATTTTACACATGGGGAATGGATGTAGTAGGAACATATCCTTCAGCTACATCCAACCAGTATAAGTACATCCTTCCTGTTACTGACTTCTTTTCCAAATGGGCAGAGGAAATAACTCTCAAGGAAGTCAGTTCTGAAAGCATTGTTAGCTTCATCATGTCTAACATCATTACCAGATTTTGTGTCCCTCGTACCATATTGACGAACAATGGCACCAAATTCTATTCATCAGAGGTGAGGAAGTTGTATCAAGAATACAACATCAAATCCAATCATTCATCTTGGTATCATGCAGTGGACAATGCCCAGATAGAAGCTTTCAACAAGACTCTTTCAAACATACTACAAAATATGGTGGATAAAGATAACAAATCATGGCTGGATAAACTCTTTCATGCTTTGTGGGCTTATCGGACCACCACCCGCACTGCAACGTGGTCAACTCCATATTCATTGGTATATGGAATAGAAGTATTCGTGCCCATGGAGGTTAAATTACCCTCGCTCCGAGTATCCATTTGTGATCAGTCATCTACAGATGAACAATATAAAAATCTATTGGATGAATTGGAATGGTTAGATGAGAAAATATTTTGCACCCTACACCACATGGAAATATTTCAGAATCGAATAGCATGAGATTTCAACAAAAAAGTTCATCTTCATTCATTTGTTCAGGGATAATTGGTATTAGTTCTCAGAACTCCAACGATACCAGGAAATAAACCTCCCAGGCTGGAGCCAAAATGCGAAGGACCTTATTCAATACATAAGGTCTACTCCAATGAAGCATATTCTTTGATATCAATGGATGGAGAACTCATCACTACTCCTACCAATGCTAGATTTCTAAAGAAATATTTTGAATAATGCAAATATCCATTGTCCTTGCATATGACCTTAAACTGTGTCATCGTCCAACATGATGTCAAAATGTGAAAAAAGTACAGACGGTATATGCATATGACATTAAATTATTTTCACCCATATCTTCCAACATGATGTTAAACTGTGACATCCTAACTACATGACGCCAAACATTACCAAAGTCCCTTACGTCCAGTAATACATTAAACTGGATTATCAGTTTTGGTCCATGCATATGACCTTAAAATATTTGCATCCCTTTCATCCAGCATGACTTTAAAACAGTGAAAAAATCCCTAATACGTCCAACATGACATTAAACTATGTCCTCTTTTTTCCTTACTGCATGACATTAAACTACACATTCCCCCTTTCATCCAACATTACGTTAAACTATATTGTCCCCATTTTCTTAGCTACATGACGATAAACTGTACATCACCCTTATTGTACAACATGACGCAAAACTGTGTTCACGTCCAACATGAAGTTAAACTATGTCCCTATATTTGTCCAACAGGATGTTAAACTATATTTTGTCCCTGCTACATGACACTAAACTGTGCAGCACCAATAGTCCTCACTGTAAGACTTTAGACTGCATAGTCCCTTCATATGTCCTACTTGACATTAAACTGTGCATCGTTGAGGTTGTTACTATGTCTTGTTTCTCACACCGAGTATAACTCACGTGAGCGTAGAGTAAACTTCAACCATAACACCCTCTCTGGGCTGCTAACCATGTGTAAGTCCTGACACCATTTTTTAGGTCGTTGTCCTCAAGCACAACACGACCACCAATTCATTCTTTAATTGAACTATGCGGACTTTGATCCTTGCCTTCTAGGCTGGGTACGTAGGCAAACTTCTGTGGTTCAAGCCCAAAACCAATATCTTCACATTGGTTCACCTTCATCTCATATGATGTTGATATGTTAAGCCGCCCCAGAACCAATACTTTTTTACATTGGTTCACCACCGGTCCATTCATATGACCTTAAACTACTCACACTTTTGTCCTGTACGAAATTAAACTACAACATTCTTTGACATACTCACCTGAGAGGGAATCATTATTTACATTGATCTGCGATCATGTTATATTCCAAAGACTATGTGCATGCATGGCAATGCCTGAACATTTTATCTTAGGTCAAACCATCATTATACTAAAGTCCCCTTTCACCCTTCATATGTACGAACCAAATCTGTAGAGAGGGTATTTCATGAACTACATGTGTCTTGATTCCCATACTTATGGGATATGTAGGAATGTTTGAGTATCCCTTGAATACAGCCCCAAGTATTTGGGCCTAACCCTAAGTTTTACATTCAGTCCCCTAGCTGAAAAGTCCCTATGGAAACACACACTGTGTATTCATTATAATGGTCCGAGTTCTATGACTCTAAATTAATATTTTCAATACTTTCGTCCCGCATGACATTAAACTATATTTCAAGAACTACGTATGGATTGATTCTCATCCTTATGGGATATGTAGTGAAATCCAGCATCTCAATTCAGGACCCATTCACAGCATGATTATGGTTATCATTGATCTATGTATCTCTTTAATGCATTGGAAAATACTCATTTTCATGTGTCATACTCCTAACCATAAATACTTCCAGATCTCCATAACCCTTTTATTGAATTCTGGAAACAAATTGTCCAATTTCTAAGAGTTTTTTTTCCCAAATATGCAGCACGTTCCCTTAGGCGGCCTTGCATAAACAGTCTACATAACAGACTTTTCAGCCAAAGGATACTATTATTTGACTATGCAGCCAATGCCCTTAGGTGGCCCTACATAATTCAACCCCCTAACGGGTTTTTCAAATATTGGTAACTTCATTCTTGGAAGGAAAACTTTTTTTCCTTAGTTATCTTAACAACAATATGTAGGGATCCGAAAAAAATAGCCATCCTTAACAAATTATTCCCATACTCATTTTCATGATCTGAAAGTATTCAAGTCTATGGTTTATATTTCCCTTCCCCACGTTATGGTCAGACATTCGTAGGAGTGACATTCATCCAGTTCATAGACAATCTTGTTTGTAAATATCTTCTCCATATTCAAGTACCTCTCTCCATACAGCAAACTCTATGCTTTGGAAAATTCGAATCCCCATAAACTTCCACTAGCTTTTTAGTAATAGAAAAGTAAATTTCTGAGATTTCTTTTTCTTGACTATGCAGCACATTCCCTTAGGTGGCCTTGCATAAGTAGTCTACATAACGGACCTTTCAGCCAAAAGATAAAATTATTTGACTATGCATCCAATTCCCTTAGATGGCCCTGCATAATTCAACACCCTAATGGGTTTGTTAAATAGTGGTAACTTCATTCTTGGGAAATACTTCTTCTAATTCATTTTAGCCATTTTTCATATCATTATTCAGATTCAAAATTTCTTAAATCATCGTTTACATTTTTTCCCTCATACATGAACATGGTAATATGTTTTCAGATAAATTATCAAGGAATTGAGTCTATGTTTATCCATTTGGTCAATGCTATTTCGACCTTAAACATCAGCCTTTTTATGTCCAATGTGCATGACTTTAAACTGCCCACAAAAGACAGGGGAACCATGAATAAACGTCAAGTCCCATCTCACTAAACATACATTTTGTTTGATTTTAGGTCATATTGAGAAATTAAAAAATTAAAATTTTGTAGGGTTATTTATAATAATCCTAGAAAAAAAATAAATCTATTCTTACTAGGCCCATTGACTTAGGTAAAAATTTAATGCAGGTAGAAAAACAAAGAATGAAAAAAGGATTGAAGATGAAAGTGTTTTCCATTGATGCACAAGAGTTAGAAGGACATCCAGAGATTGGAGTCTCATCCCTATTTCAAGAATTAAAAGAGACTTTCAACATAATTCTTTATTTGATTTATGGAATCCTGAGCCTCATTAGCAACCACCTAGAATTCATTCATTCAACTGGATACAGTAAGAGTTGCAATGATACCAACTCTTCTTGGAACAATTGTAAAAGAATGTTCTTGAGAGCAGCTTTAGAAAATTTTCTGCTGATCAAACAGTGACCCTGTTTCTATTCAAGAGACTTGGAAGATGGATACATGGATTTGAAAATGGATAATTTGAAGTAAAGTCCCATTTAGAGAGAGTAAAATTATCAGATATTGTTTCTGATATCATGATAGTCTTTTCTCCATCAATTGGTAGTGGAAAACCTATTAGCCCATGGTTTTCCATTTTAATATCTTCAAGGAAATGGCATAGAGGAAAAATTTTGAAGTTCACACCATTGTTTCTACTCTTAATGCACAACATAACTGAAATAGAGGAGTAATAGTGCGACTGCATCTTTGGCAGATAGTTCTTTTCATCTGAAACGTTGACTCATTACAGATGAGCATGGCCATATAGAGCATGGACAACAATGTTCATCATGTCATCAATCCGCTTGCTAGGTAGTTCATCATCCATTCCGATTCTCTTGGGAGAAATTTTATCTGCACAAAAGCTGAATAATTAACTCTTAAGTAAGTTTATTTTTCATAAAATTTGTGAAGAAAAGTGATAAAATGGATAATTAATTAAGGCGCGCATGTTCCAACATTGGTGCGCATGTATCAGTGTGTCGCGCAAGTTTTGGCATGCAAGAATCACCGTGCAAGTCCAAATACCTCTAAAGCAGCGCGACAACAAATAAACAGCGAAAAACAGTGCAACTTGTGTGGCGAAGGCAACTTGCACGGTGAGAGCAAGAATTTTTAGATTCATTGCTTTGCGCGAGGAATGACTACCTATATATAGTCAAGGCCACACCCCTCCATGATGAAGCCTACGCGACTCCCATGCATAGTGCCACCCTCCATTCATGGATCTCTCCCTCTCCCCCATCCAGGTTACTTTGGAACTCCTTTTCCTGGGATCCAATTCAAATGTCATTGGTGGATATGGATTCATCTCTATAATTCCTTTGGTCTATTATACTCTATTATTTAATATCTACATATAAAATTATAAATTTGTTTGATCTCTTTTGTCATATTTTCATTTTATTAGTCAAAAACTCAATTCTCTTCTGATATAGCTTAACTTAGATGATGGTATTCTACAAGAGAGTGCCAAGGTAGGTTGTGACTATATTTATACATAAATATACAAGTTTTATAAGGTGAATTATTAAATATAAACAAGTGTTTTGATCAAGTTAAATCCCTAATAAATTAATTCTTATCATTAAATCATTTAGTTGATGTGATGGGACTCCATAGGGAATAATCTAGTCTATTTAAATATTCTATGATAGTTATGGGGATTTTTTTGGATGGGAATGTTTTTTATATTGATTGAATTTTTAAATTTGTTGAATGTTATATGACTAAATTTGTTCTATGGGAATGTGAAAAGAATGACCTGAGGTATTGAGGTGATGTTGATGACCTAGACTGATGTTATGTGGTTAATTAGGCTTAGGGTGTGACCTGGGTTATTTAGTTTGGTTTTGAACATCAGAATTGAAGCGATGTGATCATCAAGTTGAGGGCATGGCCCACATAACATTATATGGTGTTGACCATCGGGATTTGGATGGTATGGTTCACATGTGGAAACACGTTTTCTTGATGTCCTGTCCTAGGTACTTGTTGGTGATTTTCGCTCATCATAATTAGATTTCTTTCTATTATATTTGTGTTCACACTGATATGACTCCATTGAGTTGGTGTTAAACACTCATTATAGGTGGAGTCATCCATAGTTATAACATCTTTGGCGATGGTGTTGACCATCAGTTATAGAGGAGGTTTTCATCGTAGAAATCCATGGTTGGTGGTGTGTCAGACCATTGATTGGGGGTTGAGGTTAGCCTAATATCTTGAGGCTGATGTGCCATGATTATTGGAGGATGAATATCATCATGCTTCAGGACATCATTTTATTGAATCGATGAAGATTTATTGTATATTGAGAGTAGATATCATTGTTTCTCTAGATGTTGGCCTATTTAGTCGAAAATATTTTATTATTCATTATATTATGGATGTCATTGTGCTTCAGGATGTCTGGTCATTGAGCTAATGGTGACTTTTGAAAAGAAATTCATGGGACTTGTGACACATTTGTTCGGCATTTCATTTGGTTGAAGTTTGTACTCGATGTGATGTAGCGAGTGGTATTGGTTGGAATGAGGTGTCGAGTGACATGTTTATAGATGAAATACTGAGGTTATTTTGGTATGACTAACCCAGGATACATCGTTCCATTTTTTGACGTTGTTCGAAGCACGTAAAATGCTCATTTCTGGCTATTGGGTACAAGTGGAGAAGTTTTTTATTTTTATATTTGAGTTGTTGATATTAATTGATGTATGAATACACTAAATAATTTTGGATGTATGTTAAGAGTATACTAGTGGTGGCCAACCGAGTTCATAATCATACCATACATAGGCCCCTGAGGATGTGTGTAGACTGTATGGTTTTGAGTTTAGGTGAGTTACTAAGTCTATACTCAGGACCACTATGACCAGGGATGCAGTTTCTTTAGATTTATGGAATATAGACCATGGTGGGTCTTTTCATCAAGCTAGATTTTCATTTTGAGATTTTCCATTCTTATTATTTGTACTTATATAGTCAGACATGGGGTACCTTGTTTATCCATTTGTATACGTTTCTTGGAATTTAAATTCATTAATGATATCTGTATTTATATACAAATTCTTGGATATATTTGTACATTTTAATATTGTTGTTTTTTGTATATGATTTCACTATGTTTGTTCTATTTTTTCACTATTTATGCTCCTTTTTATCCATGTTATATATCTATGGACCACTATTATTTTCATAACCAAAGGGTATAGTCTCCCCACTATCACCTAATCAGACCCTTGATGTTAGTCGAGAGCATTTGGCGTATGGGGAGGCACACATAATGTTGGGACCAAGCTAATGATTAAGGTGAAGAATGTTCCAAGAATTATATTTTGTTTCAATTTTGGTTTTGATGAAAGGAAATCACATTACATTGATTTGTAAATGTTGTTTTTGAGATTTTTTTATATGAATGAATTGATCAGTTTTAGGAAGAATCGGTTTCAGGGGAGAATGTATCATGTGGGAAGAGAATTTTTATCAGTTTCACACAGGAACTAAGGTGAAACTTGTGTTTAAATTGTGACGATGATTTGATGATTTTTATTTCAAATAAATCCTGAGTTGTATTGATAACCTATGATGAAATATTGATAGAAGGAAAGGGAAGTGAATGAGATGCTTCCAATCGGAAAAGAATCATATTAGGTTTGTTTTTCAAAATATTTATAAATGAATCGTACTCAAATTTATCGTATCTGTATGGAAACGAGAAGGAAGTGGTACTTATTGTTTTTCAAAACAATCAGAAAAAGGTTTTATTAATATTGAATAGGAGGTGATGATTGTGTTTCAAAACAATCGAAGAGGTACTGATGGAAAGTTGGTGTCAATGAAAGTTGTACTGATAGAAATGTGGTTCCGATGAATGTGGTGCTGAAGGAAACAGAGGTAACAATGAAAAGGGTGATGCCGAAGGGAAAGGTGATGCCGATAGAAATTGGTTTTGATCTATGTGGTGCTGATGGAAGATGAGACATCAATTTTCTTTCAAAATAATAATATTTGGGTTAAAGAAATGGAAGGAGATGATGTAGATTGAGAATGAATCATATTCATATTGTATTTGGTTTGATCTACATAAAAGATAAGGGATGATACCATTCAAAAAGAACTTGTATTCAGAATGTATTTTATCATATCTAGGAAGATCATTGTTTTCAAATTGTATTGTATATTGGAAGATCTTTGTTTTCATATTGTATTACACTGTACATGGATAGATCATAATTTTCAGATTGTATTATATCATATCCATAATGATCAAATCCTAAATGATTATATCTAGAATGATCATAACCGGAATGATTGTATCCAGAATGATCATAACCAGAATGACTATATCTAGAATGATCGTATCCAGCATGATCATAACCCTAATGATCATATCCAAAATGATCGTAACTAGAATGATCATATCCAGGATGATGATAACAAGAATTATCATAACCATATATGATCATATTAAGGATAATAATTTCCAAACAATTTGTATTTAGAAAATATTAGGATTAGTTTTAGATTATGAGAAATAATCAGGAATGAATGGAAAGTTATGAAAATTTACAATTGAAGTCAAACAATGCTAAATCTAGTCCTCAATGAATTCAATGCCAGGAAGGTAGTCATGTTTCAAGCAATGGTTTTGGAATGTGATGATTTGTTTTCTCAATATGGTCAACAGAAAAGAAAAGAAAATAGAGGTAGATGAATTAATTTTCAATAGGGAGACATTAATTTAAAATAGTGATTTAATATCAAATAGTGAAGGGTATTTCTTCAAACACATTCAATTGGTATGGTATCAATGATTGATTTGAAGAAATATGTATGAGAAAATCATATTCAGACCAATATATTTCTCTTCATTTGTAATCGTATTGAAATTTGAAATGGGAGTCTTGAAAAAAAAATAGATGAAGATTGTAGAAGATTCAATAAGAATCGACTAGCATTGACAAAGTCATAATTGCCTCGAGATTTCAGGTGAAAATCAGATTTGGTTGAATTTAAGTGAGCACGAAAGTGTTTTGAGATTCCCACCTAAACATGTTTTGGGCCACCTATAAAAGGGAAAAAATTACATTGTGCTTTAGGTATGCTTTCACAATTCACTATAGAAGAGACAGAGGTGTTAGATTTCTAGTGAGAATAACATTTCAATTACGTTAGAATTGGATATTGTCTTGGGTGGTGCTGATTCATTTGTATTATTTCATCCTGGTTATTGTATTCGTGAATTGATGTGGTGTCAGTTATACTCTATTGTTCTATATGAGAAAATCGGACTATGGTCTTTGTTTTGAAAATATGACTGGGAGCATTGTATTGAAATAGTAAGACTTGGAGAATTGTTTTGAATGAATCGGACTATGAGGAATCAGAATCAGTGTTTCATAACAAATTCTAGGCAGTTATTACCTTTCTTATGTGTATTTAATTGATGGGTTGAATTAAAATTTCAATATATTTGTTGAATTGAAAAGAATCACAGGTAAGATGAGTTGTTACAATACAATTCCATTACACTATTATGCTAAGAGGATGCACATGCACTAGTTTTATTGTTTCATAGTGCTACACAGGTGTAAGGGAACTTCATACTCATTGTAATCCATGTATTTTTTTCTTATTTGATTTTATGGTATTGGATCATTTCCAAAACATACAAAGGATGTAGATATTCATATTGAATAATAAACCTTTTAAATATTTGTGTTCCTTTATATGTGTGTTGAGTTTGTTTTCATCGTGGAATTTATATCTCTAACAGGAGGTAAAGTTTGTTTCAATTTAAAATAAACCTAAATGATAAATAGTATCACTGATTCACCCCCTCCCTCTCTAAGTGATACATTACTATGACCGGTCACTTTTAAGTGGTAACAGAGGGCTAGTTCACTTCATTGTTCTTTTCTGATGGAGAATTTGAATTATGTGAATAGAAAGGTATTCTGGTCTTTGTTGGAAAGAACTGTCATATCTAGAAAGATAGAATGATTCCATATCATATTTTTATCAGTTATGATGTTCTTGATATTGCATCTATTGTGTTTCCTTTCATTGATGATACTGTTCCACATACACCTATTGACAAGAAGTTTCTTGAGAATTATGGAAGATCCATTAATGATATACCATCATCACTTTCTGAAAGTTAATTCATCGGAGTTAAAGGTGATTCCACAGTTAAAGGTATATGGGTTAAATTGAAAAACCTATAGAAGTCGATACAAAAAGTGAAGATGGAAAAGTTACAAATATGGAGATTGAAGTATAAAGATTTGAATATGGGTGATCATGAATCTATTAGGGAATTATTTACCAAGGTGAATGATATTGTGAGTACTATTAGATGCCTTGGTGAAAATCTAAAAGAATCTATAGTTATTGAAAAGATCTTAAGAATCCTACCAGAAAAATTCAATGAAAAAATTTATTCATTGGAAGATAGATATCTGGAAACACTATCTCTTGATGATTTACATATCACTCTTATCACTTATAAAATGAAAAGAGAGAATGATATTAATAAAATAAAAGGTTTACAGAAAAGTTTATTTCAAGGCTATGAAGAAAGAAAAGTCAATGAATATTGTTATTTATTATGATACTGGTGGTTCTGACTCTAAAAATGAGGTATGTAAAAATCCGAATGAAATCCTATCCTTGTTTCCTAACAAAGTGAAAAGAGGTACAGGTAAATACAAAGGGAAAACCCCTTGAAATGTTTTGAATGTGGAGGTATTGGTCACATTACGGATAATTTTACTCGAAGAAAGAAAGAAGAGGATAATGATATTTAAGAAAGAAAGACAAGAAGATCATAGAATAAAAATGGATATAAAGGAAAAGAAAATAAATTATTCCAAAAAAAGAATTTTCATTTCCAAAGATGATCAACAAGAAGATAGTGAAGATAAATCTGAAAAATCCATTGAGTATGGTAATTACAATACTTTCATTGCAATAGTGAATGATGTATAATTTGGAATTAGTAGTTATGAAGAAGAAGAAGAAACTGAATTTGAAATGCATTTGAAAGAAGAGTTGAATGAATGACTATGAAAGATAAAAAGGCTTGAAAAAGAAAACAAAAACGTGGATGATGAATGATCAAGAAACAAAGAATGTTTTTCTGGTGAGAAAGATAATCTGGTTATAGATAATGAGGACCAAAATAAGACTTTTGAAGATAAAATTAATCGTAATGATAATTTGGATGTATGGTTGAATAAAATATAAGAAGAGTTGGAACTCGTACACAAAATCATTGTGAAGCTTAAAATAAAATTATATGTTTCCAAAAATCTATCACTGATGTTGGTTAATGTTCTCATAAAATTAAACTTTAGAAGGTTCAACAAAAGATACCTTCAAAGGGTGATAAGAATAATGGAGCTATGTCTGAAAATAAGAATGTTGAGAAAGTTATGTATGTGGTCAAAGTGAAAAATTACAAAGTTACAAAACATCCTAAGTCTGGAAAGGTTTTATATTAATATGGAAATGTTTCAAATACTTTTGATCCTATCAATGAATAAAATAATAATAAAAAACCTCTTTAATGTGAAAAGAATATGGTTAAGATATGTTTCTACAATTCTAACAAGTATGGTGGTTTTAGAGGAAAATACTCTCTATAGGGGTATTTCTTATATTGTGGGGGATTTATGCACACATAAATTATGCCTTGATTCAATCAACAACATTAACATTATCCCATAGGTTATGGAAGGAAGATATTGAGGGGGATTAAATCAATTCAAAGAGAGAAAAATGAGAAGGTGGCCTTGAAGAAATATGAAAATAATGAATTGACGATTGAAAATAGGTTACAACACTTGGAAACTATTTGTGAAAGATGTGAAAAACCTGGAAACATTGAAAAAGGATGTCTTTTTTTGTTATCGACCCAGAAAAAGATTCTCAATTCTCAATTGTTGAAGGTGGAGAATGAAAATATTAGAGAGAAGGTGCTTGATTTTTGAACTGCATTAGAAGCCAGGAAAGGAGAATGAACCAGGATACTTGACAGTGGGTGTTCATCTCTCATGACAGGAGACATGGAATTGTAGAATGATGAGAAGTATTATAAAGAAGGTATAGTGACATTTGGAAATAATGAATCATTGGAAATAAAAGGTGTTAGGTTAGCCATTATTGCAAAAGAAAAGATGAAATCTAAGAAAACATTGTTGTTGATGGGCTAAAACACATCCTTCTATGTGTCTCACAATTGTGTGACGAGTGTGACAAGGTTATCATGATGAAATATATATTTGTTGTGAAGAGTTAATAAGATGGTAATATTGTTACTAGGATCTAACTCTTGAAAGGAAATTTGTTTCCGTTTGGTGATTCACAAAACTCTTTCTATATGAGTATATGGAATAGAAGCAGTTATGTCATAAAAGGTTTCGACATTTTTTTAGAGAAACATTATAATTTTATTCAAAAGAGACAATATCCATGGTGTTCTTGTTTTTCTTAGAAGAATAGATTAGTGTTACACTATTTTCCATAAAGTAATGATTAAAAATGTGGTGCATAAGAAAGATGATATTTATTCAAACAACACCTGGAGATGATCTATTCTGATATATGTGGGCTAATGATAAAATAATCAACACATGGAGATAATTACTTCATTACATTAATGAATTATTTTACTCACATTACTTGTGTAATGTACATGTAACACAAATTAGATGCTTTGAAAATGTTTATATGATTCAGAATAAAAGATGTGATTGAATGTGAGTATTCTATGAAGAATTTGAGAATTAATAATGTTGGTGAATAAAAAAGTGAATATTTTGATGATGATCTTGATAAACATGGAATCTAGCAAGAGTATATCTCTCCATAAACTCCATTAAAAATTGGGTTTTCAGAAATAAAGAATAGAAGCCTCCTGGAAATGGGAGGATACGTGTTACTTGAACATGGCCTTTCTCATTACTTTTGGAGGCAATCCATGAGTACTTCTATTTTTATTCAGATCCGTTGTTTCATCAGGCATCAATCAGGTATGAATCCCTATGAATTTGTTATTGAAAAACTCCAAGTTTGAAGCACTTTATAGTTTTTTGGAGTCTCTGTTTTATAAATAAGAAATGTTGAAACTATGGTATGTTTGAGGAGAAAGATTAGTATTGAATATTTCATGAATATTCTTTAGAATGAAGAGGGTATAGATGCTTAAAAAGGAAAAAATAATTGTTGATTCAGTTGATGTAAAAGTGATTGGAGTATTTGAGAAAGAGAAAAATGTTCAGGTAGACAAAGAAGTTGAGAATGTTGAAGAAGATAATTCTGATAAGGATACAAATGATTGTGATCCAAATAATGGTGAATGATTGGACTCATCTAATTCTAGGGTTGTGGAATATAATCAAATATGTTATCCAAGGATGAGGAAACATGTTTAAGCATAGAATATAATTGGTGATCAACATAAGAAGGTTCAAATAAGAAGAACAACCAATTCCATTACACGTACATTTTTTTAATCAAAAGTGGGACTAAATGATGTGAAAGATGTTTTTGAGAATCTAGAATAGATTCAAGACGTGAATGAAGAATTGGATCAGTTTGAAAAGAATAATACATGGGAACTCATACCCATTCTTGAAAACAAAAACATCATTGGTAAAAAATTGGTTTTATGGAACAAGCTGAATGAGAAAGGTGAAGTTATAAGAAACAATCAAGATTGGTTTGCAAAGGGTATTTAGAGATTGAGGATATTTATTTTAATGAAACTTTTTCTCTAATGGAAAGACATAAAAAATCATGATATTTTCATTTATTTTCGCACAATGAGGCCACAAGATCATTAAAATGGATGTTAAATATAAATTTTTAAATGGATATCTAGAAGAAGAGGTTTATATTGAACAATCGTGTGGATTTATTATTAGAAAATATGAATTTTATGTGTGCAGATTGAGAAAGGAATTGTATGACCTAAAAAAATCTCTGAGAACATGGTATTCTAAATTGGATAAATGCTTAATAAAGATGAATTTTAATAATGAAATAGTGGATAACAATCATTACATCAGATAAATTCATGTGTATTACTTCGTTGTAATTGTTTATGTTGATGATATTATCTTATCTTGAAATGATAAAGGAATATGTGAAAGATTTACTGAAGAAATGAAGAATGTATTTGAAATGTTCTTGTTGGGAGAAATGAAATAATTTTTGGGTTAAAAATCGAACAAAATAAAGAATACATTTTCCTCTCCCATGAAAATTATACAAAATAACTTCTCAAGGGGTTTTGAATAGAAAATTCAAAACCTGTTTACATACTCATTTCAGTGAGAACAAAGCTGAGTAAATATGGAGAAGGAAAATATGTAGATCAGAATGAGTATCGAAAGCTGATTAGAAGTTTATTGTATTTGATTACCTCTAAACCCAATATTATTTATGTTGTTATCTTATGTGCAATATTTTAGAGTGATCCAATAGAATACAATCCTATTGCAGGAAAAATAATTATCAGATACATCATAGGAACAAAAAAAATTGGAATCAGGTATTGCCTATCAGATAGTATTGATTTGTTTGGGTATTCTAATGTAGATTGGGTAGGAAATGTTGATGATAGAAGATCCGAATTTAGTGGTGTATTCTTTTTGGGAAAGAATTTTGTTAGTAGGAATTCGAAGAAACAAAACTCAATAACTCTTAGTGTGTATGAAGATGAATATGTTTCTATTATTCAAGATGATATTGAAATTATGTGGATGAAAACACAATTGGAAAATTTACTTATAGAAGTGAAGTTACCATTGCTCTTGGGTTGTGACAATCAATGTACAATAAATCTCACCAAGAATCCAATGCAACATTCATTTTCAAAACGTATTGATATCATATATCATTTTATTGAAGGGCATGTAGAGAATAATGAATTGAAGATTGATTATGTTACATCATCGGTACAATTTTCTGATATTTTTACAAAACATTTATTGAAGAAATCATTCCCAAAAATGAGGTTTAAAGGGTGTCCAACCTCTTTCTAATAAAGGTTGAGGTTTGTTTATTTTTCCACTCTCATATATTACCTTTGGATTGTTTTTTCAAGGGTGAGAATTGATTTGTTTTGTAAATATATTTCACAAAAGAGAGAGTTGTGGGTAATTTGTGAATTCATAATTTTTATTGTGTGTGCTATTCTAACTTTTGGTTGGAGTGGTTGTAGGAAAATAGGCTGAATTGTTTTCTAGGGACAATGAAGAAAATAAATAGAAAAGAAAGAGGTTTTCATGATCATTTTTTTGTGATATCATGGTGTTTTTATTAATTATTCTTGTTTCCTATAATGATTTAGGTCATATATGCTTACAATTATTGATATGTAATCCATTTCTTGAGGATACAATGTTAAATGATTTATGAAACTTGGTTGACAACAAAATCCAAAGGTGGGATTTTTGGGACCAAGCTGATGATGAAGTTGATGAAGGTTTTAGGAGTTGTATTTTGTTTTCAAGGTTGTTTATTATGAAAAAAATCACTTAAATTTGTTTTTGGAAAAACATTTATTGAGATTTTTTTGAGAGAATTGATCAGTTTTAGGAAGAATCGGTTTCACCGAAGAATGTATCATGTTGGAAGTGAATTGTCATCAGTTTTACATTAGAACCAATGTAAAACATTTGATTCAATTGTGACTATTATATTTTGATTTTTATGTCATATAAATCATTATTTTTATTGAGAACGTGTGATGAATTCTTGATATAAGGAAAGGGGGGTGAAAGAGATGCAACCAATCAGAAAAAAATCATATTTAGATTGTTTTTCAAAATAATCATAAATAAATAATATTCATATTTATTGTATATGGATGGTAGAGAAAAGGAATTTGTACCATTTATTTATCGATACAATCTGAAAAAATCACATCCAAATTGAAGAGGTGGTGCCGATTGTGTTTCAAAACAATCTATGAGGTACTGATGGAAAGGTAGTTCCAATGGAAGTGGTACTGATGGAAAGGTGGTGCTGATGAATGTGGTGTCGATGTAATAGGAGGTGTCGATGAAAATGGTGATATTTATGCGAAAGGTGATGTCGATGGAAAATGGAACCATTCTAAGTGGTGCCAATAAAATATGAGACACCAATTGTTTTTCAAAACCATCGTATTCAAGTAGAATAAATTCAAAGAGACGGTGTCCATTGAGATTGAATCATATTCATATTATAATTGATTAGATCTGGGTAAAATAGATGTGGTGGTACCATTCCAAAAGGTATTGTATTTAGAATGTATTATATTGTATCTAGGAAGATGATTGTTTTCAGATTGTATCGTTTCCATACAGATCTTTGTTTTCAGATTGTATTGCATCATACAAGGGTGGATCATTGTTTTCAGATTTTATTTTATCATATCCAAAATGATCATATTTAGAATGATCATATCAATTAAGATCATAACCCAAATTATTGTATCTATAATGATCATAACCAGAATGATCATATCCAGAATGATCATATCCAGCAGGATTGTAACTAGAAAGATCATATCCATAATGATCGTAACCAAAAGGGTTTTATCCGAGATGATCATAACTAGAATTATCGTAACCAGATATGATCATATTATGGATAATAGTATCCATACCATTTGTAGTAAAAAATATCATTCTTAAGTTATTATTAAAAGAAATAATCATGAATTATTGGAAAGTTATAATACCTTCCAATTGAAGTCAGATGATGCTAAAGCTGATCCTTAATGAATTCAAAGTCATAATGGTGGTCATTATTCAAGCACTAGTTTTTGAATCTGATGATTTGTTTTCTCAATAAGGTCAATAGAAAATAAAATAATGTGGATATAGATGAATTAATTTTCAAGTGGGAGATATTCATTTAAAAGATTGATTGTATCTCAAATAGAGAAGTTCATTTTTTCAAACACATTCAATTGGTATGGTATTAATGATTTTTTCGGAGAAATAATCATTAGAAAATCAGATTTAGACCCATGTATTTCTCATTATTTGTAACTATATTTACATTTGAAATGGGAGTCTGCAAAAGAAGATGTGAATATTTTAGAATATATGAGGAGAACTGAGAAGCATTGATAAAGTCATAATTTCTCTGAGATTTCAGGTGAAAATAAGATTTGGGTGAATTTAAGTGAGAGGGAAAGTGTTTCAGAATTCTGACCTAAACATGTTTTCTGTCACCAATAAAAGGGAAAGAAGTAAATTGTACTATGGGTATGCATGCACTATTCACTATATAAGAGAGAGAGGCTTCAGGTTTCTAGAGAGAAGAAGAGATCAATTCCATTCGGATTGAAAATTGTCTGGGGTGGTGCTGATTCATTCTTATTTATTCAACATGAAAATTGTATTCTAGAATTTAAATGGTTCTAATTTTACACTATTGTTTTTTATCAAAAAATCAGACTAGGATATTTGTTTTGAAAATCAGTTTGGGAGATTTATTTTGAAAGAATCAGACTGGGATATTTGTTTTTAAAGAATCAAACTTGGAAGAATCAAGATCAGTGTTTCATAACAATGTCCAAGTATTTTTTTTACCTTTCATCTAGGTAAGGAATTGATGAATTCTATTACAATTTTAATACATTTTTTGAGTTGAAAATAACCACAGTTAACATGAGTTTTTTCAATACAATTTCATTACACTATAATGCTAAGAGGATGCACATTCACTAGTTGTATTTTTTTATAGTGTTGCATGAGTGTAAGGGTACTTCATACTCATTGAAATCCAAGGATTGTTTTCTTGCTGGATTGTATGGTATTGGATCTTTTCTAGATGATACCAAGTACATAGCTATTCTAATTAAAAAGTGAACCTTGTAAATGTTTGTGTTCATTTGTATGTGTGTTGATTTTGTTTGTAGTAGGGAATTGTTATCTCTAACATGAGGAGAAGGTTGTTTAAATTAAAAATACATATAAAAGAAATATAGTATTACTGATTCACCCCCTCCACCTCTCAGGGATACATTAATCTAACTAGGCACTTTCACCTAAGTCCCAGTGTCCCTTTGGACCAGAGCACATATAAATTATTGAACCAGGATGGGTAACAAAAAATGTAATCAAAGGAGTTTCTTTTTCATTTTTGGTCTTACTATTTGGAATATGGTGGACTAGGGACTAGGATATAGTTGTAACTAGGTCAAAAGATGTTGTTTTTGGACATTCTACCCCATTTATTGGGGGACATACAAGTTACCAGGGGTGGGAAATTGATGTTAATTTTTTTTACAATTTTATAGTTCATTGGTTTCCACCTTGAGTAATGCACATAAGTGTGTTTTTATTAGATTATAAGGTTTTTACTCTTGGTCTTGTATGGAAAGTGAATTGTATTTATACCTCACGTTAGGCACATAGGCCCATATGGTGCGTGTATATGCCTGTGATTGTCACTAGGAACCTAGGATATGCTTAGGGGGTGGGTTGTTTAAAGTGTCAATGAAAATCTAAATAGTCTTTTCTTTCTTAATTTTTTTTATAGAATTATACTCTGCATGCCCATGTATGTGATTCTTAATGAGATCAGTATGTGATTCTATATGTATATGGTATTTATGGACCTCACTCTATTAAAGGTAAGTATGAATAAAATTAATTGTTTAAAATGTAAAAAAACTAAATAGTATTTTCTTGTATAGCCTTTTGGTGGAATTCTACTTAGCCACCGTTGGATCATATCTGATATAAATGATATGTGATTCCAAACACTATTATAAGTAATAAAGGGTCCATTAATTCAGTTGATATGTGACTCTAAAATCTGTTATGGGTATCAAAAGGGTCCACAATTCTAGATGACATGTGATATGGGTGAGATAGGGGAGTGTAACAGTGGTTAGATGTGATGCCTATTACAGCTTTCCCTATTTGTGATATATACAACTGTTATGACTATTTTTAGCATAGTTTTTTTGTCTTTATTGGGATTATAGATACAAGTGATCTAATGGTGTGTTTGGAGGGTGGATATGTGGTGTTGCTAGAGCATGCATGGAATGAGGCCCCTGAGGGTCAAGATGATCATGATTTATAGGTTCTGTCACCGATATAGGTGGGTAACCCACAGTTGATGGTTGGTTTTGGACCATGGCTAGATGAAAAATTTATGGAAATCTTAGTGTGAGTTATAGAGGGTATTGACCTAGGATCTTGGAGAGATAAGTCATATGTGATGCCCCATCCCAGAATCCACTAAGCGATGCCCCGATTCGGTGGGTCATAATACCTCAATTAGGCCTACCCATACACTAGAGGCTATTAACTATAAGTTGAAGTTTTAATGGTATGGTGGGGAGATTTTACCCTCATTATTATACTAACATAGTGATATCATAAATGAATACAAGGCAGATGCATAATATCCACCTGAAACAAAAGATAAATCATTCAAACAACAACAATAATAATAATATACAAGGATAGTGTCATATAAAAAATGATTTTTATGTCAGAGATATATATATAATACATGTAATACATGGGAATAGGAATAAAGTACAATACATGTATCAAAATCACAAAAAATCAAAGAAAATATCTCTATAAAGCATTATGATCCATAACTCAGTCTTGTGCTCCCCTACTCCTATGAAATAATGAATCAAAAATCACCAAGTTGACACTTGCCACTATCCCTATCTACATCAATGAATTATTCCTGGGTACAAAAAAATATCTTGAATATGGTGTGAGATAACACGTAGTAGGCCACCACCAATGGTGTCTATGACAAGTCCATTATGTGCATTTAAGTAGAACCAATGTGAAGATATAATAGGAGTAAAAGTAATTACATTTTAAGTGATATTGTCTAATCAATCTAGGATCACTATGATATAGAATCTAAATCATAAGTGTTATTTGTAAATGATGGTAATAATCATCAATTCCCTATGTCGGGTAATCATGTATCAGACCAATATAGGTCAAAATTCATGGAGTATAATTTTACAAGGAATACTTGTTTGTCAGATCAAAGGAGTAGAAATGTACATGAAATCCTAGTTAGTCATCAGAATCTAGGAGTATAAGGGTCCATGAAATCCTAGTAGATCATCATATCCAAGAGTAGAAATTTCCATAGAATCTTAATAGGTCATCATATCAAAGGAGTAGAAATTTTCAAGGAATCCAAGTTGGACATCAGATCCAAGGATTATAAATGTCCACAACATCCTAGTAAGTCATCAAATCCAAGGAGTAGAAATGTCCATCGAATCCTATTAGGTCACCAGATCCAAGGAGTAGATATGTCTAAGGAATCTTAGTGAGTGATAAGATCCAAGGAGTTGAAATGTCCATAAAATCCTAATAGGTCATCATATCCAAATAGTATAACTATCTAAGTAACCTTAGTGAGTCCTCGATTCCATACCATGAGCCCCAATATCATTATAAAAAATTCATTCACCACTTCATAAACCATTTCATTAATCATTTCACTAATCCTTTCATAATAGTATAGCAGCCAATGGATTATCAATTTAATATATTTCATATAAAAATTAAAAGATTCTATAAGGCACTTACAAACTTTAATAATCCTATTTATTACCATATTCAATTCCTAATAATGTAAAGTAATCTCAAAAAATGATACGGGTATCATATTCATACACAATGGAAAAAATCACCTCGTGGGTAGTTCATGTTGAGGTCAACAACCTAAAAATTTATTTAAGGGTGCCAAGCCATATCTTAAATTTGAATTTAAAAGTTTCATTAATGTATTACTAAATTATGAAGAAATTACCTGATAATGTGGTGTACATCACAACAATAAGAGGATATAATCAACCATATTTGGAGGGAAAAGTTATAGAAAACCTACCTTAATCCTATGGTAGAACAATTTTCTAGTATCATCCATTGGTACAACCTTAATAATGGTAAATTTTAGAAATGGGTGAAAACATTGTAAAATAGGGCATAATAACATACACAAAAATAGTTTCATTGATAGATGGAAAAATTAAAAAATGATCCTAACAAACAATGAACTTTTCAATTTATATCTAACAAGACAAACATATTTTGATTCAGATCTTGGGTAGATAAAAAATTATAAATCCTCTTTTAGGCATGAGTAGAGATCAAATGGGAGGATGAGAAGTTGTCTACTGGAAAAGAGAATAAAAAAGAGGTTAAAAACGATACCTTAAGGTAAAAGGATTATTTACCCATAATTAAAGGGGTTACATGGTTTGGCCTCATGATTGGCCAAACATTGTGCCAACCGTTCACCATACACCGCTTCATGATACCAATCACACAGTCATGGTGTACAGCTACCCAAATTATGAACTGAGCATGATTTTTCCCTCAATTAAAAATACTATAGAAAAATCATGGTCTGCAGCCTAGGTTGCAAGGTTTCATAAAATTGGGTTGCCCCGGATAGTGTATTGGACCACCCCATATGGTTTGTTATAACCGTGAAGATCCGGCTTCTTGGTTTCAACTAACCATTTGTCCCATCTTCCTCCTCTAAAAACTAATCCTCTAAACTCTATACAAGCCCTTGACACTCTTTTTTCCACCAAAACCCCAATAATCACTCTTATATTTATAAAATTAAATAATTAATCTTAAAATAATATGCATCATGACTTGAAGAAATGTCATGTTCCTACAATCTTTCCTCATGAAGAAAATAATCCTTGAATTTCCCTTCCAAGTGTGGTAAAGCATATTTTGAGAATAACTACATCCACTAGACATAAAAGTCATAATCCTGCTCCCATGTTTCTTTATGTACATGACCATGCATCCATAGCACCTATAATAGAGGAGTTGAATGTCCTATAAGAACCACCGTGCCTCGATCAATAATATAAATAGGATTCTCTTAAAAGGACACATATACCTCCAAATAAACCACCTCAGGTAGAATAATATTAGATAGATCAGAATGATATCGGTGAAGATGAGATACATGGAAAATCTCATGCATGGATTTGTACCTCTGAGGAAACTATTTCTGATAGGATACCAGTCGAACTCTCTCCATAATATCAAAGGTCTTGAACTAATGAGGTTATTGATTTCCTTGTTTCTAAATCTATCTATGCCACCCCTATCTAGGTGAAACTCATAAGAACCCCTAACTTCCCACCTTGAACTCTAGTTTTTGATAGAAAAGATCAGTGTATGATTTATTTCAATACTACTCTATGAAATCTTCCACCTAATAAGATGATGCTACTTTGAAGTCTCCTGAACGATATGAGGACCCAATAGTGTACTTATCCTACCTCTAACCAACATTGGGGTGAATGGAATGACATACAATATAGGGTCTCATAAGGATCCATCTGTATGGTCTCTTAGAAGCTATTATTATAAGAAAACATAGTGAGAGGTAATTGTTTCTCCCACGAATCATCAAAGTCATGGATTAATTCTCAAAGCATGTCCTCCACAACCTGTATCATAAACTAGGACAAACCACCAATTTTTGGGTGATAAGATTGACTCAGCAGTACCTTTGAACCCAGTTCAATTTTTAAATACATCAAGAACTAAGATTTAAAGAGATAGTCTCTATCTAATATGATAGAACATAGAATCCCATGGAAGTGTATGATCTAATGAATGTAGAGACACCCGAGATCATCCAATGATAAGGTCTTTGGGGTGGGTAATAAATGGGTGACCTTTATCAATCTATTTATGATTACCCATACGACGTTACTTCCCCGAGGTGATCTTAAAAATCTCATTACAAAATCCATTGTGATGTCATCCTATTTACACTATGGAATTGGAAATGGATGTAAAATCCCCACTGGTCATTGGTTCTCTTCCTTAACCTACTAATAATTCGAACTCCAATAAATAAACCTGCATATCTCCCTTTTCATCTATGGAATCCATTATTAGTGATGTATTTCATGATACATCTTGTTAAGATAGGGACGAACATCCCATATCAAGGCATGATATCCTCACATAAACTCCTCTCAGGTATCTATAGGAACCAATATGTTTCTATTAATTCAAAAGATATCATTCTGATCAACAACCCATCCAGGAGGTGGGTCATATACTGAAATACTCTTATGTCTAACCAAGCCCTCCGAATATGAACTTAGCCTCATTTTAATCTCTCGGAATGCTATCTTATAGGATTTTTTCTATATAGACTTCACTCCCTTCATTGTAAAACCCATAAGTGGTGCATCTAGGAATGATAAGTCTTATATGAAGTTCTTCTAATAACTAGATTGACCCAAGAAACTTCTTATATCAAATAAGATCTTGGGATACTCCCATTAAACTACATTTATCACCTTCTCTAAGATAACAAATACACTTGTCTCTGAGATAGTATAACCCAAGAAGTGAGTTTTATCCATCCATAAATGGAAAATTGTGATCTTAGCTTATAAATAATTCTCTATCAATGTATTCAATACAGTCTCAATATTTGTGTGATGGTCTTGTCGAGTGTGAGAAATACACCAAGATATCTTCCATGGATACCACAAAAAATAAATATAATGATGGAAAACTTCGTTCAATAGTTCGATTAAAACTTCTACCATGTTTGTGAGACTGAAAAACATGGGAAAATACTTATACTAGACATATCTATAATAGAATTTTGAACATGGTATATCTAATGATCTAACACACTCATAATGATAACCCAATCTCAGGCCAGTCTTGGAGAAAACCCTAACTCCTTGAATCTAGTTGAAGAAAACATCTATAAAAAGAAATATATACTGGTCATGATCATCAATTGATTAAATTTTTGTGAATCCATAGAAAAATAAAGAGTTACATCCACTTTATTAGCAGAAATGACTTTTTAACCACATTGATAATTATTTGGTCATATAAAGACATTTTCTTCAAAATCCTCTAGTTGTCTCTTGAGTTCCTACAAATTATTAGTATCCATCCTATAATGATGAATGGATATCGATGAAACACACATCACTAGATCAATGGGAAACTATATCTCTCTCTTAAAAGGTAGTCTTGAAATTCATCTAGGAAAACATCCCTGGAACGATATACCATCGTAGAAAAGTCAACCTGATGGATTCCATGATCATTCAGATAAAATCTAGAAGTCTAGGCTTTCATCCCACCGAGACCATGATGCTTGTGTCCAACTTGACTCGCCTGTACATCCCATTAACCCTTGAGTATATAATCTTTTTTATTTGGTGATGTGAAAATCACTCTTCTTTTATTGAAATCATTTTAATCATGTTAGGGAACCAACCATTCCATCCTGAGAATGATGTAAAACCCTATCATCTTGAGAAAAATGAGGTCCCATATGAAGCGATGTCTACCAATCTCAAGGGATGGCCCCTACACTATCATACACCCTCTTATTGAGTTCCCAAATTAGGTATTGAGTGTGATCGTTCCATAATAAAACTGAACATCAACCCAAGGATCTCCACAATAGGCACATATATGAAGGAGTAAGAAGCAACTATATCAAAAAGAGAAGATACAAATGTAGAGGCTACCAGAATAGATCCACTCACTATAGAAGGCCCATCACTCTTCTCCTCAGGTATCAGTTTCATTAAATACATCTTGCTAGATCTATGGCTCTATGATATAGTATATAAACCTTGATTATATCGTCTATACTAGAATTTTAAGTTTGGTGTATGGATTCCTCAGTTATGACCACCACCTTTTCTTGATCGACTGATTTCACTCCATCTCCCTACTTAACGAGAAGTTGCTGACCCCTCTCTATAATGTCATGTCATTTTAGACCCTCCCTCTTAAGATAATAGTGGAAAAGGTTCGTGGAAAACCACTGTATATAGCCAATACTATCACAATATCAGAACTCAACTGGGTTTCTATCACATTGTACCTTTGTATATCTCTGACTCCCACAATGATGATAGAAAACAGAACTACCATCACTCATGATCTGGATAGTATTCCCCACAAGAGATACATAAAAGTGTTTCTTTCTACATCTTCAAATAACTCCAATGGGTTATAAGGATGGAATACCCTTCTCTATACCCCTATATTCCATCCTGTTATGTTCATTAATAAGCACCTGAATTATAATTACATATATGGTATAAAATAGAAATACATTCACCTGTGATCATATGTCATAATTGAGACCATACTCAGATCTACTGACTTTATATAACTCACTAGATAGCTGAATAGGTGTGAAATTATGGAGCTCCATGAAATAGGAAGAATATTCCATGACTTATAATTTTACCTAATACAAGTGAATAAACTCTCTATATTTATCGGCCCTCAACATCTTAGGGTAATAATAACCATGTAAGGATATCTAGAAATTCATCCAATCTATATCTTAATGATTATCCATCTGAGTAATAACATCACACACTCTTTTGGTATAATCCTGAACCATATATGAATTGATCTTCAATCTTCTCTTAGGTTGTGTCTAAATATTCTCATAAATTAATATCATGGCCTCTATCCATAACTATGTAGCTTGTGGTCTTCTATACCATGAAAACGTGGGCAGATTCTATAACTGAAACTCATACATTGACTCTTCCATAACTAGGTTGGGACAGAGGGATATGTGTAGTGTCTATATGAATCATAGTAAACCATCTCAAAACAGAGCAACAAAAACCATATTAGATATAGTAGGAGGTTCCACAAGTGGCAGTACTGGAGGTTTTATTAGTGGCCCAGGGCCCACCACCTCCATAACATGGTCATCACTACCCTCAAGTCACACAACTAGAGGTCATCGAAGTGTGATGTATCTAATAATTCTAATATGCTGCCTCATATATGATTTGGTAAGGATAATATCACAGATATAAAAATAGGATACGTACAATCCATCCCCCAAACAAGTCACACCCATTTTCCTTCTGTTAAAGCTAATTTTTGGTGACATAAAGATAATAGATTTAAAGAATACATTTTCCAAAGATGACTACAATGGTAAGGTATGAGTCAATCTCTCTATTTTTATAGTAAGGGTCTTGGTATATGAAATATCAATTGAAAATTACAGAGGAAACACCCTAAAAATTTTCTTTTTCATCTCCATTTAAAGGTATCCTTTAAATTTGATTTCAAAACATAAATCCATTTAAATTTAAATTTATTTATTGAAAATATTATTAAATTTTTGAATAGTATAGATTACCTTTTTGAGTTTATAAAGGACCATACAATTTAAAAATTGAATTCTATAATCCATTTAAACACAACCATAATCACGTTTTATCCCATTGACCAATGGTCAATGACTAAATTTCCAATAATTGACTACATAATGTGATTTCATTATTTTGTGCAAAAAAATATTATTAGGTTAATGAAGGTACTTTATATAATCAATTTTGCTTTACTCCCCTATAAGAAACATTATTCTCATAAGAATTATATTAAACAAGGATCTTATAGTAAATGTCATGAATTCAATCAATGTATACTACATGGAATGGAATAATGAATGACATATAAGTTATTTAAGGAGACTAAAATGATGTATGATATATGCTTTGTTCCATATTGGGACAACAAAAAAAATTGATCCATCATCAGAATGATAATAATATCACATAACATATGTGTTACCCAACAGTGGAATCCAATCAACTATAACAAGAATAAACAAAAACATCATGTATCATTCCTAGGTAATTTGGTTATTCCTTGTAAGTGGGTTAGTTAATTCTAGGAATAAATTATTAAAAATTCCCTACTCTTTCCTAGTATATTTTCTACCAATCCAAAATAGTGTGAAAAAATGAAACGAAATTCCTTTGATACCACTTTGTGTCATCGTAACCCGAATGCCCCTAAATGGTGATCCGAGTCAAGGGTCACAAGGCCTCAACCACACATTCCCATACACAATATGCTACCAACTAGCAGTAAGGGTTTTTGATGGTATGGTGGGTAGAATATACCCTCATAATTATAGTAACATATCATTATCATAATTAAATACAAGGGAGATGAATAATATCAACCAGCAACAAAAGATAAATCATCCAGAAAACTATAATGAAAATCAAATCCATGTGTAGTGTCGTATATAAAATATGTGTATGTCCTTGAGATATAAAATGATATGAAATACATGGAAACATACATCCAGTGTAATACATTTATAAAAAATATAAAAAGACTAAAAGATACTATTTCAAGATAGCATCACCTCTCATAGCCCAATCATGTGCCCCCTAATCCTATGGAACAATCAATCTAGCATCACCAAGTGGGTTTCTTCCTCTATCCATACCTGTATCCAAAGTATCTTTTTGGGTTCCAAATGGTTTCTCGAATGGGGTGTGAGATAAAAATCAATTTTCCACCAATAATGGTGTATAAAACAAGTCTATTTTATGTATATAATCTGAATCATTATGAATATATTATAACAGTAAAAGTAATAAATGTAGAAGTGATACTATCCAATCTATCAAGGCTCAATCCGATCAAGCAACTAAATCATAAGTGATTTATATAAAGCATGGAAATCTTCATCAATGGTATACACCATTTAATTAAGTATCAGACCTACACAGGCTAAAATCCAAGTAGTAGAAATGTCCAAGGAATCCTAGTGGGATGAATCCAAGGATTATAAATGTCCATGGCATCCCAATATGTCTTCAGGTCCATGTTGTATAAATTTTGATGGAATCCTAGTGGGTTTTTGGATCCAAGGATTAGAAATGTATATGGAATTCTATTAGGTTATCATATCAGAGGAGTAGAAATGTCTAAGGTATCCTAGTAGGTTATTGAATCTAAGAAGTAGAAATTTCAATGGAATATTAGTTTGTTTTCTAGATCCAAGGTATTGAAATGTCCAACATATTATAGTAGTTCATTAGATCCAAGGAGTATAAATTTCAAATTCAACCTAGTGATCTATTAAATAAATGGAGTACAAAGGTCCATATAATCCTATTAGGTAATTATATCTAAGGAGTAGAAATTTCCAAGGCATATTAGTGACTTGTTAGTGCTATACTATAAACCCCAATATCACCATAACCAACTCATTCACTATTTCATAAACCATTTCATTAATAATTTCACAAATACCATCATAATCCTAAACCATCCATGATATTATCCATTTCTTATCTTTCATATACAAATGAAAATTTTCTATAAGGTTCTTATAGCTTTACCAATCCACTTCATTACCATATTCTACTCCCAAGAATGTAAAGTAAGCTCACCACACCCCAAGGGTGGCACATTCACAATCAAGGGAAGAACATGCCTAATGGGTTGTTTGGGTTGAGTACAAAGACAATTAAACTTATTTATGGGTGCCATGTAATCTCTTAAACAATAATAAAACATTGTCATAAAGGTTTTACTATTTTTGGAAGCTTTGCCCAGAAAATACAGCGTACAAAACAGAAATAGTGTATAAGAAAAACAAATTAGGTAAAAGGCATAGATCACCTAAATTATGCTTATCATAGAACACTCATCCAATATCATCCTTTATTTTTTCCTAAATTGGGAGAAAACAGAATAATGGATAGAAACCCTGAAAATAGGGTATATTTTCCTCCACCAAAATAGTTTCATTGATAGAAATACAAATGATAATATCATTCATAAGAAAAGAAGAACGTTTTAGTGGATATTACATGGGATAAATGACTTTTGATTTAGATCATGGATGGAGAAACCATACCAAATTCTATCTTAGTATTGAGTAGATCTCCAAAGGGTGGAGGAGAAGCTCCCTTCTATAAAAGATAAGGAAAAAGGAAGTTAAACATTATAATCCATTAATGGAAAAAAGGTTATTTAACCATCAATAAATGAGTCACATGGTTTGGTTACACGGTTGGCCAAACTATGTACCAATTGTATGTTATGAACTAACTCATGAGACCCCATGCACAGTTAGGGCACACAGTTACCCAAACTGTGCCCTGACTATGTGTTTTACCTCTGTAAAAAGTACTCCAGCAAATGCATGGGCATGTAGCATGGGGTGCACAATTTCATCAAACTATGCAGACCTAGAGAGTTACTAGAGCACCTTTCATGGTTTGGGCTTCATAGTTTATACTAACCAAATAGTTCTACTGCCTCCCCAAAAAAATCAGGCTCTATACTCTGTACAGGCCCTGAACAACCATATTTCCACCATGACCCCCCCTAGGAACTCAAATAAGGATACAATTAAAATAATAAAAATAAAAATAAAGGGTTTCATCCCTCAAATTAAAATATAGTTTCTTACACCATCCTTGTCTTTTTTTACTCATGAGTTCCCGTCAACTCATACACTATTATTTTAGGTTGAAGGAGGACCACAGGTGGTAGATAACTAGATAGAGTTTGTGAAGATGGTTTTTGACCATCATGAGATTACCCTAGATTAGAGGGTGAAGCTAGATACTTAAATGACTGGAGTACCAAAAAATCACTGGTGGAATTCATAGGTGAAGGTTGGTAGACATGTAGGAAAGGAGTGGAACAATTTTTAGGCTATTTTTTATAATTTATTCTTAGAGAAGTTAAGGGTAGATCGAGCACATGATTTCATGACCCTACATCTGTGACATACATTTGTTGTATATTATGAGGTTAGTTTTATAGACATATCCTGATTTGAACCTTCTATGGTGGGTGATGACATCACCAGAGTGTGGTGTTTTGAGGATGGTTTATGAAACACCATTAGGGTCAAGGTAAACATATTATGGATAACCTCATTCCCAGATGTAGTGAATTATGATTTAATATATATGGGAAACTTGATTAACCAGACATATGTGTACTAGGTGATAGCACCAGGGAAGACTAGTAGTGATTATTTATGTAGTTGAAAGAAGCGTCATGAGGAGTCTCGGTGGGGTAGTCAAGCTAGAGATTTGGGTTAACCACCGATTAGTGGGTCATTGGTGATGTTTTTTTATTGTAGACATATAGGACATGTTTAGACTCAGTGTGAGAGACCTATGAAGGAGTTTTGGGAATGTGGTTAGATGGGTCATCTAGAGAGGTTTTGTAGGAACACTTCTTGAACAACAAGGATCCATGGATAGAGTTAGACATAGGGGTCTGGTCTATGACATAGAGTTGTACCAGGATATTTTATTTAGGATTCTACTATATGTCCATATCATGGTAGAGATAGACCTATCAGTGGGGTCAATGTCTGGTAGCTGGTATAGATTTTTAGGGAGGTCATGCCTCGAGTAGTCGAGCTTCAAGATAGGAATATACTATTGAGATTACATGATAATATAAGGTTGGGAATCTAAAAATGGTTAGAGGGACAACATTATTATGATAATGTCCTTTTTTTTCATGGCATGTTTTAGTGTAAGAGGTTTACGTGTGATTGCTGAATTTACTAGGAACTAGTTAATATGTGGGAATCGGGTATGATTCTTGATATATATTAGATTCGTAGGAATGGATACTTATTTTTTGAATCAGTTTTGATGTGTGGATTACATGATGTACTTTTTCATTAGTATGATTTTATGGCCATGCTATATTTGGTGAGATCTTTTCAGCATTAGGTGGGATACACTAGCTTTTGAGCATCAAATGTGTTGCATGGACCCATGGGTTTTAGGTGTTATATGAGTGTGGAATGGGAATCTGATGGGATTTGGGTATATATATATGATGATATAACTTGAATATTTAGGGTCATTTAGGGTATATGAATAGAATATTTGATTTATGGGTCATCAACTGATTGGGTAGGTAATTCCTAAGGTGGTGAGCACCACAAGGGGGATTGAACATGACTAATAACCAGGGTAGACTGAATTAATGTAAATTATGTGGGTATATTAGGTTCCAAATCTAGATAAAGGCACATAGCTCATGGAATATCTATCTTATGGTGGGTAGGTTGTAACTTCATGGGTTTTATAATGGATCATTTTCTTGGGTCAATTTAAATTTTATGTTTGGTGGATGGGGAAACTCTAATTTTGGACTTTGATACCGAATACAGAGAGTTTGAATGTTTTTTATATTGGTTTTATATGGGTTTTCATATGTTTCTATGAATTCCTCAAGCATTTTAATGTGTTTCAAAAGCATTGGGATCCTAAAGCCTAGTTTTGGGAAAGACATAATTAGGTGTAGGTTAGAGAATGGTTTGTTTAACCATGCGGTATAAATCATACAACATATTTTTCCAAGGTAAAAAGTTTTTCTAACAATACGTTATACCTAGTAAAATGTGTGAGATGGTGTAGTGGGGTAGATAGACCCTCATAGTTAGATTCATGATTTAGCTAACTGTGTGCTTGAACTGTTTGATGTGTGGTGCTCCAGTACAATGAGCATCGCATCGTTGGTGCATGGTTTTCTAAACATTGAAGTAACCGTGTGTATTTTTAAAGTGTCCAAAAAAAATTTCCCCATCCTTCTATAAGAGTCTTCTCCCATGTTTTCTTCTCCTACATAAAATTCCTCCCACCTATGGTCGGGATCTCCCTCTCCTTCTTATAGGTTCCTTTGGATCTCCTATATCCGAGCAATCATTTAGGTGTCTATAGTGGTAATGGATTCCTCTCAATAAGGTATTCAGTTATTTATCCTCATTTCTTCATTTATCTCTCCACATGGAATAATAAATCCATGTGATCAATTTTTTCCAATTTTAATGGAGTTTTTTTAAAACATTGTTTTCGTTCAATACAGTTCAAATTAGTGGTCGGAATTCCACAAGCGAGTTCCTAAAAGTCTTAGGTAGGTGGTTGTTAGATTTATCCTTAATTATATGGGTATTATGGGGTGAATTATTAAATATGAACAAATTATTTGAATAGGTGAGACCCTTAATAAATTAATTATTCACCATAAATTGTTTAGCTGATGTTATGAGATGACATTGGGCATTCTCTAGTATCATTAAATATGCTAAGAGGTGTGTGGGACTTATGGTTGGTTGGGTAGGTTATGTCGATTGATTTAATTGTTAAACATATTAAATATGATATGACTATATTGGTCTTGTGTGAATGTGAAATGAATTTCTCGAGTAATAAAGGTAATTTTTATCATAGGGATTGAGATGATAAGGTTCATCACAATGAGAGTGTGGTCCGAGTTCTTTGGGATGGTTTTGACTATCATAATTGAGGTGATGTGATCATCAGGCTGAGGGTATGGCCCATAGAACATTGGATGGTGTTGGCCATCAATATTTGGGTGATATAGTTTGTATGTGTAAATGTGGTTGTCAAGAGGTTTGGATTAAGTTCTTGTTGGTTATTTTTCTCACCATTTTTTGTTGACATTTTTGTTAGAGTCATGTACATATAAGACACATTTTAGGTGGTGTTGAACACTCATTATGGGTGGATTCCATCATAGGTATAGTGGTTTAGTGGATGGTGTTGAGAATCAGTTATACATGTGGTTCATACTGTAGAAAGTTATGGTTGATGGTGTATGAGACCATCAGTTGGAGGATGAGACTCACAATGCATATTAACACTGATGAGTTTGGATTATTGGAGGATGTATATGGGTATTCCTTAGGATGATGTTCAATTGAGCCGATGATGATTAATCATATATGGGCTGTGGATATTATCATGCCTTAGTATTTTGGGCTACTGAGATGAGGGTTTCATATTATTAATTGAAGTATGGATATCACAGTGCCTCAGGACGTCAAGAGATTGAGAGAATGGTGATTTTGAAAAGAATTCTATGGGAATTTTAATATAATTGTTGGGCATATCATTAGTATGATGGTTTTACTCGATGCAAGGCTACATGTGGTATTGGTTGGCACAAGGTTCTAGGTGACATGGTTGTGGATGAGATATTGATGTTCTTCTAGTATGACAAACTAAGGATACATAGTTCTATTTTCCTGTATTGACTGATGTAGGTGAAACACTCACTTGTGGCTATTGAGACCAAGTGGAGATAGTTGTTTATTTTTATTTTGGAGTTTCTGGCATTCATTTATGTATGAATAAATTGAATAATTATGTATGTAAGAAATAAACACATTGGTGGAGGCCTACTAAGTTCATTCTCTAACCCTAAATGGGCCCCTTGGGATGTTTATAGACATAATGAATTTGAGATCTGGTTAATGACTGGGTTTTTACTCTAGACCACAGTTATTTGGAAAGATGATTCTTGGGATGGATGGAATATAGAACATGGTGGTTCTTTTCCTTGAATTGGATTTTCCTTTTGATCTTTTTAATGAATATTATATGCATTTATATGGTCATCCATGGGTGACCATTATCATCCTGTAATATTAATTTAGTATGTATGTTATTTCATGATATGTGTATTTATCTACAAATAGCGTGATTTATTTAGACATGTTACTATAGATTTTTTTCTATATGAATCAGATGTGTTTATTTTTTTGTTTCCACTATTTTGGATCCTTGTTCAACTATGTTATAAATATATATATATATGGACCATATTTATTATCATCAATAGAGGGTATAGTCTCCACACTATCAACTAATTAGACCCTCACTGATATTTATAAACCATTGGTTTATAGGTAGGAATGCCTAAGGCCCAGTTTCCCTCCATCCCAAAGAATAAAAAAAAGTGGTGAACAAGGATAGCTCTTTATATAAGTATCAATGATAAATTTACATTTGAAATGCACTATTGAAATGAATATGCAGAAAAGGTATGAATTCTAGGAGCTACTGGAAAGGCGATTGGTCAAGATATTACTAGCATATGTGGTTTTCATATGATGGATTACTAGACCGTCATGTTTAGATATCAACCTAGGATATATTTATATGTGTTAAATTGAATAAAACATTTTTGGTGGAAGCATATGACCACATCCATTATGGGATCAATGGTATAATTGATCTCATCTTTCTATATCAATGTCATCTCCCAGAGGATACTGTATTGCTTGAAGGATGCATCGGTAGTCCATCAATTAAAGAATAGTATCCATTAATTAGAGAATCATGTTAGAGGACCAGTTGAAACTCACAAAGTATGTGTCACTTTATGGCATCATTGGAGTAGTCCTCAAATCGTTTAGTATTCCCTGACTACATTGTTATTTCATTAGCCTAATGTGTTTGAATTGTCACTATGGTAACAGTGTTGAACCTGCATGTGTGAGGAAATATAGCAATGAATCTGTAGAAAAATGATAAGTGTGATGAGATGGATGGAAAGTGGTCCACCAAGATGTTAATATGATACATGGAAGTCTTCTGAAGTTCAACTAGGAAGTCATGTTTAGATATTAACCTAAGATATGTTAATTTGGTATAACGAGAGGAAAAAAATTATAGAGGCATATGATCACATCACTTGGTCACTCAAGCATTTAATTGGACCCATAGATCTTTACCTATGAGATCGCTTAGTGGTTGTTGCATCACATTAATGAGTAATTGGTTGGATTTCACTTGATCATGATTTTGAGACGATTCTATAATCACATTATTTGACATGGTAAATCTCACACAGGATATAAAGCTTGATGGAATTAGTGGAGTAGTCTACATAGCATTTTGAATTCGTTGGATGAACAATTTTGGCATTCGCTGGAGGTGTTTAAATCCTTGTTGTAGTATCAGTGTTGAACTATCATGATAGAGGGTTTGTAGGAAATAATCTTAAGAAAAGGGAAAAGTGCGAGGAGCTATAGGAAAATTGGAGCAGTCATCTAACAACAAATAAAACCATCAAGTTTAGATGTGAATGACAGATATGATAATTCTGGATAAAAAGAAGAGAAATTCTTTAGTAGATGCCGACAACTATGTTACAAGGTTCTATAAGGATAGAATTAACCATGTCACTTTACACCCATGGGATCTTCCAAATGATGTTCTGTCAATTTATGGAGACATCTCTAGGCCATCTCTTGACAAAGAGGTTTCATCAGTTTTGGTATATTGCTGGAGGACTTGTTGAATGTCCCAGAGATTGATTTACAAAAATATATTACTAGAGTATTTATATATCATTTTACATTCCTTTTTTACATATATTTGGCATTGGATAATGGTAAATGAATTATTTCTGAAGTATTATCATTAAACCTACATGTTCTAGGAGTTGTGGGAAAGAATCTACTAAAAAGGGACAATCTCAAATATTTGTATGAAAATTGGTTAGCCAATATGTTACGTTTTGTATATGTATTCCATCCAATAAGTAACCCAGCTATTAGGTTTAGATATGAACCTAAGTTATTTTAATTTTGGATAAAGAGAGATTGGAATTTTCAATGGAGGCCTATGAGCATTCCATTTTGTTTCTTGAGGATGGAATTTGGAAAATCTCTCTCCACCAATGAAATATCTGGTAGGATATTACATTTCCTAAAGGTGTAATCAATAGGATATCACATGAAGAGGAGGCTACATAGAATCTTGAATCGCAATGGGGGACAGGTTGAATCTCATTGAGGTTTTACATCTTCAAGGAATCGTTGCAGTAGTCTGTATAAAATTCATCATTTTCTAGCTGTATAGATTTTGAATTCACTAGAGGTGGTTGAATGAATGATGTATTATCATCAGTAAACCCACATATATGAGGAATTGTGAAAAAGAAACTATAAAAAAATGTAGAGCACATGTATCACTAGGAAAAGTTTTTGACCAAGATGTTATTAGTGTATGTGATAGTAATCCAATGAAAAACTATATCTTTGGGTTTAGATTTGAAACTGAGATATATTAATTGTGAAAAAACAGAGGGGAATATTTTCAGTGGTTTCCTAAGACCATGTCACTTAGTCACTGAAGTAAAGAATTAAGAACTTCTCTATACACCTAGGGTATCTCTTGAAGTTAGTTGTGTCACTTGATGGAGGCATTGATAGGTCATCACTTAAAGAGTATCCACAATAAATTCTAGAATAATGTTTGAAGAAAATATAAATCTCACAAAGGTTGCATCGCCTGAAGGATCACTAGAGTTGTTTACATTGTAGTTGACTTTTGTTAGCTGTATAGTTTTTGAATTTGATGGATGTGGATAAATTTTCATTGAAGTATCACCGTTGAAATTCTAATGATTCCTCTGTTGGTTATATAATTAGTGTTCCTTGACCATGACAACCACCTCAACCTAATCAGTCGGTCACGCTCTATCCCCCTTCTTGATGAGAATATATTCAACCATCTTCGAAACCTAGAGTCAGTATAGACCCTTACTCCCTATATACTGGAGTAATGGTCCAAAACAACTTATGTAGATGGCCCATCATGTTGTAGGGTCGACACTCAACTATGATTCTATCACACTAGATCCTCATGTGTTCTTTCCTCCCACACTAATGAAAGAAAATAGAACTACCATAACTCATGCTCTGGCTAGTATTCCCTCATGGTTGACCTCAAAAAGTCACTTTCTATCACCTAACACTGCGCCACTCGGTCAAGAGGCTGAACAACCATGTTGGACACCACTGTCTTCCCTCAAGTTGCATTCAGTAAAAAGTGCCTAAATTACTATTTCAAATATGGTAGAAATATGAAATACATGCACCTCCGATCGGATGTGATACGTGAGACCATCCTCAAATTTCATAACTTTAAATAACATATCACCTAATGGAATAGGTGTAAAATGATTGAGATCTATGAAACAGGCAGAATAGGACATGACATATACATCACCTTGCTCTTAGTTAATGAACTCTACGGCTCTACACCACAACAAATCCAGGCAAGGGATTCACCTGAATTTACAAGAGCTAAAAAATAGCACTGATAAACACCTCACCTTTATCAATGCTTGCTAAATGTACTGATAAAGGTCACAATAATCAGCGCTACAAAACACGTATAAAGGTGTATCCTTTATTAGAATTTTTTAGTGCTGATAAGTGTTATATTTATCTGCTCTATTCTTATTACTAATGAATGTTTTTAATATAAAATTATTGTTAATATATATATATAATTATTATATTTATATTCAAAACTATTGTTTTTTTATATAAATTAATTAAAAAATGAGTTTTTATAATTTTTATAAATATAATATATTAATATATATATATTAATAATTTATATATATATAATATTTTAAAAATAAGTATTTATAATAGTTTTATTTAAATAAATACATATTTTAATTATTATAAAGTTAATATAATTTTTTATAATAATAAATATTTTTATTGTATTTATAATCATATATTTATAGTTATATATTTATAATTATATATAAAGGCTTTTTAAATATATTATTTTTTAATTATTATATATATATCACAAAGGAATTTGGTCGAAATAAATAAATAAATAAGTAAATATAATAGGTTTGGGCCAAGACCCCTTTTATTTGAAAAAATCAAATCTACTTTTAAATAGGGTTTATAGGTAACCCTTACCAAACCTAAAAGTCCAGAAGCCAAAAGACCAAATGTGACATGGCCCGAATGCCCAAGGACCCGAATATTAAAAAATTAGCCCAAAGGCACAAAGTAAGAAGTTTGCAATATGGACATTTTTGACGTTATTTATGTTCATATATTTTTGTGAGAATATAAATGAAGTTATATGATCATAAGTTTATTTGTGGACATGATTGTCGGAAACTATGTTCTAAATGGTAAGATTACTTATATTATGATGACACATGCATATGTTATATATTCATAACTCAGTAATGTTTATTTATACACTAACACCCATTTTATTCATGCTTTCTATATATGTGGTGACTCATTTTTTATAATCTATACTTTAATAGGTATTATCTATTCATGTTATACCCACGAACTTATTATGTTCTCATAATACTTATTAAATTACAATAAATATATTTAAATAATAAATATATTTATTATAATTATAGTTATAATTTTTAAATTATATTTAAATACTTTTAAAATATATTTATTTATAATTATATTTATATCTATATATATTTAAATAATTATAAAATTCAAATAAATAAATTTATAAATATATATTTATTTAAAATTATATATTTGGATCCATGGATGATAGGAGGCAGCATCTCCATCATGGATGATGGTAATCGACAGGGTTCGTCTATCCCCGATGATGCATAGTGTAGCTTGTTGGTGGTCTTCGATGGCAGTCGACATGGTGTCTATTGGCAGTGGTGTTGTGCAAGGCCTATGAGGCTGTGTTCATGCCCATGCATGGTGTGGTTTCTTAAAAATAATAGAAAATGGTATGTGATAAAAATGGACTCTTTCTAACAGGGGATGCTGACTGAATGCGTGATAAAAATGATGGTGCCCCGCTCGGGATGGATGATGATGGTCAGTGTCTCCTTGGCTAGTATGGGATGTCTAAAAAGGCTATATAATATATAATAACTTATAAATAATAATAAGGGTCAATATGTGGACTATCCCTAAGGGGGCTATGGACTGGATCAGACCTCGAGGGTGTGTCCATGTATTTTAGTGTAATTGTACCCTCGACACCTAATACACACACACATATAGAGATATATATAGTTATAATAAATATATTTATTATATTTATAACTTTATAAATATATATAATTATATAAATATGTTTATAAACATATTCTAATATTTTAAAATATATACATTATTTAATAATTGTAGTTATATATTTAAATAATTATAAAATTAAACTAATTATATTTATTTTATATATTTACAAAATTATTAATATAATAAATATATTTATTATAATTTTATAATTAAAAAATAAATATTTATTTATTTATAGTTATAATTATAAATAATTATTTATTTTTTAAAATAATTTTAAAATTATAAAAAAAATATTTATTATATTTATAATTTTATAAATATATTTAATAACTATATTTATTATGTTTAATTATTAAATTATAAATATAAATAATTAATATATTTATTATATATAATTATAAAATTATAAAAATAATAAATATATTTAATATAATTTTATAATTATTTAAATATATATATATTTCTAATAATAACTATAAATAAATATATATTTATTTTTAATTATATAATTACAATAAAAAAATTTATGATATTTATAATTTTATAATTATATATAAATATACAAATATATACAAATATTTATAAATATATTTATTATTTATATAATTATAAATAAATATTTATTTATTTTTATTGATAATATAATAATACATATATTTTTTATATTTTTTATTTTATAAATATATATAATTATATAAATACATAAATATATTTATAAATATATTTATAAATAAATTTTTTCATATGTAATTATAAATAAATATATATTTATTTATTTATAGTTATAGTTTTAAATATATATATTATATATAATTTTTAAAATAAACATAATAAAATAAATGAATTATTAACATTAAATCTTTATCATCACTTTTTGGTGGTGATAATGGTCTCCCTTTATCAGCTCCAAAAAATCTTTAATAATACTGGTCTTTATTTGTGCTGATAAAGACATGTTTTATCAGCACTGATAAAGATCATTTTTTAGCTGTTTTATTTAAGCACTGATAAAACCGCTCTTTATCAGCGCTTTTTAAAAAACGGTGATACAAGTCTTCACCGATATTTTAAAAATAACCCTAACAGAGTCTCCTTCTCTCAAGCCTTCAAGTTTTCGTGGAACCTGACTGGTGGTTTTGTTGAACCCTACCGCCACCAAACCATATCTTCACTGCCGCTGAAGCCTGCCGCGGATGTCGCTGCTGCAACCACTATTGTCACTACTACCGACCGCTACTGTCATTGATTCCAACTTATACCTCTGTTTCCTCTACATCCACCAAATCGTATCACTGTTTTCAAACCCTCTCCAAATCGATGGTATTTTTCACCTAATCGAGGGTTAATGTGCTTCCTGATTATACTTTTTTGTTCTCAATATTTGGGCATGATCTATGTACTCTAGCATTCCTCTACATAAAGCTATTCCGTGGCATGTGATTGTTTAAAATTAGTTGTGAGAGCCTCTTCTATCGACTTCTTTGTTATTGCCTCATCGTTTCCTCTCTTGAGGCGATGGATTCATTTTTTAGGTGAAATAATCCTCATTATTTATCATGAGAGGGGGAGAGAGAGAGCAGTGGGACATTCGACTCCCATTGATAAGTTTTGTATGCCCCTACATTGATGAAGTTCTTCAGTGGAGAGATAAATTCTTGTGAACTCTTTCTGGACCTTGATATCTTCCAGAATGTCTTGTCTTAGAAGTTCTGCTTCTACATTGACAATCTATTTGTGTTCTTGGTGTTGGTTTAGATGTTGAATTTTAGGAAAAACAAGTAAAACAATTTTAAATTGATTTTTAAATGGATTTAGATTTTTTATAAATATTTCATTTTTTATGAGTATCATCTTTTGAAATTATCTATGTATTTTCATAGAAAGTGTGCAGTTTTTAAAAAATCGGAGTTTCTAAGGGTGCGTCTTTCATGGTGGTGACATAATTTATAATTAATTATTTAGAATAACGATATTCATTATATGTATATAATTTATATATATAATTTTGTTAGACATTAATAATTTTATAGTTTTTTATTTTTTGTAATTTATATACATTTAGAAAAATTTTAGTATGTCGTATAGTACTAATATAATTTAATAATAAATTTATATTAAATATTTATATTTTTATATTTTTATTTATTTATAAATTTATATAATTTTATAAATTGTATAGTATATCATATTTACATATATAGTATAAATATAATTTTTTAATTATATATACTTTTACAATTTTGTTGATTTATAAATTAATATAAAATTATATTTTTAAACATTATAAGTCATTATACTTTTAAAAATTCATAAATTTTACCGTTATATATTATAATTTTATACTTATAAATTTGTAAAACTATATACTTCTATAAATTATATATACTTTTATAACATATATGTACTTTTATATTGTTTAATAAATTTATATACATTTATAAATAATGTATATTTATTTAAAATATTTATTATTTTATAAATTATATGTAATTTTATACTTCTATATATGTCTGCAATATTCTTTATGTGTTTAGTATAGGGTTTCTTATATTGTTCTAAGAGTTTAGTACATCTATACAAAATATTGACAACACTACAGATTCAATGAAAACTAATAAAGTAGATGAAATGATAGTTTACCTTAGTTATTTTATTATCATAGTAGAGTATTTAGGCTAGGTTTGGAAATTGACATAAGTGATATTTTTAAGAAAATATTAAAATAATTTCTCCACTTAAAAGATAAAATTTGCATTAAATCCCTTACAACTTAAAAATCACATTCAAGTATCTTTAGGAGGATTAGTTGAGAATATAATAGGTGGATAACAAAAATAGTTCCAAATGAAAAATACATTTGGATAATGGTTTGTTTGACAAAAATATTGCAACTAAAAAATGGGTGAAATAATTTATGGAAATGATGAATTTTGATATTATTATAGTAAATATTGGTGTAGAATAACTCCATTAAGAAGACTAAAAATACAATATTAGAATTTTCAGGGCCTTGGAAACCCGTTAGATGTTACATAATTACTCAAGTAATGGTTATGGAATAAATTGGATTGGGGATGATGAAATTATATGAAACATTCAAATTTTGGTTTACCCTTATTTGAAAATCACATTTTCATGTATTTATTTTCATAAATATTAATATTTCTGAATCAAATAGGATATATATGAATAGAGAATGGATGTATATAAATAATATGAAAAAAGAGTATGAAGATGGGGTGAAATATTTCATCACGTTTCAAAATATCGTGAACATGACCTTTCCCAAATCCTTTTTTTGTGTTTACACATTTTTTATTCAAGACTAATTAGTCAAAAGGAGTTGGGAGAACACTTCACCTTTCATAGAATTGATCTAATTTATAAATTTTGGAATAGAAATGGGGAAAAAGTGAATGTAGCTAGTGATTGGGATAACACTTTGATTTATGGATCATTTGATATGATTATAAGTGTTGATAATGACGAATAACATATTGAGAATGTGATTATAGGTGTGAATGATGATGAAGATCGTTTTGAGGAAATGAAAATGAAAGTTGAAGGTGAACTTAGTGATTTTCTGAAATTGTTTAAGAAGCTAAATAGTTGTCAGAAGACACCATTTTATACTAGTTTCGCTAAATATAAAACATTGTTATCCATACCGAAGGAATATAATTTTAAATATGGCAACGAATAGATTGATTCCAGTTTTACTAAACAACATTCTCTCTTGAATGATATGCTCCCTAAAGGTAATGATCTACCTAGTGGAACAAATGATGCTAAATGAATTCAATGTTTGATGGGTATGATCTATGAAACAATAGATTCATGTCCACATGATTTTATACTATTTCGCAAGGACCAACAATCACTTAAATAATTCCAAAAGTGTGGTGATTCCCAATATAAGAAAGATGAATCTTGTCCTACGAATGTTCGATGGTACATTCCAATCATTACAAGGTTTAGGAATCAATATAGATGCGAGAATACTATAAGGAAATTGACGTGACACATAGATACAAGAAATAAGGATGGGAAACATCATCACCATATAGACTCTCCTCTGTGGAAAATAATTAATCATGACTATCCTAAATTTGGAAATGATCTAAGAAACCTTTGTCTGGAATTAACTATAGATGGATTGAATCGTTTTGGTTTTCAAAGAAGCACTCACAATACATGGATGGTTATGTTGAAAAAATATAACTTTCCACTATGGTTATGCATGAATCCAAAATATATTATGTTATCTATGCTTATATCAGGTTTAAAATAACTGGGTAATGAAATTGATGTTTCCTCAGCTCCATTGATCAAAGTTTTAAAATTATTGTGGGATTTTGTTGTAAAGTTGAATGATACATACATAAATGAATAATTCACATTGATAACCATGTTGTACGATATGGTAAATGACTTTTTACTTGTAGGAATTTTTTATTATATAGCATTAGAGTAACTCAAGGGTGTCCCAGTTGTGAACAAGGTACATAAAAAATTAGGTTGAATCATTCATTGAATATTGTGTTTCTAGGACATCGTTGATTTCTACCTACTGACATATGTACCGATATCAGAAAACATCATTCAATGGAAGTTCATAAGAATGTACAACACCATCTTCTCTAATAGGTGATCAATTGTTTGAAAAATAAAAATATATAAACACTGGTTTTAGTAAAGTATTTAAAAAATATTATGAAAACTAGTTGGAAAAAGATACCCTTTTTTGAATTACCATACTAGAATTTTTTGTACGTTAGAAATTTTCTTGGTGTTATGCGTGTTGAAAAAAATATATTTCATAGTGTAATTGGAACATTTCTAAATGATTCCTGAAAAAATGTAAGGGATTGAGGCTATGTTGGACATGGTTGACATGGGAATATGTGAAGAGTTGGTGCCAATTAAGGGTGAAAAAGAATGTCTTCCTCCAGCTGCTTACGCTATTTCCAAGCATGAAAGATATCAATTTTTCACCATCATAAATGATGTAAAGGTTTCATAGGAGTATTCGTTTAATATCAAGAATATCATGTCAATGACTGATTTAAATTTAAAGGGTATGTAGTCAAAAAACTATCATGTTTTTATATAAGATATCATTATTTTAGATTTATGTTTCCTTTCACCAAAGAATGTATTTCATACAATAACCAAGATATGTTTCTTTTTCTAGTCAATATGTAGAAAATTTATAGGCCTCGAGAAATTTCCAACTATGCAAAATGAAATTTCCATCATATTATGTAAATTGTAAAAGTTCTTATCGCTAGCATTATTTGACATGATGTTTCACTTGATGGTTCACTGAATAAAAGAGATTAGAATATGTGTTCTTTTACATTATATATGGATATACCTCATTGAATGGTATATGAATATTTTGAAATGTTATGTCAAAATCATTGTCATCCAGAGATTTTTATTATAGTGAGATATATTATTGAGGAAGTTGTTGAATAATTTACTGATAACCTATTTGGTGTGGAAAGAATTGGTCTACAAAAATATCATAAGACTATGAGTCTTGTGAGTGAAGGAATTTATAGAAGGGGTTTTGTCAGATTCAAAATTGTAGATCGAGAGTATGACCACATTTATGTTTTTTATAATAGTTTAGAGATTTTCCAATATTTTGAAACCCACAAAAAGATTATTTGAGATTTGAATCCATCAAGGGATGAAATATGGATATAAAATACACATAATAAACAATTTATAGGATGGCTTCAATACCATATTTTTAAGGAGTCATATGAAAATCCATATGCAATTTATTAATGACTTCAATGGATAGCCATAGAACTATGTGTGTATGTATTGTCTTCAATTTTTTTGTAATTAATGGTTATATGTTCTATAAAAATGAACATGATGAAGGAAGTACCATGAAAAATAGTGTAGTTACACTTTTGGATGAATCGAAGCATGATTCTAGTACTAAGGATAGAAATCCTGTTTATAAAAATATGTAATACTTTGGCATCATAAAACAAATATGGGAGTTGGATTGTATGACATTCCATGTACCGATTTTTTTTACATGTGGGTTGATAACAATAATGTTGTTAAAATAAATTAATTGGGATTCCCGAAAGTGGATTTAGGTAAGGAAGTGTAAAAATATGGTCCATTTATTATGGAATCATTGGTAGTACAAGTATTTTATGTTCTATATCTCACAGATTGAAAGTGGTAAATTATTCAATTATTGACCAAAAGCATTGATGGTTCAAATGAAAATTTAATTGAAGATGACCCTTTCATTGATTCATCACAATAATTTCACAATGGTCCTAATTTAGATGGGCTTTTATATTTCATAGGAGGGATCAATGAAGAGATTTGGATACTCAATAGAGGGTTCAAATATCTTAATCCTTTAAAAAGAGAGTTTGATAACTAGGTTATATATTTTTTGTAATATATATTGCATTAACTCATGTTATTATATTTTATCTACTAAATTTAAATTTAAACCACATATGTAGATAAGGAATTTTACACATGCTGGTGCTTCCAATCCTAAGGAAGAAAACGTTTTTCAACCTGCTGCTACTTCCGTTATAGAGGAAAAAAGACATTCTACATGCTCTGCTGCTCCCAATCATGAAGAAAGACATGTTTCTCAACCTACCACTACTCACAGTATAAAGGTAAAAATAACTTATTCACATGATTATGATACCAATCTAAAGGAAAAAAATATTGACAATGTTGAATCTGATGAAATGGAAGGTTGTAAAGAAATGATAATGCAGAAAAAACAAGAGCGTTTTAGTGTGATGATGTTAGAAAAAGTTGAAAATAAAAGGAAACAAATTTGAGGTCTAATGGAATTCATGGTTCCAAGATATTAACCCTAATACATATAATGTTCAATAGTTAAATTATATTTATAACTTGGTAGAATATACCAACTGATGTATATTCATGGCACCATGTTGTGCCCACACTAAAAACACTCTTTCAGGAAGAGATTATGATAACATTATGATATTCATTATTTATTTTTATTAAAAATAATAATAAAACATTTAATTACTCTTGAAGAAAAATATAAAGATATGGAAGAGATAAAAGCATGATTATCTACCCTTGAAGAAAAATATCATTGGAAGACTAAGTTGCTAGTAAATTTTATGGTGGAAAGAAAATAGAAGAAACAACTCAAGGAGAATAATTATGTGAAGATCCCACCCCACCCCCACCATAATTGAGGGGATTAATTCCCATAAAAGAGATTCCTTAGTTGAGGTAATAAATATTCTAATAATTGTTTTGATGAAATTTTAATCAAAAGAACATTGATCCCTTTCCTGTACTAATATTATATAGGTTTAAAATGACTTGAATTTATACCTACCAACTACCACCCATCACCTTGTTGCGAGGGTTAGCGTGCTCAATGTCCAAGACAGCATAAAACACAAAAGACCACTTCCAATAGGTCATGTGATATTGGTGATTAGCATAACTCATGATCTGATCACAGAGCTACCTATTCCACTTGATGAAAAGGATATTCATACAGTTGAAAAACCTGTTGGAACAGTCATCACATGGCCATCAGATATTATAAAAACACATGTCTATAAGGAGGTATTCATTTCAAAAAAAATCATGCTAAACCTTTAACAATTAATGAAAAATGGTCTGAACCGATGAATATTATTGTAGACTAAAAATGGGAGGGGGTTGAAATGAAATGTCGATTCATAACCATATAAGGGATCAACCAACCAATATAAAAGATCTTCCAAAACCACTTTTACCCTACCCGTTAAATATCTATATTTACTAACATTGAATGTTCATGTGGATACAAAGTTAAAAAATAGAATAATTCACATAGTTGATTTTGAATAAATAAATGTATAGATAGTAGTGTATAGACTACATTTTCCTTTAGAATGAAAATGAAATCCTCGACTATGAATGTCTAGGAGGATCATTTGTAAATGTATATGTGAGGTGTTTTTTCATGATTTGTTTTTCCAAAAGATAATATATTGTGTTAATTATGAATAAATTTATTTAATTTTTTTCAGGTGTATATTTCAATACCAATATATGGGATTACCCAATGAACATAAATTTGGACTCATTATTCCTCACGTCACTTCTATAGAATAAAAATAAATAGATTAAAAAATAATTACATAGAGAAAAAACTGGCCAAATTGTTTGAAAGAAAACGCGTGGATGGAATACTCTTCTTAATACCAACACTGTAGGGGTAAAAACTAAAATTTAGTCATGTAAAATTTATTTTCATTTCATTCTTTGCTTATTCATTTTTATTTTTTAGGAATAATTGGATGCTCATTACTGTAAATTTAGATACTCCAAAAATTTATTTCTTGCATTCGCTAATTGGATACCCAACAAACAAACCACACATGATGATGTTTATCATTGTGTAATACACTAGATCCATTGTTTTAGAACTAAATATCAAGTTATATATTTTATATAATGTTTTAATGACAATCATGTTATAATAGGGCAGTGTATGAATATCATGAAAATCATGGCATGAGGAAATCTAATGTGCACAAGGAGGTTCAAAAGGTTTTAAAACTAGACAAGTATCAAGATATATATAATAATATTTCACTATCCAAACACATATTAATAATGAATTATATTTTCCAATGTTTCTACAGTGTCCAAAATAAAAAATGAAAAATAATGTGTTTATTATGTTTTTAAATTTATGAGAGAGATCATATTCCCCAAAACAAACTAGCATCCCGGAAGATATATTTTTGAAGATAATTACTATATAATACAAAATATTTATTAACTGGTTTTGTATTTATATTTTCCAAATACTATTATGACTTCCAAAAAGTATCATATTCACAAGAATATTTTTTTTTAGAAATTAATGTGCATCATACATGATGGCAGAATTTATACAAATATCATGAAGAACTTTAATGTTTTTTAATAAAATATGTTTTTCCTCAAAAATTTATTTGTAATCTATTGTATTAGCATAATTTAAATTAATTTTTTTAACTAAACATGCAGACAATGTCTTCTATACATAATGATGTCAGTGATCCTATGGAAGAATAGACTACAACGAATGATGTCCTTTAGGAACATGAAAAGGTAATATTACAATATAATTTCATTATTTTACTGAAAAATTATATAATGAAATATTGATTTAATTTTCATTATTCCATGACATGTTCATTTCTTTTCGATGATTTATGTCTATATTTCAATCCTTTATTCCCCAAAACTTCCACATACTTCTTCTCTCGGAAAACATTTTAACCCTTATAGTGTTGGAATTTATCACTTCACTTCAACTTCCCACCACTGCTCAATGATAGAGGTAATATTGAACATTTCAGGGTAAAATAATCATCCATAGAATTAATATATAATATCATATTTATGTTTAATTTATTTCTTTTTAGTATTACTCACATAAATATTTTCTTCTTATACAGGTGGATTCTTTTGTTCGAGATGGGGTGGTATGTTCGAAGTTGCTCATACTTTTCAGAGATTGGAATTCGATGCTGCAAATAAGATAATGAAAACAAGGAAATGGGTCAAGAATGAATACAACCATCATGAAACGGTTAATTCCTACGATGTTTTTAATTAATTTTATCGTTGTTTCAGTTATTATTTTCAAGCTAATTTCCATATCATTTTTAAATAGTACTTATTTAATTTTTTTCACAGATATTTTGGGAATTCATATTTTTCTTTCAACTTTCTACAAAAATCCAAAAATGAGATAAAATGTACCTTCCTTCAGTGTTAGCATGATTTCTATTTTATTTCTTTATCCAATAGAAAAATTATATATTGATTCAATGTTGTCATTAAAATAAGGGTGTTTAACTAAGAACATCTGGTCAATATGCAGTGTTGGAAGTTTGATAAATAAATCCACTAGAAATCATGGTAAAATTAGAATTTACGATTGTTTTCAGACTTTGGGACGTGTAAGAATCTATCGAACCTCAATCTAACACATAGTGTGACTGGTATGAATCGAAGTGATTATTTTAATTTAAACTTAACATTAATTTTAGTATAAAATAACTCATATATACTCAAAAACCATGAAAACATATTCATATTGTCTTGATATTTTAATAAAATGGTCCAAAATTCATTTCTGAAGTATAAGAATCAACCACACCTCAACTTCATTCATGGTGTGTGTGGTTTAATTCAAAGATTGTTTATTTATTTAAAATTGACATTAATTTTAGTAAAAAGTACCAGTTACATACTAAAAACCAAGAAAAGTCATTAATATTATTTTGATACATTAGGACAATGACCCATGAGTCATTTGTGACATTTAGGAATCATCCTCTCAACAATTCGACGAACAATGGGACTGGTATAACTCTAAATGTGTTTTTTTAAATTGTTATTAATTTTAGTAAAAATAAAAACTGGTATACCGGAAACTGAGAAAAAAAATTCATCTTGTTTTGATACTTTATTAAAGTGATCTATAAGTCTGTCGTCATATGTAGGAATCATCTTAACCTCAATTTGATGAACAGTGTGAGCAGTATAATTAAAAATTTCCATATTTATTTAAAATGGAAATTAATTTTAGTAAAAGGAACAAGTGACATGATGAAAACAAAAAAATGAATTCATATTGTTTTTATACATTAGTAAAACCACCAATTAGCCATTTTTGATGTATAGTAATCAACTGCACCTCAATCCTATGAACATTGTGACCAGTATGGCTCAAAGTGTTCATTATTAGTTTGAAATTTATATTTTAGTTTAAAATGTGCCACTCAGTGAAAACTAATAAAATGGACTCTAATGGTCTTGATAATTTAGTAAAATTATTAATAATTTAGTTGTGATGAGTAGGAATAAGTCTCACATCAAACTGACACATGATGTGACTGGTATGACTCAAAGATGGTGTTTCTGGTTTCAAATAAGATTTTAATAAAAAAGAAAAACGACATAATAAAAACCAATAAGACACATTCAGATTATTTTTTATAATTTAGGAAATTGATCCCTAAGTCATTTGTGATTTAGGAATTAGTCGAACCTAAATCTGACACATGGTGTGACAGACATAATTCCAAGTGTGTCTATTTATTTAAAATTGACATTACTTTAAGTAATAAGAACATGTGACCTAGTTGAAGTTGAGAAAATGCATCAATATTATTTGGATACATTAGTAAAATGATTCATAATTCATTTATAACATGTATAAATAAGAAAAACCTCAAATTGATGCTTGGTGTGACCGGTATAACTCGAAACGTGTCTTCTTATTTAAAATTAACATTAATTAAATTAAAAAGAACAAGTGGCAATATGAAAACTAAGGAAACATATTTTAATTGTTTTTATACATTATTAAAATGGACCATAATTCATTTTTGATGTGTAGAAAGTATCATCACCTAAATCGTACATATGGTGTGACCAGTATAATTCTATGTGTGTCTATTTATTTGAAATTGAAATTAATTTTAGTTAAAAGAACAAGTGACATATTGAAAACTGAGAGAATATATTCATATTTTTTTGATTTATTAGTAAAACAACCAATGATTCATTTTGTACATATTGGAGCCATATTCACCTCAATACGATTCATGGTGTGATCATTATTATTCCAATTATGTCTATTTATTTAAAATTTACATTAATTTTACTAAAAATAACTAGTGGCATACTAAAAACATAAAGAACACATCATATTTTTTCTATACTTTAGGTAAATGATTCATAATTAATTTCTAACTTTTATGAATCAACCTCACCTCAATATGAAGTATAGTGTGACCAGTATAACTCAAATAATTTCTTTTTATTTAAAATTGACATTAATTTTTGAAAAATGAACAAGTGTAATACTTAAAAACATGAAAAAACATTCATTTATTTGGATACTTTAGTAAAATGATCCATAAGTAAATTTTGACATGTGGGAATCACAATCGCTTCAATTCGACACATGGTGTGATCGAAATGACTATAAGTATGTCTTTTTATTTAAAATTGACATTAATTTTTATAAAAGAAACAACTACAATATTGAAAACTATGAAAATCTATTAGGATTGTTTTGATGCTCTAGGAAAATGACCCATGAGTAATTTGTGACATGTAGGAATCACCCACACCTAAATATGATTCATAGTGTGACCAGTATGACCCAAAGTGTTTGTTATCTGTTTAAAATTCGCATTTTAGTTCAAAATATGTGTCACTCACTAAAAACCAAGAAAATTCACCCGAATTACCTTGATAATTTAGTAATGTGATTCATAGGTAATTTGTAATGTGTATAACGTACTCTCACGTCGCACTAAAAAATGTTGTGATCAGTATGACTGAAAATGTGTGTTTATAGTTTGAAGTGTCATTATACTAAAAAAAAGTGACATACTAAAGACTAAGAAAATGCATTCATATTTTATTAATACATTTGTAAAATGATATATAAGTAATTTGTGATGTATAGGAATTAGCCTCACTTTAATCCAATACAGGATGTGACCGATATAACTCCAATTGAGGCTTTATTTAAAATTGACAATAATTTTAGTAAAAATTAAAATGACATACTAAAAACTATGAAAAAACATTAGTATTGTTTTGGTACTTTAGGTAAATTATTCATAACACATTTTTTATGTGTATGAATCAACCCCACATCAATACAATGCATGATGTGATCGGTATATTTCTAATTGAGACTTTTTATTTAAAATTTACATTTTATTAATGTATTCTTTCATATTAATGTTAAATTTTTTTTATTTATATTATTAATAACATGTGATTTGTTTTCATATATAGGTGTATTCTTTTTCTTTTGTTTAGGAGACTATTTTGGAAACTGATAACATGGGTGGATTATTTTGAGAGGCTATCACGACCACCCAAAGAGGAAACAATAAAGTTTTTAAAGGTTTTTGGATAATTGTAAATGAAATAATACAAAAAAATGTTTGAAATGTATATAGTTGTGTTTTTTTATATTCATAATGTCAATTTTATTTCAACTAAATTATATATTTTAATGGGTGTGCTATTATACAAACATCACACTACAACATGTTGGGCCTTTATCAGCCATATTTCTTGAACTAATAAAGGCTTCCCTTCATTAGTGTCATTTCTAGAACTGATAAAGGCCCCCCTTTATTAGTTCTATTGAAAACCCAGATAAAGGGCATCCTTTATCAGTGCTAATTAAGGTGCTGATAAAGGGGCCCCATTATCATCACTTTGTTTAGTGATGATAAAGGAGATTATTTATCATAATTTTTTAGCACTATTAATGGGGACACCTACCCAATAGAATTATGGAAAATAATTAGGTTTTAGTTCTATTAAAAGCCTTTTTAATGATATGAAATGGAATATATAAAATTGTGCTATTAACCCTCAATGTATTGGGATAAACATAATCATAAATTACCAATTGGAAACTACAAAAAAGACATATCCCGATGATGATCTGTTTGAGTGATAACATTACACCATCTCTTGGAAGATTCCAAATGAGTATACAGAGAAATATTCACTCTCCACATGAAAGGTGTTTCAAGATGCTTCAAAATCAAGAGTGTGGCCTTTATCCCAAACTCTATAGGTTATGGTCTGTCATCCCATAAAAACCTACGTGGATACTACTGCTAAAAATCATGCGTCAACTCCTCCATAGTTGGTATAGTCCACGAGGGATGCTAGTTTAGTTTTTATGAATTGTTGGATACCATATCAAAATTGGGCATCAAAATCTATATTAGTTATAACATGAGGTTCCAAAAGTGGCACTTCTGGAGGTTTTACTAGTGGCCCAAAACCCACCACCTCTAGAGCATGGTCGTCGCCACCCTCTCATCGCACAATTGGAGGTTGTTGTGGTGGAATGTCTCTACAAATACCAAGAACATGACTCATAGAATATTTTGTAATTGAAAGATAATAGCTATTCAAACATGATAGGCACAAACCTTCATACAAACTAGACACACCCTTGTACTTGCTCCTAAATCCAGGTCTGGGAAACATAATGATCAAAAGAAACACAAATAACACTATCCATATTCGACTACAATGGTCAGGTCTAAGTCAATATTTATGATTTCATAGTAATCATCCTAGTATATGAAATGTGAATTGAAAATTATATAGGAAACTCCCTTTAAGTTTCAATTGGGATATCCATTTAAAGGACACCTTTCCATTTTATTTCAAAACTCAAAGTCATTTAAATTGGTAATTATTTAATAAAAACCTTATTAAATTGTGGAATTATATAGATAAAAATTTCCAAATTATAAATACCCAAAAAAAATTTAAATTTAATTCTATAATCAATTTATTCACAAAAAATAAATATGATCTATCCCATGCGACTATTTTTTCATGACTCAATATGCCTTAATTGACTACTTAAGGAGTCTGCATTAACCTATGAAGGAAAAATCTATTAGGTTAATATAGTCACTTTATGTACCCAAATATGTTTTGTTCCAGTATAATAAATGTTATTTCTATTACAAGTATATCACAAAAGGGATTTATAACAAATGTCATGCAGTCAAGCAATGCATCCTTCATGGCATGGAATGATAAATGATATATTAGTCTAATATGGTTCCTCAAATAATGCATGATCTATGATTTATTTTCGTATCAGGCCAAGGAAAAAATTAAACCCAACATCAGAATAACGATAATATCATATAACCTATGCATCACTAAATGGTGGAATCAAATCAACTATAAAAAGAATAATCTAGAACATCAAGTCCCATTCCAATGTAATTTGATTTTTCCCTATACATGAATTAGCTACTCATAGGAACATCTCATTTACAAATCCAATACCTTTCATATTGTAATATCTAACTACCCCAAATATTAGGACAAAACTAAAACACATCCCTATGACAACACTTTGGGACATCCCAACCCGGAAGCCACTAAACGATGCCTCGATTTGGGGGTTCACAAGGCCTCAAGCATACCTCCCTGAAAACTGGAGGTTTCCATATATAAGTGATATTATTTTATATTAAAGTGAATAGAATATACCCTCCTAATAAAATCAACATAGTGGTATCCCCGATGAATTCAAAGTGAAAGTATAATTTCAACTAGAAACATAAGATAAATGATCAAAACAGCAATAATAATAATAAAATCCAAGGGTAGCATCATATAAAAAATGATGTGTATATCATGGAGCAATACAACATATAATAAATAAATGGAAACACGATTCTTGTATAATAAATGTATCAAAATTATAAATTATAAAAATAAACTACCTCTAGATAGAATCACAATCCATTGTCCGGTCATGTTCTACTTGCTCCTATGCTATAATCAATCAAGCATCACCAAGAAGGTGTTTTCCACTATCCCTACATATATCCCTAAATTCTATCTGGGTACCAAATAGAATCCCAAACAGGGTGTGAGATAACACTCAGTAAGCTAGCACTGACGGTGTCTATAACATGTCTAGTCTATGTATATAATATGAAGTAGAGTGAAGATATAACAAGAGTAAAAGTGATAAAAGTAGAATTGATATTGTCCAGTCTATCAAGGACCATTATAAGAAATAAACTAAATCATAAGTTACATTTATAATTCATGGTTAGAATCACCAATGGCCTACACTCTCTAATCAAGTATCAAACCTCCACAGGCCAAAATCCAAATAGTATAAATTTATAAGTCATTCATGTGCGTCTAATATAAGGAATATAAATTTCAATGGAATCCTAGTATTTCATCTGATCTAAGTAGCAGAAATGTCCATGACATCCTATTAGGTCCTCAGATCCAATGAGTAGAAATTTAAATGGCATCCTTGTAAGTCATTAAATCCGTGGAGTATAAATGTCCAAAGTATCCTTGTAGGTCATCAGATCCAAGGATTATGAATGGATATGGAATCCATGAAGGCTGTTGGATCCAAGGAGTAGAAATGTCAATCACATCCAAGTAGGTTATCAAATACAAGGAGTAGAAATTTCTAAATAATCCTAGTGAGTTAATGGATCCATGGAGTATAAATTTCCATGTCATCCTTTTAGTTCATTTAATATAAGTATTAGAAATACTCAAGGTATCCTAGTGTGGTATCGGTGCTATACCGCAAACCCCAATATAACCAATTCATTCACCATTTCATAAATAATTTCATTAATAAATTCATTAATCCCTTTTTAATCATAAACTATCCAAGAGATTATTAATTTCATAACATTCATATAAAAATTAAAGGTTCTATAAGGTTCATACAACCTTTAACAACCAACTTTGTTATTATATTCAATTCCCAAAAATGTAATTCGAGCTCAACACACCCCAAGGGTGGTATATCCCTAGTGATGGGAGGAACTCACCCCATGGGTAGTTTGGGTTGAGTTTAATAACCTCAAATATTATTTATGTGTGTAATAGAATCTCTTAAACAATAGTTTAACATTTTTTAATGGGTTTTCTAAATTTAGAAGTAATGCACAGAAATTAGAAGATGAAACAGAACATAAATAGGGTATAAACTACCAGGCTTTGAGGGAAAAGGTATAGATCACATTCCATATATCTTTGGTAGAAAACTTTTCACATATCATCCCTTGGTTTGGCCAAAATCTGTTGAAAAAGATAATATATTAAAACCCTAAAGTTGGGTATATTGTCTTACACAAAATAGCATCATTGATAGAAAGATGAATGAAAATAGGAGACTACTGAATGAAGAACTCACTATAGGTTATCCAATAAAATGAGAAATCGTTTATTTAGATATCAGATGAAAAAACAACTCTAAATTCTATCTTAGTCTTGAGAAGAACTCATAAGGGTGAAGGATAAGATGTTCACATGACAAGAGAAGGAAAAAGGGGGTTGAACATACTAATCCCTTAAGGTAAAAAAGGTAACTTACCCATCACTAAATGGTGAATATTGTTTGGATACATAGTTGGAAGAACCATGTGCCAACTATTTTCCATGAACTGCCTCATGAGACCCCTCATACGATTAGGGTGCACGGTTACCCAAACCATGCAGCGACCATTTGTTTTCCATCAACTAAAAATCCTATAGTGAATTCATGGGCATATGGTCTAGGTTTCACAATTTCAAAAAGATGAGAATACCTGAGTATTTTACTATACAACCCTTCATTTTTTGGTATAACTATTTAGACTTGGATACACAGTTTCTAATAACCATATGGACCAACATCCTCCTCCAAAAAACATAGGCTCAAGGCTTCGTAAAATCCCCAGAAACCCTTTTTTCCATCATGAACCCACTAGGAACTCCCATAAGGATAAAAATAAATAATTATATTTAAAATAAAAGGTTTCATTACTAAATGAAAAAGTCGATTTCTTACACCATCCATGGCTTATGTGACTCATGAGTTCCCATCTCTGTACCCACGATTATTTCATGGTGACGTTGGACCATAGGATGCAGAGAAATGGATCAAGTCTATTCAGATGATTTTTACTAGCTTGAGACACACCCAGGTTGGAGGGTGATGTTTGCTACTAACATGCTCAAGGTCCGGCATAGCACAGGTGGGATATACTATTGCAAGATGGTAGACATGAGGGACTGGCGTGAAAGGATTTTTAGGCTATGTTTTTTGAGAATTTATTCATAGAGATGTTGAGGGAAGATAAATCCCATGATTTCATGAAATTATAATAAGGAGATACATCTGTTGTGGAGTATGTGGAGAGTGTCACCAACCTATCCCAATTTAGGCCTTTAATGGAAGGTGATGACATCACCAGAGTGATCCATTTTGAGGAAGGTTTACAGAACCCCATCTAGGTTTATGTAAACATATTTTGGTTATCCTCCTTCTTATATAAATTGAATCATTCATTTATTGTTAATTTAAACTTGAATAAACATACTTATATGATCCGGGTGATAAAACCAAGTGAAACTGGAAGTGATGCATTGGGTAGGAAAAAGTGGGTCATGAGGAGTATCATAAGGAAGTTAGGACAAATATTTGTGAAAAACGCTGAGTTTAGGGTCATCTATAGTGTAATTCTAGTGTAGACATCTTGTACATACTCGAGACTGGTGTGAAAGACCTATAAAAAGTGTCAGGCATGTGGCCTAATAGAGAATATTGGGAGGTTTTTCTGGAATCCTTCTCAGATAGCTATGATCCATGGACTGGTACATACATAGGGATCTCAAGTTGGAATGGGAGTGGTACCAGTAGTTGGTAGTCAAGATTATACTACATGAAAAGGTATTCACATAGAGAGAGGTAGATCCAGCAATGGTATCAATGGCTGGTAACTAGTATAACTTTATAGGGAAGTCACACCTTGGGTAGTCAAAATTCAGAACATGAACAAACTGTTGAGCGGAAGGGTCAGAATATATCTGGGATCTGGTGATGGTTAGTGGTATTCCATAATTATGGGAATTTCCCTTTTTGGTTTTTTCATGGTTGGTTTTAGTGAATGAGGTGCATGTGTGATAACTGAATTGACTAGGAACTAGTTAATATGTGGGAATTGGGTATGATACATGATCTGTATGAGATACATAGGACTTTTAACTTATTAATGGAATTAGTTATGATTCATGTTATTTTTTAGTTTCGTTGGAATCAAGTTTCTTGGGAACCAATATGCATTCATGGTCATAGTTTTATATGTTAAATGAGTGATGAATGAGAAATTTATGGAATATGGGTGTATATATGTGATTATGATAAATGTTTATCTAGTTATGGTTAAGAGATACTATCAGGATATTTTATTCTTGCATCGAGAATTGACCGGGTTTTTAATTATTAAGGTGTTGAGCACCACAAGGGTAATTGATCGTGATTGATAACCAGGGTAGACTAGGTTAAAGTAAATGAGATGGGTATGTTTGGTACCATATATAGATAAAACCACATATCTCAAGGATGATGTATATTAAGCTGGGAAGGTTGTAACATCCTAGGTTTTGGAACTGATAGTTTTCCTAGATAAATTAGAATTTTATAATTGGTAGACATGCCAAATTAAATTTTGTAATATGGGATATAATATTGAGAGTGTAAAAGAATTTTATGTCAATTTTATATGATTATTAAAGTCTTGTTGATTCCATTGTGAGTTTTAATAGGTTTTGGAAGCATCGGGCTCTTGAAACCCAATTTTGGGAAAGAAATACATAGGTACACTGTTGGCAGATGGTTTTTCTTACAATGTGTCTTAAACCATGAAATATATTTTTTGAATGTGAAATGTTTGTTTTAACTGTGTGGTATACCCAGAGAAATATGTTCTATTTGTTATTGGGGTATAGACACCATAACGATTAGACTTATAGTTTGACTAACAGTGTGCATGAACTGTGCAAGGAGTGGCTCTATTAGAAAATGTGCATTGCACGATTAGTGCATGGGTTTCCAAACCATGCAATGATTGTGTGAAATTTTAAATATGTCAAAATAACCGTTACTAATATCCTTTTATAAAATTCTTCCCCCTCTTTTTATTCTCTCACACAAAGAACCTCCCTCCGGTCGAAGATCTATCCCTCTTCTAGGTTCATTTGGAACTCCTTTGACTGTGTTGCAATTTAGGTGTCATCATTGGATATGGATCCCTCTCATTAAGGTATTCAAAAAGTTATCATCTTTTATTATTTTATCTCTCTGTATGGAATAGTAAATCAATGAAATCTATTTTTACCTATTTTCATGGAGTTTTCTAAAACATTGTTTTCCTCCTATACGACTCAAATTAAAGTATGGTATTCAACAAGAAAGTGTCTACGAGTTAAAGATAGGTGGTTCATAGATTTATACTTAAATATGTAGGTGTTATGGGGTTTTGTATTAAATACAAACCTAGGTGTTGACTAGGTGGAACCCTTAATAAATTGTCGATTGTATTCAAATAATTTAATTGATGTTATGGGGTGTCTTTAGACTTTATCTAGTGTCTTTAAATAGGATAATCTTGGTGTGGGGCTTGTGGTTGGTTGGGTGGGAAATGTTGATTGATTGAATTTTTTAATTAGTTAAATGTAATATAACTAAATTGGTTTCATGTGAATGTTATTGGCATGGCCCAAGGTACTAGGGTGATGTTGATCATTGAGTTCTAGATGATGAGTTTTGTTAGGTTGAGGGTGTGGCTCTAGTTATTTCGGATGGTTTTGAACATCAGAATTTAGTTGATGTGATTTTCAAACTAATGGAATGGCCTATAGAACATTTTATGGTGTTGGCCAATGTTGGGAAAAAATACCTCAAGGTATCATTAAATCATTTTTAGGTGATTTTGTTTGTTGACAAAGGAGACCACCAAGTTGTGTTTGTTGGCAGAGTAGACCATGATGTCTAATTTGATGAAAATAGGGTTTACATAGTGAGTATTCGAGTTCAAGAGATTTTTTCAACAATCAAAGGTTTATTGAAGAATATTTTCAATGGAATGGATGATCTGGAGGTGGTACAAAAAGATTATATACAAGGTGGTTCCCTTTTACAGAGTTTTCCAAATTTTTGGGCCTCAAAATCGACAAATGGAGAAAAGTGTTATTAGAAAAAGGACTTGCTCGCCGGTGTCTTGGAGACTTTAAAAATTTAATGCCATATGATTTTCAGGATTAGAACATAAAAATATAGAAAAGTAAATATGGGTGCCTATGTTTTGGTTTGGTCATGCAAGGTGATTAGGGTGACATAGACTAGGGTGGTTGGACATGCAAGTCGAGAGGAGACTTCCGCGCCAGAACATTGGGTACCCAAAATTCCAATAAATATAGGGATACCCCTCCTCAGTTTTTATAGATTTAAACACTTAGACAATCATAGAGCTATAGTTGTGCAGGTGGTTTGGGTGCGCAAGTGGTGGTGTGAGTGTGCAAGTATAAGGTTATTCATAAGTTGTGTGCTAGTTGATAGTTGCGCACCAATATTTGTTTGGGCATAAAATTGTGACTCGCCAAAGTTATGAGTTGGAAAACGTAGTTCCGAAATATTAGTTAGGTGAAAGTTGCACTCTAGGCTTGAATAAGCACGGTAGGAATTAGAGAAGTGCGCTAGTAACTCTAGGACTACGCGAAAGATTGATGATTTCATGGAACCTCTGATGAAAATTTTGATTCATCTATGGGTGAAAGATGGAAATCAACTGACCATCTACATACAGAGAAAGATGTATTCATTTTTGAAAATGAGGAGACCTATAGATCTATAAACTGTGAGTGGTTATTTTGAATAAGAAATGAGCTCACTTTAGTTAAGAGAGCAGTGAGTTCTCAAATTCTGAGTGGTTGTAAATCAGAAGGTATAGTGAGTCCTCTTCAAACATGTAAACAATAGAGTGGTTATAGTGGTTTTGGTACATCGGCACATTGTCGGTGTATTCTCCTTGGACGTATCACAGTGAGGGTGAAAAAAGTAAAATTGATGTGTCCTATGCATGATTTAAGATCCATTCATACTCTGCAACGTGGAAGAAAGAAGGAAGAGGGTTTTATCTGACAACAAAACAAGATCAAAAGGGGTGGTTTTTTTATTTTTTCCTAACCCGATTCACCCCCCCCCCCTTAGGGTATCTATCCTAGAGGACCTAACAACCATAATAATTTGGATGATTTGGTTCACATGTGGTAATTATGTTGTTAGTAGAAGTGTCTTATGTACTGTTTTATGATTTTAGATCGCCTTTATTGGTTGATGTTTCTGTTGATGTAATGTACAAATTGATTAAACTTATTTGAGTTGGTTTTGACCACTCATTTTGAGTGGAGGCCATAATAGTAATAGTGTTTTAGGGGATGGTGTAGGACATATGTTATGTGGGAGGTTCTCAGAAAAGACTATCATGGTTGATGGTGTGTAAGTTCCTCAGTTGGGGGGATTAATATCACCATATATTTCAATGCAAATGGGTATATATTATTGGAGGATGGATATTGTCATGCCTTGGGATATAATGTTATTAATCCTCTAGTGATTTATTATATATGGTGGGATGGATATAGTCATGCCTAGAGATGTCTGGCTATTGAGTTAATGGTGTTTTATTTTTCATTGGAGGATGGATATTAATGTTCCTTAGGAAATCAGGTTGTTGAGCCGATGATGACTTTTGAAAAGAAGTTTGTGGGACTTGTGATGTATGTTATGGGAATTTCATTAGGTTGGTAGTTTTACTCTCCATGATAATATAAGTGGTATTGAATGGAATGAGGTTCCTGGTGACATATTTTTGATGTTATTTTGATGTTCTTCCTGTATGAATAACCAAAGATACATCATTCCATTTTCCAGCATTGGGTGATGTAGGTGAAACGCTCACTTGTGGATATTGAGCACAAGTGGTGTGAGTTGTATAATTTTATGTGTGAGTTTATGTGATTCATTTACATATGAATACAATGTATAGTTATGGTTTTCAGATAGAAACACATTTTTGGTGGCCTTTTGAGTTTATTCTCACACCCTACATGGGTCACTCAGAATTCTTGTAAACTTTATGGTTTTGAGATCAGGTATGGGACCATGTTTGTTCTTTATATCATAGTGATCAGGGAAGTAGTTTCTTTGGATGGATGTCATATAGACCATGGTGGTTCTTTGCATCAAGATGTATTTTTCTTTTGAGATATTTTTTGGTCATTATAAGTACTATATTATCAGCCGTATACAACCTTACTCATCTATTTTGATGAATTTATGGTATATATGTTCTTTCATGACATGTGTATTTATATTAAAATGGTATGATGTCTTTAGACTTGTTATTACCTTTTTTGTTTATATATTCTTCTTTTGGGTTTATTTTTTTTCTCTTTCTATGTTCCTTGTTACACATGTTATATATGTATGGACCATTGTTATTATCATCATTTTTTGTTATAATCTCCCAATTATCACCTAATCAGACCATCACTGCTAATCAGAAGACTTTGGATTATGGGTTGGCGCACCTAAGCCCTAGTGTAACTTCATCCTGGAGCACAAATAATGTGATCAACCGGGTTGCGGATTCACCAAAGTATCAGTGTTAAACCTACATTCTAAATTCACTAGAACAAAGAATCTGAAAAAAAAGGATGAATGTGAGGAGCTACATGAAACGTGGTAGGTCAAGATACTACTTGAATATGTGTTTCTCATAAGATGGCCTACTAGAGTTTCATGTTTATATTTGAATCTATGATGTGTTAATTCAGGATAAAGAGAAGAGAACATTTTTTCTGGAGGCATATGACCACGTCCATTGGGGGAACAATGGTAGAAATGAAATTATATCTCCACATCCATGTCATCCCTTTGAGACTACATTATTTCTTGAAGGATTCGTCATTGGGCCATCACTTCAAGAGCAGGATGAATTAATTCTATAGTCATGTTAGAGGACCTGATGAATCTCACAAAGGTTGGCTCACTTGAAGGCATCACTATAGTAGTCTTCATAGCATTCAACATTTGCAAACTACACAGCTTTATCCGTAGATGTAGGTAATTCAATTTTCCATAAATTATCAGTGTTGAACCTGCATGCATGAGGAACTATGGGAAAGAATCTGTAGAACAGTTTTTAGTGTGATGAGCTACAAGGAATGTGGTACACCAAGATGTTAACATGATACATGGTAGTCATATGAAGGACAACCGTATAGTCAAGATTATATATCAACCTAAGATATATTTATCTAGGATAAATACCGGAGAGGTTTTTTGGAGTAGGCCTATTACCACATCACTTGGTAACTCAAGCATAGAATTTAACACATCGATTTGGCCCTAGGGGATTTATTATATGTTTTTAAATAACATAAATGTGGCATTGGTTGTACTTCACATGATGAAGATGTTGCATCAATTCAAGAATTGTGTTGGTCGCCATGTTAAATCTCATTGAGAATAAAAACATGATGGAATTACTGTATTTTTATTCATAGAATTTGTTATTCATTAGATTCATGGTTATAGTAATTTTTAGAGGTGATTGAATCATTACTGTTGTATCAGTGTTGAGATGGAATTCATGAGAGGTTGTGGGAATGAATCTTTTGAAAAGGGAAAATAATTAGGGGCTATAAAAAAATTCACGCAGTATAAAAGAAAATAAAATGATCATGCTTAAATGTGAACAACATATTTATTAATTAGGTATAAAAATAGGATAAAATTTTAGGTGGAGTCCTACGACCATATCACTTGGTTCCCCAAACATAGAATTGACCATGTCTCTTTGCACCACTGATATCTTCTAGAGGTAGTAACATCACATGATGGAGGAATCTCTAGTACATCCCATGATGAAGAGGCTGCATCCGTTTTGGAATCATGTTGGAGGATTGGTTGAATCTCATGAATTATGTATTTCTTAAAGATATTAGTTGAGCAGTCTATATAATATTCCACATTTCCAAGTTACATATCATTAGCATTAGATATAGGGAGATAAATTATATCTAATGTATCATCGTTGAACCAGTATGTGCTAGGAGGTATGGGAACGAATATCCCAATGAGGGGAAATCTCAAAGAGACATAGGAAAAGTTGTCATCCAAGATGTTACCAGTGTAAGTGCCTATAATCCAACAGATAACACGATTTTTAAGATTATATGTGAACCTGAGAGTATAAATTTTTTGATGGCGGCCTATGACCACTCCACTTGGTCACTCAAGGATAAAACTGACCACATAAATCTACATGCACTTGATCTCTCAATGGGTTTTTCATTACAAAAATGGGGAATCAATAGGTCATCTCTTGAATAGGAGGCTACATGGAATATATGATTTCACTAGAGGATCCATTAAATCTCACAGAGGATACATCACATTAAGGAATCATTGTATTAGTATGTATAAAATTCTTCATTCGCTGGATGTATAGATTTGGAATTCACTGGAGGTGGTTGAATCATAGAGAGTGTATCATCATTGAACCCACATATATGAGGCATTGTATAAAGGAAACTGTAGTAAAATGCATGGAATGAGTAGTTGTAGGAAATGTGGTTGGCCAAGATGTCACTAGCATATGTAATAGTCATCTAAAGACCAAATAGACCATCGGGATTAGAAGTGAACCTGGGACATTTTAATCGAGGATAAATAGTGGAGAACATTTTCGGTGGAGACATATGACCATGCCACTTAGTCACTCAAGGGTAGAATTGACTGCATCAGTCTGTACCCATGAAATATACTAAAGGCAGTTGTTTTACTTAACAACATAGGAACTAATACTTCATCAATTAAAGAGTACCCTACATAAATTCTAGAATCACATTGGAGGGCCTACTGAATCTTAGGATTGTTGAATAACTCGAAGGCATCAATATAGTAGTTTTCATATCATTTATAATTTTGAAACTGCGTAGATTTATAATTTGATGGATGTGGATAAATTTCCATTGATGTATCAGTGTTGAACAATATAAGATAGTTTATATGGGAAGAAATCTATAGAAAAGGGGAGAACATGGGGAATATATAAAAATTGGATGAATAAGTTATTACGATAAAACATGCAATTCATCTGATATTCATCTATACCATCAGGTTTAGATGCGAACCTTATATATGCTAATTTAGGATAAATATAGTTGATTTTTTTGTGGAAGCATACAACCATTCCACTTGGTGTCACAAGGATACAATCGAACAAGTCTCTTTTCACCCATAGGATCTCCTATAAGATGTTCCATCATGAGAAGGATGCATCAGTAAGGTATCACTTGAATGGGATGATTCAACAATTTTGGAATAAAACTAGATTACCTATTGAATCTCATAGATGTAGCTTCATTTGAAGGCATCATTGGAGTTGTTTTCATCGCATTTTGAATTTTCTACTTTTATAGATTTATAATTTTTTAGAGGTGGTTGAACCATCTTTAAAATAAAATAATTGAACCTACATGTGTGAGGAACTGTGGGAAAGAACTTGTTGAAAAGGGATAAGCCCAAGGAGCTGTAGAAAAATATATGACAAAGATTTTAATAGCATATGTAGTAGTTTTCTGATGGCAAACCAGACCGTCAGGTTTAGATGTGAACTTGATATATGATAAACTAAGATAAAGAGCAGAGAATTTTTTTTAGCGGAGGCATATGGTCATGTTACTTGGTAACTCAAGGATAAAAAATTTCATATATCTCTGCAGTGTTAGGGTATTTAGGTTGTTGTTACATCACATGAAGGATTCACTAGTAGACCATCACTTGAAGTGTAAGCTACATTGATTCTAGAATCATGGTAGAGGACTAATTGAATCTCACAGAGGTTGCATCTCTTGAAGACATCATTAGATTAAACTACATATAATTCGACATTCATTGGCTACAAATATTTTCTATTCATTAGAGGTGGGTAAATCATAACTAAAGTATTAGTGATAAACCATCATGTGTACGGTGATAAAGTAAACAATATATAGAAAAATTATGAATGTGAAGAGCTATATGAAAAGTGGTTTACCAATCTATTATTATCATATGTGGAATTTATCTGATGTATAACCAAACCATCATGTTTTTATGTGAACCTGATATGTGTCAATATAAGATCAAGATAGAGGAAAATTTTTGAAGAGGCCTAGAACCATGTCACATGTTAACTCAATGACAGAATGGACCATGTCGCTCTGCACCAACAAGATCTTTTGGAGACGTTTTCATCACTTGAATGAGGCATCAATTGGTCATCACTTGAAGAAGAGGATGCATCAATTCTAGAATTGTGTTAGAGTACTTGAATAATCCCATTTAAGCGACTCATTTTGAAGGTATCATTGGAGTAGTATGCATATAATTTTGTATTGACTAGTTGTGTATCTTTGGAATTCACTGGAGGTTGCTAAATAATCATAGAAGTATCATCAATGAACCATCATGAATGAGGTGTTATGGGAAAGAATCTATAGAAAAGAAATATCATAAGTAGTTGGATGAAAATTGGTCGACCAATATATGACTAGAATATTTTTCATTAATTTGACTTCCAACTGGATAGTCGAGTTTAGATTTAAACATGAGAGGGGATAATTATTTTGGATTCTTATGACCACATCACTTGGTTACTCAAGGATAGAATTAACCAAATCTCACTACACCGATGAGATCTCCCTGAGACTACTCCATCTCTTTAGAGAGGCAACAATAGTCCATCACTTGAAGAAAAGATTGCATCGACTCTGGAAGCATGTTGGAGGACATATTGAATCTCATAGAAGCTTCATCACATAAATTCATCACATGAGTAGTCTTAATAGCATTCAGAATTCATTGGATTCAAAGAATTGGAATTTTATAAAGTTGGTTGAATCATCACTTAAGTATCAGTGTTGAACTAGCATGTGTGAGGCACTGAGAGAAATAATTTTCATAAAATTTACACTACTAAATATCATCCCTTTAGTAGTTTGAAAAAATGGATTTAATAGTGTTAAAAATAATTTTTTCCCTCAGAACCGTTAAAGGGTGTTCCCTTTATCAGTGCTACAAAATCATTGATGAAGGGGTTTCTTTATCTACACTAAACTCAAGATGATAAAGGGTATACTTTATCAGTTCAAGAAATAGTGCAGATAATGGCCAACCTACTACTATTTTCTATTTGAATGGCATCACATGAAACAACATACACCAATATCCTACATGAGAAAACAATTATAAAAATATATAGTTTAATTGAAATAAATTTTACATCAAAACTATAAAAAACACATTTATAAACATTTCAAACAAATTTTTATAATTAAATATACAATTATTATCAAAAAACATTTAAAAAAAATAATGTTTCATCTTCTTTAGAACCTAAAACCCCCTCTAAAAAATTATGATCTTTGTACCAGTTTTCAAACAAACCACCCCAACCTAAGTAAAAGAATCCACCTGTATAAGAAAATAAATATTATGTTATTAATACTATAAAGAAAAGAATAAACATAAACATGAAAGAATACATAAGAAAAAAATTTGATTTTAAATAAAAAGACACACTTAGAGTTATACTGGTTACATCATGAATTTTATTGATGTTTTGGGGATTCATACATGTAAAAATGACATATAGATCATTTTTACAAAGTATCAAAGAAATATGAATATGTTTTCTTAGTTTTTAGAATGACACTTGTTCTTTTTACTAAAATTAATTCAATTTTAAATAAAAATAAAAAGTTTGATTTATATCAGTCAGAATGTGCATTGAATTGAGGGGATGGTAACTTCTAAACATTAAAATGACTTATAGATCATTTTACTAAAGCATCAAGACAATATGAATACGTTTTATCATTTTTCAGAATGTCACATGTTCTTTTTTATGAAAACTATTATCAATTATAAATAAAAAAGACACAGTTGGAGTTATAAAGGTCACACCATGCATCAGATATAGGTGAAACTCATTCTTTCATGAAATAAAGGAATTATGGATTATTTTCCGAATGTATCAAAACAATATTAATTATTTTTTATGGTTTTTAGTATGTAACTTTTGTTTTTTACTAAAATTTCATTTAAAACTGCAAACACACAATTTGAGTCTTATTGGTCACATTGTCTGTTGGTTTTATATGATACTACTTCCTACACATCACAAATGACTTATGAGTAATTTATATAAATTATTAATACAATAGGAGTTAATTTTAGGGATTTTTAGGGAGTGACACATTTGGAACTAAAATGAACATTTTAAACAAATAACAGACACATTGAGTAATACCTATCACACTCTACATAAGATTGGGGTTTTTTTGATACAAAGCCATTTAATTTAACTTATAGATCATTTTCCTAAAGTATCAAGACAATTAGAATTCATTTGATCTATTTTTAGTATGTCACGTATTCATTTTTCTAATGTTGAGGTCGATTTTAAATAAAAAGACACACTTGAATCCATATCAGTCACACCATGTGTCTGGCGGAAGTGTAGAACATTCTTACACAATATAATTGACTTATGGATCGTTTTCCTAAAGTCTAAAAATAATATGAATGTATTTTCTTGGTTTTTAGTATGTCATGTGTTCTTTTTAATCAAATTAAAAATTATTTTAAATAAAAAAGGCATACTTGGAGTTATATCGGTCACACCATGCATTGGATTGATATGGGGTTGATTCCTACACATCCAAAATGACTTATGGATCATTTTTCTAAAGTATCAAAACAACCTGAATATGATTTTTTAGTATTCAGTATGTCACTTATCCTTTTTCCTAAAATTAATATCAATTTTAAGTAAAAAATAACCCTTTGAGTCATATCAGTAACACCATAAGTTGAATTGATTTGCGGATAATTCCTACACATAAAACATGATTTATAGATATTTTCACTAAAGTATAAAATAAAATTAATGTGATTGATTGGTTTTGAGTATGTTACCTTCATTTTTAATTAAAATTATATTTAAAACTAAAAAAATGAACTTTGAGTCATACCGGTCACGTCTTCTGTCAGTATAATGTGAGACTACTTATTAAATGTCACAATAAACTTATTAGTCATTTTACTAAATTATCATTGTAATCATAGCATTTTTTCTTGGTTTCTAGTGATTGAAATAAAAATTGGAACTAAAATGTCAATTTTAAACTAATAAGGGACACTCTGAGTCATAAAAGTCACACAATGCATTGGATTGAGTGGAGGTTGATTACGAAATGTCAAAAATGACTTCTGGATCATTTTTCTAAAGTATAAAAACAATATGAAATAATTTTTTCAGTTTTCAGTATTTCAGTTAGTCTTTTTACTAAAATAAATGTCAATTTTAAATAAAAATGACTCACTTTGAGCTATATCAGTCACTCTGTGCATTAGATTGAGGTGAGGTTGATTACTACACACAAAAATAACTTCGGGATCATTTTCATAGAGTATCAAAATAATATGAATTAATTTTCATGGTTATCAGTATGTCACTTGTTCTTTTTACTAAAATTAATGTCAATTTTAAATCATAAGATAGAATTGGAGTCAAACTGATCGCACCACTAGTTGTATAATGGTGAGGTTGATTCCAACACATAAAAAATGTATAATAGAAAAGTTTCCTAAAGTATCAAAAAAATACAATGGTGTTTTATTGGTTTTCAATATGTCACTTGTTATTTAAAAAAATTACTATAAATTTTAAAATTAAACGACACACTTGGAGTCATACCTATCACATCATGCATCACATTGAGGAGTGGTTGATTCATACATATCAAAAATGACTTATGGATTGTTTCCTTAAACTATGAAAACAATTGTGATGTTTTTTTTGAATTTCAGTATGTCAATTATTCTTTTTACTAAAATTAATGTCAATTTTAAATAAAAATATGCACATAGATTCATATTAGTGACAAATTAAATCAGAATGAGATGAAGTTGATTCATAAACATCAAAAATGACTTATGGATTTTTTTTTAAGTATTAGGCATTGTAGTAAGTACTATTCATTACTATAGCAGCCAGAACTATTAACCTTTGGGCCATCGGTTTGGTCCTGAAGTCTTTAAGGCCTTCCGATAACCCATACCATTAGGTTAGTAAGGATTTTGGGCCAGCATAAGGCATTAAGGCCACGTCAAGGCCTTCAGACCACCTGATGTACAGATGCTACCAGAAACATTCAATAAGGAATAAGACCTATAAGAGGATTCAGATAAAGGTGCATTCGTGAGAGATGGGCTAATGTATTTGGAAGAAAGAGAGGGTATGGAATTTTACATCAGTACCGGGCATGTACACCTCTTCATAGGGAAACTATCCATATAAAAATGCCAAGTTGGAGAGCTAATTATTATGCAGATGTTAGGGTGGGGTAGTTTCATGTACTCATAGCCTGTAATGAAGGAATTAAATTTATACCTTATAGTCCAGTAATTTCAAGGGCTCCCCTTCAAACTTTAGATGGTGATTATCAAAAATGAATAAAAAGTGAATCCCATGGGTCCATTAAGGTTAGGATCATTTTCCTAATGTATAAAGACAATATGAATGTGTTTTCTAGGTTTTTAGTAAGTTACTTGATCTTTATAATAAAATTACGGTTAATTTTAAATAAAAAGAAACACATGGAGTCATATTAGTAATATTATGCATCAAATTGAGGTGTGACTGATTCCTACATGTCAAAAATGACAAACATATCATTTAACCAAAGTATCAAATAAATATAAATGAATTTTATCATTTTTTAGTATGTAAATTCTTATTTTTACTTAAATTTATGTTAGTTTTAAATAAACAATACACATTTGGAGTTATACCAGTCACACCGTGAATCAAAGTGAGTTGGGGTTGATTCTTGTACTTAAAAAGCTACTTATTTATAATTTTTATAAAGTATAAAAAGAATATTGATGCATTTGTTGGGTTATCTATATGTCACTTTTTCTTTTCACTAAAATTAATGTGAATTTTAAATTCAAACACACACTTGAGTATATTGTCTGTGTTTTGAACTAAAATATAAATTATAAATTAAAAACATATAGTCTAAGTTATACCAAGAACACCTGCAATAACATTGAGGTGTGGCTGATTTAGTATGCAATATGCGTTTTTCTTTTAAGATTAAAAAAATCAAAAAAGAGAGAACGTGTTCCATTCTAATGGAAGAGAAGCCCACCATCCCGGAGACATGTATGTTTCAGGCTGAATGTAGTTTCATCTTCCAATATAAAGGAACATGTTCCATCTATTCTTTATTGTTGTAGATAGTTGAAATAAAAATATGGCTTCCCAGAATATCTATGAAAAAACTAAATAAGTATTAGAAAAAAATGATAAAAAAATTAACTTGTAATTAGAATGTAAAATGATGAAAAAATTAATTAAATGATTAGTATGAATTTACCTTTTCATTATGGTTTTATAAATTCTTGACTCATTTCCTTATTGTCGGTATTTCAATTATAGCCTAAAAGTCTAATCTCACATGAGCAAGAGTATCTTTGAACATTCCACCCCAACCTAAGCAAAAGAATCCATCTATATAATAAAAAAATTATAATGTCAGTAATACTATCATTAAAATAAATTAAAAATAAATATGAAAAAATAAATTAATAAAATGACAATATTAAACTGAAACCATACTATTTGAGTCATACCGGGTTCACCATGTATCAGATTTGGTACATGATCATAGTACATAAGTGAATCACCCTTCTTGAAAAGTGATTTCTTTATGGTATTTATGAAAATTAAAAATAAGAATTATATAGAAATGATGATGAAAATGTTTTATGACCCATACCAATAGGGATCATGTCATGAATTTCTATTCCTGCCTCCAATAGGCTAGGGGATGGTGACTATCATCGAGTAGGCATATCACGTACTTGGGAGGAATTAATTATGTTCCTGTACACATGAACACATCTCCAATCCCATAAAATATTGAAATGTAAAAACAACTAAATATCCAAAGAATGAATACATCTATATCCCACAACCAAAGTATGATAGGAATAACAGAAAGTGAATAATGGGCCAAATACAAGCCCACAAAAAAGAGTCTGTAACACAAGTCTAACATGAACTTAAAGGTACTGGAACTATTATCGGAAATTTGTAGGAACACACCTCATTATTTTTGGTCTCACAAAGCACTGTATGGTCTTGGTCCACCTATGACTCCATCAAATGGCTGATCGTCTATACAAGACACGACACGTGCGGGTAAAGGCAGTGCATGTGTGAGTAAAACAATACTCAGTTGGACACCCCAAAACAAAAAATTATACAAAAAAGGAAAGGATTGTCATCTCTAAAAAGGTATATTTCTATAATACATATAATAAGAATTTCTTGATATACTCAAACCAAGACATACAATCCAAAGGTAAGTCATAGATGTTGTATATCATCCTAGGATTTCTAACTCGAAGATTTCATGAATCCCTCATTTGGGACAACACACTCTTGAGTCTATTAGAACTGATGGTGTCCATTTAAGAGGTAATGATCATCAGTCCTCATCATGAGAAGGATACACTCGAGTAGTTTGAAGATAATATGATACACAAATGAGGATCATATCCAGGGCCATGGGGTGATACCAACAACTCAATCTGTATTAACTCTACTAAGTAGAGGATAGGTTCCCAGGTTGTGTTGTTCATGTCGATACCAAGAACTCCACCTAGGGTAAAAATATGAATAGAGTATCCCACTCAAAGCCTCTCAGGGTGATTCCAACAACTATGTCTAAGAAGTCCTACCGAAGGGATCATATTCCTAGGCGTAGGAAACAATTCAAACCAACATTCAGGAAAATGATAAGTTTAGAGTACCCTAACAAAACATGTCTAAGATATGGAGTAAAATATATCTATTCCATTTATAAAGTATTATACGGTGTATAGTAGGGTTTACACAATGTGTCCCCTTACCCCATGTCCCACCCAAGTAAAAAACCTGTGTCGTCAAACTATGTTTGTCTAGTACTACACGCCATGTAGGGATCCCCTGTACTCTAACCCATGTCTATGTACTTCCCATGATACACAAAGAGATACCCTAGAGATTTCACATTTCCTATGATAGGGTCACCTGATTTTTTATCCTTAAAATTCTCTCGAAACCCTAGTTTCCACATGTGGGCCCACAAGTTGGGTAATCCCAGAATACACGTCGTGTGGTTTGTAATTTTCCAGAATTGTTGGAACTTCTTACACAAACATCCTCCACTATCATAAATCGATTTGGTGATTGATTCACAAATGAAAAAATATCCAAGGTCTTCCTAGCCTCCTCTTTGTCGAACAACATGTTTTTTCACCATGTCATTTTATAAAATGGAACAAATCATTGATCTTCATTCCGAATTAAAGAATGTATGGGAACGCCAAATCATGAATCTTCATTCATCTGAATATCTCTATCTTAGTTTTCATGCCTCCATCACATCATGTTAAACCAGGATCTCTAATCTCAGATCATTGCACAAGGAATCATATGTGAAACAATCGATTCATCAGATTTATTGAAACCATGGAGAAAGAGGTCACCCATGATGAATGAGAAAGGATGGAGAAACACACAAAGAACATCCATGAGAAATAAACCTCAGTCAAAGTTTGTGTATGCCTCAATTCGTTTTTGTCAGAATAATAAATGAGGATGAATCAAGCAAACATAAGAAATCTCAATAGTAAACCCCACATGTAAACCCATCCTACAAGTTGATCGATCTTAAAATCAATCTATTTGTCAATAGAATTGTGTTAATCATAGAAATTAAGAACAGTGAAGGAAGAAAAATCAAAACACATTCCCTACCACAATTTTGTTTGATAACTAAAGAGGAATGATGTGTCGCCATCATCATTTAGAAAGATTCTTCAAATATAAGGTTCCTCGATCTCTGATTCACAAATCCATCACCATTAGCCTGAGGGGACTCTCCATGGATCTCTCCAAAAATCCTCCACTGGTTCCAGAATTATGTTTCTTACCCTGGGATTTCTATATAATAGTAAAATTAAAGACTAACTTTTCTCTATGTCAAACATTTGAAATAAAACTGTGTATTAAAATTATTTTATTCATTTCTATGTCCCTGATGAATTTTCCAAATGTGACATGTGATGACTAATGTTAAGTCATGCCTAGGGTAAAACTCACGTACTGGGTTCAACTATGTGCTCAGATTTCTGATCTATGAATCCATATATAATTTTTCCACTTTATTAGGAAAACTATGTGATCAGGCTATTAAATATATTTAATATATTTCAAACATTTATTTGGGGCACACTAGGCCTCAAAACCACACACTATCTTAGCACTTGGTCTCAAAAATAATCCATATAATATTCAAAAATAACACACACAAAATATGAGACAATATATTCTCCCCAGCATGGGGATTTACATCCCTAAAAATCCAAAACGATAGCTATTAAAAAACATCTGGGTACAGAGCACAGATCTAAGCCTTCCAATCCAATGTACTCTCTTGTAGATTCCCATGATACCACTGAACAGACACTAAATGAATCGATCATCCATGAAGGATCCTCTACTACCAATCCTAAATCTCTACTAGGTACTCAGTAAATGGTGCTATATACTTGATGTCCTTCATTCTCCATTCGATAACATGTGATGGGTCATGCACGTAACTCCTAAAGTGATATTTTTGGAAGACGTCGTTTAACCCGACTAACTAAAGAGGTAGAGTTAGGCGGTATTACACCTCTCCAACAAAAAATTGAATCGATAAAGGGCCGATGAACCTCAAAGATAGCTTGTTGCCTCATCCAAATCTTTATAATCTAATGCGGGGTGAAAACCGTAGGAACACATGGCCTCTTTCTTTGAACTCCAAGGGCCTTTGCACCTATTATCATAACAATTGTGATATCTCTGTACAGTCTTCATTTTATCCTAGATGATCTACACCTTCTCTATTATAGATCACACCAACTTCAAGACCATGAGTGTTGACTCTCCTAGGTCAGTCCAACAAAGTGGTTACCAGTAGGGTTTCCATTAAAAAGCATCTAATAGTTCCATACGAATGGTGTAATGGTAGTTCTTGTTGTACTTAAACTACACCAGTGGTAGGTGATCCTCCTAACTATGTCTAAAATTCAATATGAAAGCTCAAGGAATGTCCTTCATAACCTGAATGGTCTGATTAGTTTTAGTCTTTAGTTTGGGTATGAAACATTGGGTTGAAGTGCAACTCGTCGCAAACACCTCTTGTAATCCCTTCCATAATCAGGATGAAAATGAAGCATCATGATAAGAAAGTATCATCAATGGAACTTCATGGATTCAAAATATCCCATGTAGGTAGAGGCATCATAAGATATTATGTGAACTATGCTCTTATATATCTAGAAACTGGGCTAACATGGTGAGACGGTCTACGATCAATAAAATTAAATCATTTCCCTTTTAGGTACGTGGTAATCCTATTAGGAATTATATAAATATCTCATCCAACTTCTATTCTGTCACCTCAATGGGTTGAGCTAAACATGCGGGAACATGGTGCTTAGCCTTCACATTCTAATAGGTAAGGCATCAGGAGACAAAATCCACAAATCTCTTCTTCATCAATGGCCACCAAAACTAATGTCAAAAGTCCTGTTACATATTTGAAACACCCATATGTACCTCCAAAATGATACTTTAGAATTTCTCTTAGAACCTCCTCCAAAAACATCATTTTAACCGTCATGCATCCTCTGAAAATAACAATACACTCCACAACTTTTTAAAATCCATTAGGATCATGCCCTATGGATATATGATCAGGTATGGTCTCATAGATGATTTCCCAAATCTATGTCTCCCTAACTCACTTTAAATTTTAGGGGTGACAGAAGGATATCATCGATGAAGACTACCACGAACTGTTATAAGAAAAGCTAGAACATCCATTTCATGTGTCCCTTGAACACTGTCGAGGGGTTCATCTTGTGAAAGGGTGTCACCAAGTACTCATAGTGACCATAGAAACATATGAAGTCCTTTTTGGTATGACCTCGTCTCTTACTCACAACTGGTAATTGAATGATATGAGGTCGAACTTTTAGAACCACCACGCGCCTCTCAATTGATCAAATAGTTCATTGATACTTGGTAGTGGATAATTGTTCTTCACGGTCACCTAGTTCAAGCAACAGTATTCCACACAAAACCTCAATCTCCTATCATCCTTCCTGAAAAAAAATTGGAGCTTCCCAAGGTGAAACACTTGCTCTCATGAATCCCTACCTCTATATGTATTCCAGATGTACCCTTATCTCACAAATCTATGTGTGATCCATACAATATGATGGCATCAATATAAGTGTTGTCATGGGGTTAAGATAATTGTAAAATTATCTCTCTCTATGAGAAGGTAAACCTAGAACATCTTTGAGGAATACATCCTCATACTTCGTTACCACTATAGGAAACTAGAAACTCAAAACATTCACTACAGAAAGGTTCACTCTACCAACTAATGAGTATTCTAATTCACCCACCTAGGCATGATTCTGTCCTACATTTTCTTGGTTTTCCATTCACCAAAAAATGAAAACATGGTTCCATCACTATAGACACACTACACCATTAGGCTAAAATACTCAATCTAGGCATGAAATCTAGATAAACAATATATTCCATGAATGATTTCATAAGGCCTGATGATACTACCAAGATATTACAATCGAAACACTCACATCCAAGGGTCAGGTTACAATCTCAACAAAAGTGTGTGATCACTAAGTCTTCTCCAGTAGATGTGTCCAAGCGTAATGTTCAATTCGACGGTTCAACCAGAATCTCTAAGTCTCAAATAATAAATGTGGTGAGAAAGGAATGAATAGAACCTATGTATATTAGTACTACAAATATAAGTAGAAAAGACACATATCATACTTTGAATCATTCCCAATGCCGTTAGGACATAATATTTGACCATTTTAGTTGTCCCCACCCCTGTCCTCCAGCTCCCTGGGCCATGTGTTGACCACATTGGGGTGCTGGTTGTATCAAGTTGAAACATCATCCACCTCCTGCTTCTATACTAGCTCGACTAAAATTTCTGCTATCCAATGAACCTATCTAATTCTACCATTATCTCTACCTAGGTGGCCCATAAATCATCTCTCTGTCAGTTGTATGGTGGGTCAGACAATATCTAGTGATATGTACCCTACCATCACATGTGTAGCACAACCTCTCTCTGGGATGACTGGACGCACCCTGTGGGCCTTGCCCTATAAATTATCCCTCATGGGAACTCCACCTAAAACATCTCCCACATCTAGGCCCCTAATACTGACATCATCTCCCTATAGTTGAGGTCTCGACCTCAACTTTCCCACTACTAACCACCATTGGCTGTATCTGGTCATCAAAGAATATATCAACCACAAAATATCAATCTAGGACACCATCATATGCAGGAATGCGTAAAGGGATAATTCTAGATCAGATTTCTCTATGCATTCCTCACTCAAAGGTCTGATCCCTAATTAACTGATCTTGAATTATATCCACTGAGTACCTGAAGAGTTTGGTAAACCTCAATGAATACTCAGCTACTATAATTCTTCTCTACTGGAGGTACATAAGCTCCATGATATGTATAACCCTTATATTATATTTTCAGAAATTCTCTATAAAGAGACACCTGGACTCCTTCCGTGAATGTGTCACCTCATCATAAGATAGGGTAACTACCCCCCCCCCATTGCCCTATTGATCCATGAAGAAGGATCGTTTCCAGGACCACCATATGATCTGTTAGTGTCCTAGCTATTAGTAAAACTCCAGCAACAGCATAAATCTAGTCCTCAGCCATCTATGATTTTGGCTCACCTTAGAGCCTAGGGCGTCTCTTCTACTGAAACTCATGAATCACTCTTAGCATGTGCTCCTCGTCAACTAGTATTGCAGGTACCATGTGCTACTCTAAAGGTGGTATAAATGGTGAACCACCTTGAGGTAGCATCTTAGGAACTATTCCCTATATCAACACCTCATCACTAATTGGATCATCATCATGATCATGCCACTAAATCCTAGATGGCATACATTATGGAGGAATCCTGAAAGTAAACTACATGTTCCAGGGAAAATGAGTATATATAGATAAATAACTCAATAAAAACATGAAAAAAACCCGTTATTATATGATTTATGAACAGTTGTTTTCCCTTCAACACGTGTTATCATGTACCAAGATAAAAAAAGGTTATCAGAGTCTCAGTGTATAGATATGTTAGACATTACACCAACACTAGAGTCCCTTGCCTAAAATCCAATACGAAAACACTTAACATTGTTTCACCAATCTAATCTTAGTTACTCCTGATCCTAATGTAGAATCAAACACCTTTGATACCAATAATTCACAAACCGTCCGAATGGGTTATGATCCATGACTCCCCAAGCCCATATCCAAGAGGCCATATGCAGGTGACTAACATAGAGTAGGTATACGATAACATGGGAGATACTTCCTATGTACCTGTACAGGCACACACATCTACATGCCCATAAAATGTTTATATTTAACAACTACTTAATAACCAATGTATGAATAAATCTATATCCTTCAACCATAGTATGATATAAAGTAAAGAAATGTAAATAAGTCTAAATACAAGCCCCCGAAAAAGATTATGTACCAATAGTTAAACATGAATTTAAAGGCACTAGGAATACTATCTAAAAGAAGAAAGAATAAACCTCAGTCTGTTCAATATCACAAAGCATCATCTAGTCCTACTCCACCTAGGACTTTGTTATAAATTTGATCATCTACACAAAACCTGACATGTGTGGGAAAATCCCATCTAAGGGTGGATATAAAAATACTCAATAAAAAATCATGAAACCCCAAAGCATGCAAAAATGGAATGTAAAGGTATATATACACATACATATTTCTAAAATACATATAATAAGAATATCCAGATATACTCAAACCAAAAAACATAGTCTAGAGATAAGTCACAACCATAGTAAACCAACCAAGGATTTATAGCTCAAATATTACATGAATCACACATCTGATAGAATACAATATTGAGCCTAATAGCATTGATGTTGTATTTCCAAAGTTACAAGTCATCGGATTTCATAATTAAGTGGAGACTTTTTTATAATTTGAAGAGAATATGATACATTGATGAGGATCATAGCTAGGGCCCTAGGTTGATACAAAAAAAATCAATATAGATTTACCCTGCTAAGTAGATGATCAATGTCTAGGTATTGTTGGTCACATTTATAACAAGAAATTCTCCTATGGCAGGAAAATAGATAAAGGATCCCACTTTGAGACACTCAAGGGGATTTCAACAACTCTATCTAAGAAGTCATGCTGAAGGGATTGTAGTCCTAAGAGTAGGAAATTATTCATACCAACGATTATGTAAACAATAATGGGAATGAACCCTAATGAAACTTGTCCATGATATGGAGGGAAATAGATCTAATACACATATAAATGAGTACATGGTGGGTATTAGGGTTTAAACACCATGTACCATGACCCTGAGTCCAACTCCTATAAATAGCTCGTGTCATCAAATGGTGTCCATGTGGTAGTACACACCTTGTGGGGATCTCTTGTTCTCTAATTCAAGTCTGTTTACATCCCAAGATACATGTTGAGTTACCTAGGACAGTTCACATTCCATGTGATAGGTTCATGCATCTTGTAATCCTGAACATTCTCCTGAAATATTAGCCACTGCAAGGGGGCCGCACACACTGTGTAATCCTGGATTACACGCTGTGTGGTTTATGATTTTCCAGAATCGTCAGAGCTTCACCCACACACTTCCTCCATTGTCGATATTCAATCGAGTGATCAATTCACCATGAAAATAAAGATCCAATGTCATTTAAGCCTCGCATTCATTTAAGAATGAATTTTATTGCTAAAACTACTCAAAAAAATGGATCAAATTTCCATTATTCGTTCCACACAAAACAATTTAGTAAAACATGAAATCGAGAATCATCTTTCATCCAAATCACTCCATTTTCTTATTCTCACCTTTTTCACATCCTTCCAAACTCAGATCTATAATCTTAGATCATTTCACAAATAATTTTATGTGAAATGATCAATTCATCAGAGTTTGTCGAACCGCGGGCCAAGGGGTCAACCCTGATGAATGAAAAAAGGAGGGAGAGAAGAATAAAGAAAAAACATGTGGATCAAAACTAATTATATGTTTGTGTCAGCCTTGATTCATTTCTTTTATAATGATAAATTATTATGGATTGAAGAAACAAAGTAAATCTCCCAAATAAACCCCGTAAATAAACCCATCTCACAATGCGATCGATTTGAAAATCAATCCATTCATCGATTGATTTTCATTTAACACATAAATTAAAAATAAGGAAGAAATATAAATCAAAACACATGCACTAACTAAATTTGGTTCAATCACTAATTGGTAATGATGTGTCATCATCGTTTTTCATGATCTGTTGAATCTAAGGTTTATCGATCTTTGATTTGAAAAATTGCCACCGTTCTCCTAAGAGGATTCTCCAAGGATCTTTCCAACGATCCCTAAAGGTTCCAAGGTGATGCTGCTAACCCTGTGATATCTTCATATTAGTCTATTTAAATACTAACCATTCACTGCGTTAAACATTCATTACAAAATAATTTATTCAAATAATTTTATTCATTTCCACACCCAAAATGGATTTTCCACAAATGAACCACACTGAATACTGTTAACTCTCACCTAGGGTAAAAATAAAATTCGGAGTTCAATAGAACCCTCATATTTCTGATATGATTATCAATTTATACGTAATTCTACTATTTTAGTAAAAATACACACGTGTGCTATTAAATATATTTAATAAATTTCAAACGTTTATTTTTGGAAAATCGGGCCTCAGAATCACACACCGTCTCAGTGCCTTGTCTAAAAAATAATCCATATAATTACCAATACTAATAGGGAGAATATATTAGGAACTAAAATTTTTACTAAAAAAATTAGATAAAATGATGTGAAAATCAACTAAATAATATGTATGAAGTAATATCATCATGATATATGTGTACATTCATCCATTACGTATGATGCCCATTCAATTCACAAAAAATATATTTCATCATATGGACATGAGGATTTTCAACATTCATGGTAATACTGGAAAAATATAAATACAGAAATTATTAAATATGTTTTAATGTAAATAGTAGTTATCTTTAAAAATACACATTAGGTGGTATTATTGTTTTGATGGTATATGATATATTTTATAAATTTACAAACATAACATCCAAAAAAATTTCTATTTGTTTATTTCAGACACTGCATAAACATTGAGAGAAATAATTAATTTTATTATATGTATTTTGATAGTTAAATATTATTATATATACCTTGATACTTTACCCAGTGTAGAAGTCGACATGCTCCTTGTGCGCATTGACTATCCTCATTCCATGATTTTGATGATTTTTAAACACCACACTATCATAACATAATTATAAATAAAACACAATATATCATATATTAATTGATGTTCAGTTCAAAAACAATGGATTTAGTTTATTATAATTTTGAAAATTTTATCATGTGTGGTCCATTTTTTGGGTATCCATGCACTGAATCCAAGAAATAAATCATTGGAGTATCCAAATTGACTACAATGAGTACCCACTATTTCCTTAAACAAAAAAAATGAATAATTAATTAAAGGAATTAAAATATATGTGATATGACTAAATTGTATTTTTTTACCCATGTGAAATTAGTATTATGAAGTGTCTATCATATATAAATTTTCTTTCAAACGATTTTGAAATTTCTTCCACTATTTCATCCATTTTTGTTTATTTTATTTATTTTTGGTATGTTGATGTGATGTGATGACTAATGAGTCCATATTTATCTTCATGGGTTAATTAATTAAATTGATATTCATATATACACCTATAAAATATATGAAATGTATTTAGTCATATTAACATAGTATATCAACTATTGGAAAAACAAATCAATAAAACACACCTCATGTATATATTTAAAACTGACACTCCTAGCCACTCATAATTGAAAATATCATTTACATTCTCAAGAGCAATGAAATTTTTAAGGATTCTCCATATATTTTTCTTTATAATAAACTATGTGGTTACTACCTCTGTGTAACTTTATATCCACATGAACAATTAATGTTAGTAAATGAAAATATTGGATGGGCAGGGTAAAGGTACTTTCAAAAGATCCGTTCAATTGTTTGGTTAATCTTATAGATGGTTTTGATTCAACCTTTCATTTCACCACCTTCCCTTTGTCTATATTTAATAACATTAATCAGATCAGAATGTTTTTTTAATTGTTAATGGCATAGAATGAAAAATAAGTTGGAATTGAATACCTCTTTATGATTTTTTTTACAATATCTAAAAATTATGCTATGAATGTTCCAACTACGTTTTCTACCATATGAATATTTGCATCATCATGTGGAACAGGAAGCTCGATGCTTGAATCATGATCTATAGTAATCCCAACTATCATAAGTCCTATTTCAATTGAGCTATCATATAGAGTTTCTTCTTGAATATTGAACACCTTAAACCTCAATATAAGGTGATGGGTGGCTGTTGATAGTTATAAATCATAGTCATTTTTAACCTATAGAATATCAATAAAATAAATTAATCATTTTCATTATGATTCACATTTCATAGAAATTTTTTTGAGAATATTTGTACCTCATCTATGATATATATTTGAGGAGAATTTATTGCCTCAATATTGGAGGGGGTGATATCTTCGTGCAATGGTTTTTCATGAGGTTTTTCTTATCTTTCCTCTCCCACATAACATTTTCTATAGACTAATAATTACAATGAATGTTTTATTCCAGTGTAGCAGATCTTGATTTCATATCTTCTATTTATTTATCTTTATCCTCATATTCTTTTCTTTTCCAAAAATAGGTTTAGGGTGTCACCCCAGAACCTACACCTCTCACAATGTCATATTGCTCTAGCCACTTCATCGGCAATGATATTAGGTGTTTATATGTTATTGGTTTTGATGATTTTTTTGTCTGATTTTGATAGAAAATATAGGAAAATATGTAATAATTTTCATTTAATAGTGATTTAAAGAAAAATAATTTCTCATTATGTCATACTTACACTTGTTTCCCACACTTTTTTTCTGTTTTCATATATTATTTTCCCATCTTTATTTACACATTCTTCCTTTAATAGCACATGATGCAGGATGTAATTGTATTTGAATTTGGATTCATCAATATGAATATTAATAAAGGAACATATTTATGTTTTCGTTTCATGTCACATAAAAGTATTATGGTATATTTAGAATATGTACCAATTTTTTGCAAGTGATGCTTACCCTACTTTTTCAATACAACAGGTTTATGTTGGTTTACTGTCTGTTCTTTATTTTCACCACTCTGTTTGTTTTTCATAATTAAAAATCTCTCAATCAAAATGATTAATACAATTAATTTCAAACAATTTATTTCCATCTACAATATACCTAAAAATATAACTCCCCATGATTGGTAAAAAATTCACCCCACACTAATTGTATTTTTAGGTGTACATGCGTATACAGTGAGTGAAGGTTTATTTTACCTTCAGTATCTCTAAGATAAAATTTCATTATAATTTTGAATAACCCTTTGTGAATATTTCCAATGAGAATTAATACAAATTTTTTTGTGGGAGTCATTTACAATAAATGAATTCTATAAGGGATTGTGACTTGTAATTCAATGTTTCATTATTTTATTTTATAGTAAAATAAATAAAGTATATCATAATGTTTCCATAATGTATTCCCAAATCAATATCATGAGCATGGTTACAATATGGTGTCATAAATATACATCAATCAGCCTGTGATGTCGAGTGATAAGCCCAATGAAACTACTAAACATAGCCTTGTTGGGGTTAATAGGCTGGTCATACACATTCCATCTAACCTTGAATTTGATGCCTTTGTTTTTCACCTCAATAATTTTGGCTGAAAGTGTCATGCTACGAAAATGTTGTTTTTTCAACAAAATTGGTTCTCCAACTTCAACCATTTTCTTAGGTTCAACATCTTCAATATTTTTCCCTTGGTATTGGTAGTATTGAAATAAGAAAAAGGTCATTGTTATATTACTCTAGGAGTATAAGTGGGTTCATAATCCTTTTGTTCCTTAGGATTGGTAGCATCAGCATGTAAAGAAGTCATTATCAGAAGAATTGGTTTAAAATTTAATTTTTATTATGTAAATATAGTAGTGAATAGATAATAAAATGAGTTAATTAAATTTGTATTACGAAAGATATATATAAACCAATTATTGAACTCTCTTCTTTTATAATGGTTTAAGGTATTTGAATCCTCTATAAAGTATCCAAATCCTTTCATTATGCTCTCCTATGATATAAACACATTTGTCTATATTTGGACAAAGGAAAATTGATTGTGACGTCCCAATGAAAGGTTCAACCTTAGTTAAATTTTCATATAATGATTCTGTGGTTTTGGTCGGTAACAGAACAATTAACCACTTTTTGTTTGTGGGATATGGAATATAAAATACTTGTATTGCCTATAATTCCATTATAAATTGTTCATTTTATACCCTTACTTACTGAAATATACTTTCATTAATCCTAATTCATATATTTTAGCAGTAATGATATTATCAACCCACTCGTACTGATAAATAGTCCCTTGGGATATTTTATAAAACAACTCCCATATTTGTTTTATGAGGAAAAAGTATGGCATATTCTCATAAATTGGGATGTTTTCCTTTGTACCAGAAATATGAACCACATTTTTCATAAGTGTGACTATAGTATTTTATAGGGTACTGCCTTTATCATTTTCATTTTTATTGAACCTATAATCATTAATTTAATTACCAGTGTAAGATAACATTTTCACACTTATTCCTCTATAAATCCATCGAAGTGATTCAGAAATTGAATGTAGATTTTGATCTGAATCCTTAAAAATATAATATCAATCCCATTCTAAAAATTTTCTATAATGTGTATTTGATATTTTTCATTCATCCCTTGAAAGATTTAAATTCCTACGATTTTTTGTGGTTTTCAATATTTGGAGAAACCTCTAAACTTTTATGCAAAATATAAAGGTGGGATTACTCCCAATCTGTAATATTGATTATGAAAACATCTATTCTAGAAATTAATAGACCCAAAATCCACCCCATTTTATGTGATTTTTGTAGACCAATTCTTTCCACATCGAATATGTAGTATGTGTCAAATTCAATGTCTTACTCAACAATATATCACTCTGTAATACAACCCTCTAGCCAAATTTTATTTTTGACATAGACTTTTAAAATACTAATATACCATTCAATGGGGTTCATACATCTATAATTTACAAGAATACATAGTCAAATATCTCTCCCTATGTGAACCATGAAGTGAACTATCAAAAAATATAATTTTAGCACGAATAAAATTTCTAATTCACATAATATGATGGAAATTTTCTCTTATATAAATGTAAATTTCATAAGGTCTATGAAATTTGATCATATATATATGAAAAATAAATAGATCTTGGTTAATATATGATTGTCATCTTGGAAAAAATTCAATGTAAATCTACAGAAATTAGATCTTGTGTCCAAACATGGAAGACAATTATTTCATACCCTTCAAAATTAAATCAGTCATTGAGGTGATATTATTAATATTGGATTTATACCCCATATGGAACCTTTACATCATTCAGTATGTTGAAAAACTAATATCTCTCTAACCTAGAAAGAGTGCAAGCAGCGGGATGAAGAAAAGTGTTTTTTCATCCTTTTCTGGGTCCAACTGTTCTTGTATTATCATGTCAAAACATGTCAAACATAGCCTTAATTTTATCTTTTGTTTTTTCAGGTTCATTTAGTAATGTGTCAATGACACTATTGAAGGTTCCGAGCGTAGAAAAAGTGTGGTTGGGCCAGCTCCCAACATTAATTTTTACTATGATCAATGATTACTATGGGATCAATACGATGAAATAAGATAAAATATTTAGATAAATAATTAAGAGGCCTGAAACGATTAGAGAGGATCTTTCACATTATGTTTATAATTAATTTAAATTTAATTCTAATGAACAAAATACATTGTTCTTAGGTACATTATTCGTTGAATATATTGATCCTTCGAGATGACCCATTTGGATTGTCTCATTGTGGTTGTGAGGATAGAAACTAGAATCCTTCTAGCGGTGATCCACATGTGCTCCAATGGCCTTCGACTTATGCCACTCACTTTCTGGGTGTTAGTGCGGTGAAGAAAATGTCTTGCATTGACCGATATTGATATCATGGTCTTCGATCATGAAGAATGTCTCTTGTTCTTGGTAGGGAGAGAAGAGAGGAGTTGGGAGAAGATTCTTGACATAGAATTTATCTTGCGTCACCGGTTCCCCATACCTGTCATAATTTTTGTACCTATCTATTTATTGAAATTTGGATTTAGTTATAATATTTAATTGCATAAAAAAATTAAATACATTCAAAACCATATATAAAACAAATGTTAAATAATAATCTTAACTGTGTCATTATTTTTGGTGCGCCATCTAGCATAAAATGGAATCATAAATGAAATATCATGCCACATAATTACAATATTGTTATTATTATTTAATTTTGTGCCAACTATTTAAATAATTATTTACCACCTTGTGAATAGTTATTTTACTACCAGACCGACCGTGGTCCTCTCGAACATCACATCCATTTATTGAACACCCAAATAAATAAATAAATAAATAAATAAATATTTTATTTACTAACTAGTAAATAAATAATTATTAAGTTTTCAATAAATTAAATAAATATATTTTTATTCACAACTTCATGGATAAATATTTATTTAACTAATGAAAACATTTTAACTTGAATAATATTATTCCACTATCTTGAGAATAATATTTATTAACTAAATTCAAATATAATTTAATCGAGACCAACAGAGACACTTAGTGTGTGACTCTCTAAGATTTTTTCTCATTTCCATTAGGTGGGCTTTCTAAAGTCCAAGAGTACTATCTAGAAATGGGCTAAGTCACCCAATAGAAATAAATTAAATTTTCCACAAAAAAATCCATATATGAATGCTCACTATGTAATATACTCCTTTTATCTCAATATCTCATCAAGATGGTTTCAGGATAATGTCATCAACCTTTATGCTTGATATGTCATTCTTTCACTACCTAAAATAAACTCATCATTACACCATGGCCATGGAATTTCATGGGATGGTTCTATTTCAATCAAAGGGAAGAGATATCAACTTATATAAATGGTAGATACAAATCCTTCCTCGAAGTATCCGTTAATAACATGTCATTTGTGACGCACCCAATTTACCATACTTCCTGCCAACTGTCTGCATAATATTTTTAATCAGTAAATTGATGTGCACGAGTCATTACACATATTAATGATATTTTTAATGTATAAGGAACATTACACACACTCTCATATAGGAATAACTGATGGCACCAAAACATGGATAATTATTATTGTCGGGTCTATTCTCATAATCTCTCGTCTTGGAGAATACCAAGTGTGAACTTCATGAGAAGAAATTTCATCTACTTATGAGTACATAAACATGACGGTCTATATAGTAAATGTCCCCTCAAAGTATGTCATCCTAGCACTAAACTATATTTTAGAATATTTTCATATCACTTTAGGGGTCTCATCATATAGGGGAACTATTATGACCTTGTTAATGTGAAAAATACTCTAGGACATTACTATACTATATTCATGCATAATAATGATCAATATGTAATAATATTTTTAATATTTAAATATATTAAATATTCATGTAATAAAAGTACAAACTGTTGGTTCTAGGACACCAACTCTTACAAACTCCCACTTGGACTAGACCAACTACCTACAACTTTCAGTCTTTCAGACCTCACATGATGATCATGTTTTTGGTGTGTTTGGGCTTTAGTCAAGTTGCCTTCCACGTTGTCTTCTATTGATATACTAATCATTGAAACTACCACTATCTGAGAAAAATCTCTCAATAGATGATACTGTCTAAGTACGTTCTTTGTCCACTAATATGACCTTGTCTCTTTTTGAGAGCCACCGCTACAGTATTATCACATTATAGTGTGATGAGATCTTTATTTCTAGGTATCACAACCAACTTTTGGACTAACCTTCACATCCAAACTAATTTTTTAGCTACCTAAAAAACTATAATATACTTGGACTCTACTGAGGAATTTATGACCACGCTCTTCTTTGATCTCTTCTAGTTCACTGCACCATTATTCATTGTTAAGATTTATCATGTTAGTGACTTCATGTCATCTTGATTAGTCTAGAAACTAGAATCTTCATATCCTCTAACTACAAGTTTTTCATATCCTCTATAAACTAGGAACATATCCATAGTACAACTCAGATACATTAAAATAGTCTTGACTACCATCCAATGGTGGTCACCTGGGTCATCTTGATATCTGTATACCTCACTCAATGCATAGGCGACATCCAACCTGGTACATAGCATGTCATACTTGAGTGACCCAATCACGGATGCGTATGGAGTCCCTTCAATTCTCTTTACTTTCTTATGTGTCTAAGGAAAAATTTTCTTTAAATGATTAATGCCATGTGATGTTGGAAATAATCTCCTATTGTATTTTTCCATACTGAATCTCTTCAGTATATTGTAAATGTATGTACTTTGATATGGGCTCAGAAATCTCTTGGATTTATCATGATGGATCCTGATCCCAAGAATATATACTACCATACCAAATTCCTTTATGGGGATGCATTGATTCAATCATTCCTTAAAATACTGTAAGTTTGGTATCTTATTTCCAATATGTAATATGACGTCAACATATACTATTTAAAAAATAATGCAGTCCCACATAAATGTTTTTAGATACAAGGCTCACATTTATTCTTGATAAAACCAAATTCTATTATGGATTCATCAAAATAAATGTTTCCTGACTTGGATTCTTTATTTAATCCATAAATAGATTTCTTCATCTTCTATACCTTATTGTCATCCTTTGGAGTCATAAAACCTTCAGGTTATGTTATATATACATCTTCCAGAAGGTTCTTGTTAAGGTAGGTTTTTTTGACATCCATTTTTCAAATCTCATATTCATGTTAAGAGGAAACGGACAATAGAATTTTGATGGATTTTAGCATAGTAATTGGTGAAAATGTTTCTTATTAGTCAATTCCTTGATGTTTCTTGAATCCTTTTGCAACCAATCGTACCTTCTAGGTACTGACTTGCCCTTCCATGTCTAATTTCATCTTGAATACCCATTTGAAACCAATAGGATTTACATCAACTAGAGGATCTAGCAAAATCAATACATCATTTTGGGACATGGAATCTATTTTAGAATTTATGGATTCTTTCCACTTGGAAACATCTATGCCACATACACCTTCATTATAGGTTAGAGAATCATTATTATCAACTAATAATGAGTCACCATCCTCGGTAACTAGAAAATAATATTGTTCCAGTTCTCTAACTTATCTTGTACTCTTACACAGTTCTTGTGACTCTTGAATAGTTATTCCTTTCATGGGGCTTTTTGGAATCTGTTCTTGTACCAAATCATGTATACCTTGAGCCTAGACTTCATCAAATTCTCTCTATCTCCTACTATCTATTTTAGAGATGTACTCCCTCTCATGGAATATGGTGCGTCTTTCCACTATAATCTTTTTTTCTAAGGGGTTGTATAGGTAATATCCCCTTCATTCCTTGGGGTATCCTGTAAAGGTATAGTTTGTGCCTAGAGGTGCAAGTTTTTTACCAGAAAAGGCCTTAACAATTGCTTCACTTCCCAACACATGTAAATTCGATAGCATGGCTTTCTTTCCCCTCAAGAACATGTATGGAATTCCATTTATTTATTCTATTGGTTCTTGTTTTAGTATATCTTCTTCTATTTGTAAATCATAACCCAAAAAGGATAATGTAAGACTTGCATGATTCATCATTGATCTCACCATATCCAATAAGGTGTGGTCTCTCCTTCAGTTCACACCATTCCACAAGGGCATGTAAGGAGGAGTGAGGTAGGATAGAATTTCAATCTTCTTTAAGTAATCAATGAAGCCTTGATTAAGATATTTTCCCCCTTGGACTCAGTAGAGTTTATTAATCTTCTTACCAAGATGGTTCTCAACTACATTCTTGTATTTTTTGTACTTATCAAAAGAATTTGACATAAACCTCATTAAGTAGATATATACATATATACTAAAATCATCAGTAAAATTTATGAAGTATGAGTACCCACCCCTTTCTTTAACTTGAAATGGTCCACACAGATTGGTATGAACCAATTCAAGAATCTATTTAGTAGTTTCACCTTTCCCACTAAATGGGGATTAGTCATTTTTCCTTGTAAACATGTGTGACATACTTCAAGGGGTTTTATTTATAAAGAATATAAATACATATCTTGATGAAACTTTTTAATGTGTTTCTTGTTTACATGACCTAGTAGATGATGCTAATGTTGGGTGTGGTATGAGTCTTGAAAAGTATCTTTGTTATCGATTTCCATTACTTGTTTTTTGTAATCCAACACGTAAAGATCATTGTACAAATTTCCCCTACCAAAAAAATTCTATCATTATAAAATATGCAACATTAATTTACAAATATTAAAACAAATCCATCTATATCTAATCTAGATAAAGAAATAATTCATTTAGTAACAGAAGCAGCATAATAACAACCGTTCAACATCATTACCATCCTATTTAGAAATGTGATGTGGTAGTCCCCAATAACTACAATAGAATGTCTGGCTCCATTGGATGCTCGTAGATCTACCTCCACTCATTAAATCTTCCTAAATCTACATGGTTCCTATATTTAGATACATATGGAGTACCAAAAGTTTTATCTAATACCGAGTTTATAGAAATAGATAGATTTCATTCGATAAAAATGATCATAAAGCTTCCTCTTACATCATAGGTTGGGTGAAATTCTTCTTCTCGTAGTGCATCTTTCCACATTTAAAACAAATAGCTTCATATTCCCTTTCCTTCCCTTTGATCTTCCTTTTCTTGGATGGGCGTGAAAAATCTTTGGTCTTAATGCTCTTCACCATCCCTTTCCTTTAATTCACCCTAAGGATAGATGGATTTTTGCACATTATATCATTGTCCACTTGGAGAATGAGGATAAAAAGATCAAATAGATACTTCTCAATGTTGTTCATATTGAAATTAACAACAAATCTATTGAATCTATGAGGTAGTGATGCAAAAATGAGATCAGTACTTGGTTCTTCGGGGACTTTAAACCCTAGAACCTCCAAGCGCTCAATGTATCCAATAAGCATTTCTACATGAGGCCCAGATGGGGAACCCTATCCAAAATTGCACTGATAGAGTTACATGGAGATCTAAAATCATTATTTTCATGCTCTTGTTAAATACCATGGAGGTGCTCGACCATTCCATAAGCATCCATATTTTCAAGAGAATTCATGATATCCCTAGAAATTAATGATAACATCAAACATTGAACTTCAACCACATTGTTCATATGTTTCTCATATACCAGGAACTATTCATCACACATATCTTGGGAAGAAGGATCATGTAATGCTAAATCAAGTACATAAGACTTCCATTCATGGTGTACAATAACCTGAAGGCATCTAAACAATTACAAGAAGTTATTGCCGGTGAAGATGTTCTCTTTATCCAAAATTGATCATAAGGACAGTGTGGTTAAAGATTTTATCATTTTTTTCTACAATTAAAAGTGAAAATGATTAAAAAAATTTGATTTCATTTTATATGAAATAATAAATTAATTTTATTACGTCTCCCACTATTTTATTGAGTCCCAATTGACCTCACCATGGAACTCGAAATGTCTAGTTGTCATTACATTCTAGTGGAAAGGATCCATATTCCCATTTGGATAACCCCAACAAGGGTTGTTCAAGATATTTGAAAGTATTTAGTTAGGCATGACTTTGCTAACTATGGGGTTTCATCACCTTTATCTGTTGAGTGGACTCCCCAATCCTGAAATCCTAACTTGGATCTCCTTAACACTTGCCTACAAATTACACCATGTCTAGAAAGGGATACTCCACTTGATGTAATATAGTTAAGTTGACTCGAAATATTTCATAAGGTATTCCTATATAAAAGTAAGTTTACCAAAAAGGGTTGGTCAAGCACATAGTTTTGTTGATTCTTTCCCATAACCAAGTAATAGAAGGCTTAGTCTGACTAAATATTTTATTGAATTTTTTTTCTCTTATGCATATATTGCCTTATTATCTTTATCACATGCTTTTTAATATTAAGAGAAACATACTTATGTGAATAACCATGTCTTGATAATATTTACGCACCAGTCTAGTTTATTTTAGTTTCATATTTCATGCTTGTTAGTTCATTAATTATGTGATTACGACAACACATCCATAATGAAAAACCAGGAAACTGACTGAAATAAAATAAAGTAAAGGGTTTGATCATGATTTTTTTTCTATTGGTTATTTTATCTCATGCTTAATAAAATAACCTTAACCTAGGGGAGAAACACCTTTGTTTTTTTAGCTTTCCACTTCTCCACCTTTGAATCTACATGGATTGGTCTTACCTCAGCTCCTGACTTGGACCACCTCCACCATCTTGGGAGCTACATCCATTATTTATTCTTTTTATACACACATACATGTGAGGGGTAAAAGGGGTATTACATAAAAGAAACCATGGTCATGCAGTCCCTATATATTAATGAGGAGATATGTCTTGCAAGACAACAAAATAATTTAATAAATAAATTAAAATGAATCCAATCACATAAAAAGTTATTATACTAGCTCATGATCACCCACATAAATGCAAAAAGTTATGAATTTAATAATACAATAATTCAATTCCTTAATCATTCTTATTAATATAAATTATTCATGAATCGATTAATTATTATCTTTAATTTGTCAATCCTTTTATCTTAATTATTTTCTGAATTTTTTCGAGATTCTCATTCTTGTACGTAAATTCACCTTAGAGGTATCGTAGTGAATACATGATGGAATCTATCCAACATTTATTATATTCGAATATTATTTTAATCTTATGACATATGGCATATAATATGTTTCAATGCATAGAGTATTTATATGTAGTACAATTTATACTTGATATGTAGTTTTGAAAATTACACAAACATTTAAGTTCTAAATTTTTGTAATTTGGTAAAGTACATGGAAGTAGTTCTCGACACATGATGTTTACTACCTTCACCCTATGTCCTGAAGTACATGCCGAGGGACTCTACATGTGAAGTGTACTTTGGAAATTTTAGAGAACACAACATGTATTGTGGGATACACGTCGTGTTGTCTCCATGTTACGCGGTTACTGGTCAGCATAGCTCTGTATGGTAAACGTGTTTTTCCCCTGACCCGAGGGGACTACATTTCATGTGTATGGGGAAACATGGTGTTTAATCTAGTAATAATGTACCTATCAATCCTAGTCAACCTGTTGTGTAAAATAAACTACACCACTTGCAATAAGTGAACACAGCTTGAGTAATTGTCGAATTACTCCCGATGTTTTGAACAATAAAACATAGTTTGTAGTATGGATTACATGGAATGTATGGTAGAGAACGTGGCATGTAAGTCCAAACACATGCGTTTACTTTTTTTATCTAGGAAAAATCGTTGACACCCCCTAATGAGTTCTCTATTTTAATTTCAATCAAAAAATCATTTATTCCATTGAAATCTGTGAGAAATGAAAAGAGGGAGAATATATATGGAAATCCAGATTACAAGAATGATTAACCTTGATTTGAAAAACTATGTAATTAAAAAATAAATCATCAGCTAACTATTTAAATAATTAGAAACAATAACAACCAAGATCTAATAACAGTTGAAGGATTTGGGCATAGCAAAAGCATGGTTGGGCCAGTGCCCAACATAAATTTTTGCCATGATAAAATATTATTCTCCAATCAATACAACGAAATAGAATAAAATATTTAGATAATGAACAAAGATTTCCAATACATTTAAAGATGATATTCCACATCATTTGATTAACTAATTAAAATTTATTTTCTAAAAAAATAGCTTGTTCTTCCGTACTTTCTTCGTTAATGAGGTTGATCGTATGGGGTGACCCTTTCAGATTGTCTCATTGCACATGTGAGGATCTAAACCATAATCCCTCTAATGGTGATCTACATGTGTTCTAATGGTCTTCGATTGAATCCACTCCATTTTTTGGTGCTAGCATGGTAAAATAAATATCTTCCTTTGATCAATCCTGATCTCCTATTCTTTAATATTGAAGAACGTCGCTCCTTCTTGAGAGGGAGATAGGAAAAGAGTCAAGAGAAGATTCTTGAATTTGAATTTCTCTTACCTCATAGGTTTCTTATACCATGAAAATTAGAAATTTGTATCTATTTATTGAAATGGGTATTTAGTTATAATATTTAATTGCATAAAAAAATTAAATGCATTCATAACCTTAGCGAAAACTCATGCTACAAAATAACAATAACTGTATCATTATATATGGTTTGAAAACATGTGAAAAATGTAATCATAAATGAAATCACATGCCACATAATTATAACATCCTTATTTTTTTGGTGCCGACTAGTTAAATAATTATTTACCATCTTGTAAAAAATTATTTTACTAACAGATAGGCCTTGCTCTTCTCAAACTAAACTTATATTTTTTGAACACCCAAATAAATAAATAGAAAATTTATTCTCTTAGACAAATATTTTATTTAAAACTAGTAAATAAATATTTATTAAATGTTCAATAAAATAAATATATATATATATATTCAAAATCATGTCAATATATATTTATTTATTTTATGAAATCATTTTAACTTGAATAAAATTATTCCACTATCTTGAGATAATATTTATTAATTAAATTCAAATAGAATTTAACCGAGACCACCAAAAACACTTAGTGTGTGACTCTCTAGGATTATTTCTCATTGGAATTATGTGGGCATATCTAAAGTCCAAGCGTAATGTATAACAATAGGTCAAGGTAACCAAGATAATAAACTTAAGGTTACCAAAATGAAATCCACATATGAATTCTCATTATGTATATAATCCCTTTATCTCAATATCACATAAAGTTGGTTTCATGATAGTTTCATCAACCTTTATGCTTGATATGTCATTCTTTGACTACCTGAAATAAACCCATTGTTACACCATGGACATGGAATTTAATGTGAAAGTTCTATTTCAATCATAAGTATGAGATATCAACTTCTATAAATAGAAGGTACAAATCCTTCCTCGACTTATCCATTGATAACATGTCATTTGTGACAGACCCAATATACCCTACTTCTCACCAATTGTCTATGTGGTGGTTTTCATCGGTAAATTAAAGTGCATGAGCCATGACACATATTAATAATAATCTTAAATTATAAGGACCATTAAATAGGCTAGTAAATAGAAATATCCGATGAAACCAAAACATACGAAATTTTTACAACCAGGACTATTCTAATAATCTCTCGTCTTTGATATTACCAAGTAAGAACTTCAGGAAAAGAAGTCTCATCTGTTTACGAGTTATCACACCTGGAAATCTATATACTATGTGTCCCATCATAATATGTCATCAAACTATAGAAATATATTTAAAAATATTGTCCTAGAACTTCATGGTTCTCATCATAGTAGTAAGCTGTTATAAATTTTTCAATGTGACAATTATTCTAGATCATTATTACACTATCTTCATGTAGAATAATGAACAATATGTAATAGGATGTTTAATATTTAAATATATTAAATATTCATGTAATAAATTTAAAAACAATTGGTTCTAGGACACCAACTCTTACAACTATCACATACATTTTTTCAACATTAATAACACGATGAAAAAATTTGATGTACATAAAATTATAGTATGGTAATTAAAAATAACATTTCCATTTTTCCAACTAGTTTTCATAAGTATTTTTTAAAAAGCTTTTATCAAAATTAGTTTCCATATCTTTTACTTTCTTGTATATTTGATGATCTTTTAGTGGATATGGTGTTGTATTTTATTCTAAACTCATATCGAATGATGTCATCCAAGACCAATACTTTTTTTCAAGGTAAAAATATGTGATGTCCTAGAAACATAATCATTCATGAATGATTCAACCTAATTAACTATGTAATTTGTTCAGAAATGGAATACTATTGAGTTCCTTTAATTCTAAATCCTAAAAAATTTCCATAATAATTAATTTCATTTATCATTCCATACAACCTGGTTCTCAATTTGAAATCATCATTTCAATAATAATCGTACAACATAAAACCGAAATCCCACAATAATTAAAATTTTTTGATCAATAGAGAAAAATAAACATCAATATCATTACCCAGTCATTTTGGTCCTAATATAAGTATAGATAACATAATGTATTTTTATTTAATACATAACCATAGTGTAATGTTATAATTTACCATTTTAATCGGCCATGTATTGTGATTTATTCTTTGAAATCAAAATGGATTCACTCCATCTATATAAAGCACAAGATGAAGGTTTCTCCGATCATATACAAATTTTGGATAATCATGATCAATTATCTTTCGCTACAGAGTGTCTATTGGGTGATAAACTATCCCATATTTATTTCATGTATCTGTGTGCCATGTAAATTTTCTTGTGGTCTTCTCACTTTTATATTAGCGCCTAATCCTTGGAATGATTTTAAATTAAAATAAAAATTTTGTAGGACCTGGTTAATCTTTTTTGTATCAAGAAGAACCAAACTTTGGGAATTATCAAAGAGATTTTTGGTTCTTTTTAAATATTAACCAGTCATTTGGACATGCATTAATTCTATCAAAGATCATACACATAAACTATATCATTCATTTAGAATCATATGTTTGATTAAGGAGCTCATTATCCTCTAGGATCGTATCATTCAAGTGGTCAAGTGGTTCATTAAAACTAGCTTCACTCCATCTATTTATATATTTTAAATTTTATAGCATTATTACAGCTACAAGTTATGTATATTTAGGGAAACTGGTATACAATGGAATATTTGTACAATACTTTCACTTCTCAAATAATTTTTGACAATCACAAAGTTCATCTTCAACTGTCATTTTCATTTACTTAATATGTTCTCCATCATCATTCACACCTATAATCACATTCTTTATATGGTATTCTGTATTTTCTATACTTGTAATCATATGAGATTATCCATAAAATGCAGTGTTATCCCACTCACAAGTTGTATTCACTTTTTCCTCGTGTTTATTCAAACATTTATAACTTAAATGTATTCTGTAATAGATCAATGGTTCTTCCAAATTCACTGGACTAATTAGTCTTGAATAAAAATAGTTTAAATATTGGAAAAGTATTTTAGAATTTTTATATGCATGATATTTTTCAAACTTGATTAACTATTTCACCTAATTTATACTCTTTTTTCAAACGATTGGAATCCATACATTCTCAATTCATTGTCATCCTATTTGATTTGGTAATATTAGTATTTAAAAAAATAAATAAATATAAAAAAAGGGGTCATTAAAATAAGGGGAACCCAACATTTTAATGTTTTAAATAATATCATCATACTTTAAAGGATACGGGTAATTGAATTTATGATAAGAACTACTCCACTAGTCGTAGGTTTTATCATTGGAATTATTCAACAACATTCACGAGTACTTGTTATGGGATGAATAGTTCTCATTGTAGTTAAATAAACATAGGTGGATTTTTAGAAGAAATGGGAGATGAACCTTAGACAAAACAATGTAGTAATAACTATTCAAGAGATGGAGTTAACGAGGATGATAGTTTATATTGAATTTTGTTTCCCGAGACTCGTCATCTTTTAAGATAACACCAACTCAAAGAAATGATGTAGTTATAGAGGACTCTCATGATTTAAACCATGTAGGTGATATTGGATGCAAAGTAGGTTTTGGAGTATCAATGGGTTTAAATGTTAATTCACCTTTTTTGGGAGTGAGGCCATGATGGATACCCTATGCATTTGATAGACTTAGTGACATTCTCTTTCTACAGTGCTATTATAAATCTATATTATGTGTGAGGAGATATTTTTTGTATCTAGGAGGTCTCTAAAATATAATCTGATCATATAAATATAGATAAAACCCTTTTGGAGTAAAACATGGTCTACCGATGCATCATTAAAAATGAATCGAATAATTTCCACATTAGATACATTGTTAAACATAAAAACCCAACAAACAAATATATATTTGAAACTCATTCAACACTAAATTAAAAGTATAAATCCAAATTCTATCTATTATAATTTAAGTCATAAAATGTTGAATATAATAATAACTATTAATTATTCAAATTAATGTGTTAAAAAATAATAATGATGTTACAAAATGATAAAAATATAAAAGTACAATTTATAGAAATAAAATTTATAAAAGTGAAAAAGTATTAAACTTTTGATAAATTGAAAAAATTATACAGGTATAAAAGAATAAATTAAAAATGTATATATATTTATATTAGTGTATTAAATCATATACATATATAGAAGTTTAAAACTGTATATAATTTATAAAATAATATATATTTTAAAGAGATATATATAATTTATAAATGTATATAAATTTATTAATGTATATAAAAGTATACATATGTTATAAAAGTATACATAATTTATAGAAGTATATAGTTTTATAAATTTAAAAAAGTAAAAAATTATAACATATAAATGTAAAATTTATGAAATTATAAAAGTAAAATAATTTATAATAAATAAAACTAATATTGTATATTAATTTATAAAACTAGAAAACATAACTGAAAATAATTAATAAAATTTTATATTTAAATTATATATGTTAATATGATATATTATTAAATGTATAGAAGTATATATATTTATAAATGAATAAAAATATAAAACTATAAATATTTAATATACCTATATTAAATTATATTAGTATAATAAAATATATTATAAAATTTATAAAACTAAATTAATTTAAAAATTTATAAAACATTTGAATTATAAATGTTTTAAAAAATTATATATAAATTATATAAATATAATGAAAATTATTCTTCTAAAAAAATTGACTTATAAATTATGCCACCTCCATGAAAGATACAGCCTTAGAAATCGCCATTTTTTTAAAAATGCACACACTTTCCAAAAAAAATACAAAATGATTTTTCAAAAATATTACTCACAAAATAAATATTCATAAGCACTATAAATTCATTTATATATCAATTTAAAATTGTTAAATGTTTTTCGAAAATTAAACATCGAAGCATTCAAAATTTCACACAAATTAGCATATAGAATAATCCACCCACCTTAATTATTATACAATGGTGAAATATCACATCTAAAATTAATATATTTACCATAATAATCCTCCTTTAATAGCTAGGAAATAAACCCTTAATTCATCTTAATCCATAACATTCGATTCAGTAAATCTATATTATATGAGTCACCTATGAACCTGAAAGTGTTTTAAGAATATGTTTTCTATGTGTATGAATCATCTCAAATAAATAAAATCTACTTCAATATATCTTTTAGATGTTTCATAAAAAAATTGATGGTAGACCCAAGGCACAACCCAAGTTATTTCGATAATTATGTTCATTTCCCTAACAAATGCACAATTTCCCTACTCCTTCTTCATATATTCTTTCATAATAAATAAGAACGGAAGGATAATATCAAAAAACAAAAAAAACAAGAAAATAAATAAAGGGAAAGAGAGAGAGAGAGAGAGAGAGAGGAAGAAACGCTATCATCGATCGCTTGACACTTAGACGTTGAAGAAGATGTGTAGAGAGGTGAAACATATCATAGATTTGTTGAGGTTTCAGTAGTAGTGGTAGAGTTCAGTGGTAGGAGAGGTAGCGGTTGTAAATGATAGGGTTCAGTGGCTACAGCGGTAGAGTTTGGAAGCATAAAAGGTACAGTTCGGTAATGGTAGAGGTAGGGTTTGGCAGCGACAGTAGTTTGGTTCTGTAAAATCGTGAAGGTGTGAGAGAATGAGTCTCTGTTAGGGTTAAAACATCAGGTAAGACATTTATTAGCATTTGTAGCACTAATAAAGAAATGTTTTATAAGCACTAAATAATCAATGATAAAGATGTAATCATAATGATATATTAATATTATTATATATATTTATTAAACAATATATATAATAAATTTACATATATGTATTTATAATTATAAATATATATTAATATATTTTACAAATGTTTGTATATATTATTAAATATAGTTATATATATAGTTATATATATTTATCAAATTACAAATATATTTATTATAATTTTATAATTATTTTAACAAATAAATATATTTATTTATAATTATAATTATAAATAAATATATTTAAAAATATTTTTATATTATTAAATATGTAATTATATATATATTTTAATTTTATATTTATTTAAATATAAATATATTTATTTATATTTATAATTGTAAATAGATATATTTAGAAATATATCTATATAATTTTAAATATATTTATATAATTATTAATAAATATATTTAAAAAATTCTATATAATTATAATCATATTTGTATAATTATACATATTTATATCAATATATAAATATACATAACTATAAATATAATGACTATATTTATTATAATTTCATAATTATGTAAATACATATAATTATTTATAATTCTAATTATAAACAAATATATTTATATACTCAAAAGATTCAAGAGATAGGCAGGCTCACTCTTAAAAAATTATTAGAAAAATAAAGTTGACAAATAGATGAAAATAGGATGGGTGACATCAAACTGAGAGGCATGCCCTCTCCATAATGTAAAAACTATAAACCATGAAAATTTTCAATCATTTAATCATGATCTGATTCATCATCGTCGTCAGTAGTTTTCTATTCCAGAGTGAGTTATCTCTCTTTGGAAGAAGATTAGTTAGACCCTTTTGGACCACACCCTCATGGAGTACTCCAATTTACATGGAAATTCCCTCATGTAGTAGCCCAGTCGGGATGACCACATTTATTATCTTTCACTGATAAGGGTTCCCTTTTTATCAATGTTTTTTATTTAGCACTAATAAAAGCTCGTGGTGCCCAAGCACCGATCCGTGATAGTGTAATGAGGGTGAAGAGTTGTAGTAAGAGTTTTCAACCAATATGTTACTAGCATACGTGGTATTAATCTGATGGAAAAAAGGCATTCAGGTTTACATATGAACTTGATATATGTTAATAAGGGATAAAGAGTCGATAAAAGTTTTATTGGTGTCCTATGATCACAACACAAAGCCACTTAAGGATATAATTGAGCACATCGCTCAACACCCACAAGATCTCCAAGAGGCTGTTGCACTTCTTAATGGTGGAATCAGTAGTGCTATGATTTTATGATCATAAAGAGAGATGAATGGAGGGAGAAACCATCATTTATTTCAACAATAATAAATATTATAAAACTCCCTCTTTATACCTATTTCTCTCTCTAAAAATTTAGATCTCCTTACTCTCTCACTAGATAGAGGAGCTCTCTTGGATTTGATGAATTTGTGGAAGCTCCCATGGCCCTCCTTAAATATCAATGTTGGGAGTCATCAAGTATGAAACAACTCCCACAAATCCCCCCAGCAACCTTTCAATTCAAACATGGTTCCCACTAGCACCTTTGAAAACTCTCATGCTTCTGAAAAATAGTTGTTTCACATGTGAAATATACAACACCCAATATAAAAGTCCTTCAGGTCGGTGTGGTTAGTGTACCACCCAACAACCAAGGTAACTAGATATTATCTCCATCAATTCTCCCCCTCTAGTTTCAACATGTCAGAGTATCTATAAAGGTCTAGCTTCTCTCGAGAAACCATCTTTGTTAACATATCTGACAGGTTCTCCTTTGAGTGGATCTTCACATTTCTCACCAATTGTCAATCCATCACATCACATATCCAATGATAGGGAATGTTGATTTACTTTGTCATGGAATGGTACATGGTGTTATTTATCAAGTACAAAGCACTTTAACTACCGTAATGAACCATGTACTTCTTCAAGATTAATCTGATATCTTGGTTAAAATGCATTAGACACAATATCTTCTTACCGACTTCTGAAGCAGTATCGTTTTCTGCTTCTATCATAGATAAATAAACACACTTCAGCAACCTTGACTACCATGATACAGATCCTTATAAAAATTTATATATGTATTCTAATGTATAATTCCAGCTATCAGGATCTCCAAAAATATCTGCATCTATTTATCCCTCCACGAGATGCTCATCTCCCACATAGCACAAACATAGATTTGAAGTACCTTTAAGAAACCTCATAATTCACTTGACTACATTCTTGCTACTTCTTTGTATTAGAGATGAATATGCTCATGATCACCACTACATTGTCGATGTTTTGTCTCAAAATCATCATAGTGTACATCAAAATTCCATCTTCCAAGGAGTATGGTATCATCTCCATCACAACGATTTTTTATTTGGCTGAAAAGCATGAAATTTTTCTCAAATACAAATGGCTGTGAAGAGGAATTATCATTAGGTTGGATTGGTCCTTATAGAGATATTTTATAACATGTTTTGCATACTACTCTTGAGATAGCTATAAAAAACTAAACTTACTTTCATGAATGATTCACATCCCTAAAACAATTTATACTACTCCCATACCCATCATATTAAATTAATTATATAACTCCATATTTAACTGGCTGATCTACAATACATCTATCCCAATGATCAACATGTCATTGAAATAATGTAGAAGAGAAACAATGTTACCATCCTGAATTCTTTGGATGTAAACATATCGAACTTCTTGTGTCCTATTATAGTCATGAATCACCATGAATGAGTAAAACATATTATACCATGGTCTCAGATATTGTTTCAATCTTTCAAAGATCTTATTTAATATTTAAATGATTTTTTCTTATCTAGAAACCAAAAAAACTATAGGCTAATTCATCTATATATCCTTAGATATGTCACCATGAGGAAAATTTATCCTCATGTCCATCTATTTAATATCCTTGTCCAACCTACGCACAAATCTGAAAAAGAACCAGATTGAATCCATCCTCACCAAAGGTGAAAATATCTCATCAAAGTCAACTTCTTTCTCTCAAGGATTCTGTTTACAAAAAGCTGATCTTTTTGCTTGACCTTCTTTTTGTTTCCATATTTCTTTATATTAAACACCCATTTTTTTATTCGTTCATTTTTACCTTTGGGTAGTTCCACCAAATCTTATTTCTGGTCCTTCCTCAAAGACATCAACTCATCCTAAAGTATATAAAACCACTTGAGATTTATGGCAAGAGAAAATTATTCATGTTATCCTTTAATCCCCCCCCCCCCATCAGTAAGTAATAGGTACTTAGACTCCAAATATATTGTTGATGGAATACTTCCTCCTGAATATATTCGAACCTGTGAAATGTTAGCTTTGAGAGGCACAACATCATCTTGCTCTTATTACAGTTTTGTAATTTCTTATATAGAGGATTATGTCTCCCCTTGCCAATATCCACATCCATTGTCTCTGGGTCTGCTGCCAATGAGTCTCTTAAAACCTCCTATGCTTCTTTGGTAGGAGGTGCTAGTACAGGTGTTGAATCAAAAATTGATTCCTTGACACTTTCTCTTTAGGATATTCTTGGATTTTGAATGTCCTTGATCATATATTTCTCATGGAACATAAAATCTCTTCTTTTGATCACCTTCATCTCCATCGGGTCCCAGATATCATATCTGAACTCCTCATCTCCATAGCTGATGAAGATTCACGGATTTCATCTTCATTCTAGATTCTACATGAGATCCTTGGATACATGTCAAAATTTTAAACATCCAAATACACATAAATGAGAGTAAGGAGGATATTTACAGACCATATCTTCAATGGAATCTCAAAATTTAGTTAGAATGGTGTTGATCTATTGATGAGGTATCATGAAGCTTGGAAATATTCTCCCCAAAATAGCTTAGGAATCTTAGTCAAACACATCATGCTTCTGAGCATCTCCATGATGGTTATGTTGACCCTTTATAAAAATCTATTGTGTTGTGGTGTGTGTGCGACCGTTCTCTCATGTTGGATGACTTGAATATTGTAATAGGTGTCCAATTTCTTAGATGTGTACTCTCCTATATTTTTTGAATGAATACACTACAAATTCCTTCCAGTTTCATGCTCCACCATATAATGGAACATCTAGATGTAGTCCAGTACATGATCCTTTGTTCCCAAGAAGAAAACATATACCCTTTGAGATACATCATCAATAAAGGATATAAAATATTTGGTACCTCCCAATGAATCTAACTCCATGGGTATGCATACATTAGAGTGCACCAGATCCATAAAATCATATCTCCTTAAGAAATATGTATTGAATGAGACTCTATGTTTCTTCCCATTCAAGAAATATTTACATGTATCAAGTGATGCATCCTTGTTAATACTGATGTACTTATTCATCGGGATAAATAACCTTTTTTCACTCATGTGGCTGATTCTCCTATTCCACATATTGGATGACATCTCTCCTTCCACCAAGTTGAGGTTGTATTCATGTATCTTCACATGATTTTTGTACAACATACCTCATATGTGTCCTCAAGCGATGACTATGGATTCTTTTTTTATCTTCCATGCTCCATTATTGGAGATTTTATTATAGCCTCATCAATCAAATGATATACCTGATAACATGTTGAGTTGAATGCTTTGAACATACCGAACATTCTTCAGGGTGATTGGGTATCCAACAACATCTTGACTTGGATATCACCCATGTTAACAATATCTTATGAACATGTATTTCTCATATTGACTGCACCAAAGTCACCATCTTGATATGTCATGAAATAATCACAATGAAAAGTGGAATGGTGTGATACTATTGTATCTACCAACCATTATCTATCTTGGACAAATGTATGATAACATCTATCTTATTCATCTTTGTAGAAAAGCACAACTTCTTTAGTTCTTCTCACATGGTGTCTCCATTTCTTATTTTCTAGTTGATACTTTGTCCCTTTTATTGTAGGAACTTTTGATATGTCTTCTTCATGTTCCTATCCATGTAATAATGTTAGCATTTGAATGTTGTCCTCCTGCCATATCTGGACCTTCCTCTTCTCTTGCATCAACCTCTACTTCCAACCCCTCACCTCCACCTTTTTATCTCCCTCACTTCTCCAATACGAGAGCTTGTGTTAGGTTATAAATCATATTCTTCCTTCGGGCATCCTCATTGAATAATTCATCCTCTTCCATTTCCATGGTATGTTTTCCTCCAAGCATCATGTTTCTGAGCGAGACCATAAACGTATCCTAGCTATCAGTATGTTTGCAGAGTAGTTGGTTCTCATTCTCTTCATCTTTCAGAGTCTTACCTATATCCACTAATTGGTTCACAATGCTTTGGAACTCACTGGTGTGTTTAACTATAGAGATTTCACTTTATAGTTGAATATTAATCAACCTCTTTAACTAGAGGATCTTATTCTGAAGATTATTTGACTGTTATGTATTTTCCAACTTTATCCAATGTTCATATGCTCCAGTCTCTTATGCAACATGCTAGTATACATTGTGATAAATCTATTAGAGGATTTTAATGATTGTGTTTTTGTTCAACTTCTTCTACTCCACTTCCTTGGTGGCATCAGGGTTAACTCCATTATTCTAAATGGGATCAAAAAGTTCCGTATCATTAAGGATAACTTCCATTCGTGACTTCCAAATAGAGAAGTTCAAAGAAGTCAACATGATCATCCCTCCCTTAGATGGTCCCTCCATTGAATTTTAGTTATAAAAAAATTAATGTAGAATTTAAAAAAATGAAGCTCACCTTTGAATTTCAAACAGTTAGAAATGGTGGAATCGACTTATGGATCATCGAAATCGGACATTTATTGATCATGATTTGACCAAATCAATGTCAATGACTAAGATCGACTGATGATATAGCGATGATGTGGCATAGATGTGGTGCACCAAAACAGTTTCTAGAATCTTTATAAAAACAATCACCAATGTTGTAATAGTACATTCTTCTTTAGAAAGGGGTATTGTGGCTCCCTATGTTTGACAAATGTTTTACTGAGACCAAGGAGCTTGTTTTAGCATCGATTTTGACATTGTTCGCACCATTGGAATCACCTCGACATGCAACTATAGAATCTACATTAAAAAGAGGATTCCAAAAAACTAGACTTTTTTATCACCCTAAAATCACCACTTCTCGCCAATTTTTCACCAAAAATGGATCTAATACCACTTATTGTGAGTACCTGATCATAATGGAGATGAATGGAGGGAGAAAATGGACTTTATTTAAACATGAATAAAGAATGAAAAACTCCCTCTCTACATCTCTCCCTACAAAATAATATCACTTAGCTCTCTCGATAGATGGAGGACCTATCTTAAATTTGATGAATTGTTTGAAGCTTTCATGTCCCTCATTAAATAGCGATGGAGGGAGGTTTCAAATTTGACACAACTACAACCAATCCCCCCCCCAAACCTCGTACTTCAAGAATGGTGGCCACCTGCACCTTGTAAAACTCTTGTGGCTACCAAAAATAGTTCTTTCACATGTAAAATATGTAGTTAGAAATATGGATGTCTTTCATGGTGGGGGTTGTTGGTTCACTACCCACTAAACAAGGAAGATAGATGTTACCTCCACTAATTCTCCCCATCCAGCAACAATTCGTTAGAGAATCTACAATGGTCTAGCCTTTCTCAAGCAACCACCTTTTTCAAAATATCCAAAGGGTTCTCCTTTTTTTGGATCTTCATAAGTTTTAGAAATTTTTGATCCATCACTTCTCATATACTGTGATAGTTAATGTCGATTTTCATTTCCCAAGAATTATACATGGGGTTCTTATGCAAGTCCAAAGCACTTTGACAATCGTAATGAACCACATACTACTTATGGATGAATCCAATATCTTGAAGAAAATGATTTATCCAAAAATAAATCCTTACCATCTTCTGATGTATTAATGTACTCTTCTTCTATCAGGGATAAAGAAATTCACTTCTACATCCTTGACTACCATGATAAATTTCTTCCTGCAAATTTATAGATGTATCCTAATGTATACTTCCTACTATCAAGATCTCCAACCACATTTTCAAATGTATATCCCTCTAAGATAGGTTCATCCCCCCCATAGAACAAACCTATATTTGAAATTCTTTTAAGATACCATATAATCCACTTCACTGTATCCGAGTACTATTTCTTGATATTGGAGAGAAATTGGATCCTGATCATAACTTCTTGGGAAATGTGTGGTCTTACACTCACCATATCATATATCTATATTTATACTACTAAGGATTATGGTATCATCTCGATCACCCCAATTTCTTCCTTGGACAATGGGAATGCACCTTTTCTCAACTTCAAATGGTCAGGAAGAGGGATGATCCCTAGTTTGAATTTGTCATTTTTATAACATTTTAGAACACGTTCAATATAATTCTCCTGATATAGCCATAATAACCTCCTATTTCCATCATGAATTATTTTTATCACAAAAATCTATTAATATTCTCCCAAATAAATCATATTAAAAGACTTGGATAACTCCTTCAACTGGATTATCTTAGCTACGTACATCCTAATGATCAACATGTCATCAACATAAAGTAGAATTGAAAAAAAGCTACCATCCTGAAATATTTGGATATAAACACATTGGTTTGCATGTGTATTCTTGTACACATGACTCACCATGAATGATTAAAACTTCTTATTCCACTGTCTATGAGCTTGTTTCTGTCTGTACAAGCTCTTATTTAATTTTAGGATGAGTTTTTATTTTCCAGAAACCTCAAAAACATCAGGTTGATTCATATAGATCTCCTCAGAGAGGTCACTGTGAAGAGAATATATCTTCATGTCCATCTATTCAAGCTCCAAGTCCAATATATCCACCAATCAAAAAAAAGATTCAGATTGAATCCATCTTCGCCATGTGTAAAAATGTCTCATCAAAGTCAACTACATTCTTATAAATTAATCTCTTGAAAACTAATCGATATTTGTGATTAACCTCCTTTTTCCATCGTTATTCATCCTGAACACACATTTTTTTGTTAGTGGCTTCTTACGTTTGGGTAGTTCCACCAAATAATATGTATGGTAGTTCATCAAAGACTCCATATCATCCTTCATTGCATCCATCCACATGATTTTTTCATGATGAGACACTGCTTCCTGGTATCCTTCTACCTTCCCCTCATTAGTCAGCAATAGGTACTCAGACTCCAACTATTTTTTTAACAGAATCCTTCCTCTTGAAGATCTTCTAACATTTGAAATGTTATATTCAAGAGGTCCAACATTACCAAGCTCTTGTGATGGTTCTGTGACTTATTGTGGATAGGATTGAGTCTCCCTCTACTCAATATCTTCCTCCACTATCTCCCAGTCCACTATTAATGAGTCTCCTAGCAATTTGTAAGAACAGAGATCTTCATTCAGGTATGTTTTCCCTTTTTCTGGTGTTTTTAATAAAATTGGAGTTTCTGGAAATTTTTTAAGTACATGCCTTGTACTTTCTGAGTACACACCATGTACTCTTTTCCCGCTCGAAGCCATGTACTGGTCGTGCCCAGGATACACACACGGTGGGTAGGGGTGACATGGAGGCTGATTTTGGAAGAGTGTGGAAGGACCTAGTACACGCCATGTACTATAAAATTACATGCCGTGTACTTTATTTTTTTATTAAACGGACCGGGATCGCGCTTGACGCACAGAAACATATTCTTCTAGGTTTTGTTCGTTCGAGACTATCGAGGATCTGCGAATCTTCGACGAGCCCCCACCTCTCCGTCCATTCTCCAATTCGAGCACGGTCGATTTCATTGGAATTGCAACGGTGAGTTCTTCCTTCTGCTTGAGCCTAGTTTTCCAATTCTTCCTCTTTCTCAAGTTATCGTGGCTTATGTGTTTCAGACGTTTTCTCAGATTTACGACGTTAAAAGGAAACTCTGTCGTTGTTGTTCACATATATCGATCCCCTAGCATCATGGTTGGTGGTTTGTGCCTTTCTGTAGGATTTCATTGAATATTATGTGCAATTTCAACCAATACCATTGAACGAGGTATTGCGTGTGTCCGGTTTTGCCTTATTATTTGACTGCTTTTCTTGATTGCTTAAGTAGAGGTGATTATTTTTAAATTTGCATAATTTATATTTTGTTCTTGTGCCTTGCCTTGCATGTTTTTCTTGTTGGGAATTTTTCCAATTTTCATGAAAAGTTGTAGGATAGTGGAACTGTTACACTATTATGCCGATGTGCCTTAGAATGATAGCCAAGTAGTTCTTGAGGTTTTCATGGGAAAAATACGCGCACTGAGCATGCTAATTTCACACAGGACTGTGAGAACCTAGTATAGTAGACCATAGAGAGAATAGATATATGGGCTTCTCCGGAGTGTCTTTTAATACGATGCGAGACCACAGGGGGAATTGACGATGAGTGCTTCTTCCAAGAGTCTGTATTTCCTCGACGCGGGCCATAGGGGGAATGAGATGTTGAGTGCTTCCCCAGAGAGCCTTTAGCACGATACGAGACTATAGGGGGAATTAATGGTGAGTGATTCCTCAAAAAGTCTACTCTTAGCAGAACCAGAGGGGTGAGACTCTGTGTGCCTCATAGAGGGTTTCTAGTACTTGTCGGTTGGACCATATGGGTTAGGCTATGAGAGATACCCAGAGGGTTACCTTGTAACGACCCAAAATTTTGAATAAATCTTGTTTCCTAATTTTTTGTGTCGTTTTATTTTTTTATACTCAACAAAAATGTTTCATTTGATAACATGAGTATAATTAAAATGAGACCGTTGGGTTTTTGACTGTTATATGACCATTAGTCAATATGACCGCTAGAAACTAAACATTTTGATTATTGTCTCTAAATACAAGTAATCTTGGTTAATTAATATAGAAAAAAGATTCGATGGCCTCACCCAGTAGTCTTGGACCAATCTAAGCCCATCTAACAGAACTTGGGAAGGAGGTAGCACCACTGGGCTTTGCTCTGGACCAAACCCAAGCTGAACTTCATCGTGTGAAGTTAGAACGGAATTGCCTTCACAAGAAGTTCAAACTGATAGAAATTACTACTCGTGCGATGTTGGCCGAGCCTCCCTCGGATTCTATCACCTTAGCACACCTTACACTTAGGTCCTATGTTGGTGTGATAAGGGGCTATGTAAGGAGACCGTAACTTCCTTGTGTAATCCTTTGTTTTAAATAAAAATTTCAATTTCTTCTTATGATGAAGTTTATGAATTTTCAAATGACCGGATAAATATAGTATGCATATTTTTTGATGAATTTTAGAAAAAGGTTATTTTAAAAAAATGTTTATGTAATCCTTAAATAATTAAAAATGTGTAATGATTTTCACAAAATAGTCTTCTACAATTATGTTCAGTATGAAATTTAGAGTCTAATAAGATCAACTTGATTTTTGATTAAATAGTAAATTATGAATAGTGATTTTATGCTTAGGATTAGTAATGTGACCAAATGGATTATTAATCTCACTTAAAGAAAGTATTATTATAATCTAGGCACCTTGATTAAGTAATTTGATTCAATAAAATGGTTAAATAATGGTTTCAAATATTATTATTCAAGTATTGGTTTTTTCGGGAGAATAGTGTTTTTAATTAAAAATTTAATTAAAAATATTTAGAAAATTATTTTTATAAAATGGATTTCATTTTTGAACTCAGAGCGTCAATATTATGTTATGGCAATTTTTGGGGATTTTTCTGAAAAAATAAATTTTCTTTGAATAGTGTATTTATTTTAAAATTAAAGTAAAAATATTTAGAAAATTATTTTTATAAAATGGAGTTCATTTTTTTAATCACAGCATCGATATTTGGTTAAGGTGAAATTTTGGGATTTTTCTGAGAAAGTTGAATTTTCAGTGAATAGTAAAAATACAGTTTTAGGGTTTCGGTATGTTTAATGACATCATAACTGTGTCATGATGATGTCATGATATATTTTATGGGTTGTCCGACCAAAGGTGGTTAATTATTTTTTTTGGGGCCCCATGTGGCCTAACTTCATGGGAAATGGCTTGGGAGAGCACATGGTTTTGAGAAACCCACTTATGAGGTGTCCCTTGGACATTAATGCCGTGTCCCCTCACTTTCCCTATAAATACCAAGCCATTATCTCATCCTTTGGAATCCAGAATCATTATCAACGACGTTATGGTCTCCTTACCTCCCAAGGAGTCCTCCCAAGGGGACCCCAAGCCCTCAAGGTCCAATCCTTTCAGTTTTAAGAGTTACGTTTTAAGGTAAGGGATCCGGTCTCTCTCTTTCTTTTCAAATACTTTCTTTTATGTCATTTCTTTTATGCTCCATGTTCTTATGTTGGAGGATGTTCTTATATATTCATCTTACTGCCCTCTTCATGTTCATATTATTAGATACCCCCTCTTTCTCTCATCGATTCATTTTAAGAATGTTTAAGTGGCGTCGTTAGGCTGCCGAATTTTTAAGAGATTCTTTCACCATTCTCGTTTTCGAGTTCTATTTTCTGGTCAAGTCTTTCAAGTTCCTTTTTTGTATTTTGGGGTATGATATCTATATCTATCATACTGATATTTTATTATCATATTATGAGATACCCCATTTTATCTCTTCAATTCAGTATTTTGATGTTTTAAGTAGCGCCGTTAGGCTGCGGAATTTTTAAGTGGTTCTTTCACCTTTCTCCATTTTCAAAGTTCTAATTCCATGTCAAGTCTTGCATGTTCCTTTTTATTATGTTGGGGTATGATCTCTATATCTATCATATTTAACTATTATTTATATTTTATGAGAGACCCTATTTGATCTCGTCAATTCATTTTTGCTGAATTTTAAGTGACGCCGTTAGGCTGTAGAATTTTTAAGGGATTCTTTCACCCTTATCATTTTTCAAAGTTCTACTTTCATGTAAAGTCATTCAAGTTCCTTTTTATTATGTTGGGGTATTATCTCTATATATATCATACTGAACTTTTATGTTCATATGATGAGAGACCCTATTTGATCTTGTCAATTCATTTTTTGAAGTTTAAGTGATGTGGTTAGGCTGCCGAATATTCATAAGAGAAATCTTATTTTTGTCTTCCTTTCATGTTCTTAATTTCATATGGTATGTCTTTAAAATTTCATTACAATGTTCATATATACTTCATATTCTGTACCTATAGTGTTTTATGGGTCATTTATGTATGTTTGACCAATGTCCCCTCTCTTTTCAATGTTTTCTAAACCCCCGAAACGTAGCCGTTATGCTGCAGAATTTTCGTATCAAAATGCCTCTCTCTTTTCACAAAATTATTTTCTATTATTAAGTGAATAATCAAAGATATTATTTCTATTGGGGTATTCACATATCTATCAAAATTTTCTATTTTAAATTCTAGGATTTACATACATGAAACCTGCTCTCCCTTTCCGTGGGTTTAAAGTGATAAAGATCATGTCTTTAAAGCAGTTTATAAAACGTTATGATTATGAAATGAAACCCATTTATTTTATGATATATGGGTTATTTATGAAATGTTTGATGTTGATATATGTGTCTCACATGATAATAAAGTCAAATTTAAGGGTGCTACCTTATAGCGTTCCAATGCATTGGGTAATGATGTAACCACTAGAGAATACAATTTTCATGATATCTTGATGAATAACCTTGGTAATTTTCAAATGACACCTTGGGGATGGACCTTGGTGATATGTTCATGATTTTCTATGTTAAATGATGTAGCCACATCTTAAAGTTATAAAAATTGTTATTTTTATTATGGTATGCCACATGATTTCTTTCTCATGTGTTAATGTTCTTTTTCATGACATAGTTTATGTATCTCAATTTCACATGTTAAATGTTTCTCTTGTTCCCTTACTGGGCCTTCTGCTCACCCTTTCTTTTGATGTATGTCCCTAGGTTATGACATGCAGTAATGAACCTAGGATGAACATAAGGAAAAGCCTTTCAAGTGTTTAAGAAGAATGTTTTATGTTATTTTCATGTATTATGTTCCTGTTTTCCAAGACACTAAACCTTAAAGATCCTCAGTTTTGTGTATTGCAATGAAAGTTTATGTTATAAAAAGGAGGGATGCTATAGTTGGTAACAAAGTATTGTTTAGTTATTTTTTGAAATTTGGATATGAAAACCTTAGGAAGAGCCCTATATAAAAGTTTCAATATAGGAAATCTTCCTGGTATTTTGGTGAGTATTGAGTAAGGGGTTTCCAAACAAATACATCCCTGTCTGGATACGAGCAGGTAGAGGAGGCTCTGGCACAGATGTACATAGGGGTAAAACCCGAAAACACCGCTTTGAGGTACACTCGAATGGGAACTGGTACACGAAAACGGGCCTTGCTGCACTCTTGGTTACGACACTCCCGGGGGATATGCTTTGGTAAATTCATAAGCTTTGTATGAACCATTATTAAAGGAACAAAGATAAAATAAAATAAAAATTCACATAAGAAGATATGATCATGGATAACCTATATTGGAACCTAGGGGATCACAAGTTAGGGTATAATATTCTTCTAAAATTTATCCTTATATGCTTTAAGTTACTTTTCATGATTATTGACTAAGTATTTAAGACCCTAATTATACTTTCTCTTCTTAGCTAATGGTAGGAAATGGATGAACATGTCCCAACAACCAATGTGATAGGAAATGTGATGATTTCAGTATTAATATGACAGAGATGATTCAGGATTAAAAGATGATTATTATTTTGGAACATGTTCACTATTTTGGGAACCCTATTTGATCGAGGTATATAGATTACTACGGTATTTTATTTGAGGAGTAAAGGTTGAATTATACATTGAAGAATCAACGAATTTAAGGTGAACTTATGGTATTATAGGTTACTTATGGAAATGATTGACCTATCTTGGGAAAATATGTTTAGGATAGTTACTTTGGTTATAAGATGTTAGGAGTGGTTGATGTTGGTTGGAGATGAACGATAAAGTTTATCTTGGAAGACTATGTTATCATGTCCTTCTTGTATTTGGGTTTCAATTTTAGTTTGGGTTATTTTGAAGAATTTTAAGGACAGTTACTTACGGAATGGTCTATATTGAACTCTGGGTAGTACCGTGGAACATTGAAGATTTAAAAGTAGTTTCCCTTCCTATGGGAATATTTCTTTTCGAAGAATTGTTTTATATTAGCCTTTCTGTTTTTGGGATAAATGTTTAAATATAGATAGTTTTTCTTTTGTGGAATACGTGATTCTCTAGAAGATTATTCTTGGGTTTTAATAAGACCATGTAGTTTTTAATGCTCATCATTTGGAGAAAAGATTAGTTTTCGTAGAAACCTATTAAAGGATGAAACTCTATATGAAGGTAGGTATATTTCCTTATATTTTTGTTATATGTAGTAAATTAATTCCTCAAAATTATAAAATGAAACGTAAAACAAAAACGTTGTTGGTTTATGTTTTCTACTAGGTAATCAAAGACCATTAACACACATCATAAGTTTGGGATTTTTATATGGTTAACTTTCTCCTGATCATGTTCTCTATCACACTCCCTCAGAACTTGACCCTTTGTTTTCTCCTCCATGTCCATGTTTTCTTACATGGAATCCTAGTGTTGGTTAACTCGGGTGACCTTTGTACTTCCCTTTCTTTCTTTTAAAGTAATAGTTTTTCTGACTCCTTTTCCGATGTGGGACTTTTAATGAAATTTAAAAACCCAATTTTAAAAATTGAGAGGAAGTAATTTCTTAAGGGGGAAAGATTGTAATGACCCGAAATTTTGAATAAATCTTGTTTCCTAATTTTGTGTGTTATTTTTTTTATACTCAACAAAAATGTTTCATTTGATAACATGAGTATAATTAAAATGAGACCATTGGGTTTTTGACTGTTATATGACCATTGGTCAATATGACTGTCGGAAACTAAATGTTTTGATTATTGTCTCTAAATACAAGTAATCTTGGTTAATTAATATAGAAAGAAGATTCTATGGCCTCACCCAGTAGTCTTGGACCAATCAAAGTCTATCTAACAGAACTTGGGAAGGAGGTAGCACCACTGGGCTTTGCTCTAGACCAAACCCAAGCCGAACTTCATCGTGTGAAATAAGAACGGAATCTCCTTCACGAGAAGTTCAAACTGATAGAAATTACTACTCATGCGATGCTGGCCGAGCCTCCCTCGGATTCTCTCTCCTTAGCACACCTTACACTTAGGTCCTATGCTGGTGTGATAAGGGGCTATGTAAGGAGATCGTAACTGCCTTGTGCAATCCTTTGTTTTAAATAAAAATTTTGATTTCTTTTTATGATGAAGTTTATGAATTTTCAAATGACTGGATAAATATAGTATGCATATTTTTGATGAATTTTAGAAAAACGATATTTTAAAAAAATGTTTATGTAAACCTTAAATAATTAAAAATGTGTAGTGATTTTCAAAACATGGTCTTCTACAATTATGTTCAGTATGAAATTTAGAGTCTAATAAGACCAACTTGATTTTTGATGAATAGTAAATTATGAATAGTGATTTTATGCTTAGGATTAGTAATGTGACCAAATGGATTAGTAATCTCACTTAAAGAAAGTATTAATATAATCTAGGCACCTTGATTACGTAATGTGATTCAATAAAATGGTTAAATAACGGTTTCATATATTATTATTCAAGTATTAGTTTTTTCGAGTGAATAGTGTTTTTTAATTAAAAATTTAATTAAAAATATTTAGAAAATTATTTTTATAAAATGGATTTTATTTTTTAACTCAGATCATCGATATTATGTTATGGTAATATTTGGGGATTTTTCTGAAAAATGAATTTTCGGTGAATAGTATATTTATTTAAAAACTAAATTAAAAATATTTAGAAAATTATTTTTATAAAATGGAGTTCATTTTTGTAATCAGAGCATCGATATTTGGTTAAGATGAACTTTTGGGATTTTTCTGAGAAAGTTGAATTTTCAGGGAATAGTAAAAATACAGTTTTAGGGTTTTGGTATGTTTAATGACATCATAACTGTGTCATGATGATTTCAGGAGATATTTATAAGTTGTCCGACCAAAGGTGATGAATTATTTTATTGGGGGCCCCATGTGGTCTAACTTCATGGGAAATATCTTGGGAGAGCACATGGTTTTGAGAAACCCACTTATGAGGTGTCCCTTGGCCATTAATGCCTTGTCCCCTCACATTCCTTATAAATACCAAGACATTCTCTCATTATATGGACTCAAAAATCAATATAAACTAATTTCGGGTCTCCATACCTCCCAAGGTGCCCCCAAGCCCACAAGGTCCAAACCATTGAGTTTTAAGAGTTACGTTTTAAGGTAAGGGATCCGACCTCTCCCTTTCTTTTCAAGTAATCTCTTTTATGTCATTTCTTTTATGCTCCATGTTATTATGATGGAGGATGTTCTTCTATATTCATCTTACCGCCCTTTTCATTTTAATATTATTAGATACCCCTTCTTTCTCTCATCGATTCATTTTAAGAATGTTTAAGTGGTGTCGTTAGGCTGCCGAATTTTTAAGAGATTCTTTCACCATTCTCGTTTTTGAGTTCTATTTTCTTGTCAAGTCTTTCAAGTTCCTTTATATTATGTTCGGGTATGATCTTTATATCAATCATAATGATCTTTTATTATCATATGATGAGATACCACATTTGATCTCTTTAATTCAGTATTTTGAAGTTTTAAGTGGCATCGTTAGGGTGCCGAATTTTTAAGTTGTTCTTTCACCTTTCTCCGTTTTCAAAGTTCCAATTACTTGTAAAGTCTTGAATTTTCCTTTTTATTATGTTGGGGTATGATCCCTATATCTATCATACTTAACTTTTATGTTCATATGATGAGAGACCCTATTTGGTCTCATCAATTCATTTTTGTTGAAGTTTAAGTGACGCCGTTAGGCTGCCGAATTTTTAAGGGATTCTTTCACCCTTCTCATTTTTCAAAGTTCTACTTTCATGTCAAGTATTTCAAGTTCCTTTTTCTTATGTTGGGGTATTATATCTATATCTATCATACTGAACTTTTATTTTCATGTGATTAGAGACCCTATTTGATCTCTTCAATTAATTTTTTGAAGTTTAAGTGATGTCGTTAGGCTGCCGAATTTTCATTAGAGAAATCTTATTTTTGTCTTCCTTTCATGTTCTACATTTAATATGGTATGTCTTTAAAATTTCATTACCATGTTCATATATCCTTCATATTCTGTACCTCTACTGTATTATGGTTCATTTATGTATGTTTGACCGATGTCCCCTCTCTTTTCAATATTTTCTAAAACCCCAAAACGTAGACGTTATTCTGCAGACTTTTCGTATCAAAATGCCTCTCTCTTTTCTCAAAATTATTTTATGTTATTAAGTGATTAATAATAAAAGCTATTATTTATACAGTGTTATTAACATATATATCAAAATTTTCTATTTTAAATTCTGGGATTTACATACATGAAACCCGCTTCCCCTTTCTGTTGGTTTAAAGTGACATAAAGATCATGTCTTTAAAGCAGTGTTTAAAACGTTATTATTATGAAATGAAACCCATTTATTTTATGCTATATGGGTTATTTATGAAATTTTTGATGATGATATATGTGGCTCACATGATAATAAATGAAAATTTAAGGGTGCTCCCTGATAGCGCTCCAATGCATTGGGTAATGATGTAACTACTAGAGATTACAATTTTCACGATATCTTGGTGAATAACCTTGGTAATTTTCAAATGACACCTTGGGGATGGACCTTGGTGATATGTTCATGATTGTCTATGTTAAATTATGTATCCACATCTTAAAGTTATGAAAAATGTTATTTTTATTATGATATTCCAGATGATTTCTTTCTCATTCCTTAAAGTTCTTTTTCATGACAAAGTTGATGTATCTCAAGTTCACATGTTAAATGTTTCTCTTGTTCCCTTATTGGGCCTTCTGCTCACCCTTTCTTTTAATGTATGTCCCTAGGTTATGAGATGCAGTAATGAACCTAGGATGAACTTAAGGAGAATCCTTTCAAGTGTTTAAGAAGAATGTTTTATGTTGTTTTCATGTATTATGTTCCTGGTTTCCAAGACACTAAACCTTAAAGATCCTCAGTTTTTTATAATGTAATGAAATTTTATGTTATAAAAAGGCGTGATGATATATACCTATTTTTCTTCTTATTTTTGGATGTTTTACTTGTGTTATATATATGCTAGAACTATGGATTGTAGTTGTTATGTGCTTTTCTGTTTACTGCTTCATGCACTCTTACTTGCCTTGTATTCATTGACCATTAGGCACAAATCTTTGGGTGATTGCCTTCTGGGATTGTATCTCACACCCTGTTTAGGCCATGCTTTTGGGCCCAAGTAGACTTTGTTGTTACAGGTATAGATAAGGGCAAACGCCCTTTGACTTCATGTGCTTGGTTGCTTGGAGCTGGAGAGCAAGGGACCAAGCTTAGGCTTGAGATGCTGCAGGAGTTGCTGTTATTTTAGTACTTTTTTACTTGTATTCCAGCACATTGTTGTGTTAGATTTTTTCCTTAGAAACTTGTACCTACCACATAATTATCATCATTACTATATATTAATTTATTCCATTGTTTGGTTTCAGTTGTTGCGTATTGTTTACTGCTTCCGCTATTTATTGTTGTTTTCCTTACCTTGTATACATTACCGAATGAGGGCATAGTTTCCTCAATAAATTACCAAGGCCCTTGCTGCTTGTTGGAAGCCTCTGGCATATAGGGAAATGCACTTGAGGTCATGTGGAAAACCTGGTATGGGGCACCGGTGGAGGGGCTCTGGATCCGGGACATTAAAAAGTTGTATCAGAGGAGTTTCATTTTTCTTGATTTACAGTTTAGAGCCTTTAGCTAGGGATAGGATGGATTCGGTACTTGGTATCATGCTGTTCTTGGGAGTAGCTAACACGTGTACAGGAAAAATCGATACTACCTCATTTATTGCCATTTTCTGGTTTTGAGATTTTCGGTTGATATGATTTCACATAGAGTGATTCAGATGTCCTGTGTTGTTGTTGTTTGCTATCGCGGTTCTATTTCTGTCGCAACCCGGTGAGATGAGGGTATTCCATCTCATCCATCATATAGACATTTGTTAGAAATCACATGACATGCATTCTTTCCATGTCATCTAGGGTGCATTAGCAATTGCATGCTGTTGTGATAGACCTTGTGTAGATTATGCATGCTGTTGTGATTGATTTTTGATAGAGTCTCTACTGCCTTGTTAGAGGATTTTTTGTATTCTACATTTCATAAATGAACACCAAGTTTTGATTTTTGGGGAGTATGGGCCCCCATGAATCGGAATTTGGCACCTCCTTGACTTGTTTTCTGTGTTTTATGTTCTTCTGTGCAGTTTCTGAGCTACTGCCCAAAAAAACCCAGAATACACGGCTTGTACTTTTGACTACATGCCGTGTAGTTTTTAGACTGTTTCATTGACCGTGTGAGAAGGCACACACTATTATAGATGTAACTTCAGGAACACCCTGTGTACGGTAGGTACACGCCGTGTAGTTCGGAGCCGTGTACCCAGCTGTGTCACTAACAACATGGGTTAGGGAAGCTCGAGTAGAACACACCGTGTTATAAAGGAACGCACCGTGTAGTCCCGTCCAGGTACCTGACCATTTCACGAACAACACGGGTCGGAATTACCTTCTCTTAGACATGTCGTGTTATTTCAGAACAAACTGTGTAGTCTTGTTCAGGTAACCAGCCGTGTCACGAACGACACGGGATGGTGTCACCTTCACATGTAGATGTCGTGTTTGTTCGGAACACGCCGTGTAAGGTTCAGCTGTGTAGATGTCTGTGTATTTAACAACACGGGCCGCCGAATCCTTGTCTAGTACACATCGTGTGTGTTCAGAACACGCCATGTAGTCTCGGGTTAGGTCGGACTGTGTGGGTTAGCCGTTTAAAGAGACTCAGGCAGGGGAGTAGTTTTCAAGTACACGCCCTGTGTGGGGTTAACACGCCGTGTAGATTATGGTGTTACATGACCTGTAGGGAATGGGTACATGCCCATGTACGTGGTTTAAGAAGACATGTCGTGTAGTTTTTATACATGCCATGTAGTCGTGTTTTGAAAACTTGTATGTGTTCCTTTCCCTATTCCTGTTTTGCAATCTTGTGATCTATGTCCTTTTTTTCTGATCAAAGGTGTGATTTTGATCTTTCAGAGCTATGCCTCTGAGACATCCTATGGTTTTACATCTATCGTCAGGCAGTGATCAGACGCCATATATGGCTGATCAGGGACTTCCAGCCGATCCTCCAGTCGGGCCAGCCTTGGCACCGGCTGTCATACCAGTTTCAAGCGCTGATGCGCAGTTCAGGGAAGGTTTTATGAGGATTATGAAGACCTTTGAGTGAGCAACACCTCTTTCCTCGACTATGGAAGACATAACCTGGGGTTTTAAGCAGCATCATCCTCCCATGTTCTTGGGGGAAGGAGGACCTCAGGTTGCAAAGTCATGGCTAGAATCCATGCTTACTATCTTCGAGCATCTGGAGACACCTCCAGAGAGGTGGGTCAATCTCACTACCTAAATGCTCCGAGACACTGCAAAGAGGTGGTGGGACATGATATCACAGGAGGGTCATCAACAGGTTATGGCTTGGGAGGAGTTCCAGTGCGTGTACTATGACTAATTCTACCCGAAGACCCTGAGGTCCGATTGATCCCAGGAGTTCATGAGTTTAGAGCAGGGTACTCTTTTTGTCATAGAGTATTTATATCATTTCACTGAGCTGCAGCATTTCGCACCCCTCTGGGATGGGAGTGGGATGTTCTTGGAAAGAAATTTTGAGGATGGTCTAATGTGAGAGATCCGCTCACGGGTGAATCTCTTCCAGTTGACTTCCATCATTTCCATCATCAACCAGGCACTAATTGAGGAGCACAATTTGAGAGACTCTAGAGCTGCGAGCCAGGGTTGTTCTATTTCCAGATCTAGTTTTCCTCCAGATCACAGCAAGAATCGCCATAGGGAGTCTATGCACGGTGATTTGAGGAAGTGAGATGCATCGTCAGGCAGCCAGGTGGTATGATACCAGTGTAGCCGGTCAGGGCACACGAGGCCGCAGTACCAGAGAGACCCTATTGAGTGCCGATATTGCGGCAAGATGGGTCACCTTCAGCGCTTATTCCAGGTTTTATCACAAGTAACTGGTGACCGGGGTTCTTCCATGACTCCTCGTTCAGGAGCAGCACCACCAGTTTCTCACCAATCAAGGAACTGGAGTTCTTCCGGCCATTTGGGACGAGGTGGAGGTCAAGGTCGTGGAAGTCAGCCTCCAATCCCTCAGCACCAGTAGGGTGGATCAGCTCAGAGAGGTCATCCAGGGGAGCATGGCCGCAGTGCAGGCCAGTCTTTCGTCGTAGATCAGACCTATCAGGATTAGGATCCCGACCTTTCTATAGTTCGAGGTATGATTTTAGTAGCCTCAGTTTTATCTTCATCTCTTTTCCAAACTGGTGCTATGCATAGCTTTATCTATATTGCTGTCGTGGAGAGCCTTGGGCTCTGGATATTTTCTTCTACTGACTCATTGACACTAGACACACCTTTGGGGACGAGGACATCAAGTGCTCGTCAGTGTAGAGAGTTCCCTCTAGAGGTTGCAGGGTATCATTTCTTATGGGACCTCTATGGCCTAGAGATGACAGGCTATGATTTTATTCTCTGGATGGACTGGTTGGTTCCCTTCCAATAAGTCGTCGACTTTTATTTCCGTAGAGTGAGTTTCGTTTCACCAGAGGGTGAATCTTTTCATCATAGAGGCGAATGGGATGTACAGGCGAGTCGAGCAGGACTCGAGCATCATGGGCTAGGAAGGGTGACAGTCCAGACTGCTAGTCTTTATCTCGATGATCAAGGGACTTCGCTGTTGGACTTTCCTCTAGTGGTGGACCATTTTAGGGACGTCTTTCTAGAGGACTTTCATGGTTGCCTCCGGAGTGTGAGGTAGACTTCTCGATTGAGCTTGTGCCATGAGTGGCACCGGTGTTCATTTCTCCTTATAGGATGGATACACCTGAGTTGTAGGAGATCAATAAGCAGTTGGAGGAGTTACAGAAAAAGGGTTTCATCCAACCCAGCACTTCTCCTGGGGGTTATTCTGTCCTGTTTGCGAAGAAGACAGATGGTACCCTTCGGCTTTGTGTGGATTATCGGAAGTTGAACCAGTTGACGGTCAAGAACCGGTATCCCTTTCCAAGGATCGATGACCTCTTTGATCAGCTTCGAGGAGCCCGGGTGTTCCCAAAGATTTATTTTTGGTCCGGTTATCATCAGTTGCATGTTAGACCATCAAATATACCTCTAACAGCCTTCAAGAGCTGGTATGGTCTCTAGGAGTATACATTCATGCCGTTCGGTCTCATGAACGTGCCTCCAGTTTTCATGGCTCTGATGAACCGAGTGTTCCATCCTTACTTGGACTCCTTCGTTGTGTTCTTCTTGGATAGTATCTTGGTGTACTCTCACACTCAACACAACCAAGCCACACATCTTGAGATCATTCTGAGTACACTAAGAGAGCATTGGCTCTATGCTAAACTCTCGAAGTGCCAATTTTGGATGGAATAGATTCACTTCTTGGGTCATGTCATCTCAGAGGCTGGAGTATCTATGGACCCAGAGAAAGTGAGACCTGTAGTCTCCTAGGAGCAGCTGAAGAATGTTTTTGAGGTACGGAGTTTCCTAGGGCTGGATGGATACTAAATATTCTTCAGTTAGGACTTTTCACGCCTAGAAGCACCTTTGACAGGTCTGACCAAGAAGGGGGTGAAGTTTTTATGGTTAGAATCTTGCGATTCAGCCTTTCAGGAGCTGAAGGGAAGGCAGACGTCAGCACCGATACTAGTCTTTCCAGATCCAGGCAAGAGATACACTGTTTATTATGACGCTTCAGGTATCGGATTAGGCGCTGTGCTTATGCAGGGATGTGGAGTCATTGTGTATGGGTCTCAGCAGTTGAGGCCACATGAGAGGAACTACCCTATGCATGATCTGGAGTTGGAAGCTGTTGTTCATGCCTTACGCTGTTGGAAACACTATCTTCTAAGAGATCACTTTGTGGTCTTCACCGACCACAAGAGTTTCACAGATATCTTTACTCAGTGTGATCTAAATCTAAGGCAGCATAGGTTGGTTGAGTATCTTTTGTCTTTTGATTTCATGCTTTCCTATTCTCCGGGAAAGGGAAACACAGTGGCAAATGCGTTGAGTAGGTGAACTCAGATTCAGGCAGTTCAGGAGGCCAGCAGTGAGTGGAAACTGATGGCTCTATTCTCTGAGATGCATCTGGAGGTGCATGATAGACAGGGACGGACTTTTCTATCATCTGTAGCTATTACCTCTACATTACTTGATCGGGTACGGATGAGGTAGCTAACAGAATCAGATGGCATAGTCCTGTGGGAGAGCATGTCAGGAGAGGACCCTCTTCCGGAATGTACAATGAGCAAGGATCAGATCTGGAATTTCCAAGGACACGTATGGGTGCCAGCAGACATACGCGAGGAGATGATGCGGGATTTTCATTCCTCAGTTTGGGAAGTTCATCCTAGCATCACCAAGATATATTAGGATCATCATCACCAGTATTGGAGTCCAGTTATGATGAGGGATATTGCTGTTTACGTCATAAGATGTTCTACTTTTCAGCAGGTGAAGGCGGAGCATCAACGACCAGCATGCCTTTTACAACAGTTACCCACTCCATAGTGGAAGTGGAAAGATGTCACGATGGACTTCGTGACAGGGTTTCCATGGTCACCCCGAGGTAACAATGCTGTTTGGGTTGTCGTCGACAGGCTTACGAAGGTTGGACATTTCTTGCCGATCAAGGAGACCTTCGGTGTTGATGATCTGGGATAATTGTACATCTGAGAGATTTTACGTCTACATGGAGTTCCACACTCTATTTTTTCAGACAGGGATGCATGATTTACCTCTCGGTTCTAGAAGGGACTTTAGAAGGCCTTGGGTACACAGGTACTTTTGAGTACATCATACCATCCCCAAACAGATGGCCAGTCTGAGCGTACGATCCAGGTTCTAGAGGATATGCTCAGAGCTTGCATTCGGGACATTCCTGGTTCATGGGAGAAGCGTATCCCTCTCGTGGAGTTCACCTACAACAACATTTTTCAGGAGACTATTCAGATTGCACCTTACGAGGCTTTGTATGGTAGGCCATACCGATCACCCTTATGCTGGCTGGAGGCAGGAGAGGCAGCTTTTCTAGGACATCGTCTTGTTTAGGAGACTTCAAAGCAGATATAGCTGATTCAGAAGAGGATGAATACAGAACAGTCTCGGCCGAAGTCTTATACTGATCAGCGAAGATGACCTCTGGGGTTCGAGGTTGGGGATCAGGTTATCCAACGAGTCACGCCGAGGATGGGACACAAGAGGATTCAGAGACAGGGTATGCTTTCACCGTGATATGTCGTGCCGTTTGAGGTTTGGGAGAGAGTTGGGCTGGTCGCCTATCGGTTACAGCTACCCCAGAGGTATCGGGCCATGCATGACGTCTTCCACATCTCTCAGCTCCGATGTTACTTTTCAGACCTGTCTCATGTCTTTCAGCTCGAGGAAGTTGAGCTCGAAGTGGATGCATCGTTTGAGGAACATCCCATCCGGATTGTTGATCATAGTGCGAAGGTTCTCCGTGGGCGGTCTGTCCCTCTTGTATGAGTGATATGGCATCACGAGCGAGTACAGGAAGAGACCTGGGAGAGGGAGGCCAATGTACTGTCGCAGTGGCCGAACCTGTTCAGGGTTTCTTCTTCTACTCCTTACTAGGGAAATTCGGGGAATAATTTCTTTAATGGCGCATGTTTGTAAGAGCACATATCTTCGTTCAGGTACGTTTTTCCTTTTTCTGCAGTTTTTACGAAAATTGGAGTTTCTGTAAATTTTTGAAGTACACACCGTGTACTTTCTAAGAACATGTCGTGTACTCTTTTTGTCACGACCCGTCCTTGGGGACCGTGTCGTGACTACCCCAAGCCCACCTTCCATAGGCCAGGGGCTGGCGACTAGCACCAAGGCGTAAATCCCAACAAAAAAGGGAAGGCATTGCCTTTGAAAAGTAAACAAGCACCACAGAGCAAGCAAGCGGAAAAGTAAACACTAAGTAAAACTGTACAAGCTGTGCTAAAAGTAAAAAGGGGGCCGGAAATACAAGCCCAACTGTAAAGTACAACTGAAAGGAAAAACAGCAACTGAAAAAGGGAAAACTGCAGCGTCGAGCCGTCCTCTAGAAGTCCCACCTGAAGGGTGGGTACAGATAGCCTCCATTGCTCCTCGGGTCCACCTAACCGCTCCGAGTACGTCCCGCCCAGTGGTCCACCTCCAGGTACTGTCCTGCTCCGCACGCCTCCTCCACGATCAGCGCTGTCCGTCGTCTGCAACCAACACCACGAAGTGTGGGCATAGCCCGTGCAGGGGTGAGTATAAGCTACTCCGTAGGGACCCCGAGACCCCCTAAGGTCTCCCGAAATCCACAAAGGATAATCCACAAAGGAAAGATACAATCACGAAGTAACATCTGACACGGCTTAGGTATATGCCCATACATATACCTAAGTCTTCAATTCCCGTTCGGCTCCAACATCCGAGCCCAAGCACAACCCAGTCCACACAGGAAAGCAAAATGCATACCCACGCAGGATAGAACAACACAATCCACAAAGGAGAGTAAACAGTAAATCCACACAGGATAGCTCAACACAATCCACAAAGGAGAGTAACACAAGATTCAGCTCACACAGGTATACTTCTTCGGATGACGATAAAGATGATCATTGAACCATCTAAGTCGTCGGACCCACGAAGGATCGATAGGTACTAACCTTGCAGTGACCCACATAGGATCGGGCCCACGCAGGACCTGTAGAAGTTGGCTCACATAGAACCGCTGAGAGATGACCCACACAGGATCGGGCCCACACAGGACCGGGCCCACGCAGGACCTGTAGGCGCTGGCTCACACAGAACCGCTGAGCGCTGACCCACACAGGATCGGACCCACACAGGATCAGGCCCACACAGGACCGGTAGCACTGATCCACGTAGGATCGCTGAGTGCAGAAGTCGTCGCAGTCCGCTGAGGATCTCTGCACAGTCGTCGCCGCAGTCCACTGAGGATCTCTGCACGGTCGTCATCGGAGTCCACGGAGGATCTCTGCACAGTCGTCGCCGCAGTCCACTGAGGATCTATGCACGGTCGTCGTCGGAGTCCACGGAGGATCTCTGCACAGTCGTCGCCGCAGTCCACTGAGGATCTCTGCACGGTCGTCGCTGTCGAAGTAGCAGTCGCAGCCAGCACTAGGGTTCCCGCACACAGCAAGCTCGTTCGGGAAGGTCCGCTCCACGAGCCGAGAGGCTGATACATCAACTGACACGAAGTCCGAAGTTGATGTATCCAAAAGTTCCGTATCGTCAACAGGAACTCAACGTCGCAGACAGCGCGTCAATCGGACGCCCGGTCTGAGAGATATTGGCATTTTCATCCTAGGGGCCCGGTTGGTTTTTAAGGCAAAACCAACCCGACCGCACTCCACCTGCGTCCAAACCTCGGGCGGAGTATGCCAAAAGATCCGTCTAACTTAGAGGAATTCAACAAAGCTGACGGCACGTCAATCGGACGTCCGTAGCTCAAGATATCAGCGTTTCCGCTCCGAGGGCCCGGTTGGTCTCGTGTACGAACCAACCCGGCCGAACTCAAAGTATTCCGAAACCTTGAGTGCGATATACCGAAACGATCGTCTCGATCCAAGGATCGCGTTGCTGCTGACGGCGAGTCGTTTGAAGGCACGAAGCTCAAGATACGGGCGTTTGAACGAAAACGTCCGAAGATGGGGGGGTACGGGCCCGGGCCGACCCGGCCCGACCCCCCCTGGGTCGGCCCGAACCGGGTCGACCCGACCCGGGTCCGACCCGGCCGGCCCGGCCCGGCCCAGCCAGGGCCGATCCGGCTTGGCCGAGTCGCGCGGGTGGAAGTCGCGGGCGCTGACCCGCGGCTTGAGGAAGGTCCGCGGCCCGCGGATGCGGCTGAGCCGCGTCCGCCTGGACGAACCGGACCCGCCCACCGCGGGTCCGTTGGCCGCCGCCACCGCGGCTTCAACCGTGGCGGATTCGTCCGGCGGCGCGCCGGGGCGCCGCCACCTCCGGCCGCCGGCAACTTCCGCGGGCCGCCGGCGTCGCTCCGGTGGCCCGTTTTCCTTCCCGTCTGCGTCGTTGCTCCTCCCGGGATCCGTTCTTTACTGCGAGATCGTCAAACGTCCGCTGTGGCACGTTCCTTCGTCGACCGTCAAATCCGCACAAAACGAAGAACGACGGAGGATCGTCGGGCCGTGTCCGTTCGGCCCGCACCCTCCGCGTTAGAGATAAACAACCGGGAGAAAAACGATCAACACATGATCCAACAATTTTAATTAAAATAAAATTGTTCATTGAAAACCGGCTTTTTAATTTTCAAGAACGTTCATGAGAAAATTAAAAAGGGGTAATTTTTCCAAATGAATCCCTACCTTGATGATCGTCGTGCGTGGGCGTTCTTCGCGGAAGAGATCGTCGCGGAAGAGATCGATCGGCGCGTCGTCGCGGGGAGGCGTCGCGTCGTCGCGGATTCCGGCGTTGAGTCGGCGAGCTCAACGAATCAAGAACAACAGATTTAAATTATTAATATTTAAATCCGTGTTTCGTTTAAAACCAAAGAAAAGAACTTGAGAGGAAATCCGAAAGCACTCACCTCGAATGGTCGGTGATCGGAGATCGGAGATCGGAGATCGGAAGAACGTCTCGGGCGAAGGCGTCGTCGATTTCCGGGTTCGGCGTTCTTCGCGTTCTTCGCGTTCTTCGCGTTCTTCGCGAGGGAGAAGAAGTTGCGAGGGTTCTCCCAAATCTTCTCAAGCGCAAATAACCAGAGGTTAAGCGTTGGTCTTATTTTATTATTACGCCAACGAATTTGAAAATCTGGTTAAGAAACGATCCATCAATTCGTTGAATTAATTCAACGAAAGAAACGACCCATTTAATTCACGACAGAAACAGCCCATTTAATTCATGAAATAAACCGCCCAATTAAATGGTCTGTTAAGAATTTAGAAAAACGCGTCAGTTGACTTTCATTAAGACGGGTTTTCACGGGTGCGTTTCTTAGCGGAAAGAAACGACGGGACTCGTGCGGGCCCCACCTCACAAATATCCTACCAAGGGGGTAGGATATTCCTGGATAGCATCCTATCCAGTTCAACTCAGTTCAAGCCGCCTTTAAGTGGCTTCAAGTGGCTTCCAAGTGGCTTAAGTGAAATAAAATAAAGTTGTCGCAAAATTATTTTATTTCTTAACCTTAAGCCCGAAAATTAAAAACCACACCCAAGCAAACGCAACTCCGGAAGAGGCGTTTCTAAGCGAATACCGGCGCTGCGATTTCATCGGCGCCCTCAGAATTCGATTCCGGGCATTGGTTCAAAAGTTAGAAAAAACCCGCTCGTCCGTTCACTGAACGTACCCGAGCCAAACTTCGGAAAATGATTCCGGGCACACCGGGCCTCAGAATCAGGCGCCGTCAGAAACTGCGTTCTTGTCAAATTCCAAAGAAAATTAAGAAAAAAAATTTCCTCGAAATTTACCGGTCTTTACATTACTCCCACCTCAGGACTTTACATCCTCTTAAAGATACATCAAAAACTAGGGAAACAAATGTGGGTACTGAGCACGCATCTGAGCCTCCCGCTCCCAAGTGCTCTCCTGGAGGTTCCCGTGCTTCCATCTGATGCGCACAAGAGGAATCGATCGCCCACGTAGGACCCGCTCCTGTCGATCCTCTATCTCCACTGGGACCTCCGTAAAAGTCGCCCCATCATCCACGTCTAGCTCCCCGTAGTCAATGATGTGTGTCGGGTCGTGCACGTATCTCCTCAGCTGGGATACGTGGAAGACGTCGTGCACCCGGTGCAACTGAGGTGGCAGAGCCAGGCGATAAGCAACCTCGCCAACCCTGCTGAGGACCTGGAAGGGTCCGATGAAGCGTGGAGACAACTTGCCGCCTCGGCCAAATCTCCTCAAACCACGTCGAGGTGAGACCCGCAAGAAGACGTGGTCGCCATCCTCGAACTCTAGTGGCCTCCTCCTCCTGTCAGCATATGACTTTTACCGGCTCTGTGCTGTCCTCATCCGCTCCTGGATGACCTGGACCTTCTCTGTCGTGGCCCGGACCATCTCTGGTCCCACAAGTGCTGACTCTCCAGGGTCTGTCCAGCACAAAGGAGATCTGCAAGGCCTTCCGTACAATGCCTCGTAGGGTGCCATCCCGATGGTGGAGTGGTAGTTGTTGTTGTACGCGAACTCCACCAAGGGTATGTGTTCCTCCCAGCTGCGACCAAAGTCAAGGACACATGCACGGAGCATGTCCTCGAGAGTCTGAATGGTCCTCTCCGTCTGACCATCCGTCTGAGGGTGAAAGGCGGTACTCAGACGTAGTCGCGTCCCGAACGCCTCCTGCAACCCCTTCCAAATCCGGGATGTAAAATGAGCGTCCCGATCGGAGACGATGGTTGATGGCACACCGTGAAGTCGTACAATCTCCTGAACGTAGAGACGCCCCAAGCTCTCCATTGTGCCCTGCTCTCGGATGGGTAAGAAGTGTGCCGACTTGGTGAGTCGGTCAACAGTCACCCAAATGGAATCGTGACCCCTGAAAGTGTGTGGAAGTCCAGTCACAAAGTCCATAGATATCTCGTCCCACTTCCACTCCGGGACCTCCAAGGGCTGTACCAAGCCTGCTGGGACCTGATGCTCTCCCTTCACCTGCTGGCAGGTGAGGCACCGTGAAACGAACTCTGCCACAGCCTTCTTCATGCCCGGCCACCAGTGTTGTCGCCTGAGATCCTGGTACATCATCGCCACTCCAGGATGTACCGCCAAGGGAGAAGTGTGAAACTCTCTCAGCACCTCCTCTCGTAAGGCGACTGGTACCAAGGTACGTCCTCTAAAAAGGACATCGTGCTCTGCTCCAAGGGAGAAACCATCAGGTGCCTGTCCCGAGGATATCTGTGCACGCCGCGTCTCACAGTCAACATCCCCATGCTGTGCCTCTCTGACCCGCTGAAGAAGTGGAGGAGAGACTGTGAGAGACTGAAGGAAGGCTGCTCCGTCTCTATCCACGAAGGATATCTGCAAAGCGGCTAGCTGCTCTGTCGCCTCCTCAAGTAGCTGGATGCCCGTCCTCCTGCTGAGGGCATCAGCCACCACGTTCCCCTTCCCAGGAGTATAGACTATCTCAAAGTCATAGTCCTGGAGGAACTCGAGCCATCACCGCTATCTCAGGTTCAGGTCCTTCTAAGAGAAGATGTACCTGAGACTTTGGTGGTCATAAAAGACTGTGAAGCGCTCACCCATCAGATAGTGTCTCCATGTCTTCAGGGCGAAGACCACTGCGGCCAACTCCAAGTCATGGGTAGCGTAGTTATGCTCATGAGGCCTCAACTGACGTGATCCTTAGGCAATCACGGCCCGCTCCTGCATCAGGACACACCCGAGTCCAGTCCATGATGCATCGCAGTAGACTACGTAACCAACTCCCTCCTCAGGCAACCTCAAGATAGGTGCGCTGGTCAACCTCTGCCTCAGCTCCTGGAAGCTCTGCTGACATCCGTCTGACCACACGAAGGGTTTACCCTTCTTCTTCAACGCTGAGAGTGGGGCCGCAACTCTGGAGAAGTCCGGCACAAATCTCCGATAGTATCCGGCTAGGCCCAAGAAACTCCGCACCTCTGTCACGCTCTTGGGTGGCTCCCAAGCTAGCACTGCCTCGATCTTCGCGGGATCCACTGCAACTCCCGCCTCAGAAATGACGTGCCCCAAGAAGTGGACCTCACGTAACCAGAACTGACACTTCGAGAGCTTTCCATAAAGCTAGTGCTCTCGGAGTGTGTCTAGTACAACACGCAGGTGGTAGGCGTGCTCCTCCTCCGTTGTCGAGTACACCAAAATGTCGTCGATGAAGACCACGACAAATCGATCGAGGTATGGCTGGAAGATCCTATTCATGAGGCTCATGAACACTGCTGGAGCGTTGGTCACGCCGAAAGGCATAACCAAGAACTCGAAGTGGCCATACCGACACCTGAAGGCCGTCTTCTGCACATCCTCGTCTCGAACTCTGAGCTGATGATAGCCTGACCTGAGGTCTATCTTCGAGAACCACCATGCTCCCTTGAGATGGTTGAAGAGATCATCAATCCTGGGTAGCGGATACTTGTTCCTCACTGTCACCTGATTCAGGCGACGATAATCGACACAAAGTCGCAAGCTCCCGTCCGCCTTCTTGGCGAACAAAATCGGGGAAGCCCAGGGCGAAACACTGGGTCGGATGAACCCCTTGCCCTGCAAGTCCTCCAACTGTACTCGCAGCTCTCGAAGCTCAGCGGGGGCCATCCGATATGCTGGAGTGGATATCGGGGCTCTCCCTGGGTACAGGTCAATATAAAAGTCTACCTCTCTGCGAGGAGGTAGTCCTGGAACGTCGTCGGGAAAGACGTCCGCGTACTGATCCACCACTGCAGGGAAACTGGGACTCCGCACGTCAACTGCTCCCAGGATGAGGCTGGACAACTGATGAGTGATGGGCTGACCTCTCCTCTGCGTGAGTCCATCCTGTGCTGCTAAGGCTCCCTTCTCGCCGGTGAAGGTGAACCTGCTCCCGCCGGTGCGCACACATCGCACCTTGCGCCTAAAGCAGTCAATTTGAGCATGGACCGTAGATAACCAATCCATGCCCAAAATGAAGTCGTAAGGCCTCGACGCTGCTACAAGAAGATCCCAGCCAAAGCTCTCGCCTCCTAGAGTAAGCTCACACTGCCGGCACCAGTGCGTAATCATCGAGTCTGCTCCCGTAGGAGTCTCTAGCCGTAAGGATCGAGCCAACGGCTCTGTCGGAATCTCCGAGCTCCGAACAAGGGAAATGGCTATGAAAGAGTGACTCGCTCATGTGTCTATCAGAACTGCAGCAAGGGTGGAATAGACACAGATCATATCTCGAATCATCTCTGGCGCGCCGTGGTCGTAGGCCTTCGCTGCCTGGAGCTGAGCCTGTCTCTGCCCGCCAGCTCCCTGTGGTCTGGGTGGGCCTCCTGGTGGTGGTGGTGGCAGAGCCTCAAAGCGTCGCCCACCACCTGCTGCTCGGCCAGCTCCTCTGCCTCGTCCGCCTCCTCCCTGCGGACCGCCACGGTCGACCCTCTGCCTCTGCCTGGGTGGCCCCTCCACCGTCTGCTGCCCCTCGGTACGACGGGTCGGGCAGTCACGAGCCATGTGGCCCTGCCCGCCGCACTCGTAGCACTGTCTGCCTCTCGGAAGGCTGGCTCCGGGCTGGGTGCCCTGCACTGCTGAGCCAGCGTCCCGAGGTCGCCTGCCGGAAGGTCTGGTCCGCCTGGAACCCTGAGTCATCTGCCGGCTACCAGCTGCCGAAGACTCCGCTATCTGCCGCCCTGCGGTGGGTCTCGCTGTGGACTCAGCCAGGAAGCTCTCGATCAGGAGGGCTCGCTCTAGTACTCCTGCCTGGGTCGGGATGCTGAGGGAGATCAGCGATGCCCTGATCTCGTGTCTCAAACCCTGCTCGAAGGTCCGGGCCCGGAAGAAGGGGTCCCGTACCATGTCTGTCAAGTACCGAGAAAGGTCGGTGAACCTCGCCGCGTACTCAGCGACCGTCAAGCTGCCCTGCCGCAGCTGAAGAAGCTCCTTGATGCGCACCGCTCGGAGGGTGGCCGGGACGAACTCTGAGCGGAAGAGGCTCTCGAAGTCCGTCCAGATGAGGGTGGCCTCATCGTGTACCTGGAGCATCAGGCTCCACCAGCGTCCGGCTGCTGCGTGCAGTAATCTCGCCGCGAGGATCACCATGAGGTCTGCTGGCGTCCTCACTAGCCTGAAAACTCGTACGACCGCCTCCAGCAAGTCCTCGGCTGCCTGGGGGTCCGTCTCCCCACGGAACCTGGGTGGTCGCTGGCGCTGGAACTCGTGCAGAGCTCCGAGGCGTCGTGCATCGTCAGCTGCCAGTGCTGGAAGCATCGGGGGCTCGGCCGGTAAAGGTACTGCTGGTGCCTCTACTGTCAACGGGACCTGTACCGAGGCCTCGTCGCTCGGCGGGCTGTCGTCGCGCCCTACTCTGGGAACCCTAGCTGGCTGCTGTCGTCATGCCATCCTGAAAAGGAAACAAGTATTCCACGGTCAGAACAGTATACCTGGTGAGCTGACACAAGTAATCACAAAGAAAACTTGAAACACACATGCAAACAATGTTTTCGTACATTAAGTCGGGAATCAGAAGTCAGGGTCCTGGTGTATGGATACGTCGGCCGCCGCACCAACACTGGACTCCCTGGACTGATAACCACACTCAATACACTAAACACTTTTTCTTCACATAGAAGAAAGATCATAGTCTGCGGTAGAACCGACCCCTCTGATACCAATTTGTCACGACCCATCCTCGGGGCCCGTGCCATGACTACCCCAAGCCCGCCTTCCATAGGCCAGGGGCTGGCGACTAGCACCAAGGCGTAAATCCCAACAAAAAAGGGAAGGCATTGCCTTTGAAAAGTAAACAAGCACCACAGAGAAAGCAAGTGGAAAAGTAAACACTAAGTAAAACTGTATAAGCTGTGCTGAAAGTAAAAAGGGGGCCGGAAATACAAGCCCAACTGTAAAGTACAACTGAAAGGAAAAACAGCAACTGAAAAAGGGAAAACTGCAGCGTCGAGCCGTCCTCTGGAAGTCCACCCTGAAGGGTGGGTACAGATAGCCTCCACTGCTCCTCGGGTCCACCTAACCGCTCCGAGTACGTCCCACCCAGTGGTCCACCTCCAGGTACTGTCCTGCTCCGCACGCCTCCTCCACGATCAGCGTTGTCCGTCGTCTGCAACCAACACCACGAAGTGCGGGCATAGCACGTGCAGGGGTGAGTATAAGCTACTCCGTAGGGACACCGAGACCCCCGAAGGTCTCCCGAAATCCTCAAAGGATAATCCACAAAGGAAATATACAATCACGAAGTAACATCTGACACGGCTTAGGTATATGCCCATACATATACCTAAGTCTTCAATTCCCGTTCGGCTCCAACGTCCGAGCCCAAGCACAACCCAGTCCACACAGGAAAGCAAAACGCATACCCACGCAGGATAGAACAACACAATCCACAAAGGAGAGTAAACAGTAAATCCACACAGGATAGCTCAACACAATCCACAAAGGAGAGTAACACAAGATTCAGCTCACACAAGTATACTTCTTCGGATGACGATAAAGATGATCATTGAACCATCTAAGTCGTCGGACCCACGAAGGATCGATAGGTACTAACCTTGCAGTGACCCACACAGGATCGGGCCCACGCAGGACCTGTAGAAGTTGGCTCACACAGAACCGCTGAGAGATGACCCACACAGGATCGGGCCCACACAGGACCGGGCCCACGCAGGACCTGTAGGCGCTGGCTCACACAGAACCGCTGAGTGCTGACCCACACAGGATCAGACCCACACACGATCGGGCCCACACAGGACCGGTAGCACTGATCCACGTAGGATCGCTGAGTGCAGTAGTCGTCGCAGTCCGCTGAGGATCTCTGCACAATCGTCGCCGCAGTCCACTGAGGATCTCTGCACGGTCGTCGTCGGAGTCCACGGAGGATCTCTGCACAGTCGTCGCCGCAGTCCACTGAGGATGTATGCACGGTCGTCGTCGGAGTCCACGGAGGATCTCTGCACAGTCGTCGCCGCAGTCCACTGAGGATCTCTGCACGGTCGTCTCTGTCGAAGTAGCGGTCGCAGCCAGCACTAGGGTTCCCGCACACAGCAAGCTCGTTCGGGAAGGTCCGCTCCACGAGCCGAGAGGCTGATACATCAACTGACACGAAGTCCGAAGTTGATGTATCCAAAAGTTTCGTATCGTCAACAGGAACTCAACGTCGCATACAGCGCGTCAATCGGACGCCCGGTCTGAGAGATATTGGCATTTTCATCCCAGGGGCCCGGTTGGTTTTTAAGGCAAAACCAACCCGACCGCACTCCAACTGCGTCCAAACCTCGGGCGGAGTATGCCAAAAGATCTGTCTCACTTTGAGGAATTCAACAAAGCTGACGGCACATCTATCGGACGTCCGTAGCTCAAGATATGAGCGTTTCCGCTCCGAGGGCCCGGTTGGTCTCATGTACGAACCAACCCGGCTGAACTCAAAGTATTCCGAAACCTTGAGTGCGATATACCGAAACGACCATCTCGATCCAAGGATCGCGTTGCCGCTGACGGCGAGTCGTTTGGAGGCACGAAACTCATGATACGGGCGTTTGAACAAAAACGTCCGAAGATGGGGGGGTACGGGCCCGGGCCGACCCGGCCCGACCCCCCCTGGGTCGGCCCGAACCGGGTCGACCCGACCCGGGTCCGACCCGGATGGCCCGGCCCGGCCCGGCCAGGGCCGGTCCGGCTTGGCCGAGCCGCGCGGGTGGAAGCCGCGGGCGCTGACCCGCGGCTTGAGGAAGGTCCGCGGGCCGCGCTGGTGAACCGCGGACGCGGCTGAGTCGCGTCCGCCTGGACGAACCGGACCCGCGCGTCGCGGGTCCATTGGCCGCCGCCGCCGCGGCTTCAGCCGCGGCGGATTCGTCCGGCGGCGCGCCGGGGCGCCGCCGCCTCCGGCCGCCGGCGTCGCTCCGGTGGCCCGTTTTCTTTCCCGTCTGCGCCGTTGCTCCTCCCGGGATCCGTTCTTTACTGCGAGATCGTCAAACATCCACTGCGGCACGTTCCGTCGTCGACCGTCAAATCCGCACAAAACAAAGAACGGCGGAGGATCGTCTGGCCATGTTCGTTCGGCCCACACCCTCCGCGTTAGAGATAAACAACCGGGAGAAAAACGATCAACACATGATCCAACAATTTTAATTAAAATAAAATTGTTCATTGAAAACCGGCTTTTTAATTTTCAAGAACGTTCACGAGAAAATTAAAAAGGGGTAATTTTTTCAAATGAATCCCTACCTTGATGATCGTCGTGCGCGGGCGTTCTTCGCGGAAGGGATCGTCGCGGAAGAGATCGATCGTCGCGTCGTCGCGGGGAGGCGTCGCGTCGTAGCGGATTCCGGCGTTGAGTCGGCGAGCTCAACGAATCAAGAACAACAGATTTAAATTATTAATATTTAAATCTGTGTTTCGTTTAAAACCAAAGAAAAAAACTTGAGAGGAAATCCGAAAGCACTCACCTGGAATGGTCGGTGATCGGAGATCAGAGATCGGAGATCGGAAGAACGTCTCGGGCGAAGGCGTCGTCGATTTCCGGGTTCGGCGTTCTTCGCGTTCTTCGCGTTCTTCGCGAGGGAGAAGAAGTTGCGAGGGTTCTCCCAAATCTTCTCAAGCGCAAATAACCAGAGGTTAAGCGTTGGTCTTATTTTATTATTACGCCAATGAATTTGAAAATCTGGTTAAGAAACGATCCATCAATTCGTTGAATTAATTCAACGAAAGAAACGACCCATTTAATTCACGAAAGAAACAACCCATTTAATTCACGAAATAAACCGCCCAATTAAATGGTCTGTTAAGAATTTAGAAAAACGCGTCAGTTGACTTTCATTAAGACGGGTTTTCACGGGTGCGTTTCTTAGCGGAAAGAAACGGCGGGGCTCGTGCGGGCCCCACCTCACAAATATCCTACCAAGGGGGTAGGATATTTCTGGATAGTATCCTATCCAGTTCAACTCAGTTCAAGCCGCCTTTAAGTGGCTTCAAGTGGCTTCCAAGTGGCTTAAGTGAAATAAAATAAAGTTGTCGCAAAATTATTTTATTTCTTAACCTTAAGACCGAAAATTAAAAACCACACCCAAGAAAACGCAACTCCGGAAGAGGCGTTTCTAAGCGAATACCGGCGCTGCGATTTCATCGGTGCCCTCAAAATTCGATTCTGGGCATTGGTTCAAAAGTTAGAAAAAACCCGCTCATCTGTTCACTGAACGTACCCGAGCCAAACTTCGGAAAATGATTCCGGGCACACCGGGCCTCGGAATCAGGCGCCGTCAGAAACTGCGTTCTTGTCAAATTTCAAAGAAAATTAAGAAAAAAAATGTCCTTGAAATTTACGGGTCTTTACACTTTTCCCGCTCTAATTCGTGTACTTGCCATGCTCGGGCTACACACACGGTGTGTAGGCGTGACGTGGAGGCCAATTTTGGAGGAGTACAGAAGGACATAGTACACATCGTGTACTCTAAAAGTACACTTCGTGTACTTTATTTTTCTTCATTAAACGAACCGTAGTCGCGCCTGATGCACAAAAACATCTTCTTCTAGGTCCCTTTCATCTTAGAGCAACGAGGATCTGCGAATCTTCGATGAGGCCCCGCCTCTCCGTTCGTTCTCTGATTTGATCACGGTCAATTGCATTGGAATTGCAGCAGTGAGTTCTTCCTTCTTCTTGAGCCTTGTTTTCCAAATCCTCCTCTTTCTCAAGTTATCGTGGATCATGTGTTTCAGATGATTTCTCATATCTACAATTTTCTAAGGAGAATCTATTTTCGTTGTTCACGTATACTGATCCCCTAGAATCAATATTGGTGGTTTTTTCCTTTCTGTAGGAAGTCGTTGAATATTATGTGCAATTTCCACCAATACCCTTGAGTGGGTATTACGTGTTTCCTTTTTTTCCCTATTGTTTTCTTGCTTTTCTTGACAGCTTAAGTAGAAATGATTGTTTGTAAATTTGGAAAATTTATACTATGTTCCTATTCCTTGCCTTGAATGTTTTTCTTATTATGCATTTTGCCAATTTCCATACCAAGTTGTAGGATAGTGGAACTTTTATATAGTTATGCTGTTGTGCCTTAGAATGAAATCCATGTAGTTCATGAGGTTTACTTGGGTAATATATGCACGCTGAGCATGTTAATTTAACATAGGGCTGTGAGAACCTAGTATAGTAGACCATAGGGTGAATAGACGTAAAAGCATCTTCAGAGTGTCTTTTAATACGATACGAGACCACAGGGTGTATTGACGATAAGTGCTTCCTCCGAGAGTATTTAGATCCTCGACGCGGGCCACATGGGGAATGAGACGTTGAGTGCTTCCCCAGAGAGCCTTTAGCACGATACGAGACTATAGTGGGAATTGATGGTGAGTGCTTCCTCAAAAAGACTACTCTTAGCTAAACCAGAGGGGTGAGACTGTGTGTGCCTCCTAGAGGGTTTCTAGTACTTGTAGGTTGGACCATAGGGGTTAGGCTGTGAGAGCTACCTGGAGGGTTACCTTTTTTTCTTCTTGTTGTCGGTTGTTTTACTTGTGTAACTTATATGATAGAACTCTAGATTGTAGTTGTTATGTGCTTTTCTGTTTACTTCTTCCTACACTCTTACTTTCCTTGTATTCATTGACAGCTAGGCACAGATATTTGGGTGATTTTTTACAGGGATTGTATCTCACACCCTATTTGGGCCATGATTTTGGGCCCAAGCAGACTTTTTTGTTGCAGGTATAGATAAGGGAAAGAGCCCTTTGACTTCCGGTGCTTGATTTCTTAGAGCTGGAGAGAAAGGGACCAAGCTAAGGCTTGCGATACTGCATGATTTTCTATTATTTTATTAATTTTTTTTACATGTATTCCAGCACATTGTTGTGTTTTCTACTTTCCTTAAAACTTGTACCTGCTGCATCATTATCATCATTAATATATATTCATTTCTTCCATTGTTTGGTTTCAGTTACTGCGTATTGTTTACTACTTCTGATATTTATTGTTGTTTTCTTTACCTAGTATACCCTACCGAATGAGGGAATAGTTTCCCCAATAACTTAACAAGTCCCCTTCTACTAGTCGGTAGCCTCTGGCAATTGGTTAAATGCACTTGAGGCCATTGGCGAACCGAATACGGGGCACCAGTGGAGGGACTCTAGATCCAAGCCATTACACAATTCTTTCTCTTCATTGATAGGTGGAGTTGGTATAGGTGTTGGATCAATAATTGATCCCTTGAAACCTTTCCTTTGATACATCTGGGTATTTCGAATGTACTCAATCATATGGTTCTCATGGAACACAACATATATTCTTTTAGTCATCTTTATCTCCTTCAAGACATTGAGCTTGTATCTAAACTCCTCATCTCCTTAGTTGATGAATATGCAAGGATTTTATATCCAGTCTAGCTTCTTTCTAAGATCCTTTAATACATGTTCAAATTATAAACATCCAGTTACTTGTAAAAGAGAGTAATATGGATGTTTACCAGACCATCTCTTCTGTAGAATCTCAAAATTTAGCAGGACTAGTGGTGATAAATTAGTGAGGTTGCATACAAGCTAGATAACTTCTCCCCATAATGGCTTAGGTATCTTAATCTAACACATCATGTTTAATACATTATCAATGATGGTTATGTTCATCCTTTCTACAAATATATTGTGTTTTGGGGTTTATGGGACCATCCTCTAATATTATATTTCTTGAATTTTGTATTAGGCATCAAATTTCTTGGATTTTTACTCTCCTACATTGTTTGAATGAAGACACTTTATCTTACTTCCAGTTTCATAATCCATTGTGGCATGTAACATCTTGAAGTAGCCTAGTACAGGGTCCTTCATCCACAACATGAACACTCATACCCTTTAATACGCATCATCGATAAAGGATAGAAAATATTTGTTACCTCTTAATGAATTATCCTCCATGGGTCTGTATGCATTAGAGTGCACTAGATCTAGAAACTCATATCAACATAACAAATTGGTATTGAATGAGACTCTATGATGCATCCCATACAATTAATATTTATAGGGATCAAGTGATTCATCCTTGATAAAAATGATGTATTTATTCATCATAATAGTAGATAACCCTTTTTCACTAATATGGATGAGTCTTCAATTCCACATATTGAATGATATCTCTTCTTCCACCATGTTGAGGCTATATTCACATATCTTCATATGAGTTTTGTACAATGTACCTCATATGTTTTCTCAAGAGATGACGATGGATCCTTTTTTTCACATTTTGTGTTCCATTGCGGAAGATGTTTTCATTGCCTTGTCGATCAATGGCTATATCTGATAACATGTTGAGTTGAAGACTTGGAACATGTCAAACATCCTTCAACCAGATTGTGTATCTAACATTGTGCTAGATTTGGTGTCCTAGAGCCAAAATTTTTTTACATTGATTACATTAATATTTAATGTATTTTAATATTAAAAAAGTTATTCTACAGAAGAGTTTGAGTATATAACAGCTTCTGAGGCATCTAAAGAAGTAGTTTGGATGCAGAGCTTCATCCAAGAGCTAGATGTCATTTCTAGAAGTAAATATCCTATAACAATGTATTGTGATAATACTGCAGTGGTGGCTCTAGCAAAAGATCCAAGGTCACATCAATAGATAAAGAACATACATCGGATGTATCATCTCTTGAGATATTTTTCTCATACAGGTGAAGTTGCAGTGAGAAATATTTCCATGGAAGACAATGTGGTGTACCCTTTGACTAAATACTTGACTTAGCAAAATCATAATTATCATGTGAGGTCTAGAAAACTAAAAGCCGTATGCTGTTCACTCAAGTGAAAGTGGAATTTAGTTAGAGTTTTTGTCCTATAACCAGCTACTTTAACTTTTATTACATGAATATTAAATGTATTTAAATACTAAAAATATTATTACAAATTGGTCATTATTTTACATGACTATAATTCAATAATTTTCTTGTGTATTTGTCACATTAAAAGGTCATAATAGTTCCCCTCTATGATGAGATCCTTTATGTTATATGAAAATATTCTTATATATAGTTCTACAGTTGGATGAAATACTATGATGGGACACATAGTATACAAACCATCACGTGTGATTAATTTTATGAGGATAAGACCTCTTCTCATGAAGTCCGCACTTGGTAATCTCATAGACAGGAGATTATGAGAACATACCTGCCAATGGGAATTCTGCAAGTTTTGGTGTCATCGTATATTCATATATACGAGCATCTGTAATGTTTCTTAGACTTTAATATTTTCATTAACACATGTCACAATTCACACACTTTGATTTACTGAAGAAAACCATCACATCATATATTGGAGGGAAGTAGGGTTTATTTGGAGCGTCATGAATGACATGTTATTAATGGATAACTTGAGGAAGGATTTTTCCCTTAAATTTATGTAAGTTTATATCTTAACCCTTTGATTGAAATAGAACATACACCCTAAATTCCATGGCCATTGTGTAATGATGAGTTTATTTCAGGTAGTCGAAGAATGGTGTATCAAACATATAGGTTGATGACACTATCAAGACACCTTCTTAATGATATATTGTGACAAAGGGATTATATTACATAGTGAATTTTTGTATGTGGATGTCATAGTTTTGACTTTATTTTTTTTATTTGGTAACTTAACTCATTAATATATAGTAATCTTGGACTTTAGGCAATCTTGTCTAATGCCAATGAGAATGAATCCAAGAGGGTCACACACTAAGTATTTTTGGTGGTCTTAATTAAATTCTCTTTGAATTTAATTAATGGTAGAAATATTATTCTCAAGACCGAGGAATAATTTTATTCAATATAAAATTATCACTTAAATTAAATAAATATTTATTCACCAAATTTTGAATAAAATATATTTATTTATTTTATTAAAAATTTAGAAAAATATTTATTTACTAGTCTTTAAATAAAAATATATATCTAAGAGAATACAATATTCTATTTGGGTGTTAAATAAATGTAATAGGAGTTCGAATGGTCCAAGACCATGTTCATTGATAAATAAATTATTTACAAGTTGGTAAATAATGTGTATCCATTTGGATGTAAGAAATAATAAGAATACTATTATCATTATGTGGCATCTGATTTCATTTATAGTTCAATTTTTCACAAGTTGGAACACCACTAATAATGGTGTTGTTATTTTTATTATGTGTCATGGTTTTTCTCTAATCGTTATAATTACATTTAATCGTGGTTTTGTAATTAATTATTGTAACTAAATCCCCATGTTTATTAATAGGTACATACGTCTATTGTGACAAAACCCCCAGTGAATTGAGAATTATTGAGCCAAAAATTTTCTCTCTTGACTCCCCTCATCTATCCCTCTCAAGATTAAGAGACGTTATTCCTGACCAAAGAATGAGCAATCAATAACGATTGATGAAATACATTCAATTTGCCGAGATAGCACCCATAGAATCAGTGGTGTTTTTCGGAGACCATTAGAGCACATGTGGATCACTGCTAGAGGGACTCTACTTTGGATCCTCGCAAGTGCAATGTGGGAAATCAAGAAGGGTCATTTTAGATGATCAATGATCATCGACGAACAAATGACCTAGGATCTCGATATTTAATTTGTTTAAAAATTAATAAATTAATTATAAACATGATTTTCACGATCCTCTTTCTCGAATATAGTATTTTTCTTCTCTCTGTCTAAATTTTTTATTTTAATCCATGGATATTTTTTCCTATAATCATATTGATTCTATATTGGTCAGTGATTATGAAAAAAATAGGCCCTCTCAACTACAACACTTTCACTATGCCTGAATCCTTCACGTCCATCTTGACTTGGATATCACCAATGAAAATAGTCCAATATTAACTAAACCAAAGTTACTGACTTAATAAGTTAATAAATACTCATGATTATTAGTGACATAGTATAATGATTCAATATTGACCACCCATTCTATATCATGTACTGATGTATGATAACATGTCTCTTATTTGTCTTTGGATCAAATCACAAATTCTCCAGTGATTCTCACATGTGCATCTCCATTTATTCTCTACTAGTTGTGTCTTTTTCTTTTTTCTTATAAAAACGTTCAGAAGTTATTATTCATGTGTACTTAAATGCCACAATTGTATAATTTGTATTTTTTCCTCCTTACATATTCTTACCTTCCTCTTGTTTTTCTTTAACCTCTACTTCATACCCCTCAACATACGCATTGTTGTCTCCCTCACTTCTCTAAGACAGGATATTGTGTTTGGTTATAAATCATGTTCTTCCTTTGGGCCTCCTCATTGAATGATGAATCCTTTACCATTGTCATTGAATGTTTTTCTCCAGGAACCAAGTTACTAAGTGATACCAAAAACATATCTCAGATATCGAGAAATGTGAAGAGTAGGTGGTTCTCTTGATATTTATCATTCAGAGTATTATCTACAAGCACCAATTGGTTAACCAGTCTTTTGAAATCTCTAGTCTGTTTGGATATAGATCTTCCACTTTTTATATTAAGATTCATAAACCACATAAATAAGAGGATATTATTCCAAGCAGTCTTTGACTAGTATGTATCTTCCAACTTTATCCAAAATTCATACGCACCAATATCTTATAAAATATGATGATAGATGTTGTGATCGATACAGTGGAATATTTGAATGATCATCTTCTTTTTTAGCTTATTCCTCTCCTCTTACTCGGTTGAATTAGGGTTGACTCACTTGTTATCAATGGAGTCAAAATGATCCTTAACAGTAATTAGATCATCCATTTTTGACTTCCAGATAGAGTAGTTTGAAAAATCAACATTATCATCCCAATTGTGGATGGTCCTTCCATTGAATTTAAATTCTGAAAAAATAGTGTAGAATTTTAAAAAATGGATCTCACCATTACATTTGGAATGGTTGAAAATTGTGGAATCAACTCCTAGATTGTTGAAATCAGACACGGATTGATCAAGATATGACCAAATCAATGTCAAAATCTGGGATTGACTGATGATGTGGTGATGACGTGGCACGCATGTGGTGTTCCGGAGTAGCTGTTGGAATCGTGCAGGAAAATTCATTCATTATAGAAAAATAACTTCTCTTATGGAAATGGGGTACTTTAGTAGTTGATGTTTGACCAAACATCGACTGATGCTAGGGAACTCATTTTATCTCCGTTTTTTACCTTGTTTTCACTATTAGAATCTTCGATACCTATATCTTTATATTCTGGATTAATAATTGGATTTAGGAAAAATTAAATTTCTTATTCATTGAAAAATATCCACTACTCATCATTGTTTCACCGCAAATGACTCTGATACCACTTGTTGTGATTCGTTGATCTGAAAGAGATATGATTGGAGGGAAAAACTAGTCTTTATTTCAACATGAATAATGATTACAAAAAATCACTCTCATCACCTATATCTCTCTACACATGAATCTCTCTTGGATGTCTCACTAGATATAGGATCTCTCTTGGCTTTGATTAATTGTTGGAATCTCCAACATCCCTTCATAAATAGCCATGGTGGGAGGTTTCAAGTTTGAAAAAACTCCCACCAATCCCCCCACCAACCATAGACTTCAAACATGGTGTCCACCTACCCCTATGAAACCTCTCATGGCTTCCAAAAATAGTTATTTCATGTGTGAAATATGTATCACCCAGTATGTAAGTCTTTCATGGTGGGTGTGATTGGCACACCACCCACCAACCAAGATGGATGGATATTATCTCTATCAGGTCGGCCATCGCTTGAAGGGAAGGCTACATATATTCTATAATTATACTGAAGAACCTACTGAATATCACAAAGGATTCATCACTTAAGGAATCATAGTAGGTTTGTTTATATCATTATACATTCACTGGATCCAAACCCTTGGAATTTAATAGAGGTAGTTGAATTATCAGCGAAGTATCTGCATTGAACATGCATGCATGAAGATATGCAGGAAAGAATATGCAAAAAAGGGATAAGAATGATGATATACAAGAAATGTGGTTGACCAAGATGTTACAAGCATAAGTGGTAATCACCCAATGATTATCCATACTCTTTAGTTTAGATTTGAAATTGAGATATGTTAATCCAAGATAAAGAGAGGAGAATAATTTTTGTAGAGGCCTATGACCACATCACTTGGTCACTCAAGTATAGAACTATCCATGTCACTATTCACATATATGATATCTGTATGGTTTTTTTATTTCTCTATGGATGCATTGGTAGGACATCATTTAAATATAAGACAACATCAATTATGGTATTATGTTTAAGAGCCTACTGAATATCATGGATGTAGTGTCACATAAATTAATCCCTGGAGTAGACTATATAGAATTCAAAAATTTCTAGATGTAAAGATCTATAATTAAATAGAGGTTGTTGAATCAACACTGAAGTATCAGTGTTGAACAATTATTCATTGAATCATTCACACGTTTTGTTATTCATGTATGTCATTTCACCTTCCTGATCTTCCAAACTGTCAGTGCATCTTTCACTTTCCATGCATACTTCCTCACATGTTATGCCTGTCATTTTCACCTCCCCACCTTCTTATCACCTTTATTATGAATCATCACATCATTCTCTATAGTGGTATTCATTCATTCATAGGGAGTGTTTACTTCATATTCTATTTAGAGAGAATATGGCTCGAGAAATATGGAGAAGCTCTGATGCTCATCTTCCTCACCTACCTAGACCATTTTCTGATCATCGTCTCTAGTGAAGATCTTGACCCTTGTGAGCTGTATCTAGAATAAAGTCTATTTAATATTATATAACTATGGAACTATTATTTCTAATTCAAGGGAACTATGATACATAATTATGATATTGTTGCCTTTTTTGGATCTATGTTTTATTTTATTTATCTCTTTACAGTCTATGTCTAAGGTTAGTGTATGTGAGTCTATCCAGTATTGTAGCATATGTTAAAATCCTAGTCTTGATTTTAGTGTGATTTTGGAGCTGATTTCTCTGAAACTCCGGTATATTGTCTTTTAACAATTAGATCCCCACTCAAATCTATTCACATATAGGATATCTTCTATGCACACCAGTATTAGAATTAGGGGTTCGATTTTGTTTTTTTTCATCCATTTATCCTATGAGAAGTAGCCTCTATAGTGGGGACATTAATCAATATTGACAAGGAGACTGAGTAAACTAGGTATAGACATTGTTCTAGAGTATTTGATAGATATTGATCTAGCTTATGATCTAATTGAAATAGTTTTCTTGGTTGTGGGAGATTTCAAGCAGGTGGTATCCATACAATTTGATAGATGAAGAATTTTTATGGCACTTATTTATGTATTGGGAAATATTTAGAGAAATTATATAAGAACGTACAATGTTATCATTGTAATAAATCAGGACATGTCTTTGATTAGTGAAAGTTGAAGTGGCCAGTTGATGTTCTCTAGATAAGTAGGTAGGTTTTTAGGCAGACGGATAGTGTTTCCCATGCTTCCAATACTTATTTTTTAGGGAGTTCTTCCTTTTAAAATGTTTTCAAGAAAGGGGATATGAACTTTGTTAAATATTTTCATACTGGAATGAATACTACCGCTCATGGTGGGATTCCTCTATTGGATCATATTGAGATGTATCATCTCACACCGCTGGTTCAAGTTACTACATTTACTGTTGTCTAAAAAACCAAAAAATGATATCTAACACTAGTGGTGAAAATATGGATTTCAATGGGGCTGTTGCTGGATCATTTTGTGGTGCAGGTGGTCCGAATACATCCTGGTCTAATGTGGCTGGTGATGATGAGGAGAACCGGTATAATTATGTGTCTATTTTTTAAGAAGAAGTGAAATTTGATATGTGGCATGATTTACTTGTTTATGATAACAAAAAGGGGAATACTATGTTGGTTTATGATGATGGATTTCATTTTGTTATTCTTAGAAATCCCATGGCTCCTCTAATTTTGAATTTAACTATTCAAGATGATGGGCATGAAAAGGAGCATGTGATCAATGCAGATCCTAATGATGTCCTTATAGATTTGAATTTAATGGACTCTGTGGGTTCCCCTTTGTATGAGACCGCATTTATGTTGAAAAATATAATAAGGATTGAGGAGAAGGTTTTTCCCTTGCTAGTTAAGCATCCAATTTCCACTCCCACCTATAGGAGTGATGATTGTTCCGAGAATTTTAGGTGGATTTACCCACCCCATTTTACTAATTTACTGAAAAAATAATATTTCACTTTTGGCAGGGCCTCTAATTAATAATGTTCTACTAAAAAGGTAAAAAATTCTGGTATCATAACCCTAGAGGACTTGGATAGTGAAACTCCCATTATAGTCATCAGAACAAAAGTAGAAAAAGGGAACTTCTCACAACTTGAACAAACTTTCTCATCAATTGAGCTGATGTTATTTGTCTTTAATGACTATTTAGAAGTGTTGTAGTTTTTATCTATTAACATTGAAGATGGAATTTAATCAAATCTAGAAATAGAATTTTGAGATTTACCTTGAAATTTTTGGATGTTCACCACTATAGAGGACTCATCTAAATCATTAGCGAATAAAGAATGTGTGGACTCTCAAAGGGTCAAGACATGATGGCATGGTGGACACCCAAAAGGTGGAAGAGGATATCCATGAAATCTAGGATCTATAGTACCTTGAATGAAATGTTTTATAATTTCTTTATTTTGGTAATTGTAGGTATTTTTTACTTTCTTCCCTCCTATCTTGTATGTTCTCATTTTATTAATAAATTTTTGGGACATGGATTTGGTTTGTCCAAATCCATTACTGAGTTGTTCGAGTATATTCATTAATAATGTTAAAAATATATTTAATAATATTTTAAAATGTATTTATAAATATAGTTATTTACTATATATAAAATTACCATATGTTTATTAAAATATTAATGTTTATTTATATATAATAATTACAAAATGTATCACCCCAACCTGTTTAGCCACATGAATAGTTCTTCGGGCTGAGTTACATTGGCCTTTAGCGAACCTCCTCATACACCAAAGGCTCTTGACATGCAGTGAGGGTGAAAAAGATGTGATAGTATGAATACGATATCCTCTGGTGATGATATAATAATATTCTATGTAAATATTAAGAAGCAAAATGAAAATATGATAGAGACTCTAAACTAGTAACCCTCCCTTATTAAAAGCACAACAATATAAAACAATAGTTTAATCATAACCAACATCAGTACTGAAATAAAATAAACAATGAAAACATAACAATTGTAACTAATAATGCATCTCAATATAGGTTATACAATATAATGAACAGAAGGGTCACTCGAGGATGAACATCAGTATATATATACGTATAAGCATGTTGAATACATAAAAGAAATCACAAGGAAACAAAACATCAAAGAACTCTAGCTGAGGCAAGAAACTGTGGTCCCTTTCCATTCATACCATGCCAACTCAATCACTAGGATCCATCTCAAAAACTTAAACCCTTACCTGAACGAAAAAAATAAAATATACAGGCTCCCCGATGGGCCAGTGTAGAGTGTGATAATTAGTCTCATTAGGCCACCACCAATGTGTGTCTATCTTATATTTTTGATTAAGCTAGTGTATACAAAAATATATAAATAACAAAATCACATGAATTTAAATAAAAAACATCTTCATTTGTGCTCAATATCCATCAAAAAAGTTATCACCTATGTTGCCCATCATTGGAATGCTATAGAGGAAATGATCCTTATCTCATAAACTATGGTATCCTAACATACATAAATTATGTGCAGTTTTCAATTCAAATTTCAATGGTTTAAAATGATTTTCAACAAATATAGCCCATGATTTTAAATTTTTTATTTAAAAATTATTAATTTTAAATGGTGTTAATAAAATTGGATTTAATAGTGTAAAAGAGTGTGTTTTTGAATTGAT